>CM069148.1:19163274-19845774 GCA_035221665.1 Okamejei kenojei | reverse complement strand
CATCCTCTCTTGCTGCTCCCTCTCTGTGATTCCTCCTGCTCTCCGACTTTACGACCAAGCTTTAACCCAGACTCGCTACCACAGCCATGTGTGTTTTCTTGGTGCTAGCCTGCGCCTCCACTCCTTCTGGGAGTGGCGGTGCTGCCCTGGCAGCAGCGGCTCGCCTGCAGTCCGTCTGTGTTTCTTTTTTCTGATGAATATTTTTTATTAGTTGTAAATACATATTAATAGAAAATACTTCTTACATTCATAATATTATGAATATTAACATTTAAGACTTTATATTTCTATACATTTTTTTTTTAATAAGTAAGAAAGGATAGAGAAAAATAATATAGAGGTAAAAAATCGAAAATAAGGAAGCGAATGGAGTATTAAAAAGTTATCCATTGTTGGAGATATATCCATGATTTACTATACGTAATTCTTCATCTATTCTATTACTCAGGCCTCAGTCAGGCTCTCGCACCGAGCCACTTTGACCCTGTAGATATTCAATATATGGAGACCATATCCCTCTGAAAAGGTCCAACCTGTCCATTAGGACGAGCCTCAATCTTTCCAGATGGAGTGTCTCCGACATTTCTGTATTCCACATTTTGATTGTGGGGGATGTAGGACCTTTCCAGAATATTAATATTAATTTTTTCCCAATTATTAAACTATAATCAATAATAATTCTTTGATTCGTTGTTATTTATTGATCTGTTTCCAGTATTCCCAGTATTATTAACTTTGAGTCAAGAGTCAGGTTCATATTAACAACATTCAAAATTATCCTAAATATTTCTATCCAAAATTTTGTAATTTTTACACAATTTATAAATGAGTGTGTCAGATTAGCTTCTAAGTGCTGACATTTATCACATATGGCAGATACATTTGGAAAAATGTTATGTAGTTTGGATTTTGAGTAATGTAGTCTATGTAATATTTTAAATTGTATAAGATAGTGTCTAGCATTTAACGAACAGTGGTGTATGTGTTGTAAACTTTCATCCCATACTTCTGGTCTAATAATTTGACCTAATTCGTTTTCCCATGATTGTCTATATATTTCTGTTAATGGGTCATCATTTTCCAATAGGGTATTATAAATGTATGATATCAATTTCTCTGTGTTCGGATGTTTATTTAGACATTCATCTAAAATTTCTGTCTTTCTATTTCTAATTTCCTGTGTGTTTGCTTTTACGTAGTCTCTAATTTGTAAGTATCTAAAATAATCTTTTAAATGTAATCCATAAATTTGTTGTAATTCTTGAAATGAAAGGAAGGAGTTTTCCCTGTGGAGATCGCCCATCTTATTAATTCCCTTATTTTTCCATTGTAAAAAGCCTTTATCCATCATTGAAGGTTTAAATGTAACATTATTTACAGTGGTAAGGGCTAGTGGTATAGATTTCAATTTTAATGTTTTCTTTATTTGTTTCCAGATACGTATTCCACTTTCTATTATAGGGTTTTCACTATAGGTTTTCTTACCTAAATTAATATTGGCAAATATTATTGAACTAATTTCAAAAGGAGAACAATCTTCTTTTTCCATTTTTGACCAAATTGGTTGTTTATCTGTCTCTACTAACCAAAAATTCATATTTTTAATATTAACTGCCCAGTAATAAAACATAAAGTTTGGTAGTGCTAAACCTCCATTTATTTTTGATTTACATAAATGTTTTTAATTTATTCTATGGCTCTTATAATCCCAAATAAAGTTGGTAACTAGAGAGTCCACCTTCCTAAATAAATTTTTAGGAAGATATATCGGAATTAATTGGAAAAGAGATAGTAATTGCGGAAGAAAAATAATTTTTATTATATTAATTTTACCTAGCATTGAAATGGGTAGAGTTTTCCAATATAAAATATTCTTATTTAATTTATTCAATAATAGTGGGAAGTTGGATTTAAATAAAGAATCAAATCTTTTTGTTACATAAATTCCAAGATATTTAATTTTTTCGTTTGTTATCTTAATAGGAAATTGTTGTAATATATGTAAGTTATTTACCATTATTGGCATGAGTTCACTTTTATTCCAATTAATACTATATCCTGAAAAAGATCCAAATTCAGTTATTAATTTTAATAAATTTTGGATACTAATTTCCAGTTTTGTGATATAAAGTAACACATCATCCGCATATAAGGAGATTTTATTTTCAGTATCTCTGGTATCATACCCATATATTTCAGGATGTGATCTCACACGTTGAGCTAATGGTTCTATTGCAATTGCAAATAGTAGTGGGGATGAAGGGCAACCTTGTTTACAGCCTCGAGATAAACTGAATTTAGTTGATAGCATTTGATTTGTTCTTTTTATTTGTTGTTTTCTTGTCTTGCTTTTAGCATTAGTTTGAGTTATTATGTAGTGTATGTGTGTGGGAGAGGTGGGAGAAATGTTCCTAGTCTCTCCCTTTTGGGGGGACGCGACTTTTCTTGTCGTATCCCCCGTCTCTGTCTGCGCTGAGGCCTATTGCGGAGCTGGTGGCCTCCAGCTTTAACTGCGACCGACCTCGAGGCTCCGGAGACAGAGCCAGCCAGGACTTACCAGCGCGGGGCTGGCCGACTTCGGGGCTGAGGCGAGTTAAGGCGCTCCGGCGGCCCGACTCGGAGCTGTGGCGGCTTTCCGGTGGCGGTGGCGGCGGCAGCGACTTCGGAGGTTCGGCCGCGGGCCCAGTGGACAACATCGTCGGGAGCTCGCAGGTCACAGGTTGGTGCATCCACTGGACTGGAGGGCGGCAGCTTCGGCAGCTTCGACCGCCCCGGAATTGAACCAGACCACTCGCGGAGCGCGGTTCACCCGCGGGACTTATTTACATCACCCGATGCGGTCACAACATTGGAGGCCTGCGTCGCCTCAGCGCAGAGGAAGACGAAGAGGAAGAAGGGAAGAGACAAAGACAAGATTTTTGCCTTCCACCACAGTGAGGAGGTGTCTGGTGACTTCACTGTGGTGGATGTTAAATATGTGTTTATTGTGTGTTTTTGTTATTTACTATATGTATGACTGCAGGCAACAAAATTTCGTTGAGACCGCAAGGTCTGAATGACAATAAAGTTTTCCAAGTTTCCAAGTTCCAACTTCATCTTATACTTCGTGGATTCCAGCTCCGGTTCCAGACATCCCAGTTCGGACCCAACCCGGATTACAGGTACCGACAGTCGATCTGCCACTTTTTGCAAAAGAAAGTTCTCCTTCCATGCCCTGCGTTTTACACAGGCTGCGATGCGCCGGCACCAGCAGGCCCTCATTCTGACTCTCCCGCAGCTCCAGGCCTCACTCACCCAGACCTGCAATGGACGCCAACTGTACTTCATTCGACACCAGATCCACACCCTCAAAACACGCTTCCTCGCCTATCTGGACTCCACCAATGATCACAAGCTTGCCGGCCTCTAGAACGTCCCTCTACCGACACTCCTCGACTCGACCACCCGCAGGCCCGGGCTTCACCGCTGGACTGCGCCACCTGCCCGAACACCACAAAGCCAAGATTGCCATCACAACGAGCAGCTCCAGCATCCACCGCATTCACCGAACTTCACCGCTTTCCCGGCCAAACCCAGGCTCGGACCACCGAAACTGCCGTGGCTGCTGCCTCTCACTGCCTCCCTGGGGCCACCACCACCACTGTCGCCGACCTTTACTGTGTCCCCTGGACCACTGATACTGCTGCCGCCGACCCGTATCTCTACTCCAGCCCCTCATGGGCCTCCACTAGTGACTCCGCCGTCCCACTCCTCTCCTCCGCCCACCAACGGGCCGGAGCTGTCGCCTCACCTGACTTCCAGGCCCACAATCTTCACAATGCAGATTCCCACACCACGTGGTCTGATTCTGCTGGGTCCTACTGCTCCCCCCCCCCCCCCCCCACCCCAATATGGAACCTCAGTAGTGATGGGTCTTCCCCTTCCTCCTCTTTTAACCAGATTACCCCGGCCACACCCCATCCATACAATAGTCCTCATGCTTCCCTTCTCTCTGAACACCCACCAGATCTTGCCTCGGCTTAGTCCACTCAACGGTCCTCCTCTGACCCAACCCCCACTCTTGTCATGTGTTCACAATCCCCTCTGATCTCCCCTTTCTGATACGGAACGGTCTGTTCTCAACAGAGACCTCACCTTCGTTCCCCTCTGCCCCCACCTCAACGAGTTCCGGGTCCGCCTCTCTGCCTCCGTGCCTTTTTCTATGGGAATGAGGCCTCACCACCCAGTGACGACCCCTTCTCCCATCTCCACCGGTCCTTCTCCTCTTGGACTCCCCAAAACGGCCTACTACCCACACTAGACCTCTTTATTTCTAACTGCCGGCGTGACATCAACCATCTCAACTTTTCCCTTACCTAGTCCAACCTCACCCCCGCTGAACGTACAGCACTCCACTCACTCTGCAGCAACCCTGACATATTAATCAAACCCGCCAACAAGGGAAGTGCCTTGGTAGTCTGGCGTGCTTGCCAGTCAACAATCCACAGGCACCTCCTCCTACTTATCCTTGAACCATGATCCCACAGATGAGCACCAGGCTTTAATCTGTATTTATTTATTTATTTGTTTATTTAAAAAAAAAATGTAATACCTTTATTTATAGAGGTACCGTAAGTTACATCAGTGTACATCCCTTATATTGTGTTACTGTCAATGTACCCCTTAATTTTTTTTAAGGCTTTAGAAAAGAGAGAAAAGAGGGAGAAATAACAGCAAAGAAGGTACAAATCAAAATAGGACGTACATGGTAAATGGTAGGGAATTGAGGAATGCTGTGGAACAGAGGGATCTAGGAATAACTGTGCATAGTTCCCTGAAGGTGGAATCGCATGTAGATAGGGTGGTAAAGAAAGCCTTTGGTGTGCTGGCCTTTATAAATCAGAGCATTGAATATAGGAGTAGGGAAGTAATGTTAAAATTGTACAAGGCATTGGTTAGACCAATTCTGGAGTATGGTGTACAATTTTGGTCGCCTAGTTATAGGAAGGATGTCAACAAAATAGAGAGAGTACAGAGGAGATTTACTAGAATGTTGCCAGGGTTCCAGCAACTATGTTACAGAGAAAGGTTGAACAAGTTAGGTCTTTATTCTTTGGAGCGCAGAAGGTTAAGGGGGGACTTGATTGAGGTCTTTAAAATGATGAAAGGGATAGACAGAGCTGACGTGGATACGTTTTTCCCATTGAGGGTAGGGAAGATTCAAACAAGAGGGCATGACATGAGAATTAAGGGACAGAGGTTTCGGGGTAACGTGAGGGGGAACTTCTTTACTCAGAGGGTGGTGGCTGTGTGGAATAAGCTTCCAGCAGAAGTGGTGGAGGCAGGATCGATTTTAACATTTAAGAGTAAAGTGGATAGGTATATGGACGTGAAGGGAATGGAGGGGTATGGTCTGAGTGCAGGTAGATGGGACTAGGGGAAAACAAATGGTCGGCACGGACTGGAAGGGCCGAGAGGGCCTGTTTCCGTGCTGTAATTGTTATATGTTATATGTTATATGTTAAGGTAGAAGAGTGAAAAAGTGATGTGAAAGTGAAAAAGCGTGACAGAAAGGAAACCCTTGAAGAGTTAGAGACCGGAGATTAAGAGATAGACCCTGGAGAGGAAAAAAAAAAGAAAAAGAGAAAGAAAGAGAAGGAAAGAAAGAAAGCCAGTTACTTTATTATAAACATCTCGCAAAAGGAGTCTACCAACTCGGCAGTTTTTCTTCCCCCTTTACCAAGACCCGACACCTGTACTTTTTTGAGGTATTCTTGCACCTTATCCTTGTAGTAGAATTATGAATGCAGACCACGTCTTATAGAAACAGTCTGATTTTCCTTCTAGTTGGAGTCTCATATCTTCCAAGTGTAGTGATTCGAACATAGTTGAAATCCATATATTAACTGTTGGTCTAGGAGTATTTTTCCAGAATTTTAAGATTAGCCTTTTTCCAGCCTTATTCAAATAGAGTCTTTTGAAACACATTTAATTCAGGGTTATCTTCCTAGACCGGGTCTTAATCTCAAACACCATTACTGATTTCATCACTTCTGGCTGTCTGTCTTCCACAGCCTCCAACCTTATCGTTTACCAGCCCCGAACACCTCAGTTTTAACTTTTCCCCAAAATCCAGAAACACAACTACCCTGGCAGACCCATTGTTTCTGCCTGCTCCTGTCCCACAGAAATGATTTCCACGTACCTCAACTCCATCCTATCCCCCCTGGTCTATTCTCTCCCGACCTATGTCCAAGATACCTCACATGCCCTTCATCTCTTTAATGACTTCCACTTTCCGAGCCCCCACTCCCTCATCTTTACTATGGACGTTCAGTCACTCTACACCTCCACCCCTGACCAGGGAGGCCTTAAAGCTCTCCATTTCTTTCTTGACGCAGAACCATCCAATTTCCCTCTACTAACACTCTGCTTCACCTAGTGGAGCTGGTCCTCACCCTCAACAACTTCTTATTTGATTCCTCCCACTTTCTCCGTCCAAGGCATAGCAATAGCCACCCACATGGGCCCCAGCTATGACTACCTCTTTGTAGGGTATGTTGAACAATCCCTATTCCAGGTGTACACTGGCCCTATCCCCGAACTCTATCTCCGTTACATTGATGGTGCTGCCTCCTACACCCATGCAGAACTCGTGGACTTCATCAACTTCACCACCAATTTTCATCCAGCACTCAAATTTAGTTGGACCATCTCTGACACCCCAGTCCGCTTTCTTGATCTCACAGACTCCATCACAGCAAATGCACTATTGACTAATTACAAACCCACTGGCTCCCACAACTATCTCGACTACACTTGTTCCCACCCTTCTACCAGAGACTTTATCCCCTACCCCCAATTCCTCCGTCTACGCTGCATCTGCGCCCAAGATGAGGTGTTCCATATCAGAACATCCAAGATGTCCTCATTCTTTTGGGCACAGGGGTTCGCCTCTCCCATCATAGATGAGGCCCTCACTCGTGTCTCGTCGGTACCCCGCAGCTCCGCTCATGCTCCCCCCTAATCCCCCTAGTCGCAACAGAATCATAGTCCCCTAGTCCTTACCTTCCACCACGTCTGCCATCGCATACAACACATATTCCTCAGAAATATCCACCACCTTCAACGGGATCCCACCACTAGCTACATTTTCTCATCTCGACCCCTTTCCATCTACCACAGAGTCCGTTCCCTGCACAACTCCCTGGTTAACTCATCCCTACCCACCCTTCCCACCCCCTCCCAGGTACCTTCCCCTGCAATCGCGGAAGCTGCAACACCTGACACTATACCTCCTCCCTCAACTCTGTCCAGGGACCCCAACAGTCCTTTTAGGTTAGGCAGAGGTTCACTTGCACCTCCTCCAACCCCATCTACTGTATCTGTTGTTCAAGAAGTGGACTTGTATACATCGGTGAGAACAAACGCAGACTGGGCGATCGTTTCGCGAAACACCTTCGCTCAGCCCGCCTGAACCAACCTGATCTGCCGGTTGCTGGACACCTTAAATTCTCCTTTCCCATTCCTACACAGACCTTTCTGTCCTCGGTGTCCTCCATTGTCAGGCTAAACGCAAATTGGAGGAACAGTATTTCATACTTTGCTTCGGCAGCTTACAGCCCAGTGGTATGAATATTGATTTCTCTCACTTCAGGTAACCTCGGCATTCCCTCTCACTGTATCCCTCCCCCTCCCAAGTCACACTAGCTTCTCATTTTCACCCCACAAACAGCTTACAATGGCCTGTTTCCTTTATCATCGTTACATTTTTTGCATATCTTTCATTGTTCTTCATCTTTCTACATCGCTGTCTATCTCTCTCGTTTCCCTTTTCCCTAACCAGTCTGAAGAAGGATCTCGACCTGAAATGTCACCCATTCCTTCTCTCCAGAGATGCTGCCTGTCCTGCTCAGTTACTCCAGCTTTTTGTGTCTATCTTCAGTTCAAACCAGCATCTGCCGTTCCTTCTTACACAAACCTATCTTTATGTCCAACCGTGACTTTTTCAAAGTCGAGCAGTGGCTCATTTAAGCTCTTAAACAAATATATTTGAAGCCTAATTCTGTTCATTGCAACTTCACCATGCTGAAATTCCATATTGATTTCTCCAGAGAGAAGCAATACATTTTCTCTATGCTTTATGAGGCTCAGAACGCCACTAAAAATCTGTTCTTAATAATGTCATAGTCAATTAACAGCATCTGCAAATTGGCAAATAAGATATTACATACCGCACAGCATGTGGTACCGTCATTTACATGTAGATAATTCTCACTAATCAGCTGTGACATTTGAATACTATAATAGTGCAGGTATGACATAAAAATCATAACCACAGAGAGCTTGCCATACCGAAACATTCTTCAAGTTGAAGATGAGATGCTTATTGAAGACCACCTTAACTTAGAAAGCTCTCTAATGTGTGATTGCCTATAAGATTATAAATAAGAGGATGTAGGGATGTACGCAATGCTGAGGCTCTATAAGGCACCGGTATGGCCACATTTGGAATATTGTGAGCAATTTTGAGCACCATTTCTGAGAAAGGATGTGCTGGCTCTGGAATTAGTAGGTTAATCTATAATGAATGTCTATCGGCACTGGGCCTACACTTGTTGGGATTGAGAAGAATGAGCGGGGAATCTCATTGAAACATACAGATTAGTAAAAGGCTTGGATAGAGTGGATGTGGAGAGGGTGTTTCCACTAGTGGGAGAGTCTAGGACGAGAGGTCATAGCCTCAGAATTAAAGGACGTTCTTTTAGGAAGGAAATGAGGAGAAATGTCTTTAGTCAGAGGGTGGTGAATCTGTGGAATTATTTGCCACAGAAGGCTGTGGAGGCCATGTCAGTGGATACTTTTAAGGCAGAGATAGATTCTTGATTAGTACAGGGTTGTGGGGAGAAGGTAGGAGAATGGGGGTTAGGAGGGATAGATAGATCAACCATGAATGAATGGTGGTGTGGACTTAGAAACATAGAAACATAGAAATTAGGTGCAGGAGTAGGCCATTCAGCCCTTCGAGCCTGCACCGCCATTCAATATGGGCCTAATTCTACCTCCTATCATTTTAAATATAGAATCTTCAACTAATGAGACTCACCACTTAAGAAAGTGGTCAAAGGATTTCAATTACAGTAAGTTTTGTTCACCCCTCTTATCAGAAAGAACAGGAGTGTAGATAAAATGTCACGTGTGACTTAATCTACCCAATGTACTATTTAATCCCTCCCCCTAATCTCAAATTTATAACATCTTGCTGAATGTAGCTCACTAGGGACTGGGGGTCCACTACTGAAAAGGTTGGGACCTTGTGTTTCCGTTGCTTCCTGAGCCAGACAAAATTGAAACGATAATGCCAGCCGGAGAACTGGTCCACCTTTGATTGAGGAGCATGTACAAGAAGACAAAACTGTAATTTTAAAATAATATCTTTGTTGGCCAAAAGGAGCATTTTCCATCAGGTTTGCTATCTGAGTGATGAGTATAATTCCTGACAGTGAGCCGCTGAGGCCTAAATTCTATTTTCACCTGAAGCCTAACTAATTTCCTTTAGTTCTCGGAGGAGATGATAGGAACTATTTCCTGACTGTTCATGTGACAAGATCCATCTTGCCCACTAATCAAAACCCTGGAACGCACACCCCTCTCCCCGATACAGCCACCAATATTTATTTTCAATTATACAAATATCAGACAAGCATTTGTATGTGAAAAAAAAAGATATTGGAAGAAATGGGTTATTTAATATATTTATCATGTTACAAGGCAATTTCAAGCACTATGATCATGCATCAGATTCCTGGCTGTTTGCATTTACTGATGCAGGAATCAAGAAAAGCCTATATTACATTTGTCCCTCACATGATTAGCGCAGGTGAGCTCCATGATTTCCTGCTTGGTCTTTCCCTTATATGAATTCTCGATATCAACTTTCTTCTTTATGCCAGCTGTATTTTGCCTCATTGTCTCAAAGATCAAATAACATTAAACATAGAGCACAGAATAGTACAGCACAGCACTAGGATTTATGCCCCACTGAGATAGATCACTTTAGGCCCTGGGGATGTACGCATCCTAATGCTCTTTAACAGCCAAAGTACCACTTCTTACTTGATCTCAAACTGTCCTAGCATATTAATATTCCCCACACTGGCCTCCATTTCCTTGTCCTTGGTGAAAACAGATGCAAAGTGCTTGTTTCACGTTTGTTATGTTCTTCTTTCACATATAAAAAGCCTTGGGATGTCCTTTAATCTGACTTGCTTGTGACATTTCATGGTCCGCTTTGGCCCTTCTGATTGTCCGCTTAAGTTCTTTTTTGTTTGCTTCATATTCCTCAAAGTCCTCAATTGATTCATCTTTCTAAAACTTGCTTGCATTTTCTTTTTTTTAGGATCAAACTTACAATCTCCAAAGAAGGGTTTCAACCCGAAATGTTGCCCATGCCTTCTGTCCACAGATGCTGAGTTACTCCAGCATTTTGTCTCTATTTACAATCTCTTTGCTCATCCAAGGTTCCCTTACCTTGCCATCCTATCCTTTATTCAATGAAATTAATTATTAGTAAACTGTAGCTTTTTTTCTCTTTTCCCTGAAATTTTGCTGCTGCAAACCCATGTGAGTGATGCATTTATCTTCTGATCAGGAAATCCAGTTTGTTCATTTTAGTTTCAATTAACAGAGAGACATGACAGTGTTTCACTAATCAAGGCATGGTTCTTTAAAGTGGACAGAATTGGCCTGTTGTCCGACCTCAGATTTTATACCCCAAGTACTAGAGACTACACACGATGTCAAATAACAATTCAATTAAGCAGAAGTCTTCCATCATAGTGGACGTTATTTTGATTAAAATGCCTGCTATTATCATGAATATCATCTATCAATTTTTAGAGCCATACTTCAGAATTATAATGGCACAAATTAACATAAAAATATGTATTTGATCAACAAAAGAACAATCAATTAAATGGTTGGAAAATGACCCATCACACAGGAAACAGGGATAAACCATGGTACATTTGTAAGGTTGTGGATTCTCCACTTTGTGGAATTGTTGCTAACTAATCCGCTTGTCCAAAATCTTGATGCTACAGATTTATAACTAAAATGATCCTTGACATTTTATTTCCTGTCATGTTCTGGGCATATGTGACATATGAGAATAGAGTGAGCTACTGCTGAATCTCTATTCCTTTTGGTTCCTAGTTGAAACTGCTTGCTGGTCATGTATTCATTTTAACCCAGAACAAGTCGACAATTGAATGCCCAAGGTTATGAAGTTGGCCTTTGTCAGTCGCACTGATTCAATGATAATGAAAGAACAACCCGTTTAATACTTGAACAATTTCCTTGTTCATTGACTTCTGATGCATTGTTACTAATTCTGTAGAACTATTGATGATCAATTTATTCTCCAAATTTATTAAAATTTAATGTCTTCCATAAACTTTGTTTTAATTACAAAGTTAGCCTGAAAAGTTCTTCATTTCCGTCTTTGCTGCCAAATTAGAATTCCTGTGTTTGTGACTAAATGTGCAAACTTCATTGGATGTTATTGCAATCTCCATCTTGTCTACAACACACTACACTCAAAACTTCAATCTAGTGAATAAAGCATTTAGTTAATGTATGCAATGGGACTGTGAGGTTTCCTTGAGAGAAAGCAAATAAATGAATGGCTTTTTATTTCTTTAATATATGGTTAAGTAATGATCTTGACTTCAAAGCAAACAAAATGCACTCAGAGCCAAGATTAATTGGCAGTCATTGCGATTATAATTTTATATTTCCTCTTTGACAAATACATTGTATTGCTCTATGGTAGAAGTCACCTCTGTTTACAAAGCACTCAATAACAATTTGTAAAAAATAATTTGTTTTATGATAAATTGTCTTCTCTGCATAAAGTGGATAATCCCAGGAGCTATTGCCACTCCACAAAAAGGTAGGAGATAATATTTATAATTTTGGGAGATATCGAACAAAAAGGTTAAAGTGTGGGTACATTTATGAATGTTTAATTATCTGCATTTCTGTGCTTTTTATGTTATTCACAATGGTTCATTATAAAAAAAGATGATTTTTTTTGTAGACAAAAGAAAAGAAAAACAAAAAAAAAGATGACAAAAAAACTTATACTCAAATTTTGGAAAAACGCACCTACGCCAACATTCAAAATGTGGATTTTAAGCATGTCTGAAATGCTACATCTTATAGAAATGAGATTCCTCCTACTAGGCAAAGTAGACCTAGGCTTAAAGATTTGGCCTCCTTTTATCAACTTTTTACAAGCATATGGTGCAACATAACATAACCTTAGAAATTAAATGGTTTATAACCGGGTGACGGATGGGCAAAAATACGAAATAGGTCGATCTCTCCTAATCTCCTTTTCTTTCAATCTGTTTAGCTTCTCATCTCTGTCCTTTATTTCTTTTGCTTTCTGGTTCTACTCGCTTAAAAGGAAAAAAAAAATTTTTTTTTAATTAAAAAAAAAAAAAAAATGAAATTAAAAAGATGATATTTTTATGCTAATTTAAAAGCTATTGAAACTACATTTCAAATGTATGGATAAGTAACAATGATAAAATGATTGGTCACTTTTTTCCTGTGGCTATGTACATACAACCCATGTATAGGCAATCGTTCTATAAAAGATGTGTACAATTGTTTTATAAAAGTAGAAGTGTCTGCTGTAATGGTTCATTGCATTAATTAATTGGGCTTATGGGGAAACTGGATAGTTTGCTTACAAAATTTTGCACTAGCTTACTAATGTACATCAAGTACCCAAAACGAATTTATTTGATAGGGGTAAAGAATAGTTTTAAATAGTATCCTCATTCACAGATTCAACCCTTGGACTAACAGGAATCAGGGTCTCAGTGATGCCACTTAGATATATACCCAAGTTTTAACTGGATACTGAATATGTCCAATCAGTAAATATGTGGATGTACGATTGTTTCTGGTTACTACAGTGAGTGGTGCCAAAATAATGTTTAATTATAAAGAATAGAAAATCTTAACACAAGATAGAAATGTGTCCTCAGATCCTTATGATGAACACGCTGCCAGGGGTGGTAGTGGAAGCACATAAACAGTGGGGTTCAAAAGCTTTTTGATAGCTGTAAGAATATGCAAGGAATGGAGAGATATGGAGCACATGCATGGAGAAGGACATTTAAAATTTGCACCATACTCACCATAGACACTACACATCGATGGGCTTGTTCTTGTGTTGTCCTGTTCTATGTTGTATGATATAAATGCAATTTTTAATATTTGCCAATGGCACAAAATTGGGAAGGATAGTTAATTCTTAACAGGCAAATGCATTTCAAAATTGATATGTGCCTTATTTACATAAGAAAAAAATCTGCTCATATAACATTTAGAAAATAAGAATCTAAATGGGATCGAGCAGGGAATACACACATTACTAAATGTGATGCAACTCAATAAGATCACCTTAGCAAATAACATGATCAATATGAAGTGGTCAATACAAGAAAATAGGAAGATTCATTGTTTGATTGATTGATACTTTATTATTGTATGTTATGTCACAGTGAAATTCTTTGTTGTGCAAACTGGACACAAGTATGCAAAGATAAGCACGGATGGGCGCCGACACAGTGACAAATTGTTAAATGTAGTCCCCAGTGGTCCCTCTTTGTTCTCGGCGCCCCCTCCCTCCCTCCCATCCCCCCATGTCAGGTCCCTCTTTGCACCTGGCCGTCCTTGACTGATGTCCGGCACCCACCGTGGGCCCAACCGACGTCTGACACCCACCGTGGGCTAAAACCAACGTCCGGCACCCATCCAATCTTCCTTTATCCAGCGAGTAATGGGAACGTGACTGGTATAGATTAAATTTTAGGCAACCTCAGTAAGACTACAAAGAATAAACAATCAGAAGTTATGCTGATAAAGTTAGATGGAGAACATACAATACGATACGATATGATATGATATGATATGATATGATATGATATGATATGATATGATACGATACAATAGAACTTTATTTAACCCAGGAGGGAAATTGATCTGCCAACAGACATAAAAACACAAAATGCATGAAACATGAAATTAAAGTGATGAGTGGAAAGGATTGGGGATGTGCAAAGATTGGGGAGGGGGGGGGGGGGGGGGGGGGAGGGAAGGGGAGTCAGTCTGAAGGGGGAGGAGTTGCAATGTTTGATAGCCACAGGGAAGAAGGATCTCCTGTGGCATTCTGTCCTGCATCTTGGTGGAACCAGTCTGTTGCTGAAGGTACTCCTCAGGTTGAACAGTGTGTCATGGAGGGGATGAGCTGTATTGTTCAGCATGCTCCGCAGTTTGAAGCATAAGTGAAGCATAAGCTACAGCATGGACTGGTTGAGTTTACTGGCATATTTTTGTGTTAGGAAGGAACAAGCTGAAGAATCTGACTAGCAGAACAGAGAAAGGCTCACTCGTCTGTTTAGTTGCAAATCAGTTTTATTGGCAAGAGATGCCAAAACCAATGCTTGTGTTAGTATGCACGGGGTCCAGTTTTACAGCAGCACCTCGCTCTCTCTCTCTCTCTGCCTCCGTCTGCAGTGCTGATCATGACTCAGCCTGCCGGTGAACCCCTTTCGTACATATACTTGAACTACCTTGTGGCATACAAGCGCCTGCCTTTATACAGGTAAGAAATCAGGTGTTGAAATAACCGCCGATAAGTCATGACCAATATCACTGCTCCCAAATTCAAACTATAACCAATGCCAGGGGGCTGCATCCCAGCAAGCCTGCCCCCACCTTTGGAAACAAAGTGCTAACAGCCACAGACTGGCACGTAAACCAATACACACAGCGCCACAGTCTTGGCGCGCAAATCAATACACACATCTCTACAGACGGCGCATAAATCAATACATACAGCACTACAGAGTGCAAAGGTTTAAACAGAGCGCTGTTAACGCATGGGAATTTAAATAAAGAGCTGTCGGCTGCTGTGCTATGGGCTTTAAACATAGCGCTATGGCCACAGCGCTATGGGTGACAGAGTGTTTGGGAAATTTCTTATATAACACAGGTTAACCATATTATTTATGATTTCTTCACTTGCACTGTCCGAACTGCTGAATGGCTCCAACATTTTCTATTTTCATTTTCCACTGTTGATAGTGGCCAATGCTTCTTGCTGAACTGTGCGCATGGGAATGTTAGCTGAAGGGCAATTGGACACAGATTCCAATGGCTCCATATCGAAAACCTTGCCAAAACTTGGCGGCAAGATTCACAAATTTCAAAAGGCCATTTTTGTACTGGGGATTAACTGCCACCAAGTTACCTACTCACCGACATTGCTTTCATAAGAGAAAATAATTAGTGAGGAATAACATACATCAGTTTTAGACATTTTCATTTTGCAAAGCTTACTCTGTTTAATGTTTAATTCTTATCAAAGGGGATAGGTACCAATTCAAATATTAACCCAATTTAAACAAGATTTTTTGTAACTCACACTCAAGATCTGATTTAATCCTTGACAATATATGATTGCACACAATACTCCAGGTGTGGTCCCACACCTTGCATCATGATGTCCCGACTCCTGTACTCAGTTCTCTGATTGATGAAGACAAGTGTGTCAAATACTTTCTTCCAGAC
Source organism: Okamejei kenojei (assembly GCA_035221665.1). Lineage (NCBI taxonomy): Eukaryota > Metazoa > Chordata > Chondrichthyes > Rajiformes > Rajidae > Okamejei > Okamejei kenojei. The sequence continues at coordinate 19,830,144 of CM069148.1, read as the reverse complement.
ACTGACAACTTGTGTCTCCCATTCCAGTCAACTATCTAGCTGTGTCCCTTGTCTTTCAGTTCCAGACCTCTACCATCAACTGTAAAAGTCCTGCTCTGGTTTGCCTTAAAGTGCAACACCTCACTCTTAGCCAAGTTAAAATCCATGTGGCATTCTGTGGCCCACTAGATCTAGACTGTTATGTAATCTTTGATAACCTTCTTCACTGTCCACTGTGCCACCATTTTTGGTGTCACCTACAAATGTACTAATCACGTTGATGGAATTGTCATCCCAATTGTTAATATCGATGATAAACAACAGAGAACCTCTTTATGACACACCAATGGTCACAAACCTCTAATCTGAAAAACAACCCTCCACTACCACTCTCTATCTCCTTCCCCCAAGCCAAATTTGTATCCAATTGGCTAACTCCCATTGGATCCCATGGGACCTAATTTTCTCGACCAACCTCCTTGTCAACAGCCTTGACAATGTTAACATATGCCATGTTCACGGACAAACCCTTGTCATTCTTCTTGGTCACATTAAAAAAAAATCTTGGGAGGCCACACACCAAGCTACAGTCCCATTCATGGCCACAGACGCAGCTTCTGGTGCCTCTAACTATTACTTCCCTAGAGTTTGCTCTACATTTCTTTACAGCAGAGCTACTTGTGGCGTCACTGACCTGGCTACTGTTGCTATTTTCTCACGGAATCACCATCAAAATAAACTTGGGGATCTCACCATGTACATTGATAGCATCTGGTTGTAATGATATTAAGCAAATAATTTTAGCCCCATTAGACTTCAGTTTAATTTCCAGTTCTAACTGCATCCTAATGTTACATTGTGCTCCGAAACTATTCTCACGAACTATATAATTATATTTTCTGAAGATAGACAAAAAATGCTGGAATAACTCAGCGGGACAGGCAGCATCTTTGGAGAGATGGAATGGGTGACGTTCCGGGTTGAGACCCTTCTTCAGACTCACAGAGGGGAGCAGCCTGAGAGGATTTTCTAACTTATTTCACATTTCAGAAATTCTTACATTTGGTTTATTTTCAGCAATGGGTGAAAATCAGATTTTTACAAATGTGATGTTAATTTGGACTCTATTAGGAGTTTTTACCGTCCCAATTTCTCAGTACTATTGGTATTGGTATTGTTTATCATTGCCTTGTGTACCAAGATGGAGTCAAACACTTTGTTTGCTTGCTATCCAGTCAAATCGTGCCATAAATGGTGACAATCTCGCCATACACAAGTACAACAGGAATGGGGAGGAGAGGGCATGCTAGGGTAATAAATAGTCCTTATGATGGTTACTTTTCCGAGGTAGAGTAGATGGAGTTGATGGTGGGAGAGGCTGGATTGTGTGATGGGCTGGGTTACATCTACTACCTTTCACAATTTCTTGCAGTCTTGGGCAGGGTTGTTCCCAAAAACAATAGTAGGCTTTCTATGGAGCATCTGTAAACATTGGTGAGAATTATTGGAGACATGCCAAACTTTCTTCTTCTTCCAAGGAAGTAGTGGCATTGGTGTGCCTTATTCGCTGTAGCTTCAGTGCGGTTGATCCAGGACAAATTGTTGATGATATTTACACCAAGAAACTTGAAGCTCTCAACCATCTCCACTTTAGCACCACTGATGCTAACTTGGCAGAATACACAACCTCCTTTCCTGAAGTCAATTACAAGCTCCTTTATTTTGCTGACACTAAAGGAGAGCTAGTTGTTTTGACACCATGTTACTACATTATTATCTCTGTCCTGTGCTCCTTCTCATTATTATTTGGTGTGGTGTCATCTGCAAACTTGTAAACAGAGTTGCAGCATATTTCATGCCAAGTATTGTAAATGCTTTTTCATGCCAAATATTGTAAATACATTTTCATGCCAAGTATTGTAAAACTTGGCAAGCATTTTTGAAATGTCTCATCTTGGTTGAGACATTTCCACATGCAATACTGAGCAAGTTACTCAAGGGCATTATCCGACCATGTGAAATGATCCCTCTTTCTCCTGGGTGCATCACAGATGTGACAAGGTAATCTCCCTAACCGCATATCGTGGTATCACCAGTGACATTTGGGCTCTAATTCAGTGCAGGAATATTGCACACCATTGTCAGTCACTGATGAAATTCTACCATGAAAACATTAGTACAGATTTGTATTCACATCAGTCTGGTGAAGGAGCATGAAAACTGTGCAACCACTTAGATGCACTTACATTTTGAATGACCTGGTGGTGTTGTGTATTCAAGTACCAGTGTAATGTGAAACCAAGGAGCAGAGGATGGCTCATTTTCTTGTTACCTCTCATGTGGTGTACACTTGGCTCCCAATGGGAAACAGATCCTAATACAGGGAGGAAAGGAATGCCAAATGATAGTGAAAGATGTAATGTACCTTTGACGAAGTCTGTGAGAATGTCATTTATTATAACTATTAAGCAAGAGGGAGAACAGAAATACAGGAGTGGGGATGGAGACAGATGCTATAGTGGGATTTAAGAGTTGTGTAGATAGGCACTAGGAAGTGCAGAGAATAGAGGGATATGGATCATGTACAGGCAGTTGAGATCAATTTAATTACATTAATGTTCAGCACAAAAAACATTGTGGACCGAAAGGCCCTTTCCTGTGTTAGTGTTTCTAGTATGCATAGTGTTACTATGCAAGTGTTTATACTGTATTTAAACTTTGAATTTAAACTCTTTGCATTAACTTCACACACTGGACTGGACATTGAGGTAACAACATAACAAGGCCTAAAAAAATGTTCTTGGAGAATAACTTGCTGTTCCCGTCATGCCATGCCATCTGACTTTCACTGCAATCTCGAAGTGAGGATGTCATGTTTTCAGCATCAATTTTTGAAAACCATGAAAATGCCACCAATCTCAGATCTGCCGCTGAGAATGTGGGAAATCATCAATCTACCCGCCTCCTCCATTGCCGAAAAATCAAATCCAATCTCAAAGCAATTGTGGATATAAATGCCAGGTCATTCACTACGTCAGGAAGCATTGCCCATGTCGGAAGGCTGGTTTCACCCCCTCCCCTCCCCCCCGCCACCCCAGCTCAATCTATTACTCCACTCCCTGTACACCCATAACTGCGCAACTAATTACATCAACATTTGATCTTTAAGCTCGCTAATAATACCATTGTTGACAGCCAGATCAATAACAGTGAAGTGGCAAAGTAGAAAGAGGTGGAGAATTTTGTGTCATGGTGTCAGGACAACAACATAGCCCTTAACATCCGCAAGAGAGGCAAAGTTGGTTGTTGACCTTATGAAGCAATTGGGTGAACACAAAGCTCTCTCCGTCAATGATGCTGCCATTGAGATAGTCGACAACTTTAGGTTACTGGCCAGTCAATATACCGTTAACCTAAACTGGCCTCTTCACACTGATTTGGAGAGCATGAAAGCACATCAATATATTTACTTTGTTAGTTGTCTGAGAAGATTTAGACTACTGAACTTCTACCGTTGCGCAATAGACAGTATTCCTTCAGGATGCATCTCACCTACAAGATACAAGATACAAGATACAAGATACAAGATACAAGATACAAGATACATTTATTTGTCACGTGTGCAATTGGCACAGTGAAATGAAATCACCATACAACCATACAGTAAAAATAAAGAACACAACATAGAGTTGATAGATTTCAAAATAAAACATCCCCAAACAGCAGGATCAAAGTTTCCCACTGTGAGGGAAGGCACAAAAGTCAGTCTCTTCCTCTGATGTTCCCCACTGTTCACCCATGGTAGGTGGCCTCTCCAAGCCCTCCTCAGTCGCCGCTACGGGCGGCCCGATGTTCAGGGGTGATGGAAGTCCGACGTCCGGGCTGGGGGACGTCGTCAGCGGCCTGGACTCTGCGTCGGCCACCTCCTACCGGAGTCCGCGGCTCCCAAAGTCCGCAGGGCGCGCCGGGCGGAGATGCAACGCTGGCCACCCTCGGCAAAGGGTCCCAGGAATCCAACAAAGTTGTTCAGCGCCGCCCGCATTGGAAGCTCTCCAAACCAGAGCTCCAAGATGTTGGAGCAGCAGCCCAACGCTCCGGAGCTCCAAACGGCGACCCAGGTAGGCCACGCTCGCTCCGCGGTGACTCCAGCTCCGCGCCGCCACTGTTGCAGCTCTGGTCTGGTTCCCGGTCCCCGGCAGGAAAGGCCGCTCCGATCCAGGTGGTAGGCCGTGAGGTGGGGGGCGAGGATGCGACTCGGAGAAATAGTCGCGTCCCCGCCAGGAAGCAACTGGGAGTTAGTTTCCCCATTACCCTGCCCCCCTCCCCCACATATAAAAGTTAAAGATTCCCCCCAAAACAAACTTTAAACTGACTAAAAACATAGAAACATATAAATTAGGTGCAGGAGTAGGCCATTCAGCCCTTCGAGCCTGCACCGCCATTCAATATGATCATGGCTGATCATCCAACTCAGTATCCCGTACCTGCCTTCTCTCCATACCCTCTGATCCCCTTAGCCACAAGGGCCACATCCAACTCACTCTTAAATATAGCCAATGAACTGGCCTCAACTACCCTCTGTGGCAGAGAGTTCCAGAGACTCACCACTCTCTGTGTGAAAAAAGTCTTTCTCATCTCGGTCTTAAAGGATTTCCCCATTATCCTTAAGCTGTGACCCCTTGTCCTGGACTTCCCCAACATCGGGAACAATCTTCCTGCATCTAGCCTGTCCAACCCCTTAAGAATTTTGTAAGTTTCTATAAGATCCCCTCTCAATCTCCTAAATTCCAGAGAGTATAAACCGAGTCTATCCAGTCTTTCTTCATAAGACAGTCCTGACATCCCAGGAATCAGTCTGGTGAACCTTCTCTGCACTCCCTCTATGGCAATAATGTCCTTCCTCAGATTTGGAGACCAAAACTGTACGCAATACTCCAGGTGTGGTCTCACCAAGACCCTGTACAACTGAAGTAGAACCTCCCTGCTCCTGTACTCAAATCCTTTTGCTATGAAAGCTAACATACCATTCGCTTTTTTCACTGCCTGCTGCACCTGCATGCCTACTTTCAATGACTGGTGTACCATGACACCCAGGTCTCGCTGCATCTCCCCTTTTCCTAATCGGCCACCATTTAAATAATAGTCTGCTTTCCTGTTTTTGCCACCAAAGTGGATAACCTCACATTTATCCACATTATACTGCATCTGCCAAACATTTGCCCACTCACCCAGCCTATCCAAGTCACCTAGCAGTCTCCTAGCATCCTCCTCACAGCGAACACTGCCCCCCAGCTTAGTGTCATCCGCAAACTTGGAGATATTGCCTTCAATTCCCTCATCCAGATCATTAATATATATTGTAAATAGCTGGGGTCCCAGCACTGAGCCCTGCGGTACCCCACTAGTCACTGCCTGCCATTGTGAAAAGGACCCGTTTACTCCTACTCTTTGCTTCCTGTTTGCCAGCCAGTTCTCTATCCACATCAATACTGAACCCCTAATACCGTATGCTTTAAGTTTGTATACTTAAAATTAAAACTGACTAAAAATTAAAAAGAAATTGAAAAACAAACGGGCTGCAGGCAGAGGCTGCTGTCAGTGCAGCGCCCCTAGTGACCTAGTATGGCAACTGTTCTAATCTTGTCCGACTGAGCATGCAGAGAGTGATGAACACAGCCCAGTCCACCACTGGCTCATTGCTTCCTTTAGTCAAGTCCTTCTTTATGGTGCCTTGCATTAGGAAGGCTGGATGCATCGTCAAGGATGCCTGACTCCCTTGCCAATACCTTTACTCTCTTCTATCTTCTGGGAGAAGATACTGGAGCTTAAAAGCTCAGATGTCCATACTAAAGAATTTCTGCACCATTGCTTTCCCATTCCTTAACCAATCAGCTCTTTTATATCCAATTCCCAGAGGTGCTGCCATGTACCCCTACTCTTAATCCTTCCTCTTTTAGGTAATCCGTTATTTAACTTTATCTTTATCTTGCACTCTTCAGATTACACTACTATCTTGCATGATTCTGCTGTTTTTCAATCATTAGTAACTTGTTCAATTTTTGCCTGATAGGTCATTAGACTAGACTTTAGTGGGGCAGCACTGTGGCATAGCGGTAGCACTACTGCCTTACAGCATTCGATACTGACTACGGGTGCTTGTCTGTACAGAGTTTATACATTTTCCCTGTGACCTGTGTGGGTTTTCTCCGAGAACTTCTGTTTCCTATCACACTCCAAAGACGTACAGGTTCATAGCTTCATTGGCTTGGTATAAAAATGTAAAATTGTCACTGATGTGTGTAGTATGTATGAGTGTAAATGTATGAGGGATTGCTGGTCGGTGGAGATCGCTGGTCGGTGGAGACTCGGCGGGCTGAAGAGCCTGTTTCTGCACTCTATCTCTAAACTAAACCAGGGCTGCCAACTCTCACGCTTTCGGCGTGAGAATCACGCCTTGGAGCAAATTCTCACGCCCTCACGCTCATGACTGAGTTCTCACGCTGAGTTCAGTCCCTGCGCCAGTTTGTCCCTTTGCGCCGGCTGCCAGCGATTCGTGCGGTCTGGGAAAGCGCGTCGGCTGTGAGTAACGTCGCGTCTCTTCTCTTCTCTTTGGTCAAATGTGCAGCTGCCGACAGCAACCAGGTGAAGCAGTTGTCAAACATGGGTTGTGGGGGGGGGGGGGGGGGGGGGGGGGGGGCGACGACGACCACAATGAGGCCAAGCATCTAGGACAGGGTTCGGACTACGGACACACGGCCCGTAACCCATAAAACCGAGTTTTTTTTTTTAATTTGTTTTCGCGGGGTCCCGACCTTGAACAGAAGCCATGACCACCCCCTCCCCTCAACACTAGCGGGCAGCAGCAACGGCAACACTCTCACTGCAAGTTTCTTCAATTAAACATCTCTCTCTTCCTTCTCCCCCCCCCCCCCCCCCCCCCCCCCACCCCCCCCCCCCCCCTCTTCTCCCTCTCAATACCTTCCCCGCCCACCACTCGTTCTGTTGCAGGCGAGCCGACCTGGGAACTGTGGCCAGTTCCTGGAACCCGAGCTGACCTGGGAACGGCAGCCAGTCATTGGGCACGCAGAATGCCAACTTGATCAGTATGGATAAATTGGGCCAGCCATGTACATGTTGTATAACTGACTCTATGCAGATCTGAAAGGGCTTAGAATTACCATTTAAGCAAAATTTCCCTCACCTTCCCCATTTTGATTCTTGAGATTAATATCCCGTTACTCTGTTAACAGCATTAAAGTACTGAGGTAGAGTCAGGAAAGAGAACATAGTATTTTTTTTTTGGTTTGCTTTAATTTGTTAGTTGATTTTTTGTTGACTGCCATAATTTCTGAAATAGTCGTAATGAACCTATAAACCTGTACATCTTTGGAGTGTGGGAGGAAACTGAAGAAAACCCACGCGGTCACAGGGGGAGCATACTGTACAAACTCTGTACAGACAGCACCCGTAGTCAGGATTGAACTCGGGTCTCTGGCGTTGTAAGGCAGCAGCTGTATTACTCTGCCACTGTTCCACCCAAGTATAATTCTTCAGATCTAAGATCATTTCTGCAAAGCTGTTTTGGAGCTGTAGTATAAATATTCAATAATGCACTGTTGCAGTTGCAAGCTCTCACAGATATTCCCTACCGTTAACATTTAGTTATGGTTTGTAAAGCTATTATTAAAGTGGTAAAGGGGAATAAAGCCTTCTAGGTAATTCCATAAATTTGCATAATCCTGGGGTTTCTTGCAAGACTCCTAAACTTCACAATATTAATTAGGCTTTCACAAATGATGAACTTGATAAGAAAACATGGTGCGTGGACAAAATGCTGACTATATTCAGAAAATAATTAGGAAGCCAACAACATGATAGGTATGATGTGCTGTCGACAAGATGTACCTGCCTTCTGTCCAGGTACTCACCAGCCAGGAACAAACAGAGGTGCTTCAACTATTTTCTGAGTGCAAGTTAAATTTTAGCATCAAAAAGTAGTAATAAAATTTCCAGTTCTTTGACAATCAAGTTTAAACAGATTCCAGAAATTCCGAAATTCCCTACTTTTGTTCAATTTAGTTTTATTTAGTTTAGTTTAGTTCAGGTGTCAGAAGTTATGGGGAGAAGGCAGCAGAATGGGGTTAGGAGGGAGAGATAGATCAGTCATGATTGAATGGCGGAGTAGATTTGATGGGGTGAATGGACTAATTCTATTCCTATCATTTATTAACTTATGACATAAGTTTAGTTTAGAGATGCAGCACGGAAACAGGCCCTTCGGTCCACTGATTCTGCGCTGACCCGTGATCCCCATACACTAACACTATCCTATACACTGTGGACAATTTACAATTTTTACCAAAGCCAAATTAAGCTACAAACTTGTATGTCTTTCGGAAGTAACCGAGGAAACCAAAGTACCCGGAGGAAACGCATGTGGTCATACGGAGGACATGCAAACTTCGTAAATATAGCACCCGTACCCAGGATCAGACCCGGGTCTCTGGTGCTGGAAGGTAGCAACTCTAGCACTGCACCACCGTGCTGCCTCTTTTAAGCCCTGTCCCACGGTACGAGTTCATTCCAAGAACTCTCCCGAGTTTAAAAAAAATCAAACTCATGGTAAGCACGGAGAATGAACGGAGTGGGTATGTCGGAGCTCGGGGATGTCTCTTAGCGTTAACGGCAGGTTCTCGGGAAGACTCGCTAATGGCAGGTAAGCAGGGGAAGACTATTGAAGATTTTTCAACATGATGAAAAATGTCCACGAGAGCCCCGAGTACCGACGAGTTGCCATTACCGTAAATCTCCAAGTTCGAATCAGGGCAAACTCGGGAGAACTCTTGGAATGAACTCGTACCGTGGGACAGGGCTTTTTGTGTTTTGAACTAGGATGGAATAACTTTAACTGAGTGTGTATGGATTTCCATTCTGCACAAAAAAACATTTTCTAAGGTTATATTTCAGCGAATAGTCAATTTGAGGTGCACTGACTTGTTAAAAAAAACCTCGGAAAGTTCAGACTTTTTACTAGAGAATGGACAGGTTATTATCATTCATGCCACTACAATTTTGCCTGAAAAAAATGCAAACACACTCTGACTTTCAGCTGGAGCTACATCTTATTGTTTGAAATGTCTACTATTCTAATGCATAAATTCAAACAGCTTAATTTATTTCTGCAGCAATGCCATCAGTTTAACTCTAACTCACCAATGGAAAATGACCCTGTGAAGTAATTCAGAAATAGATCCTCGGCTGCAGAGAATTTTGTAACAGTTTTCTGGTATTTGCTTGGAGGATTTCCACCTAAATGAACGTGAAATGATAACTAGTTGGGGCAGCACAAACTGTCCTTATGTTGGTAGCTGCTCCTTTGTTATACTTTCTGATGCTGAATACACTGCAGACCCTGCATCCTGATGCTGATGCCACAAACTGACATCAAGGTGGCAGAGTATCTAATGTTCTACCTCTGAATTGATGAGCTGTTGAAGCAGACACTGTTTTGCCTTTGGCAGCTCCGGGAACACACGTAAACAGGACCAATGATCAGGATATGTGTTTCCTGTCAAAGACTTTCAACAAACACCATGCATGCCCTTGTCCCTTCATGGATGGTCCTAGGCAGGAACGGGCAACTGATTATGGATGATCAGCCATGATCACATTGAACGGCGGTGCTGGTTGGAAGTGCCGAATGGCCTACTCCTGCACCTATTGCCTATTGACTGTACGAACATCACCTTACTCTGTGTAAATGTGCAAACGTTTATTGTTTCATTCCTATACTTTCTTTATTGCCTTCCACGTTTATATTTTCCATAAAAAGTTCATTGTACTTCGGCAATTCAGTTGATGGCTCCCAAAAGCTGGTTTGAATTGTTATTGCATGATTAACCCTTTCAATTCCCTGCAAGTGACACCTTAACTTCATGCAAAGTTCCGTGTTACGTGAGTCTGCACACCATTAGCTGCACACATCAGCAGGAGTTGCGATATATGCTGACCAGTGTTGCATTAAAACAGCCTTCACATTTAAATGGGGTGGTGTATTTTGGTTGTGAGAATTTTAAATCTGTGTTGTGTTATATTATACACTCTTTAAGCTTGTATAAACATCCAAAATAGTATCCTTTTAATAGTGTGTTCAGCTGTGCAACATTAAGCTTGAATGGGACGTTGAAATGTGGCAGCACTGCTTTACATCACTGTTGCATACCCATCCTCATCATTCTCTCATCATTTTGCATGTTGGCAGCAGTTATTTGCAAATCCATTCATCGTGATATTTTCTCAACACTGAACACTTGGAGCTTGCGGTAGGTGAAGTGTGGCACGGTGGCGTAGCGGTGGAGTTGCTGTCTTTCAGTGCCAGAGATCATGACAGCGGGTTTTTGTCTGGACGGAGTTTGTATGTTGTCCCCGTGATCTGTGTGGGTTTTCTCCGGGATCTCCGGTTTCCACCCACACTCCAAAGACGTAAATGTTTGTAGGCTAATTGGCTTGTTAACATTGTAAATTGGGCCTAGTGTGTGTAGGATCGTGTCAGTGTGCAGGGATCGCTAGTGGGTGTGGACTCGGTGAGCCGAAAGGCCTGTTTCCGTGCTGAATCTCTAAACCAAAAGTAAACTTACATGTACCACCCTAATCTGTTATTTTAGTCGCAGCTAAAACATAGATAAACAGTCACAGATGCTCATGCACACTTGTAACACAGATCTGCCAAATTTAACTCCCATCGATTGTAATATTTCAAAATATTCTGTAGTAGTACCCAAAGGGATTCATACCAGGAACTATTAATGAATAAACAAAGTAGATTTTGCTATCTTACACAAAACTGGGATTTTTGTTCACATTGAACAGTGTTAGAGATTGAAATAAATAAGCTTTATTTGTTTCATATAAAACTGCTAGGTGTAGTACTGTCAATATTGCGCATCTTTACAACATATTGCGAAGGAGGGATAAAACAGTATTGTCCTTGAAAGCTCCAATACCGACTTAATTCATTGAAATTTATAAAAGTCAGTACAAGCTGCACCAATTATAATACCTTGGCTAAAAGTTGGCCAAAGGAGGCAGAAATGATGAAAACATAACAAGAAATATTATTGTATCAATAATGAAGAGCATCTGTGATGTATTTTATGTGACTGCTTGTGTGCATGCAATGGCTTTTGTAACATTTGCTGTTCTCAATAGGTTTAGTTTAGTTTAGTTTAGAGATACAGCGAGGAAACAGGCGCTTCGACCCACCGAGTCCGCACCGACCAGCGATCCCTGCATATTATCACTATCCTGCACACTAGGGACAATTTTACATTTATACCAAGCTCGTTAACCTACAAATCTGTACGACTTTGGAGTGTGGGAGGAAAGCAAAGATCTCAGACAAAACTCACGGGGGAGAACGGGCAAACTCCATACAGACAGCACCCATAGTCGGGATTGAATCCGAGTCTCTTGCGCTGTAAGTGCTATAAGGCAGCAACTCTATCTGCTCTCTACCTTTCATGGACGGATATTTGCCATGGTAATGATGAGCAATAATTGAGAAACACTTTATGCATGAGAATGTTCCATTTTAGTTTTATACCAGATAAAAACTTAATCTAATCCAACAAAATAGTAAGACATGGATGCCAATACTTGGTAAATGATTCTTTTGAGGACTTCTCTGTAATGCTGAAAGTCATAAATAAATTCAGTCAGCAGTTATGTTCCAGATACCGATCTTAAAGGATATCTTCAAGCTGCAGTGCACAGCTAGCAGATTAATTTCAGTCTGCTTGTCAAAGTTTCAGTTTTATAGCTAACTTTTAATGTTAGATGACTATCAGCATTTTTCTTTTCCTCAATATTAGGGCAATTTCATGAGGGCCAATGGATCACAATGGACTCTTAAAATGTCGCTGTGAACTAAATTGGAAATAGTTCCTAGCAGCCTTCTGCGGAGTGAGGCTTCATCTCACTTAGATTAGATCAAATCCTGAGACCCTGGCCATGTTATGACTTTTAGAACCGGTGCATGTGAGAAAACGTATTGCATTAACACAACAAACAAAATGCTCTGGCTTTGGAAGTAAATAAAATGAAGAGAAATTCATACCATGAATAATGTAGAGCTGAATACTAATCCATATTTAACTGTTTTACATGTAATTTCCTTTTCAAGTAATTAAAACTATAACTTTAAAATAACTAATCTGTGAATTTACTCTTCATTCAATGACAATAAGATATAATTAATAAACTTGTTTATTTCAAAAGTGAATGATTGAATGTTCCTTCTTTAACTGTAACAAATTATTTAGAGATTTAAATCACATTGTGTGAAATTAATATTGAATCATTTAATGCACTAACATAAATCTTGGGCCCAGTACCCCAATAAAGTTTATGTAAGAATTTAACTGAAAGCATTTGTTATTAATATGCATCAGTGCTGCCAATCGCAGTGGGCTGTTTGTTTTGCTTTTAATGAAAAGCTCAATCATTTATACTTTCTCGTAGTTAACAAGTCTTGAATGAAATCATGACAACACATAACTAAAAAAAATACAATTATTGTGAATCGGGTTTCACTAGTGGGTTTTTAATTAAAATTAAACATATTGCCAATATTGAAATAGATCTGTTATCACCAACATGCCATTCCTCATCCCTATCCCTAATCAAGGATTTCTGAAGATTATTTTGATCAAAGTATTATTTTCCTTCTCTACAAGTTTTTCTTAACCTCAATGGCAATAAAACACAGGGGAGATAAAATGAGTTGCTGAATCACTGTGAGCCATTGTGTGATATTAAAGAAATTCAAAACTCACATTTTGTTCTTTATGAAGAATTTGGTGTTGAAACGTTATTCTTAATTCGGGCAAGTGTATCACAAAAAGTAATAAAATGGTGTTTATTATACTAGACACCAAATGCATGAGTAACTCAGCATCTCTGGAGAAAAGAAAAGAAATAGGTGACGATTCGGGTCGAGATCCTTCTTCAGACTGGAGAGGGGCCTCGACCCGAAACATCACCTATTTTTCTTTTCTCCAGAGATGTTGCCTGACCCGCTGAGTTACTCCAGCATTCGGTGTTTATCTTCAGTGTAAGCCACCATCTGCCATTCTTTCCGACACATTTCTTTTTACTAGGGTCTGGTGTACCATAGATCAGTTATGCAGTCACTTATCTGATGTTGACACTAAACAATAAACGCATCTGTTACTTTGTCTTCAGAATAAAAAGTCCATCATAATTACTGTGCTTCGACAGCTAATCAAAGATAATATTGAAAAAAGTATTTGTCCTACTCGAGATTTATTTTCTGATTTGCAGTGTCCATTAGTTACACAGCTCACTGTTCAATTAATTCGGTTTACATTCAGTTGCAGTGACACTGCGTTGGCAGAAATAATTCTGTTTCATTATTGAGCCATTAATTGAATTGTGTCCCCATAGACACAGCATGCTGACTGTATGCGATGCTTGGTTTACAGACATCTGACCTTTTCAAGTGTGACTAACGCTGGATCTTTGAATTCACGCAGGCACACTCATTTCAAATTCAGCGTTCTCGCCACAAAACCGATTGCTCCTGGCACAGCTTTGGAAAAATGAGGTGCATCTTGTTGAAATATTTCTCTGCTGTATCTCCTTGACACTAGTACTGCGTTAAAATATTATTCTGATATGACGAATCCTTTGGAAACTTTGTGAGGTGGATATTGGCCCAGGATCTCGGAGAAGTGGAAGCTCATTTTGCTTGCCTGCCGAAGCTCTCCTCTATTGACTTATTTCTTTCAGCACTCTTTTAGGGGCAATAAATGAAAATAAATGACACCTAGTATTGGTCAGGATTGTCACATGTGCGTATGTTGTAGCAACTGGTTTTAGTTTGGTAACTGCAGAATATGTTTAATTTAGAGATATCCACTTAACTTTCAGTCTATTACCTAGAAATTGACTGCAATAAAACATTGAAACACATTTTCCATGAGTGAATGTCATAAGGTCATAGGTGATAGGAGCAGAATTAAGCTATTCAGTCCATCTAGTGTACTCCGCCATTCAATCATGGCTGATCTACATATCCCTCCGAACGCCATTCTCCTGTCTTCTCCCCGCAACCCCTGACATCCATCCTAATCAAGAATCTATCCATTTCTGCCTTAAAAATATCAATTGATGGCCTCCACAGCCTTCTGTGGCAAAGAATTCCACAGATTCACCATCCTCTGACTAAAGAAATTCCTCCTCATCTCCTTCCTAAAGGAACGTCCTTTAATTCTGAGGCTATGAAGCATAATGACGATCTTTTCTTGGTTGTTTTGCACCACATCAAAAACAAAGACTGGGCCTTTTGTCCTCACCGTAAATTCCAAGCCAGGGCCACAGAAGAGGATGTTATTCTTACACCGTGTACAGAACCTTGGAGTGCATTGTTCGAGGAGTATCAATCATTGGGCACTTCTGGAACAGCAGTTACTGTTCCACTATGTAAATGTTACTCCAGCACAATCCTTAGCATGCAACAGAATTTACCACATGCAGTCAGGCCATTCAGACCAACGAGCCCATTACAGAGTTCACTGTCCAAATATGCAAACAGTTCAAATCACATTCATCATGCACCCATATTTCCATTATCTTTTTCCTTCATACAGGGTGGCACTACACGGAAAAGGGCAGCACAGTGGCGCAGCGGTAGAGTTGCTGCCTTACATCACCAGAAACCCGTTTCAATTACTATGGGTGCTGTCTGCCCAGAGTTGTACTTTCTCCTGTGGCCGCGTGGATTTTCTCCAGGTGTTCTGATTTCCTCCCACATAACATAGGCGTGCAGGTTTGTAGGTTAATTGGCTTCAATAAAGTGTCCCTAGTGTGTAGGATAGAACAAGTGTATGGGTGATCGTTGGTTGGCGCAGACTCAGTGGGCCGAAGGGCCTGTTTCCACTTTGTATTTCTAAGCCAAACTAGACTAAACTAGACAGCTAAAAATGCAATTTTGAATATAGATTTTGTATCCTCCTAGGAACTGCTTACAATCGTAAATAAAATGTGGCAGTAAATTTGTTTTACTGTACAAATGGGATCCCTGCATTGTTACATTGGCAGAACAAGGATGGATCTGTTGATAGTCTCAGGCCCAACTTGTCCATGCCAACTAAGATAATCACAGTTGAATAATTTAAGATTTTTTTGTAATTTATTGACCACTATAGTGTCAAAAGCACTCCCTTTATTCAATTTGTGTATTTACATTTTCAAATCAGCAAAATAATGTGACAATTGCCCTTTTGCTCCATCCTATACACCCGTGGCAGCTCTGGTACTATCTGTCATACTTGGAATAATCAGAGAACATGACTGCATCCAGGGAACATGAATTCTGTTACTTTTGTAATGCAGAATTATTAGTGACAGTGACAATCATTGCAAAAGTATAATTTATTCTGAGGTTCAAAGCTAGGAAGTGCTGACTTCATCCCAGACCACTGCACCAAAATACTTGTATCCATTCTGATCTCTTAAATTTAACTCTCTTTCTATATTGTTACACTCTAGTGACTCTCGGGCCATAAAACAGTTGCACAATCAATTTACGCTGTCCTCAGGATTCTTGACCTGGAAAATCTTCCATCACTCAACCCAAAATCTGCATTGATCTAACATTGACCTAATTGATTCAGGATATTCTTCCTTATGAAGTTCTTCCTCTATGCATTTCTCTGGTGAACTTGATTTGTGCTCTCGTTATCTTTCCTGCAGTCAGTTTCTCAACTCGGCATTTTTAGAGAATTGCACATTGGTGTTAATGAGATAATCAATATATTTTGGCTTTTATACTCTATTATTGTAAGGATGCTCAAATTATGGTAGCCCACAGTGTCTCTTGGACTGACCTGCTGAAAGGGCCTTTGATATACTGTTACATGTGTAGACTTGGTATTCAGTGGAATGACCATTTTGCTCATTTGTTGTGATAATTTAAAAAAAAAACAGGACATGCTGGAAGTCAAGCTTGGGAAAGACTGAGCAGATCAGGTCGCATCTAGAGGAAGAGATACAGAGCTAAAGTTTCAGGTGGAAGACATGTTCTCATAAAGGGTCTTCAACCTGAAACATTATGTCCGTTTCTCCCCTCTAAACCTTCCGCACTTCTGAGAGAAGAAAGGAGCGAGTGGTGAAGGTAGCATTGGGTGCATGGATGGTCCTTTGGGAGTGAAGAAGAGGGAGAGGGAGAGGGAATAGGAAGATGGTAGGAGGACTGACATTATAGAACAATTAGGGAACAATCTATAAAACTAGAAATTTGTTGAAAGACCTGGCTTGTTATAAAGAACTCAGGAGAGCCAAGAACCCTTTGCCCAAATGCCAAAGTAGGCCTCAGCTCTCCTGCCAAGGCATTTAATGCCCGTGCCATCACCAGGCATCATTTGTACAATATAATTTACCCAAGTGTCATCAAACAATTTACTGTCACATTACGCCCACGAGCTGCAATGCACCCAAGCAATAAACACAGGAGAACTGGGAACAATTCTGCTCCAATATTTTCTGATTCAATTCGCCAAAAGCTGGACACTCCAGTTCTATGCCTCTTGCAACTGATGATAGAATTCCACAGCATTTCATTGATTGCATCATCAATCCATGACACTGTGCCTTGTGAAGTCTTGGAAACGTACTCATAGACCTGTTGTCATTTCATTTGACTACAGTTGCCTGTTCCTAATATGCAATCTTACAATTCCTAAAATGGAATTTCAAATTCATTACCTACATTCTTCCCCACCTCACCCTCCCCCACTCCCATTTTATCAAAAATTTGTACCAGTTTTACCAGGTCCCGAATGATTATTGGTATATCCCATTTTGTTACCATATTTAAATTTCAGCACTATTCTCCTGGGCCCATAACCAAATCATTGACTATCAATAGGTTTACTTAGGTTTATTATTGTCACATATCTAGAGGTACCGTGAAAAACTTTGTTTTGCATGCTATCCTTACAAATCAGATATACCGTACATAGACACAATTGGTTAATCTTAAATATAATCGATAGAGCAAAGGGGAAGATACAGTGTTCTCAGCATTGGGGCAGTTTGTAACATCATGAGTTCCTTAGACAAAGTCAATGTCCTCAATGGGATACAGGTAAATTGAACATACCATGGCTTAGAGAAGGACCGTTCAGAAGCCTGATAATGGAGGAGCAGAGGCTACTCTTTAATTACATGGGCTGTTTCTCCGAGGAAGGATAAAGTGTCGATGGAGTCAATGGTGGGAAGCCTGGTCTGCGCGAATGGGTAAATCCACAAATCTCTGCAATTTCTTGCGGTCTTGGGAAAGAGCTATTCCCCAACCAAGCTGTATTGTAGCCCAACAACATGCTTTCTCTGGTGCAGCTGAAGAATTTTGTAAGAGTTACTGAAGACAGGCTGAATTTCCTCAGTAAACAGCAGTAGTTCCAGGAGAGCACTATTAACAATCTTTGTTTTTTACATCTCGCCAGTTTTAATCCAGCATGTTTTCTTTCATATCTTTTAATAAACCTTGATTTTATTTGGTCATCTATCATAATTTCACAGGTTTTACTGAAACCCATGTATATACATGACATTCACTCAATTTCACCCTTATCTATGTCTGTTACTTTCTCGAAGAATAAAATGTTGCTCACCAAACATAATTATGCATAGTAAAATCCCTACTGGCTACTTCTACCTTGGCAGATGTAATTATGAAATAATTTTTGCAATTTCAGAGCTTCATCTAAAATGGGCGGCATGGTAGCACAACGGTATAACTTGCTGACATAGCACTGGCAGCGCGGGAGACCCAGGTTCGATCCTGACTACGGGTTGTGTATGTATGGGGTTTGTACGTTCTCTCTGTGACCACATGGGTTTTCTCTGAGATCTTCGGTTTCTTCCCACACTCCAAAGATGTACAGATTTGTTGGGTAATTGACTTGGATTGTCGCAAGTCTGTGTAGGGTAGTGTTACCCTGACAATGACCTTGTCAATTTTATCTACACTCTTTCCAGCTGAATAAAAACCTTCCTATAGCAGAGTAACCAAAAATGAACACATGGCCTCACCAAAGTATTATACAACTTTTCTCAGCACATTTCTAAATCCTGTTGTATTTTTTTAACAGCCTTCCAAACGTTTCACCTCAAACATTCAAAACTTTTTGATGCCACTGTAATTCCCCCCCTGGCATCCTCCAGAGTCCCTGAAGCATGATCTTCATTAAGCTTGATGTCACAAACAAAATAATTCCCTTTATCAATTATGTTCACCAAAATAAAAGACTAAAAAAAACCCGTTGTTATAAAGCAACGTGATATCCCAGTCTCCCTCCTTGGTAGCTTCAGGAAGAGACTGTAAAAAGATTCCGAAAACGCAGACCACATAAACTTCTATAGAAGTCCTCACTTATTCTGCTCAAGGACACATTTCCAGAGATTGCTTTGATTAATGGGTATGTCATCCTAACTTCAACCTACACTTTTTCTGAAATGATAGGTTCTATTTATTGTCGGCCGGGACCCTTATGCCTGTTCATTTACATTTGCATGTTTTTCCCATTTAATTAGTGGTGGGTTGCACTAATAAGCCAGTAGTGCCAACACTCCTAAGTGGAGTTATGAACCATGTCCAGCGAGGACATGTCAGCATGAAGCCATGTGAACTGAGCTGAGCACTGAACGGCCTGTTGCCATGGCACCGAGCACAAATGTCCATGATAATCTGCCTTCAGTTGCAAATTAGTTGTGTGTTAAAGGAGTGGAAATCCCATACAATTGACAAGGAATTTAGGATTGTTGGCACTATTGGGTTATTAAAAATGTTGTCACCATCACTAATTAATGTGAATGCAAATTAAAGCGTCTCATGGTGTTTATGGGAAATTGCAATGAACAGAGTAACCATGGAGTCAATTACATAGCCTGGAAGCAGGCCCTTTAGCCTACTAGGCCTGTGCCATATTTAGCAGGCATTATGCCTTTGCAGTAAATCTGGGGGCTCTTACCTTCTTCTCTGCAGCATTCTCTGGGTGGCACAGTGGTGCAGGAGTAGAGTTGACTTGATGGGCGGAATGGCTTAATTCTACTATTCCTTATGACCTTTTGATCCTGACTATGGTAGCTGTCAGTACAGAGTTTGTATGTTCTCCCTGGGTTTTCTCCGGGTGCTCCTGTTTCCACCCACATGCCAAAGATTAACGACATTGTAGGTTAATTGGCTTTTGTAAATTGTCCTTAGTGTGTCAGAAAATATCAATACGAGGTGATTGCTGGATTGTACGGACTCAGAGGGCCAAAGGTCTCTTTCCACACTGTATCACTAAACTAAACTGAATTTACCCCATAAATGCCAACCTTGTGCTTTTTGTGAGGTCGGGATTTATGGGGAGTGCAGCTTTATGAATTGACACCTTTCTCATAAAGATATGCAGCAAATGCAGAACATTGCATTCTACTGGGTGGGATCCCATTGCTAACTCCACAGGCCCTGTTTTTGTACATGTTTCAGTAAATAACGCATATAGCATATCGAGTCATAGAGTGATATAGTGTTGAATTAGGCCCTTCGGTCAAACATGCCCACACTGGCCAACATGACCCAGATACACCAGTCCCACCTACCTGCATTTGGTCCATATCCCTCCAAACCTGTCCTATCCATGTACCTTTCTAACTGTTTCTTAAAAGTTGGGATAGTCCCAGCCTCAACTACCCCCTCTGACAGCTTGCTCCATTCACCCACCACCCTTTGTGTGAAAAAGTTACCCCTCAGATTCCCATTAAATCTTTACCCCTTCACCTTGAACCTATGTTCTCTGGTCCTCGATTAGCCTACTCTGGCTACAAGAGACTCTGTGCATCTAACCGATCTATTCCCCTCATGATTTTACACCCCTCCTCCTCCTGCGCTCCAGGGAAGCATGTCAGCCCACACATCCTCTCCCTATAGCTCGGACCCTCTAATCCTTGCAACATCATCGTAAATCTTCTCTGTATCATTTCGAGTTTGACAACATCTTTCTCATAACATGGTGCCCAGAACTGAACAGCATACTCTAATTGAGGTCTCACCTACCTTATACAACAGTAACATGACCTCCCAACTTCTATACTCAATTAACTGATGAAGGCCAATATACCAAAAGCCTTTTTGACCACCTTATCTACCTGTGACTCGATCTTCAAGGAACCATGCGCCTGCACTCCTAGATCCCTCTGCTCTACAACACTCCTCAGAGCCCAACCATTCACTGTGTGGGTCCTGCCTATGTTAGACTTCCCAAAATGCAATACCTCACATTTCTCTGTATTAAATTTGATAAACCATTCCTCCGCCCATCTGGCTAATTGATCAAGATCACGCTGCAATTTTCACAACCATCTTCACTATCTGCAAAACCACCCACTTTTATATCATCATTCTGTATAAATTGACATATTTATGGCAAATTTCATTATATTTTTCGTGTTTGAAACACTGCACCAAATTTAACTAACCAAAAATGAATTAAAATGACTTTCTGAGGAAATATGGTCGTGTGCCATGAGAAAACCTTGTGTTTTTTTTTTTATCACCAAGGCTTCATTCGATCCTTATTAAGAGATTATTCCTCTTCCCTCTCTCCCACCTCACTTGGATTGATTTTAAACCTAATTTTGAACAGTTTTACAAAAAATCTGCAGCGAATGGGGTGACACGGTGTTGCAGTGGTAGAGTTGCTGCCTTATGCCCCTGTCCCACTTAGGAAACTTGAACGGAAACCTCTGGAGACTTTGCGCCCCACGCAAGGTTTCCGTGCGGAGGTTCCCGGAGGTTTTTGTCAGTCTCCCTAATGGTCGAAAGTGGTTTCTGTTTTAAAAATCGTAATTTTTTTGTTGAAGCCGGTTGTGATGCTAGTTGAAGGTGGTTGCCAGAGGACAAAAACCTCCGGGTACCTCTGGGAACTGCACGGAAACCTTGGGTGGGGCGCAAAGTCTCCAGAGGTTTTTCTTCAGGTTTCCTAAATGGATTGGGGCATTACAACGCCAGAGACCCAGGTTCAATCCTGACCTCGGGTGCTGTCTGTACGGAGTTTGTACATTCTCCCCATGACCGCGTGGGTTTTGTCCAGGTACTCCAGGTTTGTACAGGTTTGTAGGATAGTGCTAGTGTACGTGTGATCGCTGATAACTGCTGCATCTCTAAACTAAACTGAACTAAACTAAACAAAGCTGTAAATGTGAATGAAACGTGCTTTTGCAGCTTGCTCGCTGAGCTAACAGTGTATTTGAATGATTATTGAGAAGGTCAGTAAGCAAACAATAGTTCAAATAACCATTTGCTCTATTTAATCTTACTCATAGTAATTTTAAATGTACATAATTGTACTAATTATCATCTTAATATATAAATCTGTTAAATGTAATATTTTATTTAATAATTGAAGGATAGTGTTATTTGCTCAAGATTATGGGCTCAATGCGAGGTCTTTGCTAATAAAATAAATTGTTGGCTCCATCACTGCAGTTAATGGGAAAGAACAAATATTTCACCTTTGCAAAGATAAGCTTTTGAAAATCATTGTCCACCTAGAACTTCTTTGATTTCATTTAGAATATCATGTTTACATATGAACATAGAAATTCGGAATAGAATTAGGCTAATCAGTACTAGAGCCTGCTCTGCCTAAGATCATAACTGGATTGTAACCTTAACTCCATGTTCCTAACTACCACTGATAACCATGTAGGAAGGAGCTGCATATGCTAGTTTACACCGAAGATAGACACAAAATGCTGGAGTAATGCTGGAGGCAACATCTCTTTGACTCTGTAGAAGACCAGCTACGACTAACTTTGGGAAAGTTGGACACCGAATAGTGGAGAGTGAAGACGATTTCCTTCGACCTCCCTTCAACTATGATGAAGACTACCCTCGACTACCTTCGACTACCTCGATTACCTACGACTAACATGCTGACCTACTATGACCTACTACGACTTAACCCACGAGTAAAGAATGTATCTGTTTTTTCCATGCCGACATTTTTTTATTCGCGGCCATTTTTTAACATATTAAAAATAAAACACCGTGACCTAGCTGAGGCCTCGAGTACGTGGAGACCACTCTCGAGCGTGAAGGAGAGTTACGATGACCTCCTACGACCTTGTGTTGACCATGCTGCGAGTATGAGTCGAGGGCAATCTCGTCAGAACTTACGGATTAGGTCAAGAAAGAGTGTTGGGTAGACTGATGGGACTGAAGACTGATAAATCCCCAGGGCCTGATGGTCTACATCCCATGGTTTTCAAGGAGGTGGCTCCAGAAATTGTAGACACATTGGTGATGATTTTCCAATGTTCTATAGATTCTGGATCAGTTCATGCGGATTGGAGGGTAGCTAATGTTATCCCACTTTAAAAAAAGGAGGGAGAGAGAAAACAGGGAATTGTAGACCAGTTAGCCTCACACCGGTGATAGGGAAGATGCTGTAGTAAATTATTAAAGATGTAATAGCCGTGCATTTGGATAGCAGTAACAGGATCGGTTCAAGTCAGCATGGATTTATGAAGTGGACATCTAGCTTGACTACTCTTCTGGAATTTCTTGAGGATGTAACAAGTAAAATGGATAATGGAGAGCCAGTGGATGTACTGCATCTGGACTTTCAGAAAGCCTTTGATAAGGCAAGTCGTCCGTTTGTGAGGCAGGAGGCAGAGAAGCAAAGAAGTTAGACGCAACACGTAGGGAGGAAAGAAGAAAAAAATAACAAACTGAGAATAAGAAGTGGAGGGTTTCTTAAATGTGTGAGCAGAGAGACAGAGGGGTGTAAAATAAGGATAGGAGCAATAAGTAGCGAGGTGAAAAGTGGCAGGATCCAAGGCAAAAATCTAAAAGGGCCACTTTTCAACATAATTGTAAAAGGACCAAGAGTGTTGTAAAAACAAGCCTGAAGGCTTTGTGTCTCAATGCGAGGAGCATTCGTAATAAGGTGGATGAGTTGAATGTGCAGATATCTATTAATAATTATGATATAGTTGGGATCACGGAGACATGGCTCCAGGGTGACCAAGGTTGGGAGCTGAACATCCAGGGATACTCAATATTCAGGAAGGATAGACAGAGAGGAAAAGGAGGTGGGGTAGGGTTGCTGGTTAGAGAGGAGATTAACGCAATATAAAGGAATGACATTAGCTTGGAGGATGTGGAATCGATATGGGTGAAGCTGCGAAACTCTAAGGGGCAGAAAACGCTAGTGGGTGTTGTGTACAGGCCCACCTAACAGTAGTAGTGGAGTTGGGGATGGCATCAAACAGGTAATTAGAAATGCGTGCAACTAAGGTAAAACTGTTATAATGGGTGACTTCAATCTACATATAGATTGGGTGAATCAAATTGGCAGGGGTGCTGAGGAAGAGGATTTCTTGGAATGTATGCGGGATAGTTTTATAAACCAACATGTGGAGGAACCAACGAGAGAGCAGGCTATTCTAAACTGGATATTGAGTAATGAGGAAGGGTTAGTTAGCAGCCTTGTTGTATGTGGCCCCTTGGGCAAGAGTGACCATAATATGGTTGAGTTCTTCATTAGGATGGAGCGTGACATTGTTAATTCAGAAACACGGGTCCTGAACTTAAAGAAAGGTAACTTTGAGGGTATGAAACGTGAATTGGCCAAGCTGGACTGGCAATTGATTCTTGAAGGGTTGACGGTAGATATGCAATGGAAGGCATTTAAAGGCTGCATGGATGAACTACAACAATTATTCATCCCAGTACGGCAAAAGAATAAATCAGGGAAGGTGGCGCATCCGTGGATAACGAGGGAAATCGGGAATAGTATCAAAGAAAAAGATGAAACGTACAAAGGGATCAGGGGGTATTGAGAGAAAGCAGGTACAGGATACTGAGTTGGATGATCAGCCATGATCATATTGAATGGCGGTGCAGGCTCGAAGGGCCGAATGGCCTGCTCCTGCACCAAATTTCTATGTTCTATGTTTCTAGGTCCCACACAGGAGATTAGTGGGCAAGATTAGAGCACATGATATTGGGGGTAGGGTATTGACATAGATAGAAAATTGGTTGGGAGACAGGAAACAAAGAGTAGGAATTAACGGGTCCCTTTCAGAATGGCAGGCAATGACTAGTGGCGTGCTGCAAGGCTCGGTGTTGGGACCGGTGCTTGGTGCTGGGACCGCAGCTATTTACAATATATATTAATGGGGTTATTTACATACCTAAATAAGATGTCAGACGTCTGGACCGACATCTTCAACCTGTCACTTGCCCAGGCAGTTATCCCCACGTGCCTTAAAACTACCTCCATCGTGCCAGTGCCAAAACATTCCACTGCGGCGAGCCTCAACGGTTTCCGCCCAGTTGCACTCACCCCTATCATCACCAAGTGCTTTGAAAGGCTGATCATGGCACACCTCAAATGCTGCCTACCTCCCACTCTGGACCCCTACCTGATTGCATACCGCAAGAACAGGAGCACGGAGGATGCCATCTCAACGGCACTCCACTCCGCCCTCTCCCACCTCGACAACAGAAACACTTATGAGAATGCTGTTCATCGACTACAACTTAGCATTCAACACCATTATCCCCTCTAAATTGATCGCCAAACTCGATGACCTGGGCATCAACCCCTCCCTCTGCAATTGGTTACTGGACTTTCTAACCAACAGACCACAGTCTGTTAGGTTGGATAACCACTCCTCTTCTACCCTCACCCTGAACACTGGTGTACCCCAGTGCTGCGTGCTGAGCCCCCTCCTCTACTCCCTCTTCACCTACGACTGCGTACCTGTACATGGTACCAACACCATCAGCAAGTTTGCAGATGACACAACGGTGATTGGCCTCATCAGCGACAATGATGAGTCGGCCTACAGGGAGGAGGTTCAGCTCCAAACAGCACGGTGTGTCGACAATAACCTGGCCCTCAACTCCAAGAAGACCAAGGAGCTCATTGTGGACTTCAGGAGATCGAGAGGCTGCACGCACAACCCCATCCATATCAACGGGACGGAGGTGGAACGTGTCTCCACTTTCAGGTTCCTGGGGGTCAACATCTTCGATGACCTCTCCTGGACCCACAACACATCCTCGCTGATCAAGAAGGCTCACCAGCGTCTCTTCTTCCTGAGGAGACTTAAGAAGGTCCACCTGTGTCCCCAGATTCTGGTGAACTTCTACCGCTGCACCATCGAGAGCATCCTTACCAACTGCACCACAGTATGGTATGGTAACTGCTCTGTCGCCGATCTGCAGAGGGTGGTGAAGATCGGCCAACGCATCACAGGCTCCGCACTCCCCTTCATTGAGTCTGTCCATAGTAAACAATGCCTGCGCAGGGCGCACAGCATCGCCAGGGACAGCTCACACCCCAACCATAGACTGTTTACCCTCCTCCCATCCGGGAGACGCTACAGGTCCCTCCGCTGCCGTACCAGCAGGCTCAAGAACAACTTCTTCCCTCGGCTGTCACACTTCTCAACGCTGCACCTCAATGACTGCCTGTCTCCACCCCTCCCCCCACACTATCCAATCACCAGCAAATTGCACAGATATCACTGTATATGTATAGATGTATATACTCATACTACTGCACAATTACTTGTTTATTGTTAAGTTCGCCCTTCGGAGATACAAACTGCATTTCACTGTCTCTGTATTGAACACCGCACAATGACAATTAAAGATTGAATTGAAAATAATAATGATTTAGATGAAGGAATTAAAAGTAACATTAGCAAATTTGCAGATGACACAAAGCTAGGTGGCAGGGTGAACTGTGAAGAGGATGCTATGATGCAGGGTGACTTGGATAGGCTGGGTGAGTGGGCAGATGCATGGCAAATGCAGTGCAATATAGATAAATATGAGATTATCCACTTTGGTGGCAAGAAAAAGAAGGCAGATTATTATCTGAAAGGTGTCAGATTGTCAGAACTGAACGAGGAGGAGGACACAAATGCAGGCTCAGACATAGGACAGATCCGTATTCAGAGTTTAATCGGTCCAAGTCAGTACACAGGTAAGCAAACACTGAAGCAACAGTAATCTAGGAGCAGGCAAAAACAGTGGTCGAGTACACAAAGTCACAATATTTCTAGAGCTAGAACGAGGTGATACCAGGTAGCATACACAACAAACTGGCAAAGAAACCTAAAACATAAAGACTTAAATACAGACTTAACAGAGGATAACGAGACACAGGTGAAACACATCAGGGCGGGGTCAACAATCACATGAGAGTAAACGACCTGACAGAAAATGGCACTTGAAACAAGAGGAGATGAGGCACCAAAATAAAACAAGAATGCAAACTCAAATACTGAAAACCAATAAGGAACAGAACCTAGATTAAATGCGAGACCTGACACAGATTAGGAAAAGGGGAAGTGCAATGAGACCTGGGAGTCCCTGTGTATCAGTCACTGAAAGTAGGCATGCAGGAACACCAGGCAGTGAAGAAAGCTAATAGTATGTGGGCCTTCATAATGGAAGAATTTGAGTATAGGAGCAAAGAGGTCTTTCTGCAGTTGTGCAGGGCCTTAGTGAGTCCACACCTGGAGTATTGTGTGCAGTTTTGGTCCCCTAATTTGAGGAAGCACATTCTTCCTATTGAGGGAGTGCGGTGTGAGTCCGGAGTTCGGGAGTACAGGCCCAGCGCCGTCAAAACCTCACCATATGTTAGCCCAATCATCCTTGGGATCATTCTCATAAACTTCCTCTGCACCCACTTAAATGCCGGCACATCTTTTCTCAGATATGGGGCCCAAAAATGCTCACCATACTCCAAGATACATTCAGCTTTTAAAAATATAATTTGCACCTGTTACTCAGATTTAAAAAAATATATAAGCACTTGAAAATTTTGCAGATTGTAGACAGTTCTCACCTTTTAAAAATAACTGATCTCCCTTTGGTCTATTCTTTCCATGTAATTTGTAAATATAATGAAAAGCTTAGGCACTAGTACAAATCCCTAGGGCATATCACAACTTGCACCTAACCTATTTTTTTCCTTTGCATAATTTATATACCATATTCATTCATCTTCACAATTTAATGTAATTGAAATCATTGGTTTCCCTTCAGATTATGTACATCTTTAACCTTTTATTAAAAATGTATTAATCTATCAACATGTTGTTCCCAAGCCACCACAAATCAAGTGCAAACATGTGGCAAAAGCTTAACGCAAAAGTGTAAAACTCATCCTTGGTCAGTCACACTAAACATGTTATGTAGCAAAGACAGTGAAAAGTACTTCAGTACTGCCAATTGCAAATTAATTTATGTTAATGTTCTTAGTTTAGTTTAGAGATGCAGGGCAGAAACAGGCCCTTCAGCCCACCAAGTTCATGTCCACCAGCAATCCCCACACATTAACACTATCCTAGGTACAGAAAATGCTGGAGAAACTCAGCTGGTGCAGTAGCATCTATGGAGCGAAGGAGAAAGGCAATGTTTCGGGCCAAACCCTTCTTCAGACTGATGGGGGGTGGGGGGAGGTGGGGGGAAGAAAGTAAAAAGGAGGAGGAGCCCGAGGGCTGAGGGAGAGGTAGGAAGGGGAGGAGACAACAAGGGGTAACAGAATTGAGAGAATTCGATGTCCATGCCAAGAGGATGCAGACTCCCCAAGCGGAATATAAGGTGTTGTTCCTCCAATTTGCGGTGTTGCTCACTCTGGCCGTGGAGGAGGCCCAGGACAGAGAGGTCGGATACGGATAGGGAGGGGGAGTTGAAGTGCTGAGCCACCGGGATGTCGGGTTGGTTATTGCGGACCAAGCGGAGGTGTTCGGCGAAATGATCGCCAAGCCTCCGCTTGGTCTCACTGATATAGATCAGCTGTCATCTAGAGCAGCGGATGCAATAGATGAGGTTGGAGGAGGTGCAGGTGAACCTCTGTCGGACCTGGAATGACTGTTTGGGTCCTTGAATGGAGTGGAGGGGGGAGGTCAAGCGACAAGTGTAGCATCTCTTGCGGTTGCAAGGGAAAGTTACCGGGGAAGGGGTGGAGCGGGAGGGAAGGGAAGAATTGACAAAGGAGTTGAGGAGGGGGCGGTCTTTGCAGAAGGCAGACAGGGGGGGAGATGGGAAGATGTGGCGAGTGGTGGGGTCATGTTGGAGGTGGCGAAACTGGCGGAGGACTATGTGTTGTATGTGCCGGCTGGTGGGGTGAAAAGTGAGGACCAAGGGGACGCTGCCCTTGTTGCGAGTGGGGGGATGGGGGGAGAGAGAGCAGAGTTACAGGGTATGGAGGTGACCCTGGTGCGAGCCTCATCTATAGTGGGGGAGGGGAATCCCCGTTCCCTGAAAAATGAGGACATTTGTGATTGTGACTCTAGATGTCAGCTGATCTATAATCGGTGAGACCAAGCAGAGGCTTGGCGATCGTTTCGCCGAACACCTCCGCTCGGTCCGCATTAACCAACCCGACCTCCTGGTGGCTGAGCACTTCAACTCCCCCTCCCATTCCATATCCGACCTCCATGTCCTGGGCCGCAAATTGGAGGAACAGCACCTCATATTCCGCAGAGGAGTCTGCATCCTCTTGACACGAACATCAAATTCTCTCAATTCTCTTAACCCTTATTGTCTCCTCCCCTTCCTACCCCTCAGCCCTCGGGCTCCTCCTCTTCCTTTTCCCTTTCTTCCCCCCGCCTCCCCCCACCCCCCATCAGTTTGAAGAAGGGCTTTGGCCCGAAACGTTGCCTATCTCCTTCGCTCCATAGATGCTGCTGCACCCGTTGATTTTCTCCAGCATTTTGTGTACTCTCGATTTTCCAGCATCTGCAGTTCCTTCTTTGACACTTAACACTATCCTACATACACTAGGGACAATTTACAATGTTACCAAGCCGATTAGCCTACAAACCTATACGTCTTTGGAATCTGGGAGGAAACCAGAGCAGCCGGAGAAATCCCTCGCAGTTCAATGGTTCTTCATTGTCATGTGTACTGAGGTACAGTGACATTTGATTTGCCATAAAGTCATACTAAAACAGCAACAAGATACATAACTACATAAAGATTAAACAAAGACTTAAACAGCCACCACAGCGGTGTGTGAGAATCACCAGGGCACACAGTATAAGCGGAGACCTACAGCCTTCAGTTCAAGTCTGAAGAAGGGTT
This sequence comes from Okamejei kenojei, assembly GCA_035221665.1. NCBI lineage: Eukaryota > Metazoa > Chordata > Chondrichthyes > Rajiformes > Rajidae > Okamejei > Okamejei kenojei. The sequence goes on along the minus strand of CM069148.1, from coordinate 19,800,983 downwards.
TCGGCCTGAAACGTTGCCTATCTCCTTCGCTCCTTAGATGCTGCTGCACCCGCTGAGTTTCTCCAGCCTTTTGTGTGCCTTCAGTTCAAAGTCCAGGCTACACACACGCTCCTTCACCATGATGTGACCAGAGTTGTACAGACTGCTGTCACTCTCTCTGCAGTCCCTATCCGCCCAAACAGTCAGAAAGCCGTCCACACTCGCACTAGACTCCGGGATGTCCTCATGGAGCCATGTCCCCGCAAACACTGAGATCACTGCACTCACGGCACTCCCTCAGAGTTCTCACCAGTGCAGGCAGCACGTCCATCTTTTTTTCTCGGCGACATCACATTCCCCACTTTGATGGAAGGCAAATAACGTATCCTCTTGTACAGAGAACATACAAAATCTGTACAGACAGCACCCGTATTCAGGATTGAACCGAGGTCCCTGGCTCTGTAAGGCTTGTGCACAACTTAAAAATAAAACAATAGAGGAAACAAAGTGAAATTTCTACACAAATTAAGATTTAGAACATATTATCTAAAAAAAGATGGGATAATTACATTCCATAGGAACTTCCCAAAGGAAATTAGACAGGTACCCAAAGAGGACCAGTTTAAAAGGTGATAGACAAAAACCTGGATGGCGGAACCAAGCAATACAAAGATCCAGCAAGACCTGGTGGACTCTACAGCCTACATTGTATCCTGCAAGGTTCAATAATTTTGTCATTATTTACAATCTAATATTGACCCTTAATTGGATATACTATCACAAAAATAAAATACACAGTGATAAGGCTGTTCTTTACAGATTTATGTTTTGTTGGTGATGGCATTATTGGTCATCAGATAGCTTGGGCATCAGACAGCAAATTCTGTCCCATGATATTAGTTCACAACTGCATGCAGAGGACATTTCCAAACTACCGACAGAGACATAATTCCATGGCCCTTTCATTTGCTGCAACTCCATAATACCAATCCCACCAGGGGTGATTACCAACATCCTTTGTCACTGCTAGTCATCAGGCATCCAAATTGCCCACTTAATAGTATTTAACCACCTGAAGGGATCTATGTCCATGCTGCAAAACCCTATGGAAAGTGACCAATTCCGTATGACCAACTGCTCTAATTACAGTGGAGCCTGAAGAACATGACCTCTTCAGAGCACTCTAAACATTCTGTCCTCAGCCTCATCCATTGCTAGTGAGGCCACAGGCCTATTGGAGGAACAGCACCTCATGTTTTGCTTGGGTAGCTTACAATCCAGCAGTATGAACATTGAATTCTCCAGTTTCAGGTAACTTCTACAAACACCACGCCCCCTCACCATTAAAAGTTTGTTAACCAGTTCCACAGTTCACAACAATGTATTCCTCTTGGACTCACACCATCTCTAGCCAACTATCAGCCTTTCAGGGAACCTCCTTGCTTGAGGTCATCTCATGCCAGTCCTGCTTTCTTTCCTTACTTCCAGTTTCCCCCCTCTTCCCCCATTACAATCAGTCTGAAGAAGAGGCCTGATCGGAAATGCCACCTTAATCATTTTCTTCACAGACACTACCTGACTCCCTGAGTTACTCCATCATTTTGTGTCTGTCTTTACTCTAAAGCAGGCTATCTATTGGCCAACTTTCTAAGGTTAGCCTTATTTCCTTCAGCAGTTACTTTGACAGGTTTATGGAGACTTTTAATTCCAATCTAGAGTTGCCAGATCAGTCACCCTTTTTATACTCAGCTCAGTTTTATTTACCATTAACTATCTGATTGATTGAATTGGGATTTAAGGTGGTTAGAGGTTATACAGCTTTAAAGAGCAATCAAGAAAGCACCAACCTGTTTTGCATATCAAGGTTAAAACAATATAAGATAAATCAATTATTACTGGAACACAGGAACGTTGTGTATATTTTACAACAAATACCCAATAGCAATAAATGTTAGTACAAATGCTCTTAATCTTGCTACAGTGGTGTCAGAGGTAATGCAGAGAAGGCAGGAGAATGGGGTTAGGTGGAAGAGATAGATCAGCCATGGTCTGAAGCAGGGTCTCGACCTGAAATGTCACCCATTCCTTCTCTCCAGAGATGCTGTCCCGCTGAGTTACTACAGCATTTTGTGTCGACCTTCGACTTAAACCAGCATCTGCAGTTCTTTCCTACACAAGCCATGATTGAATGGCAGCGTAGACTTAATGGGCTGAATAACCTAATTCTCTTCTTATCATTTATGATCTGATGATCTTATATGGAGGATGCATATATCAGACAAATTGCCACGGTATCACAAATCTTGCCAGTGATCAATGTTTATGTTCCAGGCGCACCATCGCATGCATAGTTTTGAAAACTGTCCAGATTTATCATCGTGGGATTTTGCTTTTCGCTGTCTGTTAAAAACCTTGTATCAAAATGTTACTGGCGCACACATACAGCTCCCTATTGATCATGAAAATCTTAATTAAAATTTGGGTGAATTATAAGTGAGTGCTGTTTTACAAAGCATCAGAGAAGCAGAGTCGGATTCTCTGCCTCGGAGGGCAGTGAGGGCAGGTTCTCTGGATACTTTCAAGAGAGAGCTTGATAAGGCTCTTGAAGATAACGGAGTCAGGGGATATGGTGAGTAGGCAGGAATGGGGTTTTGATTGTGGATGATCAGCCATGATCACATTGAATGGTGGTGCTGGCTTGAAGGGCCAAATGGCCTACTGCTGCACCTATTGTCTATTGTCTATTGGGGGACATAAATCTGTTTAGAAAAGCCTATCGTAAGGACGGACAACAAATCCACTTCAAAAGTAAATCTGCTTGGAGATATTTCATGGCTGGTTTAATAACAATTACATCGAGTAAAATTCATGCAATGGAACATGAGGTACTTTAGGTTGTACAATATTTTGAATTAGTGTAACCCTCTGTGAGTTTTGAACCCATTCTAACATTGTGTCTGAGAAGGTGAGACGTGGTGCTCTGAGCTCTGTAAATAAAGGACTCCATACCGCGGATGAGTTAATTATTGGTGCAAACGTTAAGGTATTAATTCTCCTCATGAGGTCTTTGCAGTAGATTATCCTTTCTGAGTCTGTTTGTAATTTAATTTTGACGGGGTAATTTGATGTTCTGTAGCCACGTGTAGAATGCTTTTCTGTCACAAAGCTGCAACTCAGCTGATTTTTTATTCAGAGTCAATTATGTTTCTTCATACCAGTATAATTGAGATGTCAAGAATGTATGCTATCGTCACGTTGATGTATCACGTTCCATGTAGATATAAGACGCATAGATTTGTAGTCAAACCGCAACCATCCGTGATTAAAAACTTTATTTTGTTGTGAGATTCTGCCCATTTGGATGTGATTTGTCTTATTAAAGCAAAGAGCAATTACATAATCATCAATTAACCATTGTTTTGCTGCCTGTTTATGAGTTCTGCATAACTGGTATTAAAAATATCAATGTAAGTAGTGCGAATTAAGAAAGTTAAACGAGGAGGGAAGTGAGTGAATAACTTTAATGCCTGGATCAGGAGTGATAGTCATGCAGCAAAGAAATAGGCCCTTCAGCCCAACACATCTGCGCCAAGCAAAATGCCTATCTAAGAAATCTAATTTGCCTTTGTTTGACCCATTTCCTTCGAAACCTTTCTATGTACATGTACAAATGTCTTTTAAATATGCTTATTGTACCTGTCTCAACCACTTTGTCTGACAGCTCATTTCATATACGTACCACCCTCTGTGTGAAATAGTTGCCCCTCGGATTCTATTAAATTAATTTCTCTCTCATCTTAAAATTATGCCCTCTAGTTCTTTAATTCCCAAAGGTGTTGACTTAGGCATTTACCTCACCTATATCCCTCATGCTTTTATACACGTCAATAAGATCACCCCCTATGCTCCATGTTACCTCCTATGCTCCATGAATAAAATCTAACCTCTCTTTAAAACTCAAGTCCCTCAAGTCCTGGCAACATCCTGATAAATCTTTACTGCACAGTTCAATTCAGTGTAGTTTATTGTCACGTGTACCGAGGTACAGTGAAAAGCCTTTGCTGCGTGCTAACCAGTCAGCAGAAAGACAATAGAGGATTACAATCGAGCCATTTACAGTGTATAGATACATGATAAGGGATTAACGTTTACTTCAAGGTAAAGCCAGTAAAATCTGATCAAAGATAGTCCGAGGGTCACCAATGAGGTAGACATCAGTTCAGGAATGCTTTCTAGTTGTCCCAGTGTAATGGCATATTTTCTATAGCAGTTAGAAAGCTATATCCTATTTATGTATTAACTGTATTCACCAGTGACCAAAGTAAAAACAAGAATGATGACCCCATGTCACAAGATAATTCTATTAAATATCAGCACTCTTTTATGACAGGTAAATGCACTTTATGTTATAAAAGAAGAAGATAGTAGCCAATACTATCACAAGCTCTGTAAGAGCAAAAAATAATGATTTGTATTTGTTATTTCTTGATGTGGTTCAAATTCAAATTTAGTTTGATTTTCATTCCAGTGATATGCCATTAAATATGTTATGATGTGAAAGGAACTAACAAAATGCAGATTATGTTATCAAAAACACTATTCCACAGAAGATGATTACCATAAAACTACTAGATTATCACTATAAAGTAAAGGTAATTGCAAAACTTCTCGATTGTCAAGATTGTCAAAGGAAAAAAAAAACATTTTGTTCATTGATGTGCTTCAAAGATTGAAATCTGATATCCTTCTCTGGGTGAACCAAGATGCAACACCAGGCATTACAGTGCTGTTGACTCTTGAAATGGCCATGGAAGCATGTCATTTCAAAGACATTTTGCGAGGGGAAATAAACATAGGCATTATCAGTGATAACCAGTACCTGAAATATTGTAAGATCATAAGGAGTAGAATTAGGCCATTCAGCCAATCGACACTACCTGCCCCTCCACCTATCTTAATTTTATCCAAAAACAAGGCCACAAAGCCATCAATTCCACCATCCAGATCATTAACATAACGTGAAAAGTAACGGCCCCGACACCAACCCCTACATAACCCCACCAGTCACTGGCTGCCAACCAGAAAATGCCACCTTTATTCCCACTCTTTGCCTTCTGCCAGTCAGCCAATCTTCTACCCATGCTAATACCTTGCCTCTAGTAATGTGGGCCTCCTATCTTGTTGAGCAGCCTCACATGTGCCAACTCATCAAAGGCCGTCTGAAAATCCAAGTAAATAATATCCACTGACTCTCCTTTGTCCATTCTGCTTGTGAGTTCCTCAAAGATATCCAACAGATTTGTCAGTCAAGATCTCCCTTTAACAAAACCATGCAGACTTTGGCCTCTTTTATCATCTGACTCCAAAAACCTCACCCATCCTTAATAATGGACTCCAAAATTTTACCAACCACTGATGGCAGGCTAATTTCCATTATTTTTCCTCTCACCCTTCCTAAACAGTGGTTATATTTTCTATTTTCCAGTCCTCTTGGACCATTCTTGACTCTAGTGATTCTTTAAAGATCACATTGCGTGGCACAGTGATGCATCAGTGGAGTTGATATCCCACAGTGCTAGAGATATGGGTTCAATCCTAAGTATGGGTGCTGTATATATAGAGTTTGTACGTTCGCCCTGTGACTGAATGGGTTTTCTCCTTGTTTTCTCCAAAATTTCAAATACATGCACGTTTGTAGGTTAATTGGCTTCTGTGAAATGTGCCTCATGTGTAGAATAGACATAGTGATAGACACAAAAAGCTGGAGTAACTCAGCAGGACAGGAAGCATATCTGGAGAGTAGGAATAGGTGACGATTCGGGTCGAAAACCTTCTTCAGAACTGAAGAACTAGAACTGGTGTATGGGTTGGTACATCCGTCAGGTGGTCAGTATGGACTCGGTGGGCTGATGAGCCTGTTTCCACGCTGTATCACTAAACTAAACTATCTATATTAATGCTTCCCCAATCACCACACCAACCACTTTCTGAACCCTGGGGTGTGGTCCACCTGGTCCAGGTGACTTATCCACCTTCAAACCTTTCATCTTCCGAAGCACATTCCCCTTAGTAATAGTGAACACACTCTCTTCCGGGTGGCATCAGCAATGACTGCCTCACCAACAGTCTGTTTGTCCTTTCCTTCTTTGTGTTTTAATTGTATGTGTTAAATGTATGTTTTTAGTTTTCTTTAGTTTGTTTTATGTGGGCGGTCGGGGGGGTTGGGGGAAACTTTTTCTAATCTCTTATCTTGATGGAGATGCAATTTAATTTCCGTATCGTATCTTCGTCCGCACTGCGGCCTAACATCGAGGAGTTGGCTCCTTTGCTGGAGACTGAATTTGAGAGCTGCACCGCGGGGAGCCTGCGGAACTTTAACATCGCAGAGCCCGCGATCCCTTTGCCAGCAGACGACCTCGGAGCTCCAACCTTGGGTGCTTGCCGACTTAACATCACGGAGCTCGCCTTCTCTGGTCAGAGACCGACTTCAGGAACTCCAAGCTGCTGGAGTTTCGACTGCCCCATTGCTGGAGTTTCGAGTCCCCCGACATGAGAGTTTCAATCGCCGCAACGCAGGGGCTTCGACCGCCGGCAGCAGGAGCTTCGATTGCCCTGACGGATGGTTCAACTGTCTCGACCACAGACGAATAAAGAGGAAGGTTGGACTCTTTTGCCTTCCATCACAGTGAGAAATGTGGGGAATCTGCTGTGATGGATGTTTATGTTAACTTTTATGTAGTTGTGTGTCTTGTTGCTTTTTCTTTCATATGGCTGTATGGTAATCCGCATATCACTGTACCTTAATTGGTACACATGACGATAAAAGACCTTGGAAACCTTTGAAACCTTTCTTCCCCCCTGACTCTCTTGAATTTCTGACATGCTACTGGTGTTTTCCACCGTTAAGACTGATGCAAAAAAAATCTATTTAATTTATGTGCCATTTCTTTGTTTCCTCATGACTGCAGATCCAAGGCATAGCCATGGGCACTCATATGGGCATCAGCTATGCCTGCCTCTATGTAGGGTACCTAGTGCAATCCCTGTTCCAGGTATACACTGGCCCTATCCCTGAACTCTGCCTCTACTACATTGACAACTGCATCGGGGCTACTTTATGCACCCATGCAGAACTCACTGACTTTATTAACTTCACTACTAATTTCTATCCTGCACTTCACTTCACTTGGAACATTCCGACATTTCCCTACCGTTTCCTCATCTCCATCACAAGAGATAGACTATCGACTGACATCTATTATAACATCTACTACACTTCTTCCCACTGCAAAGACTCTATGCCCTACTCCCAATTTCTACGTCTACGCCGCATCTGCACCCAAGATGAGGTGTTCCATACCAGGACATTTCAGATGTTCTCATTCTTTAGGGAACGTGTGTTCCCCTCTTCCATCATAGATGAGGGCATCAGTAGGTCCTCCTCGATATCCCGCAGCTCCGCTCTTGCTCTCCCTCCCCCCAGTTGCAACAGGGACAGAGTTCCCTTAGTCCTCACCTTTCACCCATCAGCTGTTGCATACAGCACATAATCCTCCAACATTTTCACCACCATTAACGGGATCCCACTTCTAGCCACATCTTCCCATCTCCACCCCTTTCCGTGTTCCGCAGAGACAATTCCTTCCACAATTTCCTGGTTAACTCGTCCCTTCCCACCCAAAACCACCAGCTCCCCAGGTACTTTCCCCTGCAATCACAGGAGATGGGTGTGGGCGGGGATGTTTGGCAGATGGTAGAACAAAGGCCAGAAATGAAAAGACAATAAGTATGAGATAAGGATGTGAATTGTCAAAAAATAGAAAGGAATATATATGTGGAAGGGGATGGAGGGAGGGGGAAGCGGAGAAATTGATCCATTTCCATTGCAAATCCAGGAGGGGTACAGAGAAGAGAGAGGGAAGAAGGGGAGGTGATTCAGCAGATGTTTGGAACTATGAAGTGCCTGAAGAGCCCATAATTATTTATTGGATCAAGAAAGCAACAGTGCCAGGCCTGACATACAAATGAGCTTGAAGCTCTGACAATGGGAATTGATCTCTGTTTGAATGTGTTAATTAAGGCTCCGTCTGTTTCTGATAATTAATTGAGGTACATCTAAATCAGGATGAAGCCAAATTATCAGAGCAGGTGGATTTCCAGTAGGCAAATTTATAATATCTGCAAACAAATGTTCATCTCACTCTGTGCAGGAAGGAATTACAGATGCTGGTTTATACTGAAGATAGACACAAAATGCTGGAGTAACTCAGCGGGACAGGCAGCATCTCTGAAGTGAAGAAATAGGTGACGTTTCAGGTCATTTCAAGTCTGAAGAAGGGTCTCGACCCAAAACATCACCCAGTCCTTCTCGCCAGAGATGCTGCCAGTCCCGCTGAGTTACACCAACATTGTGTGTCTATAGAATGGTCTGAAGAATGGTCTCGACCCGAAACATCACCTATTCCTTTTCTCCAGAGATGTGTCTGATGTGCTGACCAGCTTTTTGTCTGGTGGCATCTCACTGCCAATGGGTGGCATTCAGTGGCATCTCACTTCCAATGGGTCACTAGATGAATGGAGTGAGCAATCCAGGAAATTGTGGAGGCATAACTTTCCAACACACATTGTAACTTGATAGGATAATCCGGAGGGTCACAAATCGCCCTGTATGAAGTATACCATACCATAAACTGCAAACCTCTCTTTTATTTTTAATGTTTTGATTGAAAATCTGCAGAGCAACGATTTAAGCAAACTTGTACAAAATGTAATTTCCTGACGGGAGAAAATGAAGAGAACATGAAAAATTAATTCCACATTTAAAGAAACAACAGCCTCCACACAAAATATTACACAATAAAATATTTAGATTTTGTCACCGTCTGCCATTTTGATAAAACCAGCCAATAGTGGACAAAACCTTCATTTTAATTCAAAATAGCATTATTGATTTCAGTAAAACTATTTTAATGTAATTATTCCAATTCAAATATACCAATTTCTATGCATTTTCATAAGATAAAGAGTACTAAATATTTTGACGAAGAAAATAGAAACCACTAAGTGAAGAATTGTCATTGGCTAAAACAGTGATACATTTAAATATGTTCTAGACTACGAAGATTAAACATGTTGCTATGTGCTTGAAATTATGTCAAGCAAATTGTTCTCAAACCATATTCATTTAATCTGCGCATGGGGCAAATATTTTGGCAATGATATTGCATTACTGAATCTATTTAAATATGTAATTATATAGGTCTGTCCTGCATCTACTTTGAAAAATTCCTTCATAATTAAAATCTTTCATAGGATGCAACTGATATTACCTGACTGGAGATAATGTTATTGTGGCTCTAATTAAATGTTAAATTTGAGAGAAAACGGTTCCAATTTTTCTGTCCATATTTCCTCATGATCATTTTACATGCAAAGATTGTAACTCGACACTTTAATAATCAAAATAAGTAAATTGTTTTAAGTGGCATTTAATGAAGTTTCTTCATTAACATCTCAACTTCTCCTACTTCATTTTAAATAGTCTTTAATAGTTACTTGTGCCAAATGTTTGATTATCTGTCCCAATATCAGCATGAATGGCTCTGGGAAATTTTGTGTAATAATGCTCTTGCCAAGTATCTGTGCTCATTTTATATCTTTGAAAATATATAAATGCAATTTATTGTTCCGAATGCTCTTGGGGTAGTCATGGTGCATCTGTGACAGGAGTAATATATTATTTCAGAAACATGCTGCACTAAACTGAACATTCAAACTCCCTCTTCTCATCTTTGCAAATTTAGCTCATGGTTACCCGCACATCGTTAAGGCTTGAGTTATGAGCCTTATCTCTATACTAATACTTAAATGTATCTACTGTTTTGTTTTTGCTTGGAGAGGAACTACAAGTGCATCCTTGTTTTGTTATTTGGATTAAATACTGTAAATGGAAGTGCTATACAACTAGAAACAACACCTAAACAGCACGTACATCTTCCATGCCAAATTGATGTCCTAATGCTATTTAATGTTGAATCCTCTCCCGCACTCCATCCCGCACATCAATAATAATAATAATAATAATAATAATAATAATAATAATAATAATAATAATAATAAATTTTATTTATGGGCGCCTTTCAGGACAATCAAGGACACCTTACAGTTAAAACAAGTTTACAGACAAATTACAAGTTTACAACAAATTACAGAATTTGGAGAGAGAGCAGCGGCAGCGTTCACTCTCACTTCCGGCAGCCATTTTCTCAATTTATCATTTGCAGCACACCAATAAAAATAAGACACAACGCTAAAGTAGAATTTAACACCAAACATAAAAACATCCCCCAACAATGGTTCCCACTGTGAGGGAAGGCAGCAAAGTCCAGTCCTCATACTCTTGTTCACCCCGTGCTCGGGGCATATTGACTGTTCTCCGACCAGGTAGGGACTGAGAAAAAACAGTTGCCCCCCCACCCCCCACCCCCCCACATAAAAAAATTAGACCTACAAAACAAAAAAATAGACCTCCAAAACAATACTTTTTAACATACTAAAAAAACAAAAAAAGGGCGAAAGGACGGACAGCTACAGGCTGGGCAGCCATACTCGACGGGGCCCCCACTCACACCATAACATCATTGAGTAGAATCAAAATTATCACAGGTTCAAAACACTATTCAGTCCTGATCTGAGTTTTCCTGTTTATGAAGATAAGTATTGATGAGCACAGCATGACAAAACCTGATTTATATTCCTATTGAGTTGTCCATGAGTGAAAGGGATAATATAGTGCTTCTTCACGGCACCAGAGAACACAGGTCACTATATTGTAATCAGGAAGTCTGATTGTAATCTGATTACATACTTGTGTGTGTATTTCAATGGGAAATACCGATTATTTTCAAAAGCACCCATGTGCTACATCAGACTTCATACTGAAAATGAAAAACTCTTCCTGTGACTTGAAAATATTTTCAAGTCAGGACAGCTAACACGGTAGGAAAAGAACAAACTGCTGGAAGAACACAGCAGGTCAAGCAGCATCTGTGGAGGGAAATGGACAGACGACATTTCAGGTTGAAACCCTTCTTCAGACTGATGCAATAGAGGGCAGATAACTGGTAGAAAGAGGAGAGGGGAAGGGAAGGGACAGAACAAGAGATTGCAAGTGATAGGTGGATCAAGGTGAGGGGGTGGTTGATCAGCAGATGAGTCGTGTCAGGTGAAGGTTGTAAACAAGATGCTGTGGAGAAGACAAGAGGCTGCAAGTGGTAGAATCTGATAAGAATTGAAGGTGGGCAGTGAAATGTAGAACTTGAAAGAGGGATAGTGGTAAGAATGGAGCAAAGCGTGGAGCGGGTAGGTGGGGGAGCCATGGAATAGGGGCAGTACAGTGGTGCAGCAGTAGCTGCCTAACAGCGCCAGGAACCGGGGTTCGATCCTGGCTATGGGTGCAGTCTGTATGGAGTTCATAAGTTCTCCCTGTAACCGGCTTCTCCAGGTGCTCTGTTTTTTCCAAAGACATGCAAGTTTGTAGGTTCTGTAAATTGTCCCTGGTGTGTAGAATAGAACTAGTGTATGTGGTGCCCACTGGTCAATGTGGACTTGGTGGGCCGATGGGCCTGTTTCATGATGTATCTCTAAACTAATCTAAACTAAAGTAGGTGGAGCAGATGGAAGAAGAGATGGAGGAGGGGAATGGAATTGGGTGATGGGACAGGAGGGCTGCGGAAAGAAAAATGTGCAGGGGAAAGCTGGATAGGTGCGAAGGAGAGGTTAGGAGATGGGGGATTATCTGATATTACAGAATTGAATGTTTATGTCATTGGGTTTTGGTTTGTATCTAATTTGAATATGAGTTGCTGTTATTTCAGTCTGTGTGCGGTTTCATTCCTGCACATGGGGATTTCATGAATGGTGTGTGATTGGCATCTTGCCTGCAACAATGCAAATGTCAGCTCCATTTATGTGATACCTCCATGCAAACAGAACCATGCTGATCCGCAGGAACATGATCAAACAACTAAAACTGATCTTAAGTCACTTAAGAAGATGTTGGGGAAAGCGACCAAAGACTTGCTCATGGTGCAAACATATAGGGAAGTGTTATAAAGGATGAAAGAGAAGTGGAGAGGCAGAGAGGATCTGGCAAGTACATGCAGAGTTTGGGGTTCCTAAGACATAGTTGGCAAAGATGAACAGATTTAATTCAGTGATGATCAAAGGTCACTGGGCCTTACAAAATGACAGGGAGAAGGATTGGAAGGATGGAAATTGTGAGATTGTCATAAAATATTTGCAGTTTTTCCAGTTAAACATTTGCAGAAAGTTTACTCCTCCCCCCCCCCCCCCCCCAAGTAAAGTATGTTTGAAATGAAATAATTGTTCACTTTGGAATATAAATTGGTTTCCATTGGTTTATTTTTGAGTGGAAAGTTAAAAAAAAGTTTATTACATTTGAAAATAATATTATGTGACACAGCTGAGAAAAATATAATGAGGTATGAATTATGTCCATTTAAAGAGTGCTGTCCCAAAGTTGAGCCTTGAGCTTCATCTAAATGTATTGAGCACATCCGTGTCTTTCGAGATTCAGTGTGGAAACAAGCCCTTTGGCATACCGGGTCCATGCTGACCGGCAATCCCTACATATTAACACTACCCTACACACACTAATGACAATTTTTACATTTACCATGCCAATTTACCTACATATTAACACTACCCTACACACACTACATATTACCTACATATTAACACTACCCTACACACACTAATGACAATTTTTACATTTACCATGCCAATTTACCGACATACCTGTCCATCTTTGGAATGTGGGAGGAAAGATCTTGGAAAAAGCTCAGGTCACAGGGAGAACGTAAAATCCGTACTGATAAGCACCTGTAGTCGGGATCGAACCTGGGTCTCTGGCTGCGGGTAAGGCAGCAACTCTACTGCTGAGCCACCATGCCACCCTGGGTCCTGCAGCCCCAATTGTTTAAAACATGTCTGCTGTGAAATCAACTACAGATCAGTAATCTATCTATATACAGTATTACTAATACTTTCATCTTGTTTGTTTGTATGTGAGTGTGCGTGTCCGTGATGAGTGTGTTCCTGAAATTATGCCTAAACAGTACATGATAGCGCTACACTGTTTGGATCACCTTACTCACCGTGGTCCTGTGGTGTGTTGTATCAAGTTTCGTTCAGAAGATTGATGGTATATTTTACAAGTTATTCACATTTTAATCTATACAAAAAACACCTTGACAAAAGTCACTTCCATCTGCACTGCCCATTAGCAGCGTATGACGTCACAATGGGATCCCAAATCTCATTTACATAAAAAATAGCGATTTTCAAAAAAACTCAGTTTTAATTAAATTCTTGGGAGGAGGTTTCATTTACAAAAAAAAATGCGATTTTCATTGGCTGGGTAATTTTCATTGCAGAAACCTAAGCCTGCTCAGTTCAGGACTTACTAACATCAATGCACTCCTGCCAGAGACTATCACCTGAAAGCTGAGGATAAACATGCATTTTTTACATTTTAATGTGTATCCAAAAACGTATGAGTATGCTCTTATGAGTATAACTGCCAGGGGAAATCACCAACACTTCCCATCTATCCCCCTGTGCCCTCCACACCATCTTCCTGTTTTCTTTCCAGGTCCTCCCTGAGAGTATTGCCAGTAAGGTCTTTGTACTTAAGATAAATCATCTTGAAGTATAAGTTACTTGTGGCAGTGTGCCCAGCACATTTTGATGAAGCTCAAGGCTCACTTTAGGGACTACATCAGAGTTATTTCAAAGGATGCATAACAACAACCTTTATGTTTTTGGATACAATTTACATCTACTGAGAATAACACAAAGTACTGGAGGAACTCAACAGGTCAGGCAGCATCTGAGGGTGGGAATAGACATGAATAGTCAGGACTTCTTCAGACTGAATCATCATGTATGTTCGAGGAACCCACTGCTCCCTGTGTAAAAATAAATTGCCCTGCACACTTCCTTTAAAGTTTGCTCCTCTCACCTTAAACTCATGCTCCAGAGAAAACAATCCAAGTTTATTCTTCCTCTCCTTATATCTAATACCTAATAGCTAATATCCCTCATCTCGAACAGCCTTCTAGCAAACCTCTTCTGCACCATCTCCAAAGCCTTCACATCCTTCCTGTATTGGGCAACCAAAACTGCTCACAATACTCCAAATGCTGCCTAACCACAGTCCTAAAGATCTTCTAGGTGATTATCTTATTCTTTTTCTCAATGCCCCACCCAAAAGCAAGCATACCATACACCTTCTTTACCACTCTATATACTGGTTATGTCACTTTTAGGGAGTTGTGGAATCGAACCCAAGATCCCTTTGCACGACAACCCTTTTAGGTGATGATAATCACAAAAAGCTGGAGTAACTCAGCGAGTCTGACAGCATCTCTGGAGAAAACAAATGGGTGACGTTACGGGTCAAGACCCTTCTTCAGACTGAGAGTCAGGTGAAAAGGAAACAAAAGATATCGATGGTGATATAGAGAGATATAGAACAAATGAAGAAAGATTTTTGTTTTCATATTTTTATTTATTAGAGGTAAATACATCAATGTCCATCACATATATATTGTTACAATCATTGTACCCCATAATTTTATGGCTTAAAAAAAAAAAGAATAGAAAGAAAGAGAGTGAAGTAGGTGAAAAGAATTGTGAAAGTGAAAGAGCGTGCCAAAGGGGAGAAGAAACCCTTGGTCAAAGAGTTAGAGAAAGGGGCTTAAGAGATAGACCCTAGAAAAGAAAAGGAAGAAAGAAAGAGAGACAAAGAGAGAGAAAAGAAAAAAAAAAGCCAGTTACTATATTGTATATATCACGCAAAAGGAATCCACCAACTCGATAGTTTTTCATCCCCCCCACCAAGGCCCAAGGTACTCCTGCACCCTATCTTTGTAGCAATTCTATAATGCAGAACACGTCTGATAGAAGCGTTCTGATTTTCCTGCCAGGCGGAGTCTCATATCTTCCAGATATAATGTTTCAAACATATTTGAAATCCACATATTTAATGTTGGTATAGGAGCATTTTTCCAGAATTTTAAGATTAGCTTTTTTCCTATTATTAAGCCGTAATCAAATAGATTCTTTTGATACACATTTAATTCCGAACTACCTTCTGTCATTCCGAAGATAATCCATTCTGGCTTTGGTGTCATTTTTGTTTTTAACAGTTTTGTGAAAATTTCAAAGATTTCAATCCAAAACCTTTGAATTTTTGTACAAAAGATGAATGAGCGCGCTATAATAGCTTCTTGACACTGGCATTTATCACAAATTGGTGAAACGTTAGGGAAAAATGTATTTAATTTAGTTTTTGAGTAGCATAATCTGTGTAAAATTTTAAATTGTATTGAAGTGTGTCTTACGTTAATTGAGCATTTGTGCACATTTCTCTTTCCACCTTTCATTGGAAATTTTTATGATTAGTTCATTTTCCCACTCACCTCAGATACCTTCCGTTGTTGGTATTACTGCATTTAGTATAATATTATTTATATATGAAATTAAATTTGCTGATTCCGCCTTTGTATTCATTACTTCATCTAGTAAGTCTAATGGCATTTTGTGAAATTTTTGTGCATGTTTTTTCAGATAATCACATATTAATAGAATATTGACTGGCCTTGAGGGGGATACGACATATATTGCCTGAAGTAGATTCATATTGCCCGAGTCGAAGACGAGGGCAATATGGATCTAGTGAGGGCAATATATGTCGTATCTCCCGAAAGGGGACAGTCAATATTGTTATTATTACCCATTATCAGACATCTAGAGGAAAATTTGAACATCTCAGCTCGGCGGACTTCCACGTAAAATTTAACCAAAATGGACGCGGCAGTCTTCCTGTCTGCCGTTTGAATATTCTAAATTTCCCACGCAGCGTCACGTTGCCGTCACATTGCCAAGTTCCCGGATGTGAGACCAGGGGAATATAAGACTATATTCCCCGCTGTTTTAACAGGTAAAGTCCATAGGCGTTCGCAAGAAAGGGGAATATAAGAAAATATTCCCCTGTTACCCCTGCTGGCAGTAAAAACGAAGGGAATACAATTTTGTAAAAGCATACCTCAGATGTGTGATATGGGTAATAATTGGAAATATTTAAAATACTGATTGTTACCCAGATTATATTGAAGAAAGATATGCAAAAAAGTAATGATGATAAAGGAAACAGACCATTGTTAGCTGTGGGCTAGGTGAAAACGAGTTACAGACATTGAAACTCAGCAGGGCGACATTGAAGCTAGTACAACAACCTTTTAATCATTTCAAGGGTCTTGCTATTAACAATATACTTTTTGCTTGCATTCAACACTTTACCCTCAGTCGGATTATCTTCCATCTGCCAGTTCTCATCCATTTGCATAGCTAGTCTCTTCCTTCTGTGTACATTGACATTCTTTCTCACTGTCCACCACTCCACCAATGTTGGTGTCATCTGCAAACTTACCAACCAATCCATTTATAATTCCATTATGTTATTGGGCTCGTATTCATGATCTGAAATACCTCAACAGGACTTGGCAACCTTTTAACAGTGTTCAGGAGGAAATACCACATGGCCTGGCAGCTCCAGCCATTGTCCAATGTAGAGAAAATTAGATGCATCTGTGGTCCATTGTTAGGCAGCAAAAGGAACAAGCACGAAAATCATAAGCAATTATTCTAATGGATAGTCAACACCAAAATCCATTACTTAATGGAGTTAATTACTTACTATAATTCTCATCACTAACAAATCAATACATGTTTTGGAGAGCACAAATATTGATGCGTAGTACATTTTGTGTAGTAATATAAATATAGCATAGGTGAGCCTGATATCAGTGGTGATAACATGACTGGAGGGGATTCTGAGAAACAGGATCGATGAGTATCTGGAAAGGCAAGGACTGATAAAGAGATAGTCTACATTGCTTTTGAAATGGGAAATAGAGTCTCACAAATTTGATAGAGCTTTCCGAAGAGGTGATGAAGAGGGTTGACGAGGGTAGATAGATGTTGTCTACGTAGACTTTAACAAGGCCTTTGACATGATCCCACATGGGAGGCTAGTGTGGAAGGTTAGATCACGTGGGATATAGTGTGAACTACCCAATTAACTACAACACTGGATTGGTGGAAAGAGTCAGAGGGTAGTAGTGGACTTTTTTTTCTCAGATTGGGGACACTATGAAGTGTTGGTGTTGGGTCCACTGTTGTTTGTCTTCTATATTAACAATTTGGAGACCAATGCTGTTAACATGGTTAATAGATTTGCAGATGACATCAGAATTTAATATGTAAAAGAACATGTGATAATGTTCCATTCTGTTTGTAGTTGTTGGTTGTTTGTTTGTTTTTTTTGCACAAAGTCCGCAACAACTGCCACTTTTCATTTTACTGAACATCACGTATGTGTATGTGACAAATAGACTTGACTTGACTTGACTTGAATTGGTGGTGAGTTGAAGAAGATTATCTAGGATTGCAAAAGAATCAAGATGAATTGGGAAATTGGGCCAAGGATTGGCATAGGGCAGGATTTACAATGCGGTGAAGAGGGCATTTCATATTCTTGCCTTTATTCATATTTTGGACATTGAATACAATAGTGGGCTCATTGTGTTTCAATTGTATAAGATATTGGTAAGAACCCACTTGGAATGTTGTGTGTAGTTCTGGTTGTCTTGCTTGGCAGGATGCCATTTAGCATGAAAGGGTGCTGAAAAGATCCACAAGGATGTTACCAAGACTGGAGGGCCTGAGTAATAAGAAGAGGCTGCATAGGCTGGGACTGGCTGAGGGACGATCTTGTAGACATATATTAAATTATAAGTAGCAGATAAAGCTGATGGTCACAATCTTCTTCCCAAAGAGGGGAGTCCAGAAATAGAGAGCTTACATTGAAGGTGAGCATGGAATCTATTTAAATGCTGCTCTCTTTAATTTTTCTACAGATTCCAGCATCTGCAATCTTGTGCCTCCTTGAATAAGATTACAGGCATTTACTAGGACATCCATAAAAAAAACTTATATTTTACGATTCTGTTCTATTAGATTTAAATTGAATTGGAATTAAAACTGGAATTTAGAGGCTGTAATATCCACATTCAATATTTAATGGATTATACTTACAGTTCAAAAATTATAGTTATAGAACCCTAAAATCAAAAATGCATAGTGTGGGATTCTGACCTATGATATAAGATGTGTGCTGCAGGGAGAGTTTTCAATACAAAGGTAAATTAAACCAAAATTATGAGAGATAATTAAAGTATGATCCATGTACTAACCAGTGTTGCATTGTAATAAGAATGTCCAACTGTAGGTGGAAGCTGGGACATAGTTTCAGTGCATTTCCATGGCATTTATTAAAAAAACTACGATAAATTCCAACTGTGGCAAGTCCATCAGTGATAATGTGGACACAAATTTTTAAAATGCCAGTCCGAAGATGGAGATTTGATACAGGAGTGAGGAATTATGATGTGTCTAAAAAAGGGGTTTAAAGGTGATACCTACATCTTTTGTTGTGAAATCCCACTTTCCCCAGCATTCCTGGAGGCATGTTTTATCATTCAAAAGGCCCAAGGTATAATTTGTGGCGTCAGAACATAGTCAGACCACTTGCAGTCGAACCCTCGTCAGTGGTTACGAGGGCTGTCACGTGACATCATGGGATTAAGGGGCATGTCCTGCTACAAAAGCATATCTCACCTTGAGATCACCCCAGTCAACAGGTAGCTGAGCTGGAGACAACACCCTCGCTCGACTGCAGCAGTAATTACATTATGTTAGAGGAACAAACGTGTATGTATTTCGAACCTATTATGTCTGAATAAAGCAACTGTTTATTCTCCACATTTGGTGCCGCTACTAATTTTCTTTTGGACATCTTCAGCATAGGTGAACTTGCACAAAGTGTGAATTGTTTAAAAGACAAGAAAAAGCCAAGGAGGGACATTAGAAGGTATTTGTTTCTCCAGAGTTTAGAATAATGAGAGATGTTTCCATTGAAACTTACAGAATTCTTGCCAGTTTGGTTGCAGGGAAGATCCTTCCCCTAGCAGGTGGAATCGAGATACAGAGTCCCAGTCTCAAAATAAAGTGTGGCCCTTGAAGACCAAATAGAGGAGAATTTCTTCATTCATAAGGAGGGAGACCTCTACCTCCACTGGCTCACCCATTAAGCTGATACAATACTGATTAATAATTTCTAAATATTAAAGGAAATGAGAGATATTGGGATAATGTAGTAAATTGGTACTGGGTTGTAAGATCAGCCATGGTCTTAATGAATAATGCACTCTCAACAGACTGATTGAATGCTGCTGCTCCTATTTCTTGCATTCTAAACATGGAATAAAAATAACACATGAATTTTAATATCAATGGTTTATGCTTTTGGAAAGGCTTAAAATATATACAATAGAATTTTATATAACTCTCCAAATCACCACCTTTATCTCTCGTTTCCCTTTCCCCTGACTCTCAGACTGAAGAAGTGTCTCGACCTGAAATGTCACTTATTACTTTTCTCCAGAGATGCTGCCTGACCCGCTGAGTTACTCAGCTTTTTGTGTCTATCTATTCGTGTTCTCTAGAGAAGCTGCCTAAAGGGCCTGTCCCACTGTACGAGGTAATTCAAGAGCTCTCCCGAGTTTAAAATAAAATCAAACTCATGGTAAGCATGTAGAATGTATGTAGCGGGTACATCGGAGCTCGGGACATCACTTAGGGGCTCGTAACGTTAACGGCAGGTACTCGGGAAACATGGTAAGCTTGTGAAGACTCGTGAAGATTTTTCAACATGTTGAAAAATGTCCACGAGAGCCCCGAATACCTAAGAGCGGCTATTACTAGGTATGTTACAAAACTTACCTTCAGTGGCACTGCAGTTCTGTCACTGGCCGTGTGCGCGACTTTGGCGCCTTTGAAGGGGGGGGGCATGGTTAAAGTGCAGTTTTCCCCTGCCTTTCGGAGTTTTATTTTCTCGGGGTACGAGCTTTTGCTGAAGATTCGTTCTGACTGCCGGTCTGTGAATTTTTTTTTAAATCGCCCGACAATTTCAGCGCTATAGTAAAATAAAAATTAGCTTCTAATGCCATGAACGCCGACAATGGGGACGAATTTCACGTAGGGGACAGGTAAAGGAAAGCTGTTTATTTTACACATAAACGTGCTTCTTAAGATGACCTTAATCCAACTTACATGTTGCGAAACGGTGATTTATTCCCCATACGAACCGGCAGTGTTTTTCCTGCCGATATGGGGTTTAAATTCACCGCAACCGCAACGTTCCAATCGATCGCGTTCCATAAAATCCCACTCGCAAGATGATTTAAATGGCCATTAATTTACGGGAATGAAACATTAAATTCCTTCAATTTGGCCTATAAATTCATGACAATGAGATTTAAAAACCATGTTCTATTGTGAATTCTTGTGTGAATGTTATTTGGACACTTAGGCTATTTAAAAATGTTAATATTTTCTTAAGAAATGGATAAATGTTTAGATCTAGTAATTGAATTTTGTACTTAGCTACAATTGGGTAACTAACTAATTATAGGCTTTAATTTCAAGTCATCCAAGTAAGATTGTTTCATATTTGTTTCAGAATGCTTCAATCTATAATAACTGAAAATGTATTTCAGTTCTCTTAATTTTTAAGAAAGTTATGGGCTTTTGACTGTCCGAGGACAGTTGACTTTTGCGTTAAGTCAATGGAAAAGCAATAGGGAACAAGATGCTAATTTCCGAGTATGAAAATGGCATAACTTTTTTAATACTGAAGATATGAAAGTGAATTAGGTGTCAAATTAAACTTGTTTTTATGCTTTATCTGATGGGATAAATTGCAGACTTGATTTTTAAAATCTCAAAATTTTGTAACATTGCTACTATTACCGTGATTCTCCGAGTTCGAATCAGGAGAAACTCGGGAGAACTCTTGAATTAGCTCGTACAGTGGGACAGCTCCTTGACCTGTGTCTTTTTATCTAAACCAGCAACTGCAGTTCCTTGTCCTTATTGTTCCACTACTCTTTTGATACGAAGGAGCCAAATTGGCCTTGGCATTGAATGCTTTAACTTTAGATCCTTTTCAGTAAGCTGCCTAGGGATGGCCACCAGTGCCTAGAAATCACTGTTTACTGTCAGTCCATTGATTTCAATAGCAATACAGGACTATCCTTAAACAGTATTTAACAGGATTCAGATCAATTATGGTTACTGGAAAATAAGGCAGGCCTGTGACCTGAACATAAATGAAATGTAATCACAAGTGGACATGAGTTCAATGAGAAATAGAAAGGAACAAATGTCAGGTCTGCTGGCAGTCCATCTGTCTTGGGGAAAGTGGGGGGAGGGGCATGAGGGAACATTTGCACATTATGCTTATAGTGTTGTAATATAGTGTTTTTTAGGTTAGTTTAAAAGCAGGCCCTTCAGCCCGCTGAGTCCGCACCGACCAGTGATCCCCACATATTAACATTATCCTACACACACTAGGGATAATTTGCATTTATACCAAACCAATTAACCTACAAACCTGTATATCTTTCGAGTTTGGGAGGAAACCGAAGATCTTGGAGAAAACCCACGCGGTCATGGGTACAACGTGCAAACTCCATACAGAACAGCACCCGTGATCGGGATCGAACCCGGGTCTCCGGCGCAGCAAACACTGTAAGGCAGCAACTCTACCGCTGTGCCACCGTGCCACCTGTTTGTTGTGACCCAGTGCTAAATTGCCATTTACAGGTCAGTTTATCTTGGAATTCTGCACCCGGACATTATAACACGAAGTAAGGACCAGGTTGGATAGCAAATGCCCATGTATTAGGCCTCCCTCTCTGCTGCTAGATTCAATACCAAATCTGGGATGGAGACAAATATACAAAGCTGAGAAGCAGCTTGGCTTTACAACAAGTGCCTCTGCTTTATGTCAGGATTGCTGACTAACGTAATCTGAGGCCTTTCATTTCAATGTGGCTGCCACTCTGAATAATTTGTAGTTTGTGGAATTAATTTCTTCTAATTTAATCATCTTTAAGGACTTTTATTTTTTTTAATAATTTAAATATATTTGTGATGTTTTAATGTTTATTATTATCAGACATTTAAAAATTGTTCAAAAACAGCTGAAAGCATTCAAAAAGCAGGACCTGTAAATCCACGTGTTAAAGAAGGAACTGCAGATGCTGGAGAATCGAGGGGACACAAAAGGCTGGAGAAACTCAGCGGGTGCAGCAGCATCTAAGGAGCGAAGGAGATGGGCGACGTTTCAGGTCGAGACACTTCTTCAGATTGGTCAGGGATCAGGGAAACGAGAGATATAGACAGTATCAGGGAAACGAGAGATATAGAGGCATTCCCTCTCTCTCTATCTCCCTCCCCCACCCTAGTCGCACCAGCTTCTCATTTTCACACCACAAACAGCTTACAATGGCTTGTTCCCTTTATCATCGATACTTTTTTGCATATCTTTCATTCATTGTTTTTTATCTCTCCACATCACCGTCTATATCTCTCGTTTCCTTGATCCCTGACCAGTCTGAAGAAGGGTCTTGACCCGAAACATCGCCTATCTCCTTCGTTCCTTAGATGCTGCTGCACCCGCTGAGTTTCTCCAGCCTTTTGTGTACCTGTAAATCCATTCTTGGCTATTTGACACAATGAACTTGGGATCCACTACCTGAAACTGAATTACCGCTCATGGCCAATCCTGCTTTGTTGGGTTGTAGTGGTGGACAGGTTAATTCATTGTCAGGGTAGAACTGTGAAGGGGAAGTCAGCTTTACTTAAAACATTTATAGATACAGCGTGGAAATAGGCCCTTCGGCCCACTGACTCCGCACCGAGCAGCAATCACCCCATACACTAACACTATTGAACACGCTTGAGACAATTTTATAATTTTACTGAAGCCAATTAACCTACACACCTGTATGCCTTTGAAGTGTGGGAGGTAACTGGAACACCTGGAAAAATCTAGGCAGTCACTGGGAGAACGTACAAACATTGTGCAGACAGCTGTGACATATTAGTAGAGTGTGAGTACCGGTAATGGGACTGATCAAAAATTATCTGTTTCATTGTATTCTTTAAATGTTGGGCTTGTTCCAATTTCTATGTCGAAAAAGAACAGTAATCAAGTGGCTTTGGTTAAATGAAAAATCAGATCAAAATCAGAGAGTGTAGAAAATGGAAAGCAAGAATCAACCCCACACAACTTTACCTCAGATTTTGTAAAATTAATTTGGTGGAAACATTTATCTGTTCAACAGGTAAATACAATCATAGCAAGCAATTACTTTCTGCTACAGCTTGTGCCTTATTGCTATCATATACTGTGCATGAATTAGAAGTAGGAGCATCTGATAGCATCGCTCATTCAAGTTGGACACACCCCACTCATTCCATCTGAGCATTATGCAGACTGCAACAACTATGTTTCTAAGCATGAAAAGTCATTGTAATTCAAAGGGGTGTATTTCCTTTGATACTTTGATAAATTGGCCTAACCACATGCAGCATAATAATTGACGACTTGGACATTTTTGCAATGCGCAGCTTCCATTGCAATGAAACAACCCATACATCATTTACTTTGCTATGAGCTCTTCCAAACTTGTAAAGACATTCATGGTAAAATAATAAACTGTTTATTTCATTGAAGTTGTATTTTTAACAACAAGAAAAATCTCTATTTTCAATATCCTGAAATGCATGGCAGCTCAAATTTATCGAGAATCTAAGCATGCCAAGGGGGATGATGCCTTTTGTTTCCAAAATGCCCATCTTCCTCGGAAAACAGTCTTTTTCTGAGATTGCTGGGTTCATATATCCTCTGACACTATTTTGAATATGAGATGAAGACTTTCAAATAATGTTCTGCCACATAAGACATTGGAGGCCAATTCACTGGATGTTTTCAAGAGAGAGTTAGATATTGCTCTTAGGGATTAATGGAATCAAGGGAAATGGGGAGAAAGCTGAAACGGAATACTGATTTTGGATGATCAGCCATGATCATATTGAATGGCGCTGCTGGCTTGAAGGGCCAAATGGCCTACTCCTGCACCTATGTTCTATGTTTATATGTATCTAATATGTGCTGACATTCAGTGCAAGAAATATAAATAAGTACACAATTCTTCAATGCTCAAAAGTGAATTTCAATTAGTTGAATTAAATTTTGCAGTTGATAAAAATCCCCTTTGCGCACAATGTTATCAGATCCCATTGGTGCAAAATCTGAGATAAATGGATAAATTGTGACAAGTAATACCTTGCCATGAATAATATTGTTGCTTATCATGGTTACAAGTTGGGAGCATCAGTGAAGCAGCTCCCAGGATTCTGGCTGTGGATGCTACTGGGAATACTCTTTATTTATTGAAAGAGTGTTTGAAAGAGAAAGGTTTGCACTATAAGCAAAGACAAAAATAATTATCTTGCAATGTAATTACAATTGAATAGTTAATGGGATGAACATGAATGTTTTGAAGTATTTTTAGACTTTACTAACCCTAAGCTCGTATTTCCCTATCAAATATCTCTTCATTTTATTCTTGTTTTTTTCCTTGCATTTGTTAAATTGTATGCTCTGAGAAAGGTTTCTACATAAATATTAAGTTCATTTCATCCAAGGTATTAACATAATCATTGTCGAATGTGCTTTCTCACTCTTAGTTTTATTTGCTCTTTTTAGATTATTGATGTCCATCTCTGTCTTTTTTGTTAACTTTTCTGTGGCAATACGTCTGGTAATGTGAATTGAGAGAATATGTGAAGGTCATTTTCACCCTCTCTGCCCAGTGCAATGCAGGGAGTCAGCTTGTTGAAATGGCCACAGAGTCGACCTCTTCAGAATAATTATCAATAATTAGAAGCCAACATCTTCTAGCAAAAAAATATCTCCCCTCCACAGAAGATGGTGGAATTCTTGGTGTGTCAATGATCTCTCAGAACTCAACATCAATTTTCATGCAGGCCCATCATATATAAGGTAATTTATTACCAAGTTAAACTATTGTGAAATAATATGGTAAAAGTAACATTTTATGTATTGTGTGTAGTTCTGGTCACCCTATTACAGAAAGGATGTTAAGGCTTTGGAGTGGGTGCAGAAGTGCAAAATGCTGCTTAGATTAGAGGATATTAGCTACAAAGAAAGGTTGGACAAACTTGGATTGTTTTCGAGGGAGAGTTGGATGCTGAGAAGGGACCTGATAGTATATCACATTCTGAGAACCATAGATAGGTTATACAGTCAGAACCTTCTTCCCAAGATAGTAATGTCAAAGACTATTTGGCCTAGTTTTTAAAGTGAGAAGAGCAAAGTTTAAAGTAGATGTGCAGGGCTATTTTCTTTGCACAGAAAGTGGTGGGTGCACAGAACATGCTGCCAGGGATGGTGGTGGTGGCAGACACAATAGTGGCATTAATGAGGCTTTAAATCGGCACATGGATGTGCAGGGAATGGAGGGGTAGGGATCACATGCAGGCAAAGGAGATTAGTTTAATTTGGCATTATGTTCGGCACGAGTATTATGGTTCAGTGGACCCGTTCCTGTGCTGTACTGTTTAATGTTCTATGTTTAGATATGCTGAAAGATATGCGAAACAGTAACAATGATAAAGCAAACAGGCCATTGTTAGCTGTTTGTAGGATGAAAACAAATCATGGAAGTTCTGTCCAAAGAATTTAAAATATTTCACGATAATTTTTCTTCAATTAATTTCTGGCTCATTCAAATATTATAAGTGTACAACCTTTATGCAACAAATTCATTCAGAAATAAAATATTAATCCGCAATATTTGCCATTGGGATTGTTTTGCAGATAACTGTACAGCTGTAACAGCAGGCTGCAGCTCCAGGGAAAGTACAGTACACAGTTTGCAATCTCTGGACACATGATGGAATGGAATACTTTATTGTCACATGCGGCAAGGCACAGTGAAATTATTTGCTTGCATACCCAAGGTTTGCAAAATTGTGGAGGAAAACTATTTTTCTCACTGAATACAAATGGCCAGCTGCATTGGAGCAACAGATTTCCCCAAAAAGGGATTGCTGTGCTTTATCTTTATTCCTTGTAGTTATTTCCAGGATTCCATTGTGAAGATTTTGGCTGTCTTCCAGAAGCTCCATTGTTCAGACGATGTAACAACAACATTAGCACTGAGTAGAAATGGAACACAGAAATGTACAGATGCTTTAATACTTAAAACATGCTTTTTAATTATTTGGGGGAGAAGAATTAAGGTATTTAATGAAGAATTAAGGTATTTAAAATGTAACATTGCAAAATCCAGTGTCAATTTTCAAAGATACTTTAAAGGGGCCTAAATGGGTAAGTGGTGGGCAGAATATTATACACTGATGCAGCTTATGTATGTACTAGTCTTCGCAAACAGAGGGTCATGACATTAGATGGGACCGCGTTTGGCCCAACAGATTACAGTTTATGATTCATGGCATGTTACCAGACTCAATGTTGTCTGTCCTGTTAGTGCCGGTTATTAAGGACAAAGCAGGTAAAGTAGGCAGTCTAAATAATTACAGGCCCATGGCTTTAGCCAGCATATTGTCAAAAGTCTTAGAAAGAGTTCTGCTGGATAGAATACATGAGTTTGTTAACTCCACAGATAACCAGTTTGGCTTTAAAGCTAAACATGACACTGACTTATGCATATATGCCCTAAAGGAGATTGTAAACAAATATAGAGGCAAAAACTCTTCAATCCTTATGTGCTTTGTTGATGCTTCCAAAGCCTTTGACCGTGTTAATCACAGAAAGCTGTTTGATAAAATGCATCAAAGAGGGGTGCCTAAATACATTGTGAGAATACTGGCCTACTGGTATGCCCATCAGACTATGCAAATAAATGGGGCAATAGGGTCTCAGCCCCATTTGGGGTTAGCAATGGTGTTAGACAAGGGGGAATTTTGTCCCCAGTCCTTTTTAATCTATATATTGGTGATCTGTCTAAACAATTGAAAGCCTGTAACACTGAGTGCGTGATCGGTAATATTTTAGTGAACCATATTATGTATGCAGATGATCTTGTGGTCTTTAGTCCATCTAGCGCTGGTCTCCAGCAGCTCCTTACTGCATGTTCCATGTATGGTTTGGAACATTACTTTAAATATAATGCTAGTAAGAGTGCTGTTATGGTCTGTAGAACCAAAGAGGATAAAAGCCTAAAATATCCAGATTTTAAATTGTCTGACAACAATCTTAGTGTCTGTAATAAGATAAAATATCTAGGGCATATTATTACAGAACAAATGACAGATGATGAGGATATTTATAGGCAACGACGCATGCTGTATATACAGGCGAATATCCTCTTGCGTAAATTTGGTGCGTGTGCAGATGTGGTGAAGATGTCGCTATTTAGAGCATACTGCACACCCCTCTACACTGCGCACCTGTGGTCGAACTATTTAAAGACAAGTATGCAGAGACTAAAGGTTGCATATAACGATGCCATGAGAACACTGCTAAGGTAACCAAGATGTTGTAGTGCCAGTAATATGTTTGTGGCTGCAGGAGTCAGTACTTTAGAAGCTATCCTAAGACACCACATGTATAAATTAATTTGCAGGATAAATGACTCTAAAAATGTGCTTATTGTGGCCTTGACAAACATAAGGGTTAGCACTACACGCTACGAATCCCAGTAGTGGAGACACTGGCATTGTTGTCTCGTTGTACAACATTGATCATTTTTTTACTCTGGATTTTTAACTTAAGTATTGTGGGTTTTTATTTAAATATATAAATTATGATGTTTTTATGTGATTTACCATGATTTTATATATATTTATGATATTTGATATGCAATGCATTTTTTAATGTAATGTTGCCCCTTGTCTGGACCTTGAGTCCGCAATAAAGTTATTATTATTATTATTATTATTATTATTATTATTATTATTATTATTATTATTACTACAATGGACTCTGGACTCTTGTCCACCCACTGTAGAATTAGCCTCTCCCTATATAGACTATATCTACCCTGAACAAATGCTTTCTTTTATGTGTGGGCAGCTGTTGTTTTCTGTTGACGGACTGAACTTTTCTGATGTCGGACGGGCCTTTCCCACTGTAAGAATGGCTCTTCTATTCTCAGACTTCTGCAAAACCGAATGCTTGGTTAGAACGTTTCTAACATTTATAGTGATACTGCACAGTATCAGGCCCTTCAACCCAACTTGCCCACGCCGACCAAGATACTCAATCTACATTAGTTGCACCTGCCTGCATTTGGTCCATAACCCCCTAAACTTATCCGATCCATGTACCTGTCCAAGGGTCTTTTGAATGCTGTAATAGTGCCACATCACCAATGCAGATTGTTCTTTTTTCTAGACTGTCAGATCGCACTTACCAAGGCTATTGCCTCAACTGTGAAGGCTGGCTCTGTGGTCCTCTTCTTCTGCCATCCATGGACTGCAGGTGACTGGGAAGCAGGTTTTCCCATACCATATACCATTTGCAAACAAGTGGTTGTCAGGCACAAGGACAGAGAACCTTTTTGTGAATTGATACTGTAGATTTCCTGAAATTAAAATCCCCAAAAGGAGAGAATTTTTAGTTTAGTTTAGTTTAGTTTAGAGATATAGCGCGGAAACAGGCCTTTCGGTCCATGCCGACTCGTGTGCGGACGTGGCGTCGAAGGACGAGAAGCTGAAGCAAAGAAGTGGAAGCCAAATAACTGAATGGAAATGAAGCCGAAATGCCAAATAACCAAAAGCGTACGAAGCTGAAACGCCATCTAATCAAAAGGGTGGGACGCCTAAAAGACAACTAACTGAAAGGGTGGGACGCCTAAAAGACAACTAACTGAAAGGGCGGGACGCCTAAAAGACAACTAACTGAAAGGGTGGGACGCCTAAAAGAAAATTCACCGAAAGACTGCTCTGCCGAAACGCCAACACACTGAAAGGTGGCGTTGCCTACAAGCCAACTCACCGAATGGCCGCTCTGCCGAATAGTCAAATAATGGACATGACGTAGCCGGGGGGCGGGACTTGTCAGCAATTGGTCCAGACCCCCGTGTCCATCACATCACTGCCCGATGGAGACGGGAGGGTGGGGGTCATTTTCCCACACAATGACAGGTGACTGGGCACTCTGAACCCGAGCACCAAGTTGTAAGCGGCCGAAGGAGCGCATCCCTTGGGACAGCCCCCTCTCTCCCATGGCTATGGCCTCCCTTTGCCACGTCTCCCTAATGCGGCCCGCACTGTGATGGGCTGTGTGTCGGCAGTGCCGGGTGGAGCAGAGGTGTGGGACAGGCTGGTCCCTCCACCCAACCAGAGTCATTGACTGCGATGCACTGCCATCAGACATCAGACCCCAACCTCTCTGACCCCCAATCCACATACGGGGTAATTCACCCCCAAACACCCACCGAGTGATTCACCTCCCACCCCGGCCGCGGGGACAGACGACTCGGGGCATTGTCAGCCATAATAAATAGCTTTTAAAACATGGGGGGGGGGGGGGTACACAATTTCCTTGACGGGTTAGTTGGCTTTTAAGCATCCCTCCATTTCAATTAGTTGGCATTTCGCCTTCGTACACTTTCAGTTATTTCCCGTTTCGGCTTCATTTCCGTTCGGTTATTTTGCTTCCGCTTCTTCGCTTCGGCTTCTCGTCCGTCAACGCCACATCCGGGAACCATACCGACTACCCTTAAAACTACCCGAAACAAACTGGGAACAATTTTACATTTATAGCAAGCCAATTAACCTACAAACCTGTACATCTTTGGAGTGTGAGAGGAAACAGGAAATCTTGGAGATAACCCACGTAAGTCACACGGAGAACGTACAAACTCTGTACACAATCAGGATCAAACTTGGGTCTCTGGAGCTGTAAGGCAGTAGCTCTGCTGATACGCTACCATGCCGCTCAGGAAGGTAAACACATGAATTTTTTAGGACGGTAAACACATGACCAATTGGGTAATATGGGTCGTAAAAAAATAATATATCTAATAACAAGACATTCAAATCTATAATTATTTTAATACAATAAGTTACACAGCCGTTACATGAATCACTAGTTGAACCATACCAAGGCTATTGTCAGTAGTTCTAAGTAACATATCCTGAAAGTATTTCTTGGATTGAAGTGAGTGAATTACCAGGATGGTAATTCTGAGAAAAAAATTACATGTGGAAAATGAAAATGATCTTCAGAAGTAATTTGTTCAAATTTTTCAAGTTATTAAGGAAAACTGATGAATATGAATGCGACTGATATTACCCTCAATGTTATTTCCGCCAATGGAAAATTTAACAAAAGTGAATATGATCTAAAAATAGTTAGACTTTTCAAAAGTGCAATTTGGAAACAAGTTCACAACACAAAGCGACAAAATAGATAATGAACTGGTCTTACGTTTGACCCTGCTTTCAGCTATAATCTTTCCTAAATGAAAGTAAGTGCTGAGATGAATACATCACCTTGCGAGCGAGTGGATTATTGTTATGATAAAGTGATGTCTATGCAAATATTAAGTGAAATTACTACATTATAAGGGAATACATCCCTGTAATTTAAAACCTGGAAAATAAGGTACATTTGCAGAATGTATACATGCACTTGGATTGAAGTTCAAGTTTATATTTATTGTCATAGGCTCAAGTGTGGTGAGGTAAAGCACAATGAAAAAGCTTGTTTGCAGCAGCATAACAAGCACACAGACTCAGATAAACACACAGAAAACAACATACACAATCTATACATAAATTACACATAAACATCTGTAAGAGTGTGCAAAAAAAGACTTTAATGTAAAAATACAATTAGAAAAATAAAAGTCTATGGTAATACAAGAGGTGGCATGTAGTGTTTAATTGGATGGTAGGATTGGATGTTGGATGTCAAGAACTTGCTAGATGGAGACAAATAGCTGTTCCTGAACCTGGAGCTAAGTGTAAGGGTTAAATCAAGTCTTTCAGCTAAAATGTTGTGTGCGAGAAGTCCCTATGTCGAGTAATCAGGCATGCATAGAAAAACAATTAGGTATTAAGGAAGATAATTGTGGTAATTTGGAAGATCTATTAAATCACGAGGCATCAGATCATGCAGCCTTTAGGACATATAGTAGGAGAAGATAATCTTTTCTTTCCAGTGACATCTGAGAATAGCTCAATCCTGAAAAAACTGAGGACAGTGGACACACTGCCAATGACACCACAGATACCATCTTGTTGTTGTTGTTGTTATTGTTGTTGTCATTAATGGATTTTCTAGGATGACCGTTGGAATTGGGAAAACGGTGTGGAGCATTTATTTGCAGAAATCTACCAAGGCAAGACACAAAGTGCTGGAGTAACTCGTTGAAGAAGGAACTACAGATGCTGGAAAATCGAATCAAGTGCTGGAGAAACTCAGCAGGTACGGCAGCATCTATGGAGTAAAGGAAATAGGCAATGTTTCGGGCCGAAACCCTTCTTCAGACTTCTTCAGTCTATTTCCTTCACTCCATAGATGCTGCCGCTCCCTCTGAGTTTCTCAAACACTTTTGTCTACCTGCTGGAGTAACTCAGCAGGACAGGCAGCGTTCCTGGAGAACATGGATAGGTGAAGTTCAGGTCAGGAGCCTTCTTCAGACTGCTTGTAGATGTGGAGAAGGAGGCTGGGGGCGAGACAAAGTTTGGCAAGTGATAGGTGGAAAGACGTGAGTGCGGTTTTAATAGGCAGATGGATTACACAATTACAAAAATTACACAAGTGATATTTACAATTAAGATATCTCTCACTTACTAAATGCAAACAGTCTGAAGAAGGATCTTGACCCAAAACGTCACCCATTACTTCTCTCCAGAGATGCTGCCTGTCCCGCTAAGTTACTCCAGCTTTTTGTGTCTATGTGCGAGCTAGACCTTGGCTGCACCCTCAGTGAGGTGCAATAAAAATTTAGTGCCGATTACCCAACAGATTATTGAATGCACCTCATAATCTGAAATTTGTCTCATAGCCTCTGAATATGGGCAAGATACAGATGATAAATAATTAATAAATAATTAATGAGGAAGATCTTGACATTCAAGGCACACATCGATAAAGCATAATTAATCCTGTCAGATATGATTATAACCCTGCTAACCATCTATGTGTCAGTGTTAAGTTCATTCTGTTAAGATGTTTTTAAATGTTTGATCGATTCCAGGATTGTAAATTTGATAGCATTCGCCTAACTTGTTAATTTAATTGCCTTTGCTTCTTGTGACCATTATTCATGTGGAGTATGACGTTAATATGATAAATCTTTGTGTGTTTGAATATGCATGTGTGTATTGTGCTGGTCAAGGTGAGAAATGACAGAGCTGGAAAAGGTTTGCAGGAAGGAACTGCAGATGCTGCTTTAAACCGATGATAGACACAAAATGCTGGAGTAACTCAGTGGGACAGGCAGCATCTCAGGAGAGAAGGAATGGGTGATGCTAACAATGGCCTGTTTCCTTTAAAATATAGTTTATTAAACTCAGAGGATTTTGCTTTTGACCTTTTCAATGCTTCCTCGGATTGCGAGCAGCTACAGCTACAGGGATGTGTGGAAAATGAGCACCGAAGATTGTTTCTAACGTAAACTTCCTCAGACACCCTCCACAGTTCATGGTTGTCTTGTAATCAGGCACCTTATGCCATCGTGTCAGGATAGCAACCTTGCCCCTAATGTCAGCAATATGAAAGAATTGGTGGTTGACCCAAGATGTTTAGATTAATTTACTTTAGAGATACAGAGTGAGAACAGGCCCTTCAGCCCACTGAGTCCGCACACACCAGTGACCCCCCACATAATAACACCACACACAAGGGACAATTACACTTATACCAAACCAATTAACCTACAAACTTGTACATCTTTGGAGTGTGGGAGAAAACCGAAGATCTCGGAGGAAACCCACGCGGTCACAGGGAGAACATACAAACTCCGTATAGACAGCACCCATGGTCAGGAATGAACCCGGGTCTCCGGCACTGCAAGCGCTGGAGGCAGTAACTACACCGCAGTGCCACTGTGCTGCCCCGTTGAGGGGATGAACATAATACCATCCTCATCAACAGAGCTGCTGTAAAGATGGTCAACATTGTCACGTTTCTAGGCATACATATAAATAGCAACCTAACATAGACATAAAAAGCTGGAGTAACTCAACGGGTCAGACAGCATTTTTAGAGAAAAAGAATAGGTGACGATTTGGGTCGAGACCCTTTTTCAGACTTAGAGTCAGGGGAAAGGGAAACGAGGGATATGGATAAAGAGAGATATGGAATGAATATGCAAAAAAGTAACAATGATCAAAAGAAACAGGCCATCGTTATCTGCGGTCTAGGTGAAAACAAGTTACAATGAGACTCAATAAGATGACTTTGAAGCAAGTACAATGTTGACCCTATGTTGACCCTTGCTGTCTCCTCCCCTTCCCACCTCTCCCTCAGCCCTCGGGCTCCTCCTCCTCCTTTTTCCTTTCTTCCCCCCCGCCTCCCCTCACCCCCCATCAGTCTGAAGAAGGGTTTCGGACCGAAACGTTACCTATCTCCTTAACTCCATAGATGCTGCTGCACCCGCTGAGTTTCTCCAGCATTATGTGTACCCTCGACTTCCAGCATCTGCAGTTCCTTCTTTAAGAGCAAGTACAATGACTTGGGGTGGGGGAAGGATGGAGAGGGGAGATGCAAGGGTTACTTGAAGTTAGAGAAATCAATATTCATACCGCTGGGTAGTAAGCTAACCTGGACACTTCAGAGTGGTGTGGGGATAAACAATGCACATTCTCAGCTGCTCACAGGCCGTGGCATTGAGATTGCAGGTTCTTATCTGCACCCCGGCCTCTCACAGGCCATGGCCCCTGTGCCCATTAATCCTCTCCTCTCTCCCACTGGATGCCAGCAGGCCGGGCCGTCGACTCAACTGGGTCCAGGACCAGTACTAGGCCAAGTGCCTGCACTCTATTGGCTCCAACTGCTTCATGTGGACTGACTCCTGCATCCTACTGCTCCCCCTTTCCAACAGGGGACCTCAATACTGACACCACTTAGTCCTGCTGCCCTCCCCTCCTATACTAACCATGCCACTTCTTCAACCCCACACACCTACACCACCACTCACATTCCTGTCCCCTCTGAGCTCCCATCATCCCGTCACAAAAACTCCCCCGGGCCTCCCTCTGCCCCTCTCTCCACCTCTGGCCTTACTCTTGTTGGGTTTTCACCATCCCCTTGACATCCCTCTTTACGATGTAGTACAGTCAGTTAGTTACGCACAGTGAAGAAAGCTGTCAAATAATACAGCAGGATGTAGATCAGTTACGGATATGAGTGCAGAAATGACAGCAGAGGTTTAATCCAGGCAAGTGTGAGGGGTTGCACATTAGAAGGTCAAATATAATAAGAAAGTATTCGGTTAATAGCAGCTTTCTTAACAGCGTTGACGTTCAGTCAGATCCTAGGGCAGAAGTCCATAGCTCCCTGAAAGCAGCAGTATAAGTGGTTAAGAGGTACAAGGTATCCTTGCCCACAACACTTAAGGCATTGAGTATGATAGTCAGGATGTTAAATTGCAGCTTTATAAAACATCAGTTAGATTGCGTTTTGTGCATTCTATGCATTACTGGTCACCCCATAACAGGAAGGAGGTGAAGGTTTTGGAAAGGGTGCAGAAGAGGTTGCTGCCTGTATTGGAGGTGATTAGCTGTAAAGAGATTGGTCAAACATGGATTGTTTTCTCTGGAAAGGAGGATGAGCAGAGGGAAACCTGACAGACATTTATAAAATTATGAGCATAGTTAAGGTAGACATTCAGTCAAATATTGGAGAGGTGTAAGGTGAGAGGGGGAAAGATGAAAGGAAAAGTGCAGGGCAAGTTTTTTACATGTTACGTGATGGGTGCCTGGAATATGCTACCAAGAGTAGTGGTAGAAGCAACTATGACTGGGATGTTCTATGCTGTATAACACTTGGAGGGAAGAAAAAGCTGTCATTAACTTTATAAAGAAAACATCAATCTTTATAAAATTAACATTTAAAGGTTTTCTCAGATATTTTTCTTCAAAGTTATCTGTAAAGTATGTTTCAACTTTGGAAAGACAGTCTATTATAAAATAAAACTAAATCGTGTAAAGGATTCACAAAATTAATCTTTTCCACAGATTGTCATCTAGTTGCTTGCATCAGGTTATTTTATAAGGGACAGACATACAAGCATACTCTAGTCAAAAATATAACAATAAGCGATGGATTCCTCCATCAGACATATGGAATTAATGATTTTAATACATCACCATTTACGCAGGATGGTGCCTGATCCAAATCAGCTTGCTCCTTTATGAATATTTTGGTACTAGGTTTATGCCTAAAACAATCATGACTGAAAAATTAATTTAATAGGGGAAAGATTTAATAGGAATCTGTGGACTAGTTTTTTCACACAAAAGGTGGTGGGTGTATGGAATGAGCTGCCAGCGGAAATAGTTGAGGCAGGGACTATTGCAACGTTTAAGAAACAATTGGACAGGTACAAGGATAGGACAGGTTTAGAGGGATATGGGCCAAATGCAGCAATGTGGGACGAGTGTAGATGGGACATGTTGGGCGGTGTGGACAAGTTGGTCCGAAGGGCCTGTTTCCATGCCATATGACTGACTCTATGTCTCTATGATTCAAATTAGTAACCTTTGGTAAAAGTTCAATTCCAGTATGAAGAATGTTAAATAGAGAAATGTCAAATCATTGTTCACGGAGCAATATATTTCACCCAATTATTTAATGAAGATAAGTTTGCAGCCTAGAAATTCCTTGGCATTTGGAAAGGCCTTGCTTACAATAAGTGTAGGAAGAAACTGCAGATGCTGGCTTTAACCGAAGATAGGCACAAAAAGCTGGCGTAACTCAACGGGCCAGGCTGTATTTCTGGAGAGGAGGAATGAGTGACGTTTCGGGTCGAGACTCTACTTCAGGCCTGAAACGTCACCCGTTCCTTCTCTCCAGAGATGCTGCCTGGCCTGCTGAGTTACTCCAGCTTTTTTTTGTCTATCTTTTGTTTACAATAAGAATTGGTTTATACAATGAATGCTCAAAAGCCTTTGCTCCTCACTCCTGTACACTGGGATCACTTTATCTCAAGGTTAAGCCACCACTTTAACTTTGAAGAGGGCCTGTTTCTTTCCTATAGTCAGAATCCCAATTGATCTTGCAAATGTTTCTTAGATTACTGGATTTCATGCATTATTGTTCTGTTAACTGTAACACTAGTCTTAAAAAAAGTGCCTATGATATTGTACGATTTCATGGAGAATTTTGAAAGAGAATTCAATCTCTGAAACCATCCTTATAAAAGTATTGACCTCGATGAATTGTGGTGCTCTCTGTAGTTAATTGCGCTGTTCGTGGGTAAGAGTCTGTGTGGATTTACTGCTCGAGCAGTGAGTCAAGGTTGCAAGCAAGAACCTCCATCATCTGTTAAAGAAGAAGCTATAAATGACCAAGTGAAACGAATGCTGGCACAGGGCAGGGAGAGAAGAATGATTATTGCAGCTAGATCAGATGTACGAGTACGGGATCTTGGCGGAGATGAGGGAGTCGGAAACTGTGTCAGCCAAGGCATGCTGGACTTGAAGTGAATCTGATTTATCTTTGAAACTAACCAAATTAATTAACTGTACTTGGAGAATGATACGGACACACTGAGCCGTGCGCAGACTTACGGTGGGAAGCCTGCAGTAGCAAAATACACTTTATTTTACCTTCACGTTGGTGATGTGGGGTTGATGGTAAGCAGATGAATTAAGCAGCTCTCCTGAGCAATGTCGCAGCGACCTGAGAAGTGTACTTTGACACCGATGATTGACTGATACCTGCAATGGCATCAGCAGGGGTCCAACATATTGCCGGTGGCATCGAAGGTGAATACTGCAGTCACCTTCAATTGCGCCGGCAAGGTAAATTAAGCCAGGCTTTGACACTCTATGTTTAGTTTGCACAGGTCATTCCTCAACAGCTTGCTGCAACTGGATTCACAGTAAGAATTAATGTGTGCTGTATGAATGTATTGTGCAAGCAGGAAGCGCTACAGCATCCGTGGAATTTATTTGCCGTGCCTCACTGCAGTTATATTATACTGTTCATTCTTGCTCCTAATGCCATAAAAATGTAAGCCTGAAAGCAACTGAGAATCAATAGTTTTAAGCTGGCATTTGAAGTAGCATGTGTGCATAGTCTGTCACAAAAGTTGACTTGTTCACCATCTCCACAATTTTTAATAACAATTGAAGCCACGTGTTCCAAGAATCGGAGTAAGTGGGAATCAAGTCAGAAACCATGGCATGAACACTGAGAGACCCAAACTTATTTACTTAATGGTCACACAGAGTCATAGAGTCATAGTGATATAGAATGGAAACAGGCCCATCGATCCAACTATCCCACACCGGCCAACATATCTCAGCTTAGCGAAACG
Organism: Okamejei kenojei; assembly: GCA_035221665.1. Lineage (NCBI taxonomy): Eukaryota > Metazoa > Chordata > Chondrichthyes > Rajiformes > Rajidae > Okamejei > Okamejei kenojei. Next base: position 19,763,457 of record CM069148.1, on the reverse strand, counting down.
ATCGCCGAAAAAAAACAGGCTCAGCGATCATTTCGCTGAACACCTTTGCTCAGTCCACCTTAACCTACCTGATCTCCCGGTTTGCTCAGCACTTTAACTCTCCCTCCCATTACCAATCTAACCCTTCTGTCCTGGGCCTCCTCCATTGCCAGAGTGAGGCCCAGTGCAAATCGGAGGTTCAACACCTCATATTGTGCCTGCATAGCATGCAGCCCAGCAGTATGAACATTGACTTCTCTAACTTCAAATAACCCTTGCTTTGCCTCTCTCTCCATCCCCTCCCCTTTCCCAGTTCTCCCACCAGTCTTACAGTCTCTAACTACATTCTATCTCTGTCCTGCCCATTCCCCTGACATCAGCCTGAAGAAGGGTCTCGGCCCGAAACATCACCCATTCCTTTTCTCCAAAGATGCTGCCTGTCCCGCTGAGCTACTCCAGCATTTAGTGTCTACCATCTAATATGTGTAAAATGAGTGAAGATCCAAGGTAAAATATAACAGTTTTAGATGATGGGCGAGAAAGCAACTTCAGCATAAAGTGTTGTAAGATAGTGGAATTCAGTTCAACCCTTTGGCAGAATCAGTGCCAGCTTTCATGATGGATTCAAGAAAAAAAGCAAAGGATATGTTATGAGAATGAGCAAATGTGGCTACAGCTAAAGCTACACATGCAAAATTGAATGACTTGTTTCCTTGATTTAACAAACATAATATTAGCTTCCAATTCATTTAAAGAATAATGCAAACACTTAATCTGGATAGAAAAGATTAAGAATAGTCAAAATCTTAAATAAAAAAGATTTAAGAATGTTCAGATGAAGGAGAATTAATCATATGTCACATGTGAATACATTCTCATTCCTTTTACTTGTACGTCAACCTTATTAGGTTCACAAGTTCACAAGTAACAGGAGTAGAATTAGGCCATTTGGCCCATCGAGTCTGCTCCGCCATTCAATCATGGCTGATCTCTGCCTCCTAATCCCAATTTCCTGCCATCTCGCCATAACCCTTAACACCCGTTCTAATCAAGAATTTGTCTATCTCTTAAAAATATCCACTGACTTGGTCTCCACAGCCCTCTGTGGCAAAGAATTCCATAGATTAACTACCCTCTGACGAAAGTTCCTCCTCACCTCCTTTCTAAAAGAGTGTCCTTTAATTCTGAGACATTAAGCATGAATACATCTATTAACATCACTGACAAAATAATTATCTACTCAAAATCATCTTGATTTTTGAGAGTTTATGCTTGGAGATTAGTTGCTGTGTTCCTCACAATGCAACTGTGAACATTGCAAAATAGTTTGCTGAGGTTGTGAAAGTTAATATATAGATTCTATCTTCATTTCTCATTCTATTCTGTCTTATAATAAAGTTCACCTATGCATTAATTTAGCAAGGCAATTGTTATAAGGCAATAGTGCTTTCATTTATAGAATGACTATAGTAATTATAGTAATATACAGTAACTGTTTCATAGTGAAGTGAAAGCAAATATATAAAAGAACTACCAGCAGACAATGATCAGAGAAGTACTGAAAGCTTACTTTAAAAACAATGTTTTTAAAGGTGCAGGATAATAAAAGGGTGGTAAAGCACATTAAGGATGAAGTTAGACACAGTAAGCTGAGAAGTGTGCAGGCTATATTGTTAAATGCAAGCTGAAGGGTGATCGGAGTGGAGACAGCAGGTGGCTACAGAAGCAGGTGGTGAAGGTGGTGGGATCGGAATATGAAGGATATTACGTTCAGTACACTAAGCTTCAATGCAGTACAGCTTGGCTGGAGTTCAAAGGTGATCAGAAAAGAGTAAGCAACAGAATATAATTGGCTAAATTATGGATGAGTTCAAATGAGGGAAGGTAACTGTGTTTGACTAGAGAGGAATTAAGATCATGAGTGCCACAGCAGCAATGATTAACTTACATTTCTTAATATTGAATGCATGTTCGCTTTAAAACTATGATAAAATAAAATATGATAACAATCGTGTAAATTTTGAGAGGTGGCGTGATGAGCTGTGGCAGGTTGTGATGTGCCTGGTAGATATTTTACTTGGTGATTTGTCTTACGAACCCAAGATAGACAGTAAAATGTGTCAACTGATAACATTGTCAATTTGTAGCAATAGCTGTCAGTTTTTCAGACTGACACATAGCCTGACAAGAAATCACCAAGTCCATAACAATCCTGCGGAGTAGATATTCCTTTTCAACAAGGTATTTTAAAAAATGTATGGCTATTTCTTTTTTGAAAGATAATTTTTTGCATACTAATTAAAAAGCCTTCGATGAATGATATGTTACTCGTCAGTTTATCCAGTAGGATTTTGTAGTGCGCTAAACAAGAAATGAACGGTAGCAACCTTGTACGCTAATTTTCACTTCTGTTAGTAGTTTAAAAATATGTGTATTTAATATAATCTTGGCGTCTTTCCTTATTGCTGAAATATTTCAAATTCTCTTGACAGGCATGCATGCCGTTTTAAAAGTGACTCATATTCGAAGAATATCAATTCAGGAGAAGGACTAGGTCATTCAAGCCCTAAAGGCCATTCCGCCAGTCGGTGAGATCAGGGCTGATCAATATACTAACTCCTACGTTGTACCTTTGATGCATGTCCTATTGTTATCCTTTCTGAATAAACTTCTGACATTCTCAGAATCGATCGGTTCAGCATCCATATTCTTTTGGGAGAGAAACTTTCACTACCCTTTGCATGAAATCGAGCTATTTTGTAATTCCACTCCTCAATTATTTAGCCCTAACTTTATGAACTGCAGAATAATGACAGCATGGAAGATGGTTATTCAGCCCATCAAGTCTATACTAGCTGTAAGAGTAATCAATTCATTTCATTTCTCTATATAGCTTGCAAATTCTTTCCTCTCAGATCAGTTTAATTTATTGTCATGTGTACTGAGGTACAATAAAAAGCTTTTGTTATGTGCAAACCAACCATCAGAAAGACAATACACAATATTATCCAGCTTTCCTTTGAAATGAATCTGCCACCAACAATTCCATCAACAATTCATTTGTGATCCAAGATTGTCTGTTTTAAAAAGCTTTACCTCAGCTCTCCCAATCTATAACAATGCTGAAGTACCTTATACCAGGAAATACATTAATAAGTCATTTCTGCACCCCCTCTAAATTCTTTCAACCTTTCTTAAAATGACTTCCAGATCTACTGTGACATAACTAACATTTTATGAAGGTTCATCGAGAGATCCTTGTTCTTGCACGCGGTTGCTATCTATAAAGCCCAGGACTCCACATGCTTTTATAATCACTCTCTCAACTGACCCTCCTAAGGGCCATGTGTAATTAATTTAAAATTATGTCCTCTTTTTAAAAAATGTTTCTTCCCATTCTTTCAACCAAATGTGCTACACATCACATTATCCACCTTTAAATTTTATCTGTTATAATTCCACCAATTCCACCAGCCTGTCTCGGAGACCTTGAACTTTATTAGTCATCTTCAAATTAGAAAACTGTGCCCTCTGTACCTAAGTCCAAGGTATGTTCTAGTTCTTTATGTGTGGTGCCCAAAACTGGAAAACTTTTTCCAAAAGTTTCATCTGGAAGAATGATCTTGATATGAACATATCTAAAATCAACAGCATAGTTACAGTATAGTATGCGACTTTACCTTCCCTTATATTGACTCAGACTTCCTTAGTGCAAAAGGCATAGATTGGGCAGAATTTGTTAGGTGAATCCAAAAACTTTATTGAAACAGTTTGTGGATAGTACAACTAGAGGAGGGACCATACTGGAGCTTTTATTGGGAATTAAGCAATACTGATGGGGAGACTCTAAAATAGAAAATAAGTGCAGGAGTAAGCAGTTCGGCCCTTCGAGCCAGCACCATCATTCAACATGATCCACGATACAGACGGATGATTCTATGGCCGCAAGCAAAATTTCAGGATGGTGCTTTGATCCACTTTTACTTTATATCACATTTTAAATGAGCACCTGATTTATATTGTCAAGACAGAAATTCAAATATTTTGTGTTCAAGGCTAATGGATATATTTGAAGGCCAGGCAAATGTGCAGGGAGATGGTTTCCTGTCATTTTCTGTGGGATGCAGGTGCAATGGAACTCATGTTGTACCGAAGTAAGCAGATTAATTTGTACAATTCATTGCATCTTTTGTGATCGACGTTGTGATGTTTCATTGTATATTACAACTTATATGTAAACTGGCCCTCTCTGTTGATCTTTATCAGATGATGTGGTCATGTATTTTTTTGAATGTGTCATTTTGGAATAAACTGCATCTTCAGCCATCTAGAATTGATTTGAACCCCTTCACATTTTAATCGTCCTTTTTTTCTGTCTAATTGTCCTCAGCGTTTTGTATAGATTAAATATCAGAGTACAGATCTCTATGCCTTTATCTCTGCCTCACACAAGGATAGCAGGTTCTGGATTTCTGGATTGACAGTCTTGGGCAATTTTCAATGCTTGTTTCCATATCAAGTTCAAGAGTTCAAGAGATTTTATTGTCATGTGTCCCTGATAGGACAATTAAATTCTTGCTTTACTTTAGCACACCAGAACATAGCAGGCAAGAATACAGAACAGATCACTGTGTCCATATACCATTGTATAAATATATACACACGTGAATAAATAAACTGGTGAAGTGTAAATAAACAGATTATGGGCTATTAATGTTCAGAGTTTGTCCGAGCCGAGTTTAATAGCCTGATGGCTGTGGGGAAATAGCTATTCCTGAACCTGGTCATTGCAGTCTTCAGGCTCCCATACCTTCTACCTGAAGGTAGTGGGGAGATGAGTGTATGGTCCTTGATGATGCTGCCAGCCTTTTTGAGGCAGCGACTTTGATAGATCCCTTCGATGGACGGGAGGTCAGAGCCGATGATGGACTGGGCAGTGTTTACTACTTTTTGTAGTCTTTTCCACTCCAGGGTGCTCAAGTTTCTGAACCAAGCCACAATGCAACCAGTTAGCATACTCTCTACTGTGCACCTGTAGAAGTTAGAGAGAGTCCTCCTTGACATACCAACTCTTCGTAATCTTCTCTTAATATAAGAAATTTACAACCATACATAAATCATGCTTTGGTGAGAAGGAATGGGTGACGGTTCGGGTCAAAACCCTTCTTTGGTCTCGCCCTGAAACGTCACCCTTTCCTTCTCTCCGGAAGTGCTGCCTGTCCCGCTGAGTTACTCTAGCTTTTTGTGTCTATCTTCGGTTTAAACCAGCATCTGCAGCTCTTTCCTACACATCAATCATGCTTTTGTCTATAATAGTGATAACTGTTCATACCACTGGCATATTTCGCAGGAGCATTCAAATATGTAAGTCGACAATGTTGCAAGGCTCGATGTCATCACAACTGTTTCCTTTTCTCTGAAGACACCTTTGTAAACTTCCTAACATCCATGTGACACATTCAGAAGTACATAGCATAACAGGAATGAGGGACCCATGTTGCAGTATTTGTCAATTAACTAATGTAACAAAGCAGCAATCTAATTATTGTCCTCGTTCTATTAAACTGTCTAAGCTTTAAAGGGCCTGTCCCATTTAGGTGACTTCCAGGGACTCGTTTTAATGGAATTCACCTACGACACCTGGCGACAACCTACGATGACACCTACAAAAACCTACGACAGCACCGACGACAATCTACGACAAAACCTACGTCAACCTACGACAACCTACGACAGCAAAAATTGTCGCCAAAAAATGTTCAAAATGTTGAAAATTTTGCGGCAGTCGCCTGTAGTCGCCCATAAAATCGCCTAAGTGGGACAGGCCCATAACACTTGGGGGTTTTTCATGATTCTTCCTTAGGAGAGAATGGCCTCAATGTCTGTCCTACTCTACTTTGTAATTGGTTTACCGATCTCACAAATGGAAACAAAATATTTGTGGATTTCCTTTTCATGATAAGGACATCATATGATTCTAAGAATGCAAGATTTCCATGTTAATTCCATTTCCAGTCTGCATGTTTTTGTTCTCTTGCCAATTTTGCATTTGGCAGAGGTATTCTAGAAAACAGTCTGGCATTAATTCAGGATCTATGTCCCTGCCTTTGTGCCTGTGTCGTAATTATAGCTAATGCCACTTTGGTTTTGGCAAGCCACAGAGTTTTATTCTGAAATCGTGCCTCAAGTGCCAGATCTCCAGATGAAGGCACAACCTGCCTACAGCGAGCAACACAGTACCTCAAGCATAGAGATGGAGAGAGTTTGTTGCATTCAAAAACATTAGATGTAAATGTTTTGCTTCCATGGGAAGCAGAGAGTTCAGATCTTGAGCAGTATGATGGCACAGCGGTAGAGTTGCTACCTTATTGTACCAGAGACTTGGATTTAATCTTGACTATGGGTGCTGTCTGTATGGAGTTTGTACGTTCTTCCCGTGACTACGTGGGTTTTCTCCAAAGACTCTGTTTTCCCCCCACACTGCAAAGACATACACATTTGTAGGTTAATTGGTTTGGTAAAATTGTTCTCAGTGTGTAGGATAGTGCTAGTGTACAGGGATCGCTGGTCGGTGCGGACTCGGTGGGCCGAAGGTCCTGTTTCCGCCCTGTATTTCTAAACTAAATTAACCTAAACTAAACAAATGTCACTATTTCTTATCATGAGTTGTATTCCACACACTGCACATATCAATGCTAAATGGTGGAACATTTGCAAGGCATCTGCAGGAAGCTCTGCGAAAATAGGTCATGTAGATTAATGGAGATAAGGCCATTATTGCTATTGAGGGAGTGCAGCGTAGGTTCACCAGCTTAATTCCCGGGGTGGCGGGACTGACATATGATGAAAGAATGGATCGACTGGGCTTGTATTCACTGGAATTTAGAAGGATGAGAGGGAATCTTATAGAAATCTATAACATTCTTAAAGGATTGGACAGGCTAGATGCCAGGAAAAATGTTCCCGATGTTGGGCGAGTCCAGAATCAGGGGTCACAGTTTAAGAATAAAGGGTTGGCCATTTAGGATTGAGATGAGGAAAAACCTGTTCACCCAGGAGTTGTGAATCTGTGGAATTCTCTGCGACAGAAGGCAGTGGAGGCCAATTCACTGGATGTTTTAAAGAGAGAGTTAGATTTAGCTCTTAGGGCTAAAGGGATATGGGGAAAAAGCAGGAACGGGGTACTAACTTTAGATTATGAGCCATGATCATATTGAACGGCGGTGCTGGCTCAAAGGGCACATATTTTCTATATTTCTATGTAAAGACAAAGTACAGGAAGAAAATCTTGTGAATGCCATATTCTGCATAAGATCCCCATCAAACCATGGAACCACATCAACAGGGACATTTAATTTTGTGTAATATTTCTTATACGCAAAGTACCTTGTGGCTTTGAAAGCTCAAAGCAACATGAATTTATGTGGAAACTTGCATAAGTTTGCCACATTAAAAATATATCACAACAGGTGTGTGTCACTGGCAAGTTTAGCATTTATTGCCCTGAAATTGCTTGGCACATGAACCCATTTAAGAAGCCAGATAGGTTATCACATTGCTGTGGGCCAGACTGGGTGAGGATAACTGATTTCTTTGCCTGAAGAATTTTATAACAATCCAGTGACCACCCATACACATTCTAACGTATTTTCTGATTTATTCAATTAACTGAATTTAAAATCTCCAGCTGTTCTCGTGGAAATTTAATGCACATTTCCAGATCATTATTTTGGGTTTCTGTATATGGTTCTACCATAACCCTATCTGCAACATTTTTTTAAATATCTATGACATTCTGGCAAGATAGCTACATTTGCGTAGAAAATAAATAGAATAAAATGGAATGTAGCTTTGGCTAACTGAAAAATTTGATTAATGAACTTCACAATCATGTATGTTAAAAAGTTTGTTATTTAATGTCAAGATATTTGTCTCAGTCTAGATCATCATTCTGTACACCTTGCGGCATTTTCACTTAGGTGGTACATTTCTGTACTAGAATCATTCTATGGACTTTGGTAAAATGTTACCCCTATGGTAGTTCATCCTTTAATATTGTTCATCATTGAATGCACATAATATTCTCAAGAGTCGAGGAGTCACGTTTTATATATTATGCAAATGCAATTTGCAACAATGGAAAATGTCTTCATCATAAATGTTCTATTTTATAGAATCTTTCTTCTTTCTAGGTGTTCCAAAATATGTGGCAGTTAGTAACGTATGTTTGAAATGTTTATATTATTATACCAAGAAAATCTATCATTCAATCTCCACATCGTAAGGTCACACAATCTATATAACATAACAGGCAACTATGTTTTAGTTGAGAGATAAAGATTGACCTAAACACAGGGGAACATTCCACTGCTGTGCTCTGAAATTTGTCATGGATTTCTCTAAGTCAGACCATAGTTGAATAATTCAATTGCTACCTCACATAGTTTGACTCCTTGAGGATCATCATACTTTTCATCCTAAAGTCTTAACATATGATGAGCATTTGACAGCACTAGGCCCCGTACTCGCTTGTGTTTAGAAAAATTTGAGGGGACCTCATTGAAATGTACTGAATAGTGAAAGGCTTGGATAGAGTGGATGTGGAGAGGATGTTTCCACTAGTGGGAGAGTCTAAGACTAGAGGTCATATTCGGAATTATAGGATATTCCTTTAGGAAGGAGATGAGGAGGGATTTCTTTAGTCAGAGGGTAGTAAATCTGTGGAATTCTTTGCACAGAAGGCTGTGGAGGCCGTCAATGGATATTTTTAAGGCAGAGATAGAAAGATTCTTCATTAGTACATTGGTCAGGGGTTATGAGGAGAAGGCAGGAGAATAGTAAGATTAAACGAGAACTTACCAGTTCGAAGTTTGATCCTTATTTTATGAGGAGTTACGTTGAGGGATTACGTGAAGAAGCCCCGCCAGTCATACTTCAAAACAGCGGCGTTAAAACACAGAAAACAAATAGCCGAAGTAACATAGTAAGAAGACTAGATCTACCAGATGATCTCTTAGATTATGAGGGTGGGAGCGGAGGGCACGTAATCCCTCAACGTAACTCCTCATAAAATAAGGATCAAACTTCAAACTGGTAAGTTATCATTTAATCTTACTATTTTACTTTGGAGTCACATGAGTGACTACGTGAAGATTTCAAAGCTCTGTGTTTTCATGCCAGAGATGCAACCATATGACAATCTGCTTCGGTTGACACAGTAGTAAATAATATATTGAACATTGCTTCAAATTATTCAATAACTATTTCTAATAATAACAAAAACAGTAATAACCCCTCTCTCCCAGGGGGAAATTACAACAATGATATAAAACAAAGCAAATGAATTAAGTGGAACCCAAAACAGCATGCCTAACCTGTGGCACTGTCTGTACAGGTTTGTCATAGAATTGAGAAAACGTTGATTCTCTAGACTATCCTGCGGCCACGAGGAATTGATCTAGCGGCACGTCCGGAGCCGTCGCCACGGATGTTGATGCCACCCTGGTGGAGTGAGATTTAAATATATGAGTGTCGACTCCAGCATAATTGAGAACCTGTTTCAACGATCTAGAAATAGATTGTACTGACACTCTTTTATATGTTTTTTTTGTGACTAATGAGCAGTCCTGTCTCAGAACCTCTGAGATTCCTTGTTAACTCAGTATATTGGCTTAAGTGTTTAACTATACATAATATTTGGTCAACAGAATATGCTTTAAACGTCATCTTGGTTCCTGCCATATCTGGCCTGCTTTGTTTGATGAAATCATAGACATAAAATGTAATGTCATCTACAGACAAATGAATACAATCTATTCGTAACAATTGTAATGTTTGTACACGTTGTGCTGAAACCAGCGCCATTAACATAACCACTTTAAGAGTTAATCTCTGCATAGATAATGACGTAATTGGAGCCCATTGCCAAAGCAGTGTGAGAACTATACTGATATCCCAGATTTCTGTATATCTAGGTTTAGGAGGGTTTTTGTTAAAATTCCTCTCATAAATCGGGATACTAAAGGATGAGACCCGATAGGTTGTTGTTCTGAAGACTGCCCTAAATAGGAGGATAAAGCACTCTGGGCACTGTTAATGGCACTATAACTCAAGTGCTCATCAAAATGCAACTTAGCAAGGAACTCCAACACATCACATATGCTTGTAGTATGATAAGATATATTTGATTGTACACAGAACATCTCCCATTTCTTTATGTGAATCACATATTGTTTTTGAATGCTATTTCTCCAGGCTGCACTGATAACCTCCATGGTCCTGTTCGACAATCCAAGGCCTTGGAATGGTCTGGTCAGAACCTGCAGACCAACAGTCTTATATGGTCATGTAACGGGTGACTTTCTCCTGTAACCGGATGCACCAACAATTACTGCAGCTGAGAATCATCATGAATGGCTGAGCCATCATTCTGAGTACTAATGGGAACCATTGTTGTCTTGGCCAATCTGGGACCACCAAAAAATGCCTGTAGCGGAGTCACGCTCTATTTTGGTGAGGCATTTCGTGATCAGACAAAATGGAGGAATGCATAAAAGAATGAGTGCCCCCAATGTAACGAGAATGCATCCACAGCTACTGCTCCTGGATCTGGCTCCCATGAAACATATTTAGGCAACTGGTGATTCAATCTGGATGCAACAGATCAATATCTAGCAACCCAAATCGAGTGACAATTGTTTGAAAAATTTCAGAATTCAACAGCCATTCTATATTGTCATTAAACTTTTGCGACCTATGGTCTGCCCTCACATTGTCTATACCTGATAGATAGATGGCTGAAACCCAGATGTTCTGTGAAGTACACCACTGCCACCTGAGGTTAGCCAAGTTCTCAAATGATACTGCTCTTGTTCCTCCCATATGATTAACCTATGCCACTACTGTGGTATTATCAATCTGGAGTTGAACATTTATTCCAGTGGAGCAATATGCCTTTAACCCATAAAATGCCCCCAATAATTCCAAATAATTGGAATTATTCCATCTACCCCCACAGCTAGCCTCCGTGTCCGTACCAAAGTTCTTGTACCAAAATGTTATTGGTAGCTTGACTAACATTAACAATCCACCACTGCAGTTCTGCTGGAGCTGTGGTTGGTAACTGCATAACCCAATCAAAATGGCCTGCATGCTCTTTTAGTGCTTGTTCTCTTTGCAAATGTTGATAATGCAAAGGTCCGAACTGTACTGCAGGGAAAGCTGCTACCAATTCCCCAATGACCTTAGCGACTTCTCGGATGGAGGAATAACGTTTTTGTGTGAGGCAAGTACAGACATTAGCAATATCCACAACATTGGCTGTTGGTAATTTACTGTCATATGAACTAAATCAATAAGAAATCCCAAATACTCAATATTTTGGGTTGGCTGTAACTTGGACTTAGTTGGATGGACCAAACCCTAATGTTTAAACACATTTTTGGTTACTGCAACCAACTCTTCAGCTGACTCTTTAGTGTTGCTGATAATTAAGATATCATATAAATAGGCTATGACAATGTGATTATGGGCCCTCAATAGCCCCAGCACAGGTTTTAACAATTTAGTAAATAGCCTAGCTGCTGAACTTAATCCATTAGGCAATGCTTTGTATTGCCACAGCTGTCCCATCCAATTAAATTTCAAGTACCTACAATAATGAGCATGAATTGGAACTCAATAGTATGCATCGTACCAATCAATAGTTGCCATATAACAGCCCTGTGATACCAGCTGATTAGCAGTAATGATGGTGTCCATTTTAAAATGCCTGTAGAGAACTGAAGAATTTAAGTGAGTGAGGTACAGAATACTTTACTATCCCCATCTTTTTTAGGTCTGGGGAATACATTAGACACAAATTGTTGAGGATGATTAATGGCTTTCTCAATCATCATTGTTTACCTTATCTGGAGCAGAAAACACCAACATTTTATTAGGCTTGTGCTGTTGAGGTGGATCTATCCCAGAGATAAACTCAATGGTAGACCTGACACAGTATTTAGTATAAACATATCAGACGTTATACTGCACTATTCATTATAAAACAATTGTAATCTACCTCCAATAGGAGATTATCCACCAGAAACGTTATCGTTAATTTCCCTGTTCCTCTACAGTTGCCCTGTAAGTCTGTTGTCTGACTTGATGGGTACCCTCGTTACCCCACTGGGCCCAGCAACTGGATCCGACCTTTGGTATATTAACCCGGTTTTCGAATAGGTGGCCTTGAAATGCTTGGCTACATTAAGCCAATTGTTTTGGCCTCATCATTAATTTCACGAATTTTCTTGACAAGGTCCGTTCCAAACAGGAATTCAGGCATTTGTACATTAGTCGACTTACATAGCAGCAAATTTTTGGTTGAGTGTTGGCCTGATGGCGATTTTCCCTGGTGCAATTTACCTCAAAAATGCATTGCATAAAATAGCCAGCATATCTTTTTTGAGTTTGAGTAATGATTGTCCCTTTGACCATAGTGCCAAATGCAGTAATTGCTGCAGCTACCAGTTGGAGGACGTGTTGATACCGAACCTCCTGTCCCTTCATAGAAGGACTCATGGGTGCCCAGATATCTGGGTTCACCGTGGGCACTTTCAGTGATGCACATTAGACAGGTGTCTTATATTTGTTTGTAGTCTCTTGCATCATAGCTTCTGGAGCTGGTGAGATACGAAATAATTGATATTGCTGGCAAGATATTATTCCATTGCCTCACCAGTCCCCTCCGGAATAGCAAAACTCATTGCTATTTCCAGGACACCCGGAGCATGGCTCTTGTGCTCTGGTGTATGCCCATGAGCAGGGACACCAGAATCGGGGTCAGCTTCATCCTGTCCTGCTTCTCCTAAGTCATACTGTAGGAAGGCATCCTCCAGTCCTAAACAAGGCGCTGGAAGGAAATCCCCTTGCTGATACTGCACATATTCTTCTTGATATGGGCCTTCTTGAACAGCTGTCTGAGGATTCACTGGGGTCTTTGACCCTTGCTTTATCAAAGTTTGGAGCATCTTCTCCATATTTTGCATCCTCCCCTACATTTGTTTATTATCTGTAGTGGAGTCTCCTTGTTCTTCAGACTCTTTTGACAAACTGGTCTGAAAGACTTTCTTTGTGCCTTCCTATGGCTATCAGTTGGCCTCAGACTCCTGAGTTTCTGGAGCTGGTGTAGAAAGTTAATTCTCTAGACTAACAGCTGTCGGTAAAACGGCACCCGGTATCGGAACCGGCGGTGCCGCGCTAATCTGCTGACCCGATCTAATTTGTGAATCCCACACTTACTACGAACTTTCTTACCTTACGCTCCATATCACGGACTCCTACTGACTGCTCGAGCCAGTTTGACGGAGTTAGATACTCACAGGAAAAGTTTTCAAAACCACTTACCTGTGAAGTTTCTACTTACCACTGGTGGAGCTGCGCTCTCCAGCCCGTTCAGTGCGACATGCGCGGATGTAATGATGCGCATGCGCCTGGCGGGGCTTCTTCACATAGTTACTCACGTGATTCCGAAGTAAAATAGGGTTAGGAGGGAGAGATCGATCAGCCATGAGTGGGGGAGTAGACTTGATGGGGTGAATGGCCTAACTCTGCTCCTATCACTTATGACCTTATGACCTTATAAATCTTGACAGTAAGACTTTAACTACTGATCTTTTAATTGAATTGAGGGAATAACATCAAAGACCCAGACCTAAAATCAACAATGAACTGCCATCCCAGATTATGTGGTCATCTACATTATTTTGAAGAATTTAAAGATGGTGTTGGGTTTTGTTTTGCAACCACATGGCCAAGTGAAGAAAGCAATGGTCAGGAATATTAACAAAACCTCCTGGCAATCTGCAAACAACTTCTATTGTTCATTGTAAATCGTTCATCATTGCTTATCCACTTCTGTATTTTAATATGTTTTTGTTTCTCAGATTCGGACTGCATTTTTTCTTTTTTTTCATGGTTGATTATTTAGGTAACTTTAGTTTAGTTTAGAGAGCTAGTGCGAAAACAGACTATTTGGCCCACCAAGTATGTCTTTGGAACATGGGAGGAAACCAGAGCACCTGGGAAAAACCCACACAGTCACGGACAGAACGTACGAACTCTGTATGGACAGCGCCCATTGTCAGGATCGAACCTGGGTATCTGGCACAGTAAGGCAGCAGCTCTACCAGAGCACCAACGTGCTGCCCCGACTAAAAGTGTCATTTGTTTGAATACCATCCCTTTTCTGTGATGCAACTATTTGTGATCCATTTCTTTCATTTCACCCTTCCAGCTTCCCAACAGTTTTAGTATTATAGCTGTCCGAAATCTACTCTGTATAATGTCACTTGAGAAGTGGATTTTACCATAATTATCCACATATTGGTTCAAAGAAAACTCTCTCTCAGTATCTTCATTGAGATTGGTAAATAGAAATCTTAACAGTGGAAAGACACAACTGAGAAAATCAAATATTTCTTCTTTATATCACAGCAGTCTGGAGCTGGCGTATATGACAAGGCTTTACAATAACGATTTGACAGCCATTTCGAACTGCCCTGAATTGCACTGAAAGTATTAAGAGCAGCAGAAACATAGATTTGTATGGAATGTTCAACATTCTGCTTCAACATTACATCCAAATGAAGCTGAATAAATGCAAAAAGAATTTTAAGACTCAGTTACATTAACCTTTTAATATATGTGTGCCACGATATTCTAAGATAAGATCTTTATTTCATCATTGTAACATATACTTAAATAAAAATGCCTTTCTATACAAAGCATAGACCGAGAATGTTATGTTAGTGACATGTAATTGCTCAGAAGAATAGTATAAACCAATGAAGGGAGAACATTTGCTTGACATGACTGTGGCCTCTTTCCTTTATCTTTGTTACATTTTTGCATTTTTTCATTGTTCTTTATCTCTCTACATCATCGTCTATATCTCTTGTTTCCCTTTTCCCTGACTAATCAGAAGACAGGTCTTGACCTGAAATGTCACCCATTCCTTTTCTCTAGAGATGCTGCCTGCCCTGTGAGTTACTACAGCATTTTGTGTCTATCTTCAGTTTAAACCAGCATCTGCAGTTCGTTCCTATGCATATTGAGTAGGTCAGATGGTTTATTTTAGATTTTTCATTCGTAATTAAAATTTTTACTAATAATATAATTCCAAAGTTATTAATCGTGATTTTTCACGCCATGCTCTTTTAGCCCATAATGAATATGTGGCTTCATCCCTGTTACTCATTGATACTCATTTAGCACCCAATATGTTATCATCCAACTTATAGATTGGCATGATATTTTCTCTACAAAGCTAGTGTCAGAGTTTCGCTCTTTGAATTTTGTTCAACACTTCTGTGGAGTCAACAAGGATGGGGTAAAGTGAGGCTTAAGTTAATATGAGAAAAGGAAAATACATTTCAGCAATTCAGCCCCAGCTGGTAGCGTTAAAAGTAATGTCAGCACATAGTTCTCTGTCCCTTCATTTCATTGATTTTAATAGAATACAATTCAAGGGAGAATAAAATAGGCTGATGTGGCAATACAGAATATTTAGCACATCCAAGGGGGAATGAACTTCTGGGCAGCATTTAAATTGAAGATGTTGTTACAATGCATCCAACTTTATCACTGATACAATGCTGCAACGTTGCTCTTGATGAATGTGTGAATATTTGTTAAGTTTTTATTTAGGTAAAAAACACTGCCAATGCTGGAAATCTGAATTAACACCAGAACCTGGAACACACATCTCATCAGACAAAATCGGATCAGATCTCTCACCGGACTGGAAAACATTGCTAATGGAATTTACTTCAACTAAGCAGAGAGGCAGAGAGATGCAGTGGGATGAAGGGAAAAAGAAAGGTCTGTGAGCAGTTAAAAAACAAATACAATTCTGTTAAGTTTACTGCTGAAGGCAAACAAATTGACAATGGAACAAATAAAGAAACAAAGTATAGGCCCTGTGGAGGAGTAAATGGAAGTAGTGGAATTGTCAATTGAATTGTCAATCTCAATCAGTCACATTTTGCTGAGCACCTGAAATTACTGCAAATGATCCTTATTAACCAAACATACCTTTCCCAGATATAACTCTGTAGCCCTGTGTGTCCTAGAAACTAGGAGTCCATTATCGATGTCAATACAGCCTCAGTTAGTGCAATGAAAAGATTCTGCCATGAGTTGCCCTTGACAGCCTTTGAGAGGTGTCAAAGTTGGAGTCAGACTTCCTTAGGTGGTACAGTGGTGCAGCTGGTGAAACCGCTGCCTTGCAGCTCCAGCAAAATTATTTTACAAAAATGTGGTAACTTACCTTTCCCTTTGCCTTCATAATCAGTTCTCTCCAGAACCAATGGAACTCCATGGGATCTTAAAATCAGTGCCAATAAATGGGAATCCCATTGGGTAGAACAGGTTTAGAGGGATATGGGCCAAAAGCAGACAGGTGGGACTAGTGTAGATGGGACATGTTGGTCGGTGTGGGCAAATTGGGCCAAAGGGCCTGTTGCCACACTGTATGACTCTATGACTCTAAAAGATCATGCTTCACCTCCAGCAGATCCACATCCAGCAGATAAGTGAACTGTCAGGGTTGGTCTTCCACTCAGCCTTGAAAGCATACATGTGGAAAACCAGCACTTGCCCTATTTCCAACAACTGAACCCAAGCTGTTTATAAGCTTCAGCTCAATAATGTGTCTGGCTATTTTGTTAACCAAAACTTGGGTTAGAACAATGTAGAATGTTGAGGGCAGAGAGGTCAGGCCAAGTCTCAAACTAATATTTAAAATGATAAGTGCCCATGAATTTACGGTCACCTGCAGAGTGAACCAAAGAGTTCAGTAAAGTGTTTGGTCTCCCAGTGTAAGGACGACCTTATGAGAAACATATAATACAAAATTGTGTAAATTACACATTTTTCAACATGATAAATTAATATATTTACATCTGTGCTGGTTTAGATACTACACTTTGAGTGTGACAGGAAGCAGTATTTTTGCAGCAATTCTCCACATTGTATTTTTTTTATTCTCACTTCCAAGGGAAATCTATTTGACAGAAAGCATTAATTCACAAAACGACAAGGTTACTGGTTTATAAAGTACATTGTCACTCGGTAATATATATATATATGACAATTATTTCATCTTTGGGTTTGATCTTGTTAATTCAGTTAGTAATACCAGGGAATCATAATGTCAGTTTTTCTGTGTTTTTGAACAAAAATGTTTTGAGATAGCAACTTCAAGATCATTATTTCCAGTAGGCCCTTGTTAATGTCACCGCTCAAAATCTCAGAGTTGCAATATCTGCTAAGCCTAATTGTATTGTATTGTAATTGTAACTAATTTATTAGCCAAGTATTAGCCAACATACAAGAAATTTGATTTGCCATAGAGTCATACCAAAAAAACAACAAGACATACAACTACATAAAAATTAATATAAACATCCACTACAGAGCACTGTGATAGAAGGCAATAATATATTCTTCCCTCCTTTTCTCCCACGGTCTGGACAGTTGAACCATCCGCTGTCGGGGCAAACGAAGCCCCCGCATCGGGGAGGTCAAATTCCTGCGATCGGGGCGGTCGAAGCTCCTGTGGTTGGACCTCCCAAAGTCGGTCCCTAACCAAGGGTCTGCGAGCTCCACGATGTTAGTCCGCAGGCTTCTGCGGTTGGAGCTCCCAAAGTCGATCCCCAACAAGAGGCCGCCAGCTCTTCGATGTTAGGCCGCAGAGTGGACGGACATACAATACGGAAAAGTCGCAACTCCATCGAGAAAGAGATTTTCCCCCCCACTCCCCATATAATACAAAGTTAAAGATACACTAAAACATACATTTAACAACAGACTTAAACCACCAAAAGGAGTAAAGGACGAAACAGACAGTTGGCGAGGCTGCCGTCGTACGGCGCCACCTGGTGGGCCCTCTTATGGTCCCGCCACATGGGTACCCTACTTAAAGAATATTTTTTCGCAGCTGCCAATTGGAGGACAGAATTCTTCTTTCGCAGCTGCCAATTGGAGGACAGAATTATAGAGTTTACTTTAGTTCGAGTAGATCATGGCAATTCAAGGTAAATTCTGGGATTTTCAACTGGAACTGATGTATCCCATGTCAATATACAAATCCGAAATCGTGGCATATTATAATAAAAGCAAATGATGAAACTCCAAACTACATTGTAATTCATTCGGAGTGGATGGAAGTCTCACTCTGTATAAGATCCAAAGATATTGCAACAAAAAAGGAACTGTGGGCCACAGAATTTCAGTCACAGTTATAAGATTTTTTTTAAACAGCGATGGCACAGTGGCGCAGCGGTGGAGTTGCAGCCTTACAATGCCAGAGACCCAGGTTCGATCCTGTCTACGGGTGCTGTCTGTACGAAGTTTGTATGTTCCCCATGTGACCTGGTGGGTTTTCTCAGTGAGCTCCAGTTTCCTCCCACACTCCAAAGACGTACAGGTTTGTAGACTAATTGGCCTGGTAAAATTGTAAATTGTCCCAAGTGTGTGTAGGATAGTATAAGTGCTTGAGGATCGCTGGTCGGCATAGATTCGGTGAGCCAAAGAGCCTGTTTCCATTCTGTATCTCCAAACTAAACTAAACTAATGGAGAGTTGCAATGCATTTCAATCAATCAATCAATCAATCAATCAGTCGGGTCCATAAACCTCCGCAGTCACCGCTGCGGGTGGCCAGATGTACAGGCCCTCTCATTGGGACGGTAAGTCCCGAATCGGCACTTTCCTACCGGAGACCGCGGCTTCATGATGTTGTGGGCCGCAGGCCGGTGGTTGGAGCTCTTCTCTAGGGATCCCTGGAGAGGGATTCCACTCCGGAAGGTAAGTCCACGGCGCGCCCGTGGCTAGAAGCTCCGCAGACCTCTTCAGGATGTTATCGGCCGCGGGCCGGCGGTCGGAGCTCTTCTCCAGTGATCCCTAACGAGGGGTCCCAGGCTCCGTACTCCGCACCTGCGGCTAGAAGCTCCGCAGACTACGGCTTTAGGCTGTATTTGTCTATGGGCCAGCGATCGGAGCACTCCCTTCTCGCCCGCTCCGTGATGAAAAGTCCACACTGCGCCCGCTGCTGAAACTCCGGGCCCGACTCCAGGAAAGGCCGTACCAATCCATGGTGTTAGGCTGCGAGGGAGGCAACATGGAAAAAGTTGCCTCTCCGTGGAGAGGTCATTGTAAGTTTACCAACAATTGATGGTAAAGAAAATACGTTTAAAAGATGGGGATATAATTTGCCACAGAAGGACATCTAATGGTGTGTGCCATTAAAGAGTGCTGCCCTTGCATGCTGAGGCTTATACAAAGTTTGAATGGTAACATATTCAGAGCTAATAATGTTTGGGTAAGGGCATCTGAGACCAGAGTGAACAGGGAAAGCAACTGAGCCTCTCTTTAATCAATCAGCTTGAAGGATTGTGAAGTACAATGATACGAGGACTGAGAGGAAGTATAGAGTGGGTGAATTCAAAGTCAAACCAAAAGCAGGAAGGAAAATAAAGAGGTGAAAATAAAGTTTTGATTAAGACTGGGAGAGGAGGAGACAGACAGGAGAAGAAAAATATCTATATATTTCAAACTAAAAATTGCCTTTTACAAAAAATCTCCAGCAACCAGTAAAAGCAGAAAGGATCCTGTAATTTATATTTTAGCACAAAGAAGTAATACCCAACAGTTATTTTTTTGTAAAATGGCACCGAGATTTGAATAGACAAATCACATGAAATCAGGACTAAGCCCTGATCTGTGATGCTGTGAGGCAGCAGATCTACTAGGTGTGATGCTATGTCTCTCTAGATTAAAATAGAGAAAACATTATTTGGACGTATGGAAAATAATAAGAATACATTTAAAAAAGAAAAAAATGAATAATGAAAAAAATAATAGAAATCCAGCCATTATTGTGAACCAGCACTTTAACATGGTGTCGACTGCCAGCACCAGGTGTCAGCGCCTAGCCACTTGGTGCTGGCAGTCGATGCCGAGTTTCAAAATGTACCTTTCCAATCAGCACTACCAGCAACGACTGGTCAAATGCTTCACCACTTAGCACGTAAACCAGACTTGTTTTCAATATCCCGCCAATTGGATATCAAATCAGGGTATGGCTTTTAACCCAAGTCTGAATTTTTGGCTTTCGCCAGCAGCTGCAATCTGCCAACTATGACCAAGTTTTGGGCCTCTAACCCAGGAAAGGGACTCTAACCCAACCCCAGTTGGGCCTCTAACCCCACCCTGGTTTTATAGGCCCCTAACCCAAAGGAGTGCTATCACCCCCCCATACTTGCTAGACTCTGTTCTACGATCTCATTGGGACCCTTTTCCAAGCCCGCGAATGATCGATCTGCTCCAACTAGCCAAGTGCCAAAAATCAATGCGAAAACTGCACCATGGCGTTGATTTCTGCACTCGCGATCGAGACAGCTCAACACCCTTAATCGCAAACTTGTGGTTGGGGGTCCTTTGAGATCCCGGAGGAGCCCCCAATGTAAATAGCTCATTCTAAGCTCCTCCCAGTCTAGTTTCAGTCAATAAAATACTGAATCAAGCACTTGCGCAGCTAAACTTTATTTTGGAAAACACAATAACAGTTCCCTTCTACTATACCTAACCACCACGGGTTCGATCCTTGTATCTGCTTGGCCAAGCCCTCCTAGCCTCGTGCAAGCAGAGACACTCCAAAAGGTCATGCAGTCCCAAGCGTTCTTCTAGAAGATCGACATCGGACGTCGTGGGAGCTACCTTTTATAGGTCCCTGAACCTTGAGGGGCCGAACCACATGGGGGTGTTCCCCTTACAATCCAATAACAAATATCGATTAACACAGTACATGATAGACAGTTCCCTAACCCAATAACACATTAACTAATACAATGTATCTGACAAAGTTTCTAAATGGAAGTTAACCGAGATGTATTATGCAACATGTCCCCTGAGATTCAGGCAACCCAGACAAAGCTCAACATCTTAATCAATCAACAACTGTCCAAATAAGACTTTGCAACATTATTACACTATGTATATCTGGTTTGCATTGACCCAATCAGTTCCATGCAATTTACACCTTATTGTAAGAACCTGCAGATGTCCCATACTTTCCCTGCAGCTCTTATCTAGACCACAGACAAACTGGCATCATTCAGCAGCTTGTCCCAGTTCTGCAAAAGGCACATTTAACTTGACCAAAATGGCCTAGCAGCACAGAAGCCTTTACTCAGTTTTAATGTCCAGGCTGCTCCAATTTGGCCAGGATTAACAGTAGAGCTTCCATGTTTTCCTTGCGACCACGTGGGTTTCCTCCAGTTGCTACTGTTTCCTTCTGCATCCCAAAGACATGTGGGTTTTTTAGGTCATGTGGGCTCTGTACGTCGGGAATGGATGCAAGAGTGAGACAACATGATCTGATTTTACCGAAAGGCCTGTTTCCATCCTTGTGTCTTTCAATCAATTTAGTCAATAATCACTGTTCTGCATTCATTCTATTCCCAATATATAGGAATATTGTAAAACAGTCAATAACAATCATCACTATTGCTGGGTCACATAACTAAATCCCGTAAAACAGCTGGCATAGCTGGAAGAGATCACTGTGGCCAACATTGGTGTCTCTCTCAGAATTCTAAGCAGCAGGGTCAAGGGTTTTGGAGCTGTGGACTGGACTCTCCCAATTAGTTAACCTCCTTACATTCCATTCTCTCCCTCTCATCGCACTATCTATTTTGTGTTTTCAAGATCTACAAGATGCTGATTGTTTAAACATGTCTTTTATTTTACTTTTCCTGCACATGTCCATTATGTGTCCGTGCTTTTTTCCTTCCTATTATCCACAGAATCCCATGATCCCAGATTCAGGTTTCTGAGCCATGATCTAACAGCTGCAGCCACCAGCTCAGTTTTCTTCAGTCAGTTCTTTTTGAGGCTTCTCTTCCAGAAGCAGAGTCATAACAGGACAATTAGCAAAGCTCCTACCTCAGTGAAAAAATGCTGCTTAAAGCATTCCTGACAAAGGCATGACAAATCCCCTGAATTTTTCCCAGCATCCGAAAAATCTGGTAGTCGTCAAGCAGATGGCTTTCTAATAGGACCATGTTTACTATGTATTGTTTACTCAACGTCTCAGTGGATGGCATGACTGAACTGACAGGGCAAGTATCGGTGTTACATAAAAATCAATGTCAATAGCTATGTAGTGTGTGCGCAGTGTGTTCAGAGCTGTACAATTTAACTGGGCAAGCGACAAATTATACTGAGATAATCTGATTTCCATTTGCGATTGAAATACCAAGCAAATCGACATCCACCGCATCAGCAAATGCTACGTTACACAATCTAATTTCTGGGCTCCATTCTTTTGATCTTGTAAATGCAGATTAAATACCTATGGGATGCCTTCCCATCAGAGCGTGTGATGTTCAATGTCTAACTGGAGCTAACAATGTACTCAGCAGTCTGCAGTTACTCCTGAAGACTTGTCTAACAACCTCCTTTCCTGGATTGATGCCAATGAAACAACACCACCACTAGTTCCCAGCGATACTGAAGGAGTGAAACGATTCACAACCATCGCACTAAAAGGTTGAGTTAACTCTAGACAAGGTTATTGAGCTATATTACCTCGCCCCAGATCAACAGGTCTGGGCTATGCTGTAAATGCTGAACTCCCCAATTTAACTGCAGAATACGGGTGGCACGGTGGCGTAGCGGTAGAGGTGCTGCTTTACAAAGCCAGAGACCCGGGTTTGATTCTGACTATGGGTGCTTGTCTGTACGGAGTTTGTACGTTCTCCCCATGAACGCATGGGTATTCCCCAGGTGCTTTGGCTTCCACCCGCGTTCCAAACACCTACAGGTTTGTAGGTTAATTTGGCTTCAGTAATAAAATTGTCCCGAGTGTGTTAGTGTAAGGGTATCGCTTGTCGATGCACAGCCGGTGGACCGAGGGGCCTGTTTCTGTACTGTATCTTGAAGCTAAACTAAGCTCAGCTAAGCTAAACTAAACTAAGCTAAGATAAGGTGAAGTTATTAATTAAAATGTTTTAAACATGAGCCGAACCCACGGCCACCAGCCAGATCAGTGGCGGGGTGACTGGGAAACCAGCCAGCCCAGTGGGGTAGCAGGAATGAGTGGCCTACCACCTCTAAGGACACCAGTCAGTCGCCATGTCCCAGAGCTGCTCCATGCCATCATTCTTTTTTCATATCTGGTGAATCTGTGGAATTCTTTGCCACAGAAGGCTGTAGAGACCAAGTCAGTGGACACAGTATTTTTAAGGCAGAGATAGGTCGATAAACTCTTGATTAGTACAGGTATCAGAAGTTATGAGGAGAAGGCAGGAGAATCGGGTTAGGAGGGAGAGATAGATCAGCCATGATTGAATGGTGGAGTAGACCTGATTGGCCGAATGGCCTAATTCTACTCCTACTCCTTATGACCTTATGATCTTGCCAGGTTTTTCTGGACCCAGTAAAGTAAAAACGCTTAAAGGCATCACCAAGGCCATTATGAGTTTGAGTTTAATTTATTGTCACGTGAATAGCTTTTGTTGCATGCAGACCAGTTAGTGCAAAGACAATATATGATTACAATCGAGCCCATCCACAGCGTACAGATCCACGATAAAGGGAATAACATGAATAATGTTTAGTATAAGATAAAGCCAGTAAAATCTGGTCAAAGATAGTCTAAGGGTCTCCAATGAGGAGATAGTAGTTCAGGACTGCTCTTCAGTTGTTGGTAGGATGTTACAGTTGCCTGATAACAACTGGGAGGCAGACCATCTCTGATTTTATCACTTCCGGCTGTCTGCCACCCACTGCCTCCAATCTTATCATTCACCAGCCCTGCATGTTTTACCTTCTCCCTAAAATCCATAAATTAGAACTGCCCTGGCAAGGAAAAAAAAGTACGTCTGAAGAAGGGTTGCAACCCAAAACGTCATCTATTCTTTTTCTCCAGAGATGCTGCCTGACTCCAGTTACTCCAGCATTTTGTGTTCTTCGTTGGTGCTAACCAGCATCTGCGGTTCCTTCCTACACATAATGTTGTCACCTGTTTGTTTGGTGGAGCAAAAGTGTTTATCTATAGATAACTGGACTTACCTGCTCCTGGTGGACTATTGCAAACTCATCCGCCCGTTGTGATCTCTTATCTTGTGACTGATACTGCCCACAGAAACATGCCCTCACACACAACTGCAATCTGCCTCCTCCTGAAGAAGGGTCTCGAACCAAAGTGTCACCCATTCCTTCTATCCAGAGATGTTGCCTGTCCTATTGAGTTACTCCAGCATTTGTATCTATCGTCCTGACTCCGATCTCTGTACTCCCAGATCGGTGTTACCCGCTGCAGGCTTTCCCTGTCAACAGACAGGCAGCCTACTAGTCAGTCTACCCATTGAACAGGTAAGTTGCAGTAAAGTAATGTTAAAGAAACCCAGAATTAATTTCTTTAGGGTATCCAGGAAATCTATTTTGAGATTATTCCGATACATCTCCTCATCAACTCCCAATGCTGCTTCAACCTAGTTTCTCTGTAAATGGTGAGACCTCATATTCTGTCAGCAGCTGGCATCTTTTACATCCTGCTGAATTCCTGCCAGAATGGATGGAAAATTGGCCAAGATAATTAAATCATGCTTATCCATTAACATTTTTCCATTTCAACTTACATTCGCAAGAGATAAATGATTTTTTCACTCCACTTATGTGCGGGAAGTTACCATTATTGCTCTGCCATTATATTTTGATTACCCCATGTTAAACTTTGAATGAGACTGTCAGTGATGATAGGTATTGTTCAATCAAGGGAGCTTCAAATAGAAATCGGGATGCACCCCTCTCTTTCTTCCCTGTGATGTTGCTGCTGAGAACAGTTACCATTTTTACTGCATGCAGGAAACAAGGCACCTGGATGGTAGTTTTAAGGAATATGCCAAAAATGGAGAACATAGGAGGAATACCAAATGGCACGAGAGTTTTTTATAATGCAATATGTGTTCACAGATCCCAAGTGAAAGGTCAATGTACAGATCATTTTTCTAAGCATTGGGCTAAGGTAGGATATGGTCATCTTCACATTCAACACTCCATTAAAGCTCCAAAGCCTAGAGAAATAAATATTAACAATGTTTGGGAATGATGGTTAGCGATGGAATAGGATAAAGGAACAACTGTAATGCATGATTGGCATGCTGAAGCCTGTTGTCACATTCCTTATTATTGGCAAAGAAACTGCAAGCACATACAATCTGTCAAGATCCTGCAAACTGGGAATTAAGTGCTAAAGGATGCCCTTGTGCACTGTACTGAACATTAACTACATAGCTGAAGGACTAACTTCAAATGAAGTCCTTCATCTCAACTATCTGCATGTCAACTCAACATGAAAGTACATTGTTGCAATTTGTTCTGTAATAATTACAGTAGTAATATAATTACTTTCATTGTTGAAAAATAACCCAAGACTCAACTTGTAAGGAAAACATGGAGAATGCTAAATAGGTGAATTTATGCGAGGCAGAGATAGATTTTTGAGTGTTAAGTGAATCACAGAATATGTGGTTAGTAAAGGAAAGTGGAATCCAGGTAGAAGATAAGCCGTGATCTTATTGAATAGTGGAGTGGGCATTTGAGCCTGAATGGCCCAGTATGGTTCTGGGAAGTTGAGGGGAAGGAGGCTGCTTCTAGAAAGGGATACCAGACACTCATTGGTCTGAGCTGCAATTGATGAAAAAGTTTGGGTGATTTACCAGAACCAGGACCAGAGGAACATAAAGATTTGGGGAGATTGTGGGATTGGAGGAGGTTACTGAGGTAGCAAGGGTAGAGACCTGATTTAAGGGTTTAAACACAAAAAAATA
This sequence comes from Okamejei kenojei, assembly GCA_035221665.1. Lineage (NCBI taxonomy): Eukaryota > Metazoa > Chordata > Chondrichthyes > Rajiformes > Rajidae > Okamejei > Okamejei kenojei. The sequence goes on along the minus strand of CM069148.1, from coordinate 19,737,602 downwards.
GAATTTTAGCTAGTAGGATTGAGTACTCGGGTTAGCCAGGAATGTGGTGAGTGATTTTTATCCTCACCACAATATTTAAGGAAAGATAGACACAAAAAGCTGGAGTAACTCGGCGGGTCAGACTTTATCTCTGGAAAATGGAATGCGTGACATTTCAGGTCGAGACCCTTCTTCAGTCTCAACTCAAAACGCCACATATTACTTTTCTCCATAGACTGAGTTTGCCCCCAAATTGATTGTATCTCCCAGATGTGACCTTAAATGTGATCATTAAGGACTTCGAGATAAGTTGATGCCTGTATTGAAATAACGGATTTTCAAAGCTAAATAAAGCAGGTAGAAGCAAAATAAGTGATAGGCTGTACTGTTTACTGTTGTTATTCTCCCTTTCAGCTGCATTGAGATAATAAATAGGAAAAGCAAACAACTAGCAGCATGAGGGAGCAACATCGATTCACAATTAATTATTTATTTTACAATTAACTGGTGCTCATAAGACCTTGTACATATTTTCTATTTATTTTTATGATATTCTCTCCAACCAACATAAATCTTTACTATTGTTCTCACAGCCTTCTCTGTCCAAGTGATTTCTTCTAAACCGATAAGGGCTAACTCACTCTTTGCAAGGGAATGTAGACAGATAAGTTGAGTTGAGTATTGCCCAGGCATTTCTACATCAGTTAAATGCAGCATCAGCAAGAATGCAGACAGGAGCAAAAAGAGATTGATGGAGCGCAGATGTGTTGAATTTCCTCTTCATTGTATCTGGAGAATGGTAATAATTGTGTTGCAGATCTGGTGGGGGTAGGTTGCAGTTTTGCTCTGAGTGCCAAATGGATGGAGTGATGGTGGAGCCACCATATCTTTTACATGCTGCCTGACATCCGTTCCTTTGCTAGGAGGAAAACAGGGCAGGTCCAGTGGTTCAATTGTTCAAGGGTTTCTTTATTGTCACGTGTACCAGGTACAGTGAAATACATTTCCTTGCATAGAGCTCAGCGAAACTATCCCCGTACATCGCCCCGGTCGGTACAGTGCGCACAAAACAGACCACTGAGTCCATATGCAAGAGGCACCATTTTGGCACCATTTTATACATATGGTCACAAAGCCTGTTGCAGCTGTCACCTCAGAAGTTTTCTGTTCTACTTATTCATCACCTACTTATTCATCACCCATTTAACTTCCAATTTTCACCTTTAAGAAAATGTATTTCACTATACCTAGTCTCCAACAAAGTTGCCCGATGATGGTGAGAATTTCTTTAGTCAGAGGGTAGTTAATCTGTGAAACTCATTGTCACTTAGGACTGTGGATGCCAATTCAGTGAGTATTTTTAAGGCCGAGATAGACAAATTCTTAATTTGAACGGGTGTCAAGGGTTATCGGAAGAAGGCAGGAAAATTAGATTGGGAGGCAGAGATCACCCATGATTGAATGGCGGAGTAGTATTGATGGGCCAAATGGCCTAATTCTACTCCTATAACTTGTGAACATGATCTCCTGAGATCCTTTCAATGGATGATTTTAGCCTCCACACTCACAGGAGCTTCAGACCTTGGACTGGAGAGCAAATGGGGTCATTGCTATTGTCCGGCACTCTCTAAAACATGCCTGCCTCTGGCAAATGTGGACAGGAGGAAATCTGAAACAATTGTGTAAGGTCATCTGCTGAGACCTTCCACAAACATTCCATTTAGGCAAAATTCTGGGCTTTTTTTGTATGGTACGTGCCGGTACAGTGTACCAGTGCCTCTAAAGTGATAAACACTAGATTTTCCAATGTTTAGAATATTTGCTAATACAAAAATTTACTAATGTTTAAAAAATAAAATGTATTAATTAATTTTGGCAGTTGGGCACTTAAACAGCATAAGTAGCTTATAGGGCGATGATCCACCATAGATTCCAATGGTGACATGCATAACATATTTTTTCTACAAAAAAATGGATTGGGTGCACTTACAGATAAAACATACTTACGAGTGAATGTTTAACATTGTGAAAATACAAACCTGTCAGGGACTTTATCTCAAGATTGTTCAGACAGTGTGCAGTTAAATGATATATATCTAAAGAGAAGCAATATCCCAGAACCTATAATCAAGAGCCACTGGCTTACTTAGAGGTGTTCGCATGTGCTGTCCCAGTTAGCCTGATACTGGTGGCAGGTCCAAGCAAACTTAAATACGCTGATGGAGGGCTGGTTGGATGAATTGGTGAGGAATATTGGTCAAATCTACCCACAAAATTGTAGAATAATCTTTGACAATCGACTAATACACTGCAAAATGTAATGTTTATGAAAGTCTCTGATGTTCGATAATATTCATGGACATTCAAGAACTAAAAAGGGAAAATATTAACACATTTACAAAATTATCAGTAACGATTAAAATATTTAAATATGAGGTGGCACTGTGGTGCAGCGATGGAGTTTCTGCCTTTCAGCTCCAGAGATCTGGGTTCGATCCTGACTACCGGTGCTGTCTCTATGGAGTTTGTACATTCTCCCTGTTGGTTTTCTCCAGGTGCTCCGATTTCCTCCCACACTCCAAAAACTTACAGATTTGTAGATTCATTGGCTAGGTAAAATTGGAAATTGTCCAGAGTGTGTGTAGGACAGTGTTAATGTGCGGCAATTGCTGGTCGGTGTGGACTCGGTAGGCCGAATGGCCTTTATCCACACTGTATCTCCACAATGTAACAGAAGACTAGGTTAATTAAAACGTGCTTCTATCTGTCACAGCCTGAGTAAGTATTTGGGATCTTCCAGAGCTTTGTGTTTCGTTACTGAAAGGTCCAGCGGGATGTTGACAATGAACTTTGAAAAAAATACTGTAATGGGCTGACAGCATTCATGTGAAAATCTTAAACTTGTGAGGAAACTAAAACTTCCTTTGGGCCATTGTTGAATGACAGGACAATCCAGGCCATTTGGCAAAATATAATGAATACAAAAACATAACAAACACCTATTCTCCTTCATTAGCCTCCCTGATGAGTAGTCATGGAGATTATTACTCCTAGCTGACTAATGGACCTTGCTTCCTACTTCTTTTCATTTTCCAGAGTCTCTCTAGCTGTCATCACATATTTAAAATCTATTACTTTGACCCTTTACAGTTCATTTCCCTCTGGAAACACTGCTTGATAGTGACATCGGATTGAAATTGCTTTTATAGAAAAGTGACAGAAACCTCAGCCAAAGTACATTTCCCAGCAGAAGCCAAAGCACATTCTTAGAACTGACAAATCTCCAAACTGGCCCATAGTAGACAGTCAGAATGGATCTCGCTGTGGAAAAGGGCATTAAACTGCAGCTTAGGTATTCTCAGAATGACACAGTCGGGGTGCTGGAGGTGTGAGTCATGAATCAATGGAGTTGGCATTGTCTCATGCAGAGAGATGGTTAGTTTCATAACAGGCTGCATACAGTATACTAATATCGTGCATTTTAAATGTGCTTCATTGAAACTTGGGTAATATGCAAGGTTTGAATGTAAATGGGAGCCACTCCTTAAATGTGTAATGCAATGTTAATCCTGTCCAAAAAGAACGATTCTGTGAACGTTCCCATGGTGATCTTATTGAGAGACTGCACCTTGCTGAAACTAGAGCGCTAAATTGTAAAACATTTCCACCTTCTACATTGCGTTGAGTTCATGCTGAATGCTTACTATTCTGAAGACAATTTGTCTCTTTCCACGAAACTAATGCTGTCATTTCTTATAAAGAATATGGTTTTCTGCTGTTATCAGTTTTATTGATGTCAAGTAGAGAATTTTCATTTTGTGAATGTGGTCAGATTATTTTGATGCTACAATCAAGTTTAATGCTGGCATACATCAGCAAATGTGTAATGTCACAGACTCAACGAATGAGTGGAAGATATCGGAATAATGTTTGCCCTTGTTAGTAGGGACAGAAACTGGACAGTCTTGAACTCTTGAACCTTGCAGTACATCACCATAGACACTGATGTTTTGCTATATTGCATTAACGGCGGAATCTCAGAAGCAATGTAGATAATCATCTTTTAAGCATTTTAATGAGATCCATAATGCCTGGAGGGAGGTTTTTTTTTTATAGCATGATCATCGTAACCTTGATGATTAAATCAAAAGACCCACCAGCAAAGTACCAGGTCAATGCAAGCTAACTGAACAACAAATTCTTATTAAACCTCATACAGGGTGTGTAATGAACCCACAGGGATAGATTTTGCACATGGAATTGTAACGCCAAGTCTCATTAGAACACTACAGCACAGGAACAAGCCATTCGATCCACAACAGCCATGCCAAACATGATGGCAATCTGGACTATTCTCTTTCTGCACATGATCTGTATCTCTCATAAGGTCATAAGGAATAGGAGTAGAATTAGGCCATTCGGCCCATCAAGTGTACACTGCCAGTCAATCATGGCTGATCTATCTCTGCCTCCTAAGCCCATTCTCCTGCCTTTTCCCCATAACCTCTGACACCTGTACTAATCAATAATATATGTATCTCTGCCTTATAAATATCCACTGACTTGGCCTCTACAGCCTTCTGTGGCAAATAATTCTACAGATTCACCATCCTCTGACTAAAGAAATCTTACCTCATCTCCTTCCTAAAAGAAAATTCTTTAATTCTGAGGCTGTGACCTCTAGTCTTAGACTCTGCCACTAGTGGAAACTTCCTCTGGACATCCACTCTATCCATGGCTTTCACTATTCTGTATCTTTCAATTAGGTACCACTCATTCTTCTAAACTCACCAGCGACTGTAGATTGGTTATTTCCTACTAACCAATTGTAGTGCTTGTAGTATTTGCTCTGCCTAATATGCGATTTATATTACCAAGAGCTTCTTACGTAATTCAGTCTGAGTAGCTGTTAGGTACTGTAATACCCTGCAGACCACAGCTTTAATAAATAAGTGTTGTATTTTGATGTGTGTACGACTCTGCTCATTACATGGTGTCAAGAAACGAGTCTTACCTACTCCGTTAATGTTTATCAGGTTTTGTTTTCTTTACATTTGTTTTCTGTGCCTGTTATCTCTAGCATGGTAAACTCGTCTCGCCGTCCTAGTCCTCTGATCTTTCACTCCGACATTGCTGAACGCTGGTGCCTTTTCGAGCGTGACTACATTCACTAGATTCACATTGCTCATCGTAATGATCCTCCAGATGTACATGCTTCCGTGCTACTAAACCTGGCTGGTCCTGAGGCAATGAAACATGGAGACTGTTTTACTGTTTTAAGCCTGCTGTTTTAGACACAAACGGACAGATCCAAGTGCCTGCACAAACGATTTATGACCCTGCTGTCCTACTTGCAAAGGTTAGACAGTTGTGTGATCTCCCCTAGAACTCTATTATCGAACATACCAAGTTTTATTGCTCGTATGCAACAAGTTGGCGAGCCGATAGAGTGTGTTATTGGTGGCGTGAACCACATGGCTGCACGCTGTCATTTTCGAGATTTATGTGATGAACTGATCCGCGACAAACTCGTTGGAGGTATGCTTAATGACAAGGTGAGAGACAAATTACTTCATAACACTGACCTGATTGCTAAGATAACGGCCTCTCACACTAAGTCTGTGATCTCTGGCCAGTCAAACTTATGGACACCTCCTGTCATAACAGGCATCTGCAGCCTTCCCTGGCCTGGCAGCAGAGAAAGTCTGCTGCTCGATGTTCTAATTGTAACTATTCTCATGCTCCGGGTCGGGAGTTCTGTTTTGCTTATGGTAACATTTGCAATTTCTGCAAGGAATTCAACCACTTTGCAAAATGTTGCCATTCCTGTGTGACTCAATCCTTCCCAAGGCTGAGTTTGCACCTGTTACAACATGAGTTTGCTGATAACGAAAGCCGAGTGCTTGAGGTGCCATCCTCCACTCAGCTCTCTGAAAGTGAAAATAACAGTTTAGCCATCCAGTCTCTCCCCCCTTCCTCTAACGAGCAACTTGACCCTGGGGTAACCATGTTAGTGAATAACAAGCCTGAGATCGCAAAGATTGACACCGGCGTGAAATGCAATGTCATATCGTTATCTGAGTTTTAAAAAAAATGAATGCTGAACATGTTGAAAAGGCCTCAGCCATGCTTCAGCCCTATGGGAGTGATGTTCTACAGCAGCTTGGACAAATTGATTTAAACTGCATCATAGACTCGCAGTCTCGTACCCTAAAGTTTTATATTGTCAAGAGGGATTCTGAAACTCTGCTTAAGATCAATGCATGCCACGATCTAGGTCTAGTATACTTTGGCTGCGCTGTCCATCAACTCCTTCCCGTTGAGGGCCCCACTCAGCAAATACCCTCTCAATTTAGAGAACTATTTAACGATGAGCTTGGCAAGCCGCCCCTCAAGTACAACGTCGCTGTTGATCCCAATGTCACTCCTGTGGTTCGGGCACCACATCATGTTTTGCATTCCATATGTGAAGAGTACACAATGAGCTCAAACGGATGGTCTCCCTGTGTGTCATTGCTGAAGTTACTGACCCATCTGACTGGGTTTCCTTCATGGTGATTGCACCGAAGAAAAACAAGGAGGAAATCCGTATATGCATAAACCCCAGGGATCTCAACACAACTATCAAATGCCCGTACTACCCTATGTGAACAGTAGAGGAAGTTGCTGCAGTAGAGGAAGGGCGGTGGAGGCCGGTTCTCTGGAAACTTTCAAGAGAGAGCTAGATAGGGCTCTTGAAGGTAGCAGAGTCAGGAGATATGGGGAGAAGGCTGGAACTGGGTACTGATTGTGGATGATCAGCCATGAACACATTGAATGGTTTTGCTAGTTTGAAGAGCCGTATGGCCTACTCCTGCACCTATTGTCTATTATCTATTGTCTAATGCGCCAAAAGCCTTTTTGACCACCCTATCTACCTGTGACTCCACCTTCAAGGTACCATGCATGTGCACTCCTAGATCCCTCTGCTCTACAACATTCCAAGAGCCCTATCATTCACTGTGCAAGTCCAACGTATGTTAGACTTCCCAAATTGCAACACATCACAAAACCTATCTCCCCTCTTTCCCTCCCTTTGTTCCCTCTCCTTGTATTCCACCCTCTGGGTTTACAATCTGGTCCCCGTTTCACCTTTGCTCCAATCTTGTCGCCTTTGTCACTTTCTCCACCCAGTGGAGAATCAATTCCCCTGTGTTCACCTATTACTTGCCCAGCTTTGCCTCACTCCATCTCTCTTTTCCAGATTTCATGGCCCTACTCCAACACTGAAAAAATGTCCCAGCCCAAAATGTCCTTTGTACATTCCGTCCAGAGATATGTCTGACCCATTGAGCACTTCCAGTACTTTGTGTTTTGCAATTCATATTTAATTTGTGTCATAATTTAATGAGTCATGAATCCAGTTTCTAGATTAGCACTCATGATAATTAAGAGGGGGAGGAAGTTCATATGAATGGGATAAGCACTCATTCATGACTATATATGCTGTTATTTTTAGAGTATTTTCTCTCAGAATTATATAATGCAGAAAACGGCTTTAGTTTGGTTATCCAAACATGTTTAACTTGAACTCTTCTAATTTTAGTTGAAAACTTTCTAACTTTTCATTAGGGAATGATTGAACAGAATAGTATGGTCACATTTAAAGGAAGGTGGCAAATGCATGAGAGAGGAGATAGAGTATCATGCTGAAGGAGTCGGACACAGATAGACCAAAATGGAATTTAGCGCAGTAAAACACTGTCACAAACTAGAAGGGTTAAATGGCTTGTAATTGTGCTGTAAATATTACCTGGAAAGAAGCGGGTAATTTTCAATACTTTTGAATTGCAAGATACTGCTGCAAGGTGTAGAATGCCATCAGGGAATGGGATTTAAAAATATATATTTTCAATGGAAAGTGGCTCCAAAGTGCCCTGCAAATTCACTAATTTTGCAGCTCTAATGAAAGCTGCATATTTTTTAACATCTGTAAACATTGTTCAATGACTGGTAAGATATTTCATCCAACAGTTGTTTGAGATAACAGGTTGCTATAAATATGGCACATTTAGGTTTAGAATTTGAGAGAACTGTGAGACATCCATTGGGAGAGGAGAATTTTATCGATTATACTCTCAGAAACAATGTCAAGTCAAGGTTAACTATGTTAGGTTCAAGTCAAAAGATCCATATAGTATTGTAATATTATGGAGATGGCAAACAAGAAAGTTAAGTGCTAAGCTAGATGCAATGGTAGCATACATTTAAGGGCCAACTCCCATAAACATTGATCCGGAGAAAAAATATAGCATTAGATTATCAAAGGTGGGACAAGACAGCGTTATATATATTCCAGTGGCCTTTCCACGTGCACCTATTGTTTAAAAGAGTCTTTGTGCTGCATTTTCCAGAATGAAAGATTCACAGCAGGAGCTTATAAAATAAGACAATTGACTCGAATACAACATGAGCACAAGGAGAATTAATTTCTCATAAGAAATCCCATAATATTGCAGGGGCTTTATATGGCACAGATGGGTGTCCAATGGTTAATGTGTAGGTACAGCAATGAATGAGGAAGACAGGCAATATGTTATACTTTATTGCACAAGGACTTGTGTATAGTGACAGAGCTGTCCATTAGATTGCTCTGCTATTATACTTTTCTTTATTCCCTTTTAGATCTGATCATCACAGGCAAGCTAGCAATAATTGGCTGCTTCAAATTGTCTTAGAAAAGATGGTAATGAACTGTCTTGTTGAACAGCTGCAGTCCTTCTGGATAATGTACTCCCACTCCCAATGCTGGATAGGAAATTACATAATTTAAACCCAATAATGTACTTCTGAGTCAAGATAATGTGCAAACTCGAGGAATACCTACAATTGGCAGCTGTAGAATGGCAAGGGTGTGGGAACTAGAGCCATGGGTCAACAAATGGTACTACTGGTTAGAAGGCAGAGGTTATAAAAGGAAGCTCAGGCAGGGAGAGGTGAAACTGATGGACTGAAAAGTTATTTCAATACAAGGAATACTATGGATAAAGTTGATGAATTTGAATTTATGACCATTATAGAGTTTTGGTTGAAAGAGATTGAACATGAAATTATATATGTCCTTGTATAGATGCTAGCGTCGTTACAATTCTGGGACAGTTTGGCTAGACTCACAGCTTCATCTGAAGCATATGTTTCAATGCTACAGCTGGTATATTGCCAGATCCTGTAGCCTTAGCTGTATCTCATGCGTTCAGTCATTCCGTGATATTATGTGGATATGTCAGGAAACTAACTTCTGTGATGATGGAAGTCAGGAAGATGCCAAGATGAATCGTCTATTTGGCACCTGGCTGAACATGTTTATGAATACCTCAGCTTTTTTTATAACACACACATGTGAGTCCCACCAGTATTGAGGATGGGGATGTTCTTGGAGCAACCTCCTGTACAATTGACCATCACCATTCATAGTTCAATGTGGTTGGACTGCCCAGCTTTGATTTAATCAATTGGTTATAATATCGCTTTGTGTGCTACTTATGCTAGTAAAACCACATCTATAATTTGCCAAGTCTTTGCTGCTCATCTTAGGCTATTTATGGTACAGTGATATTTGAGTTACCATACATCCATACAAGTAAAAAAGAACGCAATACACAATAATTTTAACATAAACATCCACCACAGTGGAATCAACATTCCTCACTGTGATGAAAGGCAACAAAGTTCAGTCATCTTCCTCCTTTGTTCACCCGTGGTGATAGGGGCCTTGAACCCTCAGTACTGCCTCTGCCGACGGCCCGATGTTAAAGCCCTCTCGTCGGGATGATAGAGACACCGGCGTCGGGACGGAACGGAAACACTCCTTGGCATGGAACTCCCGAGTCGGCCCTTTCTTACCGGAGACCGCGGCTTCATGGTGTTAAAGTCCACAAGCCCCGTGATCGGAACACTTTCACTCCAATCCTCGGCAAAGGATCGCCAGCTCCGCGATGGTAAGTCTGCACCCCGCTTGCGGCTTGAAGCTCCAGGCCGGTCTACAGGAAAAGCCGCACCAATCCAGTTGTTAGGCCGCGGGGAGGGGACGGAGACGTGACACGGAGAAAGATCACATCTCCGTGGAAGTAAGTGACTGAAAACGGTTTCCCCCTATACCCCTTCCTTACCCCCCACATAAAAACATACCGAGAAACATTAAAACATACATTTTAGACACACTAAAAATAACAAAAAAGTAAAAATAACACACAGGCTACTGGCGAGGCTGCCATCTCGGCGCCACCCGATGACATCTATGTAGAGACTCGACCAATGTAGAGTTGCAATGAGGCCTCTCTATGGGTTATATCAAGAAAAAATATGAATAAATCAAATTGTTAGGTTTTATGTGCCACAATTCCCATTTACTTCAACAAATACTGTATAATTCTTCTGAGTTATTCAGCAATAATGGAATTAAATTGAAATCTAAAGAGATAACTTCTGTTTGATAGTGAATGAAATTGTATTTGAATTAACAAGAAATAAATGATATTTTGCCATGCACTGTTGAAACAAGATAACTTACAAAATGGGCATGTACTCTCACCCAAATTTCATTTCAAAACCTTGTTTTGAATCTATTTGCTATAAAAATGGTCAAGTGGTAACTTTTTTTGCACTTTCATTGGGCTTCAGGGGAAAAATACTACTGGTGCCAAAAATTGTTAACATTGTCCATATAACCCAAAATCACCTGACTGGGGCCGGCGCAGTGGCGCAGTGGTAGAGTTGCTGCCTTACAGTGCTAGAGATCCCGGTTCGATCCTGACTATGGATGCTCTCTGTATGAGTTTGTACATTCTCCCTGTGACCAAATTTAATTTCTCTGGGTGCCCTGGTTTCCTCCCACATCAGAAAGTCGTGCAGATGTGTAGGTTAACCGGCTTCTATAAATTGGCATAAACTCGATGGGCAAAGGAGTTCTTTCCATGCTGTATATCTAAAGCTAAAACTAGTCTTTGGTAGATGACTCCATCAGTTAGCACCATTGGGGCATCTTTTCTGCTGGTGAATTTGTGTTTCTTTAATCCAAGGGGCTAGTACTTCTATTTATGTCTATCTGAATATGAATGTGATACCTTGTTAAATATCCCTTCAGTGTTGAACACAAATCTCATTACATTCTTCAACCCGCGTTGTTATTCAATAAGTTAGTCAAAGATAATTTGTCTTTAAAAAATCCAAGCTGGCTCACATTTAATGGTCCATAATTATCCAAATTCCAATTTTACTTCGGAGTCACGTGAGTGACTACGTGAAGAGCCCGCCTGGCGCTGGCAAACGGCATTACGTCGACGCTGACGGCGGAAGCAGGAGCTGCAGTAAGGCGCAGCTCCTCGCAGCGGTCGGAACGGACCCGCAGGTAAGTGAAGCAAAGTCGGGACGTTCTTTAGCGTACGCTGGGTGGGTCCAGCAGTGAAAGTAAAAGTAAAAGTCAGAGTCACGTTAACGTGCTGATTTAGCACAGATTAAATGAAAGAAAATGGAGAAATCGGCAAAGAAAAATTCGCGGGTAAAAAGATCTTCCCGGGGTGAAAATAAAAATACGGGACAAGAAGCTAGTGCGGATCCGGTTCCGATACCGGTGGCCGCTGATTTACCCGTTAGCGAGTTTCTAGATTCTCCAGAAGTTATAACCACGGAGGGAAATGCTCCTAAAAAATGTAAAAAGAAATCTGAGAGGCCCGTGGTTTCTGATGACTCTGATACTGAAAGTCCTCCAGATAATAAAACTATGTGGCTAAAAAATGGAGCATATGGAGAAAGTTCTCCAAAAAATCATGAGACAAGGGTCACAGTACCCAGAAGGTTCCCAAAAAAGCCCTGAGGGGTTTGATTATTCTGAATATGGCTGTGGGCCAAATTGGGAGTTTGAAACTCCGGACCCAGGATTTGGGCCGGAGGAAGTCTCATGGGATGAAATTCCAATTGATTTAGGGCTGCAGAAGGCAGACCCTGCTGGTGGTGATTTGGATTTTGAATGCACACCACAAAGTAAAAAGAAAAGGCCAAATGTGCCTGGGATAGCAAAAGAATTTGCTATACCTGAAGGAAGTGGTGAGGCTATGGAAGAAAACCTAGCTGCCAACATTAATTATATGGTATCTCACCAGCTTCATGATTCTGTGATGATTGAAACATCAGAATTATATAAAACGCCAGGAAATTGTGCCTCTTTGGAAGTGCCTACGGTTAATCCGTTGATATGGACATCCATGACTCCAAGTATGAGAGCTCAAGAAGTGAGATTTCAAAAAAATCCTCAAATTAATTTCTGCTGCCATTACGGCTTATGGAAGACAAATGGAGAGGTTGGAGATGGATAAGATTCAAAAAGATACTTTGGGCTTATTGTGCAATTCTTTCTATGAAATTAATTGTATGAGGAAAATGGCTATTCGGCCCATATTTCACCCAAGGTTTGCAAGCCTGTGTCGAGCAAGTGGTGTTCAAGCTCCTGGTTATCTGTTTGGAGAAAATCTGCCTAAACAATTAAAAGATTTGGATGAAGAAGCTAAATATTTTAGCTGCATGAAACCTTTCGTCTTTGGACAAAAAAGGTATTTTCCGTCCAGAAGGGGATTGGATTTTGGAAATAGAGGCAGAAATATGTCAAGGAAATATTATCGTCCTGCACAGCCCAATGCTTACCCGTATTCGGGGAGAAGGAGGCCACCACACTCATATGGAGAGGTATTAAAGACTTGTTCTATCCTTAAAGAAACTGCGGATAAATCTCCAGTTGGAGGGAGATTACAAAAGTTTTATAAAGACTGGCTTACTATTACTTCTGATCGGTTTATTTTACAAGCAGTTTCAGGAGCCACTATTACATTTAAAGAAGGGGTTAATCCTCCAGTACAGAATAAACCTGCCTATGCTTTCGTGTTTACTGCAATTGAAAAAGCAGAGATTAATGTGGAAATTGACAAATTATCTGAAAAAGGGGTAATTGAAAAAACTTATGAACACGAGCATCAATTTGTGTCTAATATATTTCGAAGAAATAAAAAAGATGGTGGTTGCAGAATTATTCTGGACCTTACAGATCTAAATAAGTTTGTAGAATACAAACATTTTAAAATGGAAACATTTAATACTGCAAGATATTTAATATCAGCAGGTTGTTATATGGCTAAGATTGATTTGAAAGACGCCTATTATTCTGTACCAATACATCAGTTCTTCCGGAGGTACTTAAAATTTAATTGGCTGGGACAATTATGGCAGTTTAAAGCTTTGCCAAATGGATTGAGTTCAGCTCCCAGGCTCTTTACGAAACTGTTGAAACCAGTTTTAGCCCAATTAAGAGCACAAAAGCACATCGTTATGGCTTATCTCGATGACATTCTAATCATTAATGATAATCAAGAGTCAGCTGAGAAATTCAGTTTCAGTTACAAAAGCTTTGTTTGAAAAGCTAGGGTTCTTGATTCATCCAATTAAATCCCAGCTGCAGCCAGCACAATCAATTAACTATTTGGGGTTTGTAATTAACTCAGAGACTATGTTAATAACTTTACCAACAGATAAAGTTGATGATACTTTGGTGACTTGTAATAATCTCATTCACAAACCTTATCCTTCCATCCGAGAAGTAGCGAAAACTATTGGTAAACTAGTAGCAGCATTTCCTGCAGTAGAATTTGGTCCATTACATTATCAAAATCTTCAAAGGGACAAAATAAGAGCTCTCAAAGAGAGGGCAGGCCACTTTGATAGGCCTATGCAATTAACAAAAGAAGCTTTGTTGGAATTACAATGGTGGGTTAAAAATGTCCCACAAGCTGCTAAAAACATTCTGATTAAACAGCCTGAAATGGTTTTACAAACAGATGCTAGTGCTCTCGGATGGGGGGCAACAGATTCATCCTCCAGTTGTGGAGGTAGATGGAAAGTCCAAGAAGAAACGTTTCTTCAAACTTATGGTATTAACTATTTAGAGTTATTGGGTGCTTTTCTATGGTCTAAAAGCATATTGCTGTTCAAAAAAAGGGTCTACATGTATTAATACAGTTAGACAATAAAACAGCTGTTGCATATATTAATCACATGGGGGGAGTCAGATCAGTATCATGTGATTGTCTGGTCAATGAAATATGGCAATGGTGTATTGATCGCCAAATTTGGATTTCAGCAAACTACATTCCAGGTAAAGACAATGTGGTGGCAGAGAAAAGATCAAGGATATTTAAAGATAACACAGAATGGATGCTTAATCCAGCAATATTTAAGAATATTGTAACTCAATTTGGTTTACCAGAAATTGATTTGTTTGCATCAAGGCTTAATCATCAATTGCCTAAATATGTGTCTTGGGAACACGATCCAGATGCAGTAGCAGTAGATGCTTTTTCATTGAACTGGGGGAATATGTTCTTTTATGCTTTTCCACCTTTTGCTTTGGTTCAGCAATGTCTGAAGAAAATAGAACAAGATTCTGCCACAGGATTGTTGGTAGTTCCAAATTGGCCAACACAACCTTGGTTCCCATTAATGCTGAATATGATTAAAGAACCATATATGTCAATTCCTAACTGTAATGATATTTTGATTAATCCTGTAACCAAATAAATTTATCCATTATATGCATATATGAATTTGTTAATCTGCAGGTTTTGACCAGACCACTACAGGAGCTGGGATTGTCGGACAAAACTATGGAAGTTATAGTCGCATCATGGCGAGATAACACACAAAAACAATATATGACACATATTAAGAAATGGGAAGAATTTTGCACACAGTCAAATATTTCTTATGATACTGTGAATATTGCAAATGTATTGGAGTTCCTTGCTAAATTGCATTTTGAGCAACATTTAAGTTACAGTGCCATTAACACTGCACGCAGTGCCTTATCATCTTATTTAGGACTTATGTCTGACCAGAAATCAATTGGATCACATCCACTAATATCTAGATTCATGAAAGGAATCTTTAACATTAATCCACCCAAACCAAGATACACAGAGATTTGGGATGTGAGCATTGTACTTACCTTACTTAGACAATGGACTCCAATTGAAGGATTGTCATTGGAAAGATTAACATTCAAATTAATAATGTTAATGTCATTGGTTTCAGCTCAAAGAGTGCAAACTTTACAAATGTTGCGTTTAGACTGTATGCATGTGACTGCAGATAACATTGTGTTCTATGTTTACGATCTGATCAAACAAAGCAGACCAGGAAGAACTGGAGCAAAGGTAACCTTTCAAGATTATCCTATTGATCCTACTTTGTGTGTGGTTAGACATTTTGAACCAATATATTAAAGTTACCAAAACTCTTCGAGGAAATGAAAAAACGTTAATGATTACGCATAAAAAACCACACACTAAAGCTTCAGTTCAAACTATCTCAAAGTGGTTGAAACAGGTGTTACTGTTAGCAGGAGTAGACACTGATGTGTTCAAATCTCACTCCACCAGGGCTGCAGCTACGTCCGCAGCGAAGGTGCGGGACGTACCGCTCGAGCATATTTTAAAAATCGCAGGGTGGAGTAAAGAAGAAACTTTTTCAAAGTTCTACAATAAACCTGTTCACACTATGACAAGCTTTGGCCACGCGGTGTTGGGATCACTATAGTCACCTGCTTTGTTTACTATTGATTGCTATAATCAGTTATGTAGTCACTTATATCTTTTATCACTTGTAATGATCCCTCAGATATAAGGAGGGTTATTATGATGTTCTTTAAACCATTAAAAATTAATTATGGAAAGAACTAAAATTAGTCTGGTTTCTCATGTATGTATTTACTTAGCCGGACTGTCGTACTGATTAATTCTACGACATAAAAAACACAGAAAGCTTTAAAATCTTCACGTAGTCACTCACGTGACTCCGAAGTAAAATAGTAAGATTAAACGAGAACTTACCAGTTCGAAGTTTGATCGTTATTTTATGAGGAGTTACGATGAGGGATTACGTGCCCTCCACTCCCCACCCTCATAAAATAAATGATCATCTGGTAGTTCTAAGTCTATTATGAGCCTTACTATGTTACTTCGGCTATTTTGTTCTGTGTTTTTCATGCCGCTGCTTTGAAGTATGCCATTTACCAGCGCCAGGCGGGCTCTTCACGTAATCCCTCATCGTAACTCCTCATAAAATAACGATCAAACTTCGAACTGGTAAGTTCTCGTTTAATCTTCCAATTATTGTTATGAATTGAGATGAAAAATATGCATGAAATAATATAACAATGTTAAAAAGGTGACAGTGTAATTTTATGTTTTTGTTCAATGTGCTACCTATTAACTGCTGCAGAAAACATGAATGTAAACTATGTATAAAATGTTCTTCCATGGAATAATCTAAATGCAAGGGGACCTTGGGATAATGTACAGTGTTGATTAGATATTTCTAGAACTGCTGAGCAGCCAGATTTGTGGAGAATCTGACACTGATCTGCTTAAAATGAAATTGTAAAAGACTTTGTGTCATTTGTGACTCATTTCGTAAAGCATGTGTTGACATTTTGGAAGGATGCAGGTTTATGAGCCACCCCATGAAAAAACTTTTCTGCTGCTCGAGTGACTAGTTATCAGCATGATGTCTTATGGACAAGGCAACAAAAGTGAAGCTATATCAAGTCTGTTTTAGAACAGGCTGGAAGATACTATCTTTGGCACTATGTAACCCTCACCATTCCTTGTAAATTTCACACATGATTGGCAATAAAGCATTTTTGTATTCCTTTAAGGTGCTTAATAAATCTTTTTATTTGACATAGTCCTCTTTTCAATCAGCCATAGAACTATTCCCCTTGCACCGTCCTACGCAATTGCATCCCTGCATTGCTATAATTTTCCATAATTGAAGATTTCAAATATCCTTTCAGGCCATAGACCATATTGAGTGGTAGTTAGTCAAGCCATAATTGTTCCCACTCATCTAGTGAATGATTCACACATCCTTGCTCAGATGACAACATAAACTAACAAGCTCTGGTGCCTAAATTGAGGGTATTGCCCTGAGTTGTTGAAGTTGTCTATCTAATGGAATATTACATTGGAAATTACATGTGTGTTTAGGTGACTAACCCACAAACAGCCTCCTTCCCTCTTCCCTTTCTTCCCCAACGATTGCCCCCACCTGCCCCCTCCCCCTCCCTCACACTTTCCCTCCTCCCCAACCCCCCAACCACTCCCTTCCCCTGAGTCCTGGCTGACCTTACACTGGGAGTTTCCCCCTGCAACCCTTCCACCAACTACACAATTCACAATTTCTGTATCCCCGAGATTAACAATTCACAACTCTTTAACTACTTGAGCTCGCATCTGTCTTTTTATCTCTGTCCAACTATCAGCCTATCAACCCCCCACACCTCGCCTGTGTTCACCTATTACCGGCTGTGCTCTATCCAGTCCCTCCTCTCTTCCAGTTTTTATTTCCCGCTCCCCCTTCAATCATTCTGAAGAAGGGTCCCAACCCGAAAGGTTGCCTATCCATGTTCTCCAGAGATGCTGACTGACCTTGACCTGGGCCTCCTCCATTGTCAGAGTGAGGCCCAGCGAACGTTGGAGGAACAGCACCTCATATTTCACTTGGGTAGTTTACACCCCAGCGGTATGAACATTAACTTCTCTGACTTCAGATAGCCCTTGCTTTCTCTCTCCTTCCCCTCCACTTCCCAGTTCTCTCACCAGTCTTACATTCTCCGCCTACATTCTATCTTTATCCCACCCCCTCCCCTGACATCAGTCTGAAGAAAGATCTCGACCCGAAACGTCGCTCATTCCTTCTGTCCAGAAATCCACTGAGTTACTCCAGCATTTTGTGTCAACCTGCTGATTGACCTGTTGAGTTACTCCAGCAAATTGTGTCTTTTTTTTGGAAACGATAAGGTCATATTCAAAACATGTTACTGCACATCACCTAACACAAACTTCTCATTCAATTAGAGTTCATCTACAAGAATGGGGAATTGTTCAATCTTCATTGCCTGTAATCTAGAATCAAAATCAGTCCAATTAAACACTAAAATACTTAGACGGTACCCGGACGAGGCGTCGAAGGACGAGAAGCCGAAGTGGAAGCCAAATAACCGAACGGAAACAAAGCCAAAAAGCCAACTAACTGAAAGCGTACAAAGCCAAAACGCCCACTAGCCAAAAGGGTGGGATGCTTATAAGCAAACTCACCAAAAGGCCGCTATGTCGTAATGCCAACTCACCAAAAGGCTGCGTCGCCTACAAGCCAACTCACCGAAAGGTCACTGCCGAAAATCCAAATAATGGGCATGCCGTCGCTGGGGGGGGGGGGGGGGAGCGGGACTTGTTGGCGATTGGTCCAGACCCCCACATCCATCACATCGCTGGCCGATGGTGAAGGGAGGGTGGGGGCTATTTCCCCACATAAGCCATAGGTGACTGGGCACTCTGTACCCGAGCACCAAGTTGTAAGCGGCTGAAGGAGCACATGCTTTGGGACGGCTCCCGCTCTCCCACGGCCACGGCCGCCCTCCTCCGCGTCTCCCCCATGCGGCCGCACTGTGACAGGCTGTGTGTCGGCAGCACATGCACACACATGGGGCTGGGTGGAGTAGAGGTGTGGGACAGGCCGGTCCCTCCGCCCACCCAGAGTCACTGACCGAGATGCACCGCCATCGGACCCCAATCCCCACACCAGGGTGACTCACCCCCACCAACCCCCGGACCCCGACCCACACATGGGGTGATTCACCCCTGACACCCACACCGGGTGATTCACCCCTCATCCCGGCCACGGGGAGAGATGGCTCGTGGCATTGGCAGCCATCGTAAATTGCTTTTAAAACATGGGGGGGGGGACACAAATTCCCTGGCGGGCCGATGGCAAGTGTGCATGACAACAAACAATTTTATCTCCTCCAACATCCCCCCCCCCCCCGACAACAAGAAGCACATTCTATTTATTGTTTAAACACAGTAATACCTTCCTTTTCGATATGTAATGTTCTTTTTCAGCTTTTCGATGTCAGCGATTCAAAGAGATTGACATTTGTTTTCTCTTCGATCAGTAAGATCTTTTTTTCCAAAGATCATAGACCTTGCTCTAGTATCTTTGTTTTTTTTCAGCTTTTTGACGTCATGTCCGCTCGGCATCAGATTTTTTTTTGGCTTAAAATCTGACGGGCAATAACAATGATGTCGAAAAGCCCCTGTGGCAATCGCAGCATGGATGGGTCACTGCCAAAGATCATAGAGCGGATTCACGTCTGACTCCACTAATGCAGAGCGGCTATGGAAGTTGGTAAAACTGGCACTGACAGCGGTCCATGTGGAAGATCAGCACCTACCAACAATGAAGGCACCATGAAACCAGCTGCCGCAAGTTCTTCCCACAGGAGTGAGTTACTGATTTAAAAACAAAAATGCTATATGTATAAATAGTTCTTACATTCAGGAACTTGGATAATTAAGTGGTGGGATTATTTCCCTGTCTTAACTATGTTTTTGCTTTAGCCGGTGGTTACATCCATTCCATCCCTCCCTCGCAAAGATGTGAGATTTCATTTAATGCACACTTGGATGAATAGATGCAAGCGGCATGTAAATGTTTTCTATGCAATACATGAAGCCGATGAAATGAGACAACTGTCTCATGAAAGATAGACATGAAATGCTGGAGTGACTCAGTGGGACAGGCAGCATCTCTGGAGAGAAGGAATGGGTGGTGTTTCGGGTCGAGACCCTTCAGACTCAGTCTTCAGGTCTGAAGAATGGTCTAGACCCGAAACATCACCCATTCCTTCTCTCCAGAGATGCTGCCTGTTCCGCTGAGTTACTCCAGCTTTTTGTGTCCATCTTCGGTTAAAATTGATTACAGATTATCAGTTGTTTTGTGCGTGGGAGCTTGCGTGCGTTACGCAGGCAACCAGACGGTATTACTGTGTTTAAACGATAAATAAAACATGCTTCTTGTTGTGGGGGGGGGGGGGGGGGGGGGGGGGGGGGGTGGGGCAGTGGGAGATAACATTGTTTGTTGTCAAGTACACTTGTCATCGGCCTGACCAGGGAATTTATGTACCCCCCCCCCCCCCATGTTTTAAAAGCGATTTACTATGGCTGCCAATGCCCTGAGCTGTCTGTCCCTGCGGATGAGGGGTGAATCACCCAGTGTTGGTGTCGGGGGTGAATCACCCTGTGTGTTGGTCAGGGTCCAGGGGTCGGGGGTTGAATCACCCTGGTGTGGGGATTGGGGTCCAATGGCGGTGCATCGCGATCAGTGACTCTGGGTGGGCGGAGGTGTCGCACACCTCTGTTCCACCTGGCCCCGTGTGTGTTTGCGTGCGCTGCCGACCCACAGCCCATCACAGTGCGGCTGCACGGGGGAAGACGAGGCGGAGGGCGGCCGTGGCTGTGGGAGAGTGGGGGCTGTCCCGAGGGATGCGCTCATTCAGCCGCTTACAACTTGGTGCTCAGGTTCAGAGTGCCCAGTCATCTATGGCTTGTGCGTCAAAATGACCCCCACCCTCCTGTCTCCCCCAGCCAGTTATGTGATGGATGCGGGGGTCTGGACCAATCGCTGACTAGTCCCGCTGCCCCGGCGACGTCATTTCCTTTATTTGACTTTTCGGCAAAGCGGCCTTTCGGTGAGTTGCCGTTTTGGCACAGCAGCCTTTCGGTGAGTTGCCGTTTTGGCATAGCAGCCTTTCGGTGAGTTGCCGTTTTGGCAAAGCGGCCTTTTGGTGAATTTGCTTTGAGGCGTCCCACCCTTTCGGTTAGTTGGCTTTTAGGCAACCCGCCCTATCGGTGAGTTGGCTTTTTGGCTTGTACGCTCTCGGTTAGTTGGCTTTTCCGCTTTGTTTCCATTCGGTTATTTGACTTCCACTTCTTTGCGTCAGTTTCTCAACTTTCGATGCCATGTCCGCACACGACTTAGAACGCCCACATGCATAATTTGCGATTCCCAGCTCGAGGCATTATTGACCATTTTGAAGAAAAACATGAGGGAATGGGTCATTGATTTAACATCTGCAAAGCACAAAACCCCTCTACTACACTATCTTTCTGTACAATACTGGCTTAACATCAAACCTTCTACGTGAAAGCTTGGAATGCGAGCTGCATCTAAACAAAAGGCAGTACGGTGGCACAGCAGTAGGGCTACTGCCATGCAGCACGAGAGACCCGAGTTTGTTCCTGACTATGTATGCTTATCTGTACAGATATTGTACATTTTAACCGTGGCCTGCATGGGTTTTCTCCGAGATCTTCAGTTTCCACTTACTCTCCAAAGACGTACAGGTTTGCAGGTTGTGTAGGAAAGAACTGAAGATGCTGGTATAAATCGAAGGTAGACAGAAAATGGTGGAGTAACTCAGCGGGACAGGCAACATCTCTGGAGAGGAATGGGTGGTGTTTCGGGCTGAGACCCTTCTTCAGACTACTCTCTAAATTCAGATTACAGTCTGGAGAAGGATCTCGACCCGAAACGTCACCCATTCCATCTCTCCACAGATGCTGCCTGTTCTGCTGAGTTATTCCTGCATTTTGTGTCTACATCAGACTTGCAGGTTAATTGGCATGTAAATTGTAAATTGCCCATTGTGTGTAGGGTAGTGTAGGGTAGTGTTAATGTGCGGGGATTGCTGGTCGCCGCAGACTCGGTGGACTGAAGGATCTGTTTCCGCACTGTATCTCTAAACTAAACTAAATTAAACTAAACTAAATACTGACACTTCCATCATTCTCGTCAGCATATTATTGTGCCTTTGGCCATCTGAGGAAAAGGATGTTTGACAATCAGGATCTCGAATCTTGAACAAAAGTTATGGTCCACCCAGCACCAGCGATCACTTACCTATTGCATGGTTCTGAGGCAAATGGTCAAATCTGTATGTAATGGGTAAGCACAGAATACCTGGCATCAGACTCTTGAAACAGTAAGTGGTTACCAGGTGACCAGAGATAACAATATCATGATGTTTTAAAAGACTCTTCGACAAAGTACACTAACCTGTAGGAATTCAGATCTGTGAATAAACATAATTTAGAAAGGGCACTGTGGATGCACCACAAACCAAGAGTCCATTTATCGGTATGGTATGGTCTTTTATTTGTCGCATGTACCGAGGTACAGTGAAATTCATTTTTGTATACAGTTCAGTACAAGTATCACTACACATAAGCACTTATGTACATATTAGATAAGCATCTCAGATACAGTACAAGTGTACACAGTAGTACACTGAAACAGTATACAGAGTCGCCAGTTTGGCACCAATTTCCAATCCAAGTGGTTGTAAGTGCAGGGAGCACAGACAGTAGGAGTCCAATGTAAGTGGTTTCCCATCCTAGACTAACTCCCCATCCACTCTGTCAAAAATCCCCTGCTCTATCAGTAGTCTTCAGGTCCCATATTGGTGTCATTAGACTCCTCGGAGTTCACAGAACTGGAGCCACCCTCAAGCCTGAGGACTAAATTATACATTTTTCCATGATTATATCATTACCTAATTTTGTCATTTAATCTTCTCTCCATTCACAGTTTTTTTTTCAATGCCTGTCTCTCCTACTTTTACCATTTTTGTACCAACCTGGCATTTTAAGTATAATTTTCATTGCAAAGTTTCTGCCTGACTAGTTAAATATTTCCAGCACTCTATACTTTGATATATCTTTTTGGAATTGGTGGATAAAAGTTAGATTTTTTTAATACCGAGATACTTTTCAATACAAACCTAATCTGCTCTATTTTAGAATTCAGAACATAATTAAAGCACTCTAAAACAAAGTATTGCAGATATTGGAAAACTGAAGTAACTAAACTTCTTAGTTGTGCATTGTCCTTAGTTCATTATTCTTGCATTTCGCTTCTTTATAACCAATATGTCACTATCGAAAGTGCGATTGCAAGCATGCAAGTGATAAATTCTACCATAAAATACATATTTGCTATATTTTTCTTAAATATTTTGGTAAAAAAGACTAGAAATATTCATTAATATCTCACACTACATTTATTCTGATAACTGAGATCTAATTTTAATGGATTTCTATGATGTAACTGTTTGTTTCATGTGCAGTGTTGGATCAATAAGGGAGAATTATATGGCTTAATATTGAGAATGTTTATTGCTAGCCTGTATTCAATTCTGTCTAATGATTCCTTTTCAAATGTGCACATACTGGACTGGTGATGGCATACTGGTCTTTTGAGTGTTTATTTGTGCAAATCAGACCCAGGGAGCCATTAATTGTCATGTATTGCTGCAGACTTTCTGACCTAGAAGTGTTAATGTTAACTCGAGATGCTTTCAAGCTGCCATTGCTTATTTCAGGGAAATGAGTTGGTGTAATTTCTACGTACAGTGACAGTTCGTGCAAATCCACGTAAAACCAAAAATATATATATGTTGCTTTACACAATGATGAAAGCAGTTCTTAATTTACATATTTTTAGAAAAATGTCATTACATTATGTTTTAAGTGGTGTGAAATCTGTTTTCTCTTAATACGTACTTTAGAATCTAAGGTCATTTCCAATTTGAAAACCAATTGCTCATCACAAAGATATATTTGCATTGACAAATATCCCACATTCATGATCCGCTAGATTATTTCACATTTAAATCACATCGTCCTTAAATTCGCAGTTATAATATGAGTAGCTAAAGCAATCATCTGAACTCTATCTTACTTTCTTCATAGCACATTTAACTTACTTACGCATAATTTGAGATAAACACAATAAAAATTTAGGTCTATTACTCATCAAACAATTGGTAGGCCCCTTTAACTGGTAAATTAAAGGGCAAGGCTGCTTTACCAAAGGGATCTGAGGAAATGCTCTGTGTGTTGTTTCACAGAAACATGGCTCACCCCCAGCTCCCCAGACTCAGCAGTCCAGCCTGAATGTTTCTCCATCCATCGCATGGACCGTAGACTGGCATCTGGGAAAGGGAGAGGAGGGGGTGTCTGCCTCATGGTCAACTCGGCGTGGTGCTCAGACATGGCAGTTCTATCTAACTCTTGCTCTCCACACCTTGAACACCTGGCGGTGAAGTGCCGCCCCTTCAACTTTCCAAGGGAATTCACCTCCATCATCCAGATGTACATCTGGCACTGGGGGAGCTGTGGTATCAACAAGCACCAGAGGGCTTACCGCGATGCATTTGCCACCATTGCCGGGGATTTCAACAAAGCCAACCTGAAGAAATCGCTCTCTAACTTTCACCAAATGTCTCCTGCAGCACCAGAGGTACAAATATCCTTGACCACTGCTACACAACCATCAAGGATGCCTATCGCTCTATCCCTCGCCCTCACTTCAGTAAATCTGACCACGCATCTGCAGTGCTGCTTCTTCCTGCCTACAGGCAGCAATTGAAGAGCGCACCCCCAGAGGTGAGGTCTGCACAGAGCTGGTCAGGGGAGGGAGAGAAACAACTCCAGGACTGCTTGGAGTCTGTAGACTGGGCAATGTTCAAGGACTTGGCAACGGATCTGAATGAATATGCCGCAGTCATTAGAGACTTCATTTGGTAATGTGTGGAGGACTGTGTCCCAACGAAAACCTTCTGAGTGTTTCTTAACCAGAAGCCTTGGATGAACCATGAGATCTGCATTCTTCCGAGGAATCTGAAGATCCCCGGCATTCAGGTCTTCTGAAGATCAGATCCCGGGCATCAAAAGGCCAAAAGGGATTTCTGCTCCAAGCTGGAGGATGAGACGGATGTTCGGCAACTGCAGTGGGGCTTGGATGCTATCACCTCCTACTAGGCGAAATCAGGAGGCAGCTCAAATGTCATCACTCCCGGACGAGCTCAATGCGTTCTACGCTCGCTTTGAAAGGGAGAACACTGATGTGCCTTTCCGAGCCCCCATTCGCCGTGATGGTATTTCAGTCACAGACACAGAGGCCGAAGTCAGAAGATCCTTCAGAGGGGTGAACCCTCAGAAAGCGCCTCAACCTGATGGTATACCCTGTCGTGTTCTCAAAATCTGTGCAGACCAACTAGCTGGAGTTTTTACGGACATTTTCAACCTCTCACTTCTGAGGCCTGATGTTTCCCCAGCTTTAAAACGGCATAAATAATACCGGTGCCCAAAAAGAGCAAGGTGACATGCCTCAATGACTATCGATCAGTGGCACTAACGTCTGTGGTGATGACGTGCTTTGAGAGGCTGATCATGGTGCAAATCAACTCATACCTCGACAAAAACCTGGACCCACTGCATTTCGCTAACCGCCACAACAGATCAACGGTGGATGCAATCTCACTGGCTCTCCACTCCGCTCTGGACCAAATCTCGTATGTCAGGCTGTTGTTCATAGACTACAGCTCGGCGTTTAATACCATCATCCCCTGCAAGCTGGTTATCAAGCTCACGGATTTGGGTCTCTGCGCATTCCTCTGCACGGGAGCACCTCAAAGCTGCGTGCTCAGCCCCCTGCTGTACTCACTCTATACTCATTACTGTGTAGCTGGACATAGTGTGAACATAGTATCAACAAGTTCGCCGATGACACCACTGTTTTGGGACGAATCACTGATGGTGATGAGTCAGAGTATAGAAGTGAGATCGACCGATTGACCAAATGGCGCCAGCACAACAACCTGGCTCTCAACACCAGCAAAACCAAGGAACTGATTGTGGACTTTGGAAGGGGTGGGATAGAGACCCACAATCCCGATTATATCAACGGGATGATGGTGCAAAGGGTCAAAAACTTTACATTCCTGGGCGTGCATATTTCCGAAGATCTTTCCTGGTCTAAAATAAAACAATTCCTCCAGTTTGATGACCTCGAAAAGATCATCCATACATTTATCTCCTTCCGCCTAGATTACTGCAACTCCCTTTACACTGGCATCAGCCAATCTTCCATGTCCCGCCTGCAACTGGCCAAAACGCCGCAGCGAGTCTCCTGACGGGCACCCGAAAAAGAGACCACATCACCCTGATCCTGGCCTCTCTCCACTGGCTCCCTGTGCAGTTCCGAATTAATTTCAAGACCCTCCTCTTTGTCTACAAAGCCCTCAATGGGCTTGCACCCACCTACATTAAAAGTCTTCTCACCCACTACACCACCTCCAGGTCCCTCAGATCGGCCGACTTGGGGTTGCTGAATGTCCCGCAGTTTAGGCATAAGCTCGGGGGCGACCGCGCCTTTGCGGTCGCAGCTCCTAGGCTGTGGAACAGCATCCCCCTCCCCATTAGAACTGCCCCCTCCATCGACTCCTTTAAGTCTAGTCTAAAAACGTATCTGTTCTCCCAAGCCTTTCCTAACGGCTATTTGTATATATGTATGTAGCCTGCTTGTGTATACTACTCTTATAACAAATGTAAAGCACTTTGGTCAACGAGAGTTGTTTTTTAAGTGTGCTATATAAATAAATGTGACTTGACTTGACTTGACTTGGTCCCAGCACACTGATGCAATTATAAAGAAGGCACTTCAGCGCCTCTACTTCCTGATAAGATTACGGAGAGTCAGTATGACAAGGAGAACTCTCTCGAACTTCTACAGGTGCACAGTAGAGAGCATACTGACTGGCTGCATCATGGCTTGGATCAGCAACTTGAATGATCAGGAGACGAAAAAAAATCAGAAAGTTGTGACCCCTGCCCAGTCCATCATCGGCTTTGACCTCCCCACCATCGAAGGGATCAATCGTTGTCGCTGCCTCAAAAAGGCAGCCAACATCATCAAAGATCCATACCATCCTGGCCGCACACCCATCTCTCCGTTGCCATCAGGAAGAAGGTACAGGAGCTTGAAATCTGGAACATCCAAGTTCAGGAACAGCCTCTTCCCCACAGTCATCAGGCTACTAAATACGACATCAAACAAGCTCTGAACAATAACAGTATATTGCACTTTATCAGTTTATTTATTGTGTTTATATATGGTTTGTATACGATTATAAGATGCATTTGCGGAAAGCTGTGTAAGAACCACCGTGGCCTAAAAATCTATCAGGCAAGAATGAAATGCTCGGAGAAGGAGAAAGAGGTGCAGCGCACAGGCCGTGAACCTGGTGAGACGCAGGAGGAGCCCGGCTAGGACTCACCCCACAGAGCCCAGTCCCTCCATGCACTAGAGTCTCCCAACCCCTGCAGAGTAGTTCCACAGCAATGGATTGAGTGGCCCCCAGCCAGCAACCGGAATGAATGGCTGCAGTTTGACAAAGACGTGACCAACATCATTCAAGCCACAGCCGAAGGAGATGTAGATCGCCGACTCCAAACAATGACTGCCATTATAGTCAATTATGCTTCGGAAAGATTCGGCCTTCGCGAGAAAGGTATCACCAATCCCACCACCTACACCATGAACCGCAGGGCCACCAAAATACATCAACTGCGGCTGGAGCTTTGAACCCTCAAAAACCAGTACAAGAGATCTACCGATGAGGAGAAGCATTCCTTGGCCGAACTACGAAACATCCTAAGAAAAAGGCTTATGACCCTCCGCAGAGCAGAGTGGCACAGGAGAAGAGGAAGAGAGAGAGCTGCATTCATTTCCAATCCCTTTGTCTTTACCAAGCAATTACTTGGGGACAAGCGTAGTGGTCGCCTCATGTGCTCAACAGGTGAAGTAAATCGCTTCCTCCATGACACCCTGAATGATCCAATGAGAGAACAGGAGCTCGAACTCAACAAAGCACTCATCAGCCCAGCCCCCCCAACAACAGTTCAATCTGAGGGAGCCGTGTCTGAAGGAGGTTGAGGAGGTCATATAGGCTGCACGCGCAACCTCTGCTCCAAGCCCTAGTGGCGTACCATACATAGTGTACAAGCGCTGCCCAGAGCTCCTTCGACACCCATGAAAGATCTTGAAGGTGGTATGATGAAGGGGGAGAGTTGCTGACCGGTGGAGGTGCGCTGAGGGAGTTTGGATCCCGAAAGAGGGAAACTCAAAGAACATCAATCAGTTTCGGTCAATCTCGCTGCTGAGCGTCGAAGGGAAGGTGTTTTTCAGCATTGTCTCCCGAAGATTAACTGAGTTTCTCCTCAAAAACAGCTACATCGACCCCTCAGTGCAGCAGGGTGGGATTCCGGGAGTTCCCGGCTGCGTGGAGCATACTGGAGTAGTTACGCAGGTCATTAGAGAAGCCCATGAAAACAGAGGCGACCTAGTTGTTCTGTGGTTGGACCTCGCCAGTACCTATGGGTCCAGACTGCACAAACTGGTTGAGCTTGCACTACACCAACACCATGTTCCCAGCAAGATCAAGGACCTGATCCTGGATTATTACCATCATTTCAGGCTGAGGGTGACTTCTGGGTCAGAAACATCAGACTGGCATCGGCTTGGAAAAGGAATAATTACGGGATGTACCATTTCTGTTATTCTTTTAGCTCTTGCCATGAACATGGTGGTCAAGTCAGCCGAGGTGGAATGCAGAGGCCCCCTAACCAAGTCTTGTGTGCGACAGCCCCCAATAAGAGCTTTTATGGACGACCTTACCATCACCACAACATCGGTCCCAGGAAGTAGGTGGATCCTACAAGGTCTTGAGAAACTTATCACCTGGGCAAGGATGAGTTTCAAGCCAACGAAGTCAAGGTCCATGGTGCTGACGAAGGGGAAGGTGACTGACAGATTCCACTTCTTACTATCCGGAACTGCCATTCCCTCCATCACTGAGCAACCTGTCAAGAGCATGGGGAAGGTTTTTGATGCAACTCTGAGAGACTCTGCCACCATCAAAAGTCCATCAAAGACCTTGAAGACCTGGCTCACCAAAGTTGAAATGTCAGGTCTGCCTTGCTGATTCAAGGCCTGGATCTATCAGCATTCCATCCTGCCCTGAGTCCTGTGGCCTCTCCTGGTTTACGCTGTTCCATTGACCACAGTTGAGTCCCTCGAAAGGAAGATCAGCGGCTTTCTCCGCAGGTGGCTTGGCCTTCCCCGCAGCTGCACTGTATGGGACCAGTAACAATTTGCAGCTGCCATTCAGTGGCCTCACGGAAGAGTTTATGGTGGCGCGAACAAGAGAGGCACTGCAGTATAGGGACTCCAGGGACCAGAAGGTGTCATCGGCTGGCATTGAGGTGAGAACAGGGAGGAAATGGAGGGCGGCGAAAGCAGTGGAGGTGTCAGAGTCACGCCTAAGGCAAAAGGCATTGGTGGGAGTCATGACAACTGGCAGAGCGGGTTTGGGATACTTCCCTAAGACAAGGCCCAGGGCAAGGAGAGACACTATCTAATCCAGGAAGAGGTCCGAGCAGGTGTGGAGGAAGAGCGTGTGAGCAGGACGGTGGGGCTCAGGCAGCAGGGAGCGTGGACAAGGTGGGAGAGCATACCGCAGCGCAGGATTACCTGGTCAAACATCGTGCAGGCAGACTTCCAGCGCGTCCGGTTCCTTGTCCAAGCTGTCTACGATGCCCTACCAAGTCCAGCAAGCCTCCACGTCTGGGGCAAGAGCGAGACACCTTCCTGCCCACTTTGCTCTGGTAGAGGATCATTAGAACATCTCCTCAGCAGCTGCCCAAAGTCTCTTGAGGAAGGTCGCTATCGGTGGCGGCATGACCAGGTGCTCAAGGTGGTTGCTGAGAGCATAGCCACTGCCATCGGTAACAGCAAAGACCACCACACCACAAAGAAATCAATCACTTTTGTCAAAGCTGGAGAGAAGCCCCAACCACAACCAAAAACAAGGACGGGCCTCCTCTACCGAGCCACCGACTGGCAGCTACACGTCGATATGGGCAAACAGGTGAAATTTCCACAGCACATCACAGCAACATCACTCCGGCCAGACATGATCATTACCTCTGAAGTGACAAAGTCCTATGGGTTGCATCTGACATTTTAGCAACATGATCATTACTTGCCATTTACCAAAATAGATCTGATTATTGGCAATTCTGAATGAAGACATGTATTGCTTAATTTGTTGAGGGATTGTAAATAGAATGGAATGCTTCAATCAACTGCAAATGTTCCCATTTCTGACTTTTCAATGGAAGGAAGTTCATTGAAGAAGCCTTAAATGATGGTTAGATCCAGAGCACAGCCTTGTGGATTGCTGGCCAGTGCGGACGCTATGAGCTGAAGGGCCTATTTCCATGCTGTATCTCTAAACTAACCTAAACTACAACTACCTTCTGTATGTGAGATATGATTCCATCCAATGGAGATTTCCCCTTTGATCGCCACAGGCTACTTTATCAGGACTCTTTGATGCATCTTTCAATCATATATTGCCGCGACGTCGAGACCAGTCATTCTCACCCCACCATTGGCATTCACATCTATAATTTATGAGAGGGAAAAAAAGGCTGTTGAAGTCTAGAGCTGAAATGCCCTGGCAAAAACTAGACAAGTTATCAGAGAGAAGTTGTTAGTGAGTAAGTGCTAATGGACAACCCTGTGGATGGCACCATCCATTACTTTGCAGATGATTGTGAGTAGGCTGATTTGACATTTGGGAAAAGGGGAAGTACAACGGGATCTGGGGGGTCCTTGTTCATCAGTCAATGAAAGTAAGCATGCAGGTACAGCAGGCAGTGAAGAAACCGAATTGCTTGTTGGCCTTTATAACAAGAGGAGTTGAGTATAGGAGCAAAGAGGTCCTTTTGCAGTTGTATAGATCTCTATTAAGACCACACCTGGAGTATTGTGCAGTTTTGGTCCCCTAATTTGAAGAGGGACATTCTTGCTATTGAGGGAGTGCAGTGTAGGTTTACAAGGTTAATTCCCAGGATGGCGGGACTGTCATATGCTGAGAGAACAGAGTCGCTGGGCTTGTATACTCTGGAGTTTAGAAGGATGAGAGGGGATCTTCTTGAAATATATAAGATTATTAAGGGTTTGAACATGCTAGAGGCAGGAAACATGTTCCCGTTGTTGGGGGAATCCAGAACTACGGGCTGCAGTTTAAGAATAAGGGGTAAGCTATTTAGAACGGATATGAGGGAACACTTTTTCTCACAGAGAGTTGTGAGTCTATGGAATTCTCTGTCTCAGAGAGCGGTGGAGGCCGGTTCTCTGGATACTTTCAAGAGAGATCTAGATAGGGCTCTTAAAGATAGCAGAGTCAGGGGATATGGGGAGAAGGCAGGAACGGATACTGATTGGGGATGATCAGACATGATCGCATTGAATGGCGGTTCTGGCTCGAAGGGTTAAAATGGCCTACTCCTGCACCTATTGTCTATTGTCTATTGACAGTAATTAGCTGGAATGCATTTGTCCTGTTTTTTTGTGAGCTATGTTGCACATTGTCAGGTAAATGTCATTGTTATAGCTGTACTGAAACCACACTATTCCATAAATAGCTGTATGATTTTATATGAACTGCACAATGCAGAACAGACGTTTGAACCCATTAATTTGGTGCTGATGTTTATACTGCATTCAAGTTGTTTTACATTATGCATTCTTCAGCATACCATTAGCATTCCTTCTTGTTGCCTTTTCTTTTATGTACTTAATTAGCTTCCTTTTGAAAGCATCTAAGCTATAGTTGAAATATGTCCCATGAATGGTGAATGGCACATTCTAACCAGCTTCTGAGTAATGAAAAGCCTCTTAATTTTTATTAGCACATTTATTTATAGCAGTATTTATGACATTTTGTTGTAGATTCTCTCAAAATTAAAGTATTGCTCTTTCAAACCATTCATTATTTTTCATATCTGTGTAAAATCTATATGCTTTCTCCTTCCCCCCAAAAAATTCCTTGGTCTGCTGAATATATTTTCTGCCAATCATCAGCTCAGTTCTGGCTCCATATGTGCAAATCTCTTTTACAGTGTTCTCAGTATCTTTTTCATGGGATGTGCATCTGAATTCTGCACAGTTTTCTATGTGAAATTTGACCAGGAGCCTACTTATTTAATACTACGCTACTTTTGAACATTGCATTTTTAATATAATAAGCAACTAACTTCACACAATAACATTAGTCAATAAGTAAATATTATTTAGGAGAAAGAAACTCTGATGAGGGAGCAGATCAGGCTTGTTGAACGTTTCACAGGAACAAAGACTCATCTGACAATGTACCTCATCCTCAGTGCTCCACTCAATAGTTTATTTTAGTTTTAGTTTAGAGATACAACGTGGGAACAGGTGCTTCGGCCCACTGAGTCCACACTGACCAGTGATCCCTGCACACGGACACTATCCTACAGACTAGGAACAATTTGGATTTAGATCTTTTGTGAGTGGAGGAAAACCGAAGATCTTTGAGAAAACCCATGCAGGTCATGGGGAGAATGTACAAACTCCGTAGAGACAGCACACAGAGTCAGGATCAAACCCGGGTTACTGCGGTGCTATAAGGCAGCAGCTCTGCCTCTGCGCCACTTCTGCTGAGATCTTGTGTTTAAGACTCCACGTGCCCATTATCATCTGATTCAGAAACCATTCTGTCTTTAACATATTAAATGAGTGTAAATAATTAATTTGCCCTCAAAATCAGATACAACCCCAATTTCCAAACTGAAGAAGAATAATTGGCCCTTCTGCATCATCTTAATGCAAAAAGGAATACACCATGATCCAAGTTCCAGTCGAAGTAAATGATATAGCAAATTGTTTTTATTGTTTTCAATTCACATATCTATTTTCCCAATGGTTAATTTACAATACATCCCATCATTTAGGTCTGAACCATATTTCAATGAGATCACAGTGCAAACTGTGCTACAATTCTAAATATAGGTCCAGATATTTCTGCAGGTATTCTGTGGCATTGCACCTGTGAATATTGCACCGCCAATTTTCTCTCATGACTGTGCAATAGGCATTATTCATAAGAACTATTTAGATACAATCATGTTGTTACATAGCCTCGGCAAATCACCAGATAATGAAAATGTTCGCAAAGTGACAATAGTTGCTTTACAACCATTTCAGGATGTTCTTTGAGATTTTTTTTGAGATATGTGATCCATGCTTATTCCTTCTTTGTGTTTTCCTTCTAAGTTTCCTTTAATTTTCTACAACATATCCCATCTCCCAACTAGGATGAAGAAAAAGTTAATTACAATTTGAATCTCTTTATGTCTAAGATATTTGAGAGTGAAGATTACCTGATTTTCCAATTTTCTCACCCTTTCAGTTGACGTGAAAATTGATCTGATCGCTGCCTCACACAAGTGTAAATACAAGTGCCAAGAACATGTTTACAGTTTTGGTATAAAGTGAGGGTCAAGAATCCAGAGTAACGAGACGTATGCACTAGGAACAGAACAATAAAAATCTTACTTGCTGCAGGTTTTACAAGCCGAATATACAACAACGCAAAAATATAAAACCATGAGAGGAATAGATGGACAGTCTCTTGCCCAGAGTAGGTGATTCGAGGACCAGATGACATAGGTTTAAGGTGATTTAATAGGAATCTGAGGAGTAACTTTTTCACACAAAGGGTGTTGGGTGTATGGAACAAGCTGCCAGAGGAGGTAGTTGAGGCTGAGACTATCCCAACATCTAAGAAACAGTTAGACAGGTTCATGGATAGAACAGGTTTGGAGAGATATGGACCAAACGCAGGCAGTTGGTCGGAAGAGCCTGTTTCCACATTGTATCACTAGATATGGATATACTATAAACAATAATACAATAAATTATCAATTGTACTATGTAACCAGACCATGATAACACAAGCCACAGTACATAGTACGACCCTTATACAAAATCCATGATAGTTTGGTGCTGAGGTAGGATTGTGCTTAGAATTGCACAGTGTGGTGCAAGACTATGATGGTTGATGGGAAGAAGCTGTTTGTGAACCTGATTCTCAGGTTCCTGTATCTTCTTTGTGATGGTAGCAATGAGATAAGGGTATGGCCAGGGTGGTATGGGTCTTTTATGACATTAGCTTCCTTCTTGTGGCAGCATTTCATGTAGATCTGTTCTACAGTGGGGAGGTTAATACTCGTGATGTACTGAGCAATATCCATGATACATGTGAACTAACTTCCTGGAATACTGCAACCTAGCTACTAAGGAAAGTCCTACAATTTAATGTAATAATTAGTTTAGTTTAATTTTGTTTAGTTTGGAGATACAGCATGGAAACAAGCCTTTCTGCCCACCGATTCCTCACTGACCAGCAATGACCCCATACATTAGTTCTACCATGCATTGTACAAACTCCATACAGATGGCAGCTGTAGTCAGGATCGAACCTGGGTCTCTGGAGCTGAAAGGCAGCAACTCAACCACTCTGCCATTGTGTTATCCCATAAATGCCTGTAGGGACATGTTATTCATATTCCCATTGATATCAGCTCCTTTTATCCCCATTGATAAGATATCTCAATAGGCCCATAGATTTCAGCTCACCATATTTCCATAAACATCAGTTGATATGCTGTAAACATATCTGTGAAACTTAAATGCTCTGAAATGATGCCCAATCTACATTCTCAGCTCCATATAAAGATCCAATAGCAGTATTCAATGAAAACTGAGGGATTACAAAAATGTAGCCAATATGTCTCCCTTGTCCAACCTAATTTAATAAGATTGCTTCATCATTATAATGTGACAAAGTATTCAGAAATTGTAGCATTACATTAATCATGTATATAAACACGATGTACATAACACGATGGCAGCCTCGCCAACAGTCTGTCTCGTCCTTTTCTTTTTTTGTTGTTTTTAGTCTGGTTGTTAAATGTATGTTTTAAAGGGGCTGTCCCACTTGGGCGACCTAATTGGCGAGTTTAGAAGAGTTTTTACAAAATGACATGTTGAAGACCTCCTTCGACTGTAGAAGACCTCCATCGACCTCCTTCAACTATGTTGAAAACAAGGTTCAACTAGCTACGATTAGCTATGACTAACTTCAGGAAAATTGGACACCGTATAGTGGAGAGTGAAGACGACCTCCTTCGATCTCCTTCAACCTCCCTTCGACTATGATGACTATCTACGACTACCTTCGACTACCTTCGATTACCTTTGACTATCCTCGATTACCTACGACTAACATGCGACATACTACGACCTACTACGACTAAACCTACAACTAAAAAAAGTATCGATTTTTTTCCATGGCGACCTTTTTTTACTCGCGGGCATTTTTTAACATATTGAAAAAAACGCCGCGATCCTAGCTGAGGACTCAAGTAACGGAGACCACTCTCGAGCATGAAGAGGAGTTACGAAGACCTCCTACGACCTCCTGTCGACCATGCTGCAAGTATGAGTCGAGGGCAAACTCGCCAGAACTCGCCCAAGTCCGACAGGCCTTTAATGTATCTTTAATTTTGTATTTTGTGGGGAAGGGGAAATTTTTTAAATCTTTTTCCTCGACTGAGATGCAATTTTTTCCATATCATATCTCCGTCCTCACTGCGGCCTAACATTGTGGAGCTGGCGGTCCCTTTGCTGGAGATCGACTTCGGGACCTCCAACTGTGGGATCCTGCGGACTTAACATTGTGGAGCTTCTTTGTATGTTCTTTGTATGTTTTTACATACTTGGCGAATAAATTCATTCAAATTATAATTATAATTACAATTACAATTACAAATTTCCTGGTAACGCTGCACAAATAGTACTTGCGATCCAAATTGTCCGAAGAATATGGCCAGGGACTGTATAAATGGCAGTTCTTACTTGATTTAGGTTCACACTGAATCATTGATAACAACTTAATTTAATTCAAATTCATTAAGTAAACCTCATTTTTAAGCATCCAAGGCTCATTC
This sequence comes from Okamejei kenojei, assembly GCA_035221665.1. Lineage (NCBI taxonomy): Eukaryota > Metazoa > Chordata > Chondrichthyes > Rajiformes > Rajidae > Okamejei > Okamejei kenojei. Next base: position 19,701,978 of record CM069148.1, on the reverse strand, counting down.
ATAGAAAATTACCTCATAGTAGTGATTCCATCTGATTATCAGAGATGAGATTTCCAAAAACATTTGTGACTTCCAAATACATTTGTTGGTCCTGAAAAACACATCTGGATATCTTAAGTGAACTAAGTAAAAAAATATATTAGTACAAAATTAAAGAGAAGCAAAAGGAGAACACATTGTGGAAAAAATAATTATAATAGATCAGAGTAGAAATTTAAAAAATAACTCTGTGTTGCTGCCTCACCCACTGGGTTACTCCAACACTGTTTTTGATCAAGATTCTACGGTTTCTTGAGTCTCAAATTTTAACGTGATTATACTCTCTCAATTGTGTAAAATTGCTCTGAGATAGAAGATCCCAATGTTAATCTAAAAGCAAAACAATTGCTAACTTTTAGAAACACAATGTGAATTAAGTGGTAGCAAATCAATTTAGAAGTGTTAATCTAAATGTGCATAACTGTTAATGATCTAAACTGATGGAATTAGTTCTATTCACAGCCTCCAGAAAAAAAAAATAATTAGAAATAACATAAGAAAGAGTAAAAGTGATGATATTGAAAACATGTTTATTCTGCAACCACCGCAAAAAATTATGTGTTTTGATTAATTGTACACTGCAATCTCTTTTTAGCTCATTACCATTACCAGGCTGCAAATCAACATCGGAAGGCATTAATTAACTCAATGTTTCAGAAATTATTTGAGGCAAATGAGAGCATTTGTTAAGCTACAATACAATTTGTGATCAAGTTAGTGTAACGGTCTGTTTTAGAATGCATCATAATAATTGGTTCAATCGTGAAGGCAGGAAGTACTCCTGGCAATGTTAAAACATATTCACATATATTATTCAGATATCGACAGAAAAAAAAATGTGAACAGTATAGACTTCAACCAGTTTCTCAAAAATCTCAGTGGCAAAATCAGATATTGAAGTGAATTCTTGATTGAAACTCATAGAGATCTGCTCGCGGACATGTCCGTAACTGGCACTTCCCAAATGGAGCCTGTGGTGTTGAACAAAGGAAATCTGAACACTCGTGAGCTCCTCATACAGTAATAAACTTCCAGATTTTCAACGTTCTTACGCCAGTGCGTGTTAAGCAGGCCTGCTCAAAAGAATGAAATGCATGAGAGAAATGTAACTAAAGGTTTTTATTTGTGTCCTGTGACTAGAGGTGTGCCTCAGGGTTCAGTGCTGGGCCCATCACTGTTTGCCATAAACATCAATGATTTGGATGAGAACATACATGGCATAATTAGCAAGTTTGCAGATGACACTAAAGTGGGTGGTGTTGTAGATAGTTGATCGGTTGGGTGGGTGGGCTGGGGAATAGGTAATGCAATTAACTATTCAGAGAATACAAAGAATACAGAGAAATGGAGGTGTTGCATTTTAGGAAGTCTAACATGGGGAGGACCTACACAGTGAATAGTAGGGCTCTGGGGAGTGTTGTGGAGCAGAGGGATCTAGGAGAGCAGTGGCATTGTTCCATGAAAGCGGTATCACAGGTGGATAGAGTGGTCAAGAAGGCTTCCAGCACACTGGCCTTCATCTGTAAGAGTATTGTGTATAGAATGCGAGTGTAACAGCAGGACAGGCAACATCTCTGGAGAGAAGGAATAGGTGATGTTTCAGGTCGAGACCCTTCTTCTTCGGAAGAGTTCTGAAGAAAGGTCTAGGCTCAAAAGGTCCCCCATTCCTTTTCTCCAGAGATGCTGCCTGTCCCACTGAGTTACTCCAGAAGTTTGTGTCAATCTTCACTGTAAACCAGCATCTGCAGTCCCTTCCTAACATATTGAGTATAGAAATTGGGAGTTCATGTTACAGTTATATAAGACATTGGTGGGGCCATATTTAGAGTATTTTGTTCAATTTTGGTCACCTTGTTAAAGGAAAGATGCTGCCAAACTTGAATGGGTTTATAGATGTTTTACCAGGATTTTGCCAGGACTCGAGGGACTGAGCTACAGGGAGAGGTTGAGCAGGCTAGAGATTTATTCCTTTCAGCACAGGAAGACTAGGGGTTATCTCATAGAAGTGTACAAAATCATGGGAGGAATATATCAGGTAAACGAACAGAGTAGTGGAATCAAGGTAGGTTTTAGGTGAGAGGGGAAAGAATTAATGGAAACCTGAGGGGTAACATTTTTACACAAAGTGTGGTTGTGTATGGAACAAGCTTCTGGAGGAGGTAATTGAGGCAGGTACTATTGCAATGTTTAAGATACATTTAAACAGATACATTTAGTTGGACCATGTTGATCGGCATGGGCAAATTGGGCCAAAGGGGCCTGTTTCCACGGTATGACTCTATGACACTATGACTCTATGTGATTTGATTAAATTATATTAAATCTTTTTTAAGTCAGTGTGGAAATTTTGGAATTGTACAGTGTGGTTCAATCTAGAGGTAATGATTCTCAGTTTCCCATATCTTCTTCCTGATGGTAGCTTAAGATGAGAGTGTGGCCAGGATGTTATAGGTGTTTAATGATATTAATTCCTTTTCGTGGTAGCAATTCCTGTAGATCATATCGATAGTGGGGAGGTAATAATCGTGATGTACTGAGCAATATCCATGAACAACCTTCGTGGAGTACTTTAATGTAATATATTGCAAGCATCACTCTCAGTGTCCCTGATATGTCCTCAAATGAGCCATAATCTACCTTTGCTGCATCTCAAGACCCCTTAGCAATAAAAGTACTATGTTTAAGTATTATTTTTATTTTTTAACATGATGCATGTTCTTGAATGTCATTGTCAGATCCTATTTACATGTTGGTTTGACACCACAGGAGAAGATGTGGGCTGGGCAACTCCAACCATCAAAGCTATTCTGTCAACACAGCTGCCCATGAGCTTAATACTTGGAACACACAGTCAGAGGAGTTTGTGGCATCAGCTACATTTACCACAATTAAGAAGAGTTTAGATGGACACGTATATTGGAAAGTATAGAAGGATGTGGTCCTATTGTGGGGAATTTTGGAATTGTACAGTGTGGTTCAATCTAGAGGTAATGATTCTCAGTTTCCCATATCTTCTTCCTGATGGTACAATAGGATATCTCTCTCTCTCTCTCTCTCTCTCTCTCTCTCTCTCTCTCTCTCTCTCTCTCTCTCTCTCTCTCTCTCTCTCTTTCTCTCTCTCTCTCTCTCTCTCTCTCTCTCTCTCTCTCTCTCTCTCTCTCTCTCTCTCTCTCTCTCTCTCTCTCTCTCATATCCTGCGGCTCAAGTAAGCTGTCCATTGAAGTACATGAAATTTGAATGCCTGCTCTTCATCATAGATTAGTGATCCAATCAATATAGCATGTAATGCCTTAACAGGTTGCAAGGGGCCCAACATCATCTTAATGGACATTCACGTGACACTGCACTTTTATCACAAAGTGCTGGTTGAGACAGAAGGTCTGTTGCTCAATTTTGATCCATTGGCTCCCAACTCATTGGTCCACCCACTCCCACCCCTCCCACAGCCTTCTTCCCTTATCAGTTTGAACCCATTGTGGCTCCAACTCTCTATTTGCCTGATTTTTTTTTTTTTTTAAATAGGTTGCTTAAAGTTCCTCCCTGGCTCAATTATTCTATGAGACACTATTGGTATTCCCCACAGAACAGGTATTCCATCCAAAAATAAATCCAAACTCCTTGACCACTAAATGTAAATATTCCATATGCTTTCCGAACCATGTACCTGTCTTGGACACAAAAAGCTGGAGTAACTCAGCTGGACAGGCAGCATCTCTGTCGAGAAGGAATGGGCAACATTTCGGGTCAAGACCCTTCATCAGACTGGAGTCCGAAGAAGGGCATCAGCCATTCTTTCTCTCCAGAGATACTACCTGTCCCACTGAGTTACTCGAGCTCTTTGTGTCTATCTTCGGATTAAACCAGCATCTGTTGTTCCTTCCTGCACGTGTATCTGTCTTGCTACCCATAAGCACACTAAAGTCTTTGAGTCCTTCTTTGCATCTGGCCATTTATTGTATCGTTTTTTTGCCTTGTTTCTTTCCCCGCATCCTTATTAATCCTATGCATTAACATCCTACCCTTGAAATGAGATTTTCCACAGGTGGTACAGTGAGGCAGAGGAAGTAATGTGAGTTAATAACCATCCACTTTGCATCTTCCTTTTTCTATTTTCTTATAATTTTTTATAAATCGATTTTCAGATTTCCCAGGACTGAAATGTTAAGGGTATTTCCATTGAATTTGTGTCAAGGGCAGGAAATTATATGATTCATTCCTTAATATGGATTGCTACATTTGGGTGAGAGGAATTGAAAATACAAATACATCACACGAACCTTCAGCAATGTGTGCCAATCTATCTATGCTGGAAACAAAATGGTGTTTGTCACATTGTCAGCCTTGTTCTTCAGACGGTGCATCTTATGTTATGCTGCATGAGCTCAAGGGTCACTTTCTGGTCCTACTTCCCTCATCTTGTCATAGTGCATCATGGTCACATCAACCATTTTCCATTCAAATCCTCTTTAGAACCGCCTATCTCTTTGGAGGATGGTGAGGATTGTTAGGGCTGCTGTTAGAGTATTGTGTGATGTTTTGGTGGTTCCATTGCAGGAAGGTTGTGGAAGGTTTGGAGAAGGTGCAGAAGATGTTTAGCAGAGATTTAGAGAGGGGAAATCTTTAAAGGAGATATGCAGGGCAAGTTTTTTAACATAAAGAGTGGTGGATGCCTGGAATGTGCTGCCAAAGGTGGGGATGGAGACAAATACAATAGTGGTGTTTAAGAGGCTTTTAGATAGGACAAACACATGGAGGGATATGGATCAAATGCAGCCAGAATGAATTAACTTGGCATCATCTTTGGTACAGGAAGAAAGGGCCTGTTTTTGTTCCTGTGCTGTGCTGTTCTACATTCCAAGTTCTATGTTCATAGAATGACATAGCATCGAAGGAAGCCTTTGATTCATTTTACCCATAGCAACTCTGAAAAAGTCCTGTTCAATTAGTCTCTTTCTCCATAGCTGTGCAAACCTTTTTCCATCAATTATTTATCCAATTCTCTTTCATTAGTTATTATTTATTGGAATTCCACCATCCTACATGCAATGTATTCCAGAACATAGCACCTTCTTTCAATGTATTAAAGCTTTTAATGTTACACTTTAGAAACAAACTAAATTATATTTCAAAAATATCACATGAAACACGTTTTGCGTGAAATATTTTATTATCACATAGAAAGGTCAAAATATGTTTGAATGTGTTTACTTTTGGATTAATTACACATTGTCATGGTGAACTTGTCAAAATTGCTGCCAGTTTGATGAAAATTAATTCAGTCGCTGTTTATTGTGAATCATAATCAACTCGACAAATTCCTATCTAAAGTCACATTAGCTACAAACAAACTGAAAGCATTCACAAATACATACGATAACATTCATTACTTGTTTTAGCAGTCAAATACGGCATGAAAATGTAGATTGAATCCATTATTTAGATACATTTTCAAACTATTGGTGTGTAATCATTGACATTTTCCTTGCTAAATAACTGGATCTACTTCTGATTCTCTGAATAGAAAGCAAAATAAATAATATTCAACAAATATATCAGTTATTATTATGTTACATGGTCAAAAACATTAGTTGGTTTCATTTGGAGATGTTTTTCTCAAATCTGTGGAGACTAATATCACTTCAGAAATAATTAATTTTGTTATTTAACATAGCATAAAACATTTTCAGAGTACAATTTTAAAGATTACATTTTGCAAATGGGCAGTGTATCAACGTGATAAGGAAAAGTACCAAACGTGTTCTTAAGCTTCAGAATTTAGAGATACAGCATGGAAACAGGACCTTCTGCCCACTGAGTTCATGCCGACTGGCGATCACCCCATAAACTAGCACTATCCTACACATGAGGGACAATTTATAATCTGACAGATGTCAATTAACTTACAACCTGCATGCAAAGGGACTTGGGAGTGCTGGTGCAGGACTCCCAAAAAGTTAATTTGCAAATCGAATCGGTAGTAAGTAAGGCAAATTCAATGCTAGCATCTACATCAAGTGGACTGGAATACAAGAACAAAGATGTAATGCTGAGGCTCTATCAGGTGCTGATGAGGCCTAATTTTGAGTACTGTGAGCAAATGTGGGCCCCATACCTGAGGAAGGATGTGCTGGAGAGGGTCCAGAGGAGGTTTACAAGAATAATTCCAGGAATGAGTGGGTTAACATGAATACCGTTTGACAGCACTGGGCCTCTACTCACTAAGGTTTTGAAGGTTGAAGGGGGCATTATTGCAACTTAACAGAATAATGAAAGGTATAGATAGAGTGGATGTGGAAAGGATTTCTATGGGAAGAAGACAGGAAAATGGGATTAGGAGGCAGAGATCAGCCATGATTGAATATGATTGAATATGATTGAATATGAGGCAGAGTAGACTTGATTGAATATGATTGAATATGATTGAATATGAGGCAGAGTAGACTTGATGGACCGAATGGCCTAATTCTACTCCAATAACTGTGCCCTTTTTGGGGCAGAAAGACAAATGATTTGATTAGCAATTAATAAAATACAGCAATTCTATAAGAATTGCTGACAAGAAATGTAAAAATACATCTCTGGAAAATAAAGATAATTGAGAAGAATTTCTTTACCTGGACATTTTGCCACTTATCCTAGAAATACGGTCAAGAAAAGTTTGAAGGATGAGAAGCTGTTGTAAGCATTCCATTCATCTGTGGGAATGTCTTGCAGTTTTGAAGAAAATCATTAGGTGTGTTGTCTTTCCACTGACACAACAGTAGTTATAAATCTTAGCTGCCAAGAGGAGATGGCTGAGAATACTGGTCTTGCTTCTCACATTGAAAGAAATTTGGTTATTTCTCTGAGGCTACTTCAAGGTCACAACTTTAACTGTACCCCATATTCTCTAATGTTTATCTCTACCAGGTTTACTATTGCAACAATTAAGAAGAAACAGTTAAAAGTGTGAAAATACACACCTCCAGATCCAGGGACAGTTTCTTCCTAGCTGTTATCTGGCAACTGAATCATCCTACCACAACTAGAAAGCAATCCTGAACTACTATCCACCGCTTTAGTAACCCTAGGACTATCTTTGATCAGACTTTACTGGCTTTAGCTTGCACTAAACGTTAGTCCCTTATCATGTATCTATACACTGCTAATGGCTTGATTGTAATCATGTGTTGTCTTTCCGCTGACTAGATAGCACACAACCAAAGCTTTTGTAACGTGTACTTCGATGACCAGGTGAAAGCCAGCAGGGACCTTTCCTAAGGTTAGAGGGAGGTTTCATGATAAAGGAATGGGAAAATTAATCTCTGAATCTCCTACAGTTATCTCATCTGAGCTTGAGAACTTGATTCATCCAGATCACATGTAAATGGCCTATAACCCATATGATGTATAACATTCAGCCATGAATAAGTGAAAACAAAAAAAAACTGTGGAAGATGGAAATCTAAAATAAAAGCAGGAAATGCTGGAAATAATGAAACTTTGACTCAAAACGTCACCTATTCCTTTTGTTTCACACCTTCTCTCTTTTCATCTCTGACCTTTGTCCAACCATCTACCTGTCAAAAAAAATTTCAAACCTTGCCAGGTTTTGTTCTGCCCTTCTCTTTTCTTTCTTTCTTCACTTACCATTTATGTAACAACACTGGGCCTGTTTCGAGCCTGATCACCACCAGTCCGAAGAAGGATCCCGACTCAAAACGGATTCTAGACATGTTCTCCAGTGATGCTGCCTAATTTGAGGAAGGACATTCTTGCTATTGTGGGAGTACAGCATAGGTTTACAAGGTTAATTCCCGGGATGGCGGGACTGTCATATGCCGAGAGAATGGAGTGGCTGGGCTTGTACACTCTGGAGTTTAGAAGAATGAGAGGGGATCTTATTGAAACATATAAGATTGTTAAGGGTTTGTACACGCTAGAGGCAGGAAACATGGTCCCGATGTTGGGGGAGTCCAGAACCAGGGGCCACAGTTTACGAATAAGGGGTAGGCCATTTAGAATGGAGACGAGGAAACACTTTTTCTCACAGAGAGTCGTGAGTCTGTGGAATTCTCTGCCTCAGAGGGCGGTGGAGGCCAGTTCTCTGGATACTTTCAAGAGAGAGCTAGATAGGGCTCTTAAAGATAGCGGAGTCAGGGGATATGGGGATATGGGAACGGGGTACTGATTGGGGATGATCAGCTATGATCACATTGAATGGCGGTGCTGGCTCGAAGGGCCGAATTGCCTACTCCTGCACCTATTGTCTATTGTTTATTGTCCATTGACCCACTGAATAACTCCAGCAAAAACAGTTCATGGTTATGCACTAAATAATGACCGAGTCAACCATTTTTGGTTATGTTGCATAAATTCTACCTCTCATGGATTCATAAGCTCAGTTTAAGTGGTTGGACTATTTTGAGAAAAGAGCTGCAAGACAAGTTTATTTTTTAACAAGATGAATTTAAACATGCATGAATTTATATCTGCAATACAATTCCACTGCTGAAAAAAAAAATCATATACTGTCATATTTGCCCAGTTTAAGTGCAAATTTAAATAAAATGCAGTTTCTGGAAGTATGCTATGGAACAAAGAAGAAATCCCATCAAATGAAAGTCATTGCAGTATCCAAAATGAACAATTTATACCTTCAGCCATATTTACCAAGGTTCATGAGTATAATTTTCTCTGAAGGGCAATTTGTGTGCGAGACTGGCGACCCACCAATAAGCATATTCATTCCATGAAGATAGACATTAGTCGTGGTCTCAATATTAAAGTGGCGTAGAGAAAGCAGTAAAAGATAATGCCAGTGCAATTCAATCTTGGCTGCACTTTTATATTTTCCAAGAGAATTGTATCGATTTTTTTTTGGAAGGTTGAGGGATTATTCCTCATTATTAAGTTACTATTTTTCTCCACTTTACCTCTTCCAAGTGTCACTTGTAATTCCAGAAAGCATGTCTGACAGGTATCTTATTGCTTTATGGACCATACATAACCATCTACTAGATGGTGCACAGCAGCCATTTAGATTGATAGTGTCTTTCAAATTTCCTTTCTCTTAAGGTGTTACAATTTTTAGGTGGACCAACTATTCAAACAGTGAGCAATTAACACACTCTCAACCACACTGGGTCTGTTTAATTTTTGGCGAATTAGCTCCTGAAATTAATAATGCCTTTCACTGAGAACCTGCTCATTTGTGGATAAGGGATTATTTGCTTAAATGATATCTGTTTCAGATATTATACAGCCATTAATGAGGAATCCAATAATATCTATTTTTTCAACCTTCCTAGCCACAGAATATATTGAATTCGCTGAAGCAAAGGAATGAGCTTTCATATTGATTGATAGATGGGATATCTCAAAATAAACAGCTTTAGGCTGGAAACAAACTGGAACGTTCAAAATCTTTATTTATTGTACCTGTTGGCAATGTCAGAAAAAGTCTCCTCAAGTTATAAAACTCACAAGAAGGTTGGAATTATAGAATGATACAGCACTGAAACAAATGATGCAGCAGCCCATTTGTGCACGTGCCAGATCTCTGATTGCACTAATCTAATTTGTTATCTACTCTTTTCCTATTGACAGCTTATCCGACACAAACATCAACTAAACTATCCTCATCAGCTTCTCCTGTTAATTCAACTTGCTCTTTCCAGTTAGTCAAGGACCTATGATGTTAGCCCATACTTATCACCAAGTACATTAATTTTGTCCCAGATTATTATATCTAAAGTACTTCTTTTCCTTTGCCATTAAGTTAATGAGCCCATGGATGACAAGTAATGCCCATCCATATATCCACTTCACTGAGAATCATTTCGTACAAAACCAGCGACTTTTCTTTTTTTTTTAATTTTAGGACATTTAGAATCTGAGGCTTGTGTGCTTTCACAATATATATCTATATATATACATATATATATAATTAATTATCTGGTTCCTTCTTTAACTGAGGAACTACAAGTTAATCCATTCCTTACTTCAAATCAGATTGTTCATTTCCATCTCTATTTTATTGTTCAAATACTGTATTTTCAACAATTTTTATTCCAATATATCTGAGTTCAATTATTTATAACGATTGAGTGTGTCTTTTGGTACAAGTTTAAAACAGCTAGCCAGGTGGAAAGTGCTCTCGCTTCGGGTAGAGTATTTTTTAATGTGGATTTGTTTCTTATTCTATTCAATGCTAATTCTGCAGATGATTATTATGATCACTTTTCCTTAATATACTCCATTTGAAACATGTAACGCTGCCCAACTTTATTTCCTAGAAACTATTGGATTTTTTTATACTTGGATCAAAATATTAATTAAAATGTTCATTTGTATACACAAGGCTATCAACTCATTGCCCTTCCTATCTCTGTGTGTTTTAAAATACTTTTTGTTCAACTTTATTCCATTTCTCCAGTTCTTGCATTTTTCTATAATTCATCTAAAAAATTGCTCTTCCATCATTGTTTCCTCAATTTGTGGATCTGCAGTTAGTGCAGAAAGTGTAGTAGCTTTAATATTGTTCCACAATTTCAATCTGAACCTTTCCTATCTATTTTGCTGTCCAAAGGTCCCACAACCCTCTGAACACATTACTCCAAATGCAACCTCACCAACTTGTACAACTGTGACATAATGACCCAGCCACTACACTCAATAGTCTGATGAATTAAGGACTGTACCAAAAGCCTCTTGACCAAAGCTACCTGTCACACCACTTTCTGGAATTATGTATCAACACCGGAAAGTCATGGCACAAAAGATATGAAATATAACTGTGAACTACTATATAACCAAAAGTGGCAGGGTTATTAGAGCAGATGAGAGTGGTGGATGGATGTTTTTCTGAATGGAAATCTGTACTGAATGGTGTACCACGGAGATCAGTGTTGCAACCTCTGTTGTTTGTAATACGTATATATGTATATAAATCACTTGGATAAGAATATATGGAAAATAATTGTAGATAAAAATGCTGGAGAAACTCAGCGGGTGAGGCAGCATCTATGGAGCGAAGGAAAGGGCGACGTTTCGGGTCATTTGGTATCTTTTTAGTTAGCAAATTTGTTTAAAGATACATTGGACATAGATCAGCTGAAAAGTTGGATGGAGAAGTGGCAGATAGGATTCAATCCAGACATGTGTGAGGTAACGCACTTCGAGAAGTCAAATTCTGTTAGGACATACGGAGTCTATTTGGTGCGTCGATGTACAGAGATACTTTGGTGTGCAAATGCATAGCTCTTTGAAAGTGGTGGCATACGCAGAAAGTGGTGCAGCGGTAGAGTTGTTGCCTTACAGAGCTTACAGTGCTAGATCCTGACTATGAAAGCCGTCTGTTTGTCTATGGAGTTCGTACGTTCTCCCCATGACTGCGTGAATTTTCTCCAGGTGCTCTGGTTTACTCCCACACTCCATAGACGTACAAGTTTGTACGTTAATTGGCTTGGTATAAAAGTAAATTGTCCCGAGTGAGTGTAGGAAAATGTTAGTGTGCGGGGATCGCTGGTAAGTGCGGCCTCGCTGGGCCGAAGGGCCGCTGTATCTCCACTAAGTGCATGTGACATGTGAAAGACACATTTGGCATGTTTGCCTTCATTGGCCAAGGCAATGACTATAATAATTGTGTTGGAGTTGTATGAAACATGGGTCAGATCACACTTAGAGTTTGTATGGTTTGTATAGCAAGGATGTGATAGCAATAGAGAGAGCACAAAAGAGATTCACTAGAATATTGCCTGGAATGGATGGCTGTAGTTATAAGGGGAGACTGAGTGTATTCTCACTGGAGTGTATGAGGTGAAAGTTGGCATGATAGAGGTTTACAAAATTATGATGGAGAAAGATAGGATAGATAATCAGAATTCTGGGGCAAAGGAGGCCAGAACAAAATTATACAGGTTTAGGTGAGAACAGATTTGCTTTGGTCCAAACACGATTGGTCTCAAATCTGGATACATGGAGAGGTGATGTTTTGGATCAGGATCCTTCTTCGGTCTCCAAGCAGGTGGGCCTTAACTCTGTATTTCTCCGTCTTACTTTTGATTTCTCCAGCGTCCTCAAGTTTCACACATTTCCTTTACACTTTACATTCCACAAGTGCATTTAATATATGTTTCTTTATCCCTTTAAGCAATGTTGGAATTTTCCTTGCATCCCCTGACAAAGACAAACATCCAAAACATTTATTCAACAAACATGTCCACTTTATCATTTCTCAGCACCATTGTTTAATTCAGTTCCCCTGACTCCAGGTTTATCTCTCACGTTAGAGTGGCCATTATGTAGAAGCACGAACTGCAGATGCTTGTTTTAGAGAGACCATTCCTTGATTATGCAATATACAGTAACCAATAGCTGTGAATACTACATTAAACTAACATACACTCAATAATTCTATGTGGATATGCTGTGCACTGCTACATTATTACCAGGAGTCACAAGAAATACAGTTGCTGGTTTGCAAACAAAAAAACGCAAACGCTGGAGTAACTCAGCAGGTCAGGAAGCATCCCTGGAGGACCTGGATAGAAGATCTTTTGGGTTGGGATCCTCCTCTGTCTGAAGAACTGTCCCCTGCAAAACATGGCTTATCCATGTCCTTCATATATGCTGCCTGACCCACTGAGTTACTACAGCACTTTGACATTTTTTACATTATTATAAGACCTTGCACCACCAAAACCCCCCAGAAATTCTCAGCATGTCAGGTGGCATCTGTGAAGACTGACAAAGAGTGGACACTTCAGGAATGTTTTGATCTGAAATGCGAACTATTGTTGCCTTCACCTACTCCAGAATTTTCTTATTTCAATTCACAATTTCTAGCATGTTCAGTTTTTTTTTTCGTTAGATTATTGCTTTGGCATTAATCTTCCTTTTCACCTCAACTCATCTTCTCATTCATCGCCCATTACATTGAGCCACATATTGTCCAGTGTGACTAACTGTGGGGCATTTGTGGAAAGGAATGTCCCAATTTCTGTCAGTGTGTACTCTATCATTTTCCACACCTGCAACGTGTTCATACCTGAATTCAAATGTCTTCCTACTCTGCCAGACATCAGCTCTGGAAAATTTTGTGACCAAAGGTGGTCTGGTTAACATTGCTTCTATGTATTGCCTATGATATTTGCAGATATATAACAGAAAAAACCTTGCGATATTCACCCACAGGTAATCCTGGGTTTTCATTAAGCAAACCAGGGAGGAAGGGTAATTGGAAGATGCGTGGGCTAACAACGGCTAGTGGTAAAATGCCACTATCACCAACCATCTTCCAATCGCCCATCTGCACTGGTATGCTTGGCCTCACCCCTACCTCTCTTTACCAACTTTGTCCCCTCTGCTCCTAAATGATTGAGGTCTGCTGGTCAGGAGGTCCAGAAGCCAGTTGGCTGACCTGTAGTCTTAGTTATTAGATTAGTTTAGAGATGCGTGGATTTAGTGTATGTTAGTTTAATGTAGTATTCACAGCTATTAGTGTGGAAACAAGCCCTTCGGCCGACCGAGTCCGCACTGACCTGCGATCCCCGTTAATTAACATAAGCCTACACACACTAGGGACAATTTACACTTATACCAAGTATACAAACCCAAGCCAATTAACCTACAAACCTATACATCTTTGAGGTGTGGGAGCGCTGGAAGGGAGCAACTCTACCGCTGCGCCACCGCGCTGCCCTTAATGAATCAACAAATAGCATGAGTCAATGGATACCATCCTTGCACAGGTGTCAGGTAATCCAGAACTGAATGCAGTGTAGGAAACATGACCTCTGCCATTGACCTATTTTTGTCTGTACAAATTGAAAATAAGTCTTGGTTATCCAGAAGACTGGTGCAGATGAGCGCCGTTACCAGTCTTTCAAAGCACTTCATTATGGTCGATGTTAGAGCTACAGGGCGGTAGTCATTAAGATAGATCACTTTATTTTTCTTGAAGCAGATGGGGAATGGTGGAACAATTTACATAGGAGTTGTACAGATATTTGCGATAATTGGTGACATAGATAAAGGAGTAGAAACAAATGAGCAACACAATAGATATAGTCGAGTTGAGTTGAAAAAAAATCTGAATTCCTTGCTTTTTTTTCCTACAGTGTTAGTAATAGTCAGCGATTGGCCCAATAAGTGTGATCAGCAAACTCCTAAGAAGCTACAAACCAGAAATAAATCAGGAAATTCAGCAAAACACAGCACATCATCAAGCATTGTGAAAGCAAACAATAACATTTCAGAAAAATGAGAAAATCGGTTTATGTGAAGGAGCAGCTGGTGGTGTGACTCAGTGAAAAGTGGATTAGGGTTCAATTTATGGTGCAAATTAGGTTAAATATTTTTATGCCAAAATTAGTAATTTGATCATCGAACAAATTTCATGTCTTGAAATTCATCATTGGTCTTGTTGCTACCGAGTCTTAATCTTGAATAAAATCTGCTGGTGATAATATGACCTCATTTATTTATCTGATTTTATATTTATTTACATTTTCAATGCATTTAACTTGTTGCTTCTCTGCATGGTGATATTGGAGTTTTGTGCTGGTTTATAACTTCCACAGATAGGGAACTTTCTACGCTTATTTTTACAATTCAGCATGGGGGAATGAAGGGAGGTCACATCGAGCAGGGTAAGCTGCATGGGAAAGAATTAGTGGCATGGTGGTGCAGCAGTAGACATGCTGCCTTACAGCGCCAGAGACCTGGGTTCAATCCTGGCTATGAGTGCACTCTGCATGGAGTTTGTATGTTCACCCCATGACCTGCTTGGGTGTTCTCTGGGATCTTTAGTTTCGTCCCACAATCCAAAGACCTACGGGTTTGTAGGTTAATTGGCATGGTATGAATGTAAATTTTTCATAGTGTGTAGGATAGTGTTAATGTGTGGGGATCACTGTTCGGCACGGATCCGATGGACTGAAGGGCTTGTTTCCGTGCTGTAATTCTAAATTAAACTAAACTAAAATGTAGGGCCTTAGCAACAGTCCATAAGAATTAAAGAACTTGAGGGAGCAATTTTCTTACCTGAACGTTATTAGTGACCATTTCTCAAGACACCTTGCTTCAAACAAATCATTGTGCCTACAATCTATCAACTACCCTAGCCACCACTGCAACCTCAAATATAGACCAGGAGCACAATACCCATGCTTGTTAAGGGCCTGTCCCACTTTGGCGACTTTTTAGGCGAGTGCAGGCGACTCTGCTCTCGCCTTATGATCGCCACATGCTCGCCAAATGGTCGCCACATGTTCACTGGTGGTCTCTAGTGAGTCTCCTTCATGGTTGCAATCTTGGAACTAGTCACGGCCTCAGTATGGTCGCCACAAATTTTTCAACATGTTCAAATTGGTCGCCATGGAGAAAATCGATAATCCTGTCATCGTAGGTGCAGTTGTAGTGGGGTCACCATGTAGTTATGGGTAGTCGAGGTAGGCGTAAGTAGTTTTAGTTAATCGCCTTTGCTAACCGGGCATTTTCATTGGCACATTGGGAAAAAAAACGTAAGTACGAGTTTTCAGAACCAAGGAAAACCTCCCGGTAATGTTAAATGCCCCCCAAACTTCACAGCTGTGTATCTCTGGCTTATTAAAAGTTGTCTGACTTCTTAAAAGTGTCTCCACTGCTTCACCCCCCCCCCCCCTTCTCCCCCCCCACCCCCCTTCTCCCCCCCTTCTCTTCTCCTCCTCCCCCGATTTTTAAAGGACTTACCTACCGTACACTGTGTTAGCCGTCTTAACCTTACTGTTCATTGCGGTGTGTGTCTGTATCACCTTGGCTTTGCACCGTGTGAATTTCAGACAGCGCTCCCCCGCTTTCCCAGGCCACCGCCTTTGCAATGTGTTTGAGTGTGTGTGTGTTCCACTCTGACAGTCGCTGTTCTAGTTCCCGGCTTTTCATGCGAGTGCCGCGAACTTGACGTTAGCCGGCAGTCCGCTGACAAATCGCATAAGTGGGACAGGCCCTTTAAGCTAATTGGGAGTCCTGACTTTTATCGACACAAGGAACTTTTTATGAAAAAAAACAGAGTGCTGGAGTAACTAAGAGTGTCAGGTAGCTTCTCTAGAAGACATGAATATGTGATGTTTCAAGACGGGACACTTTATGATGTGCACTTGAACATGCCCGCCATAAACAGAGACATGGCTTCATTCTCGCCCTCTAAAGAAGGATACCGACCCAAAATGTCACCTATCCATGTCCTCCAATGATGCTGCGAGACCCATTGAGTTATTCTAACACTGTGTTTTGACTTTTATAAGTTGATATTGTTCCAGGCTAGAGCTGGAAATATAAATAGCATTTTGTGGCGTGCAGTGGATTTGCACATGAAGACAGGCAGTCCATAAACAAAGACATAGCTTTATTTTTGCCTTCTTAGAAATGACATGTAGGTTGAGTGAGCACAAGATCTGTTTAGATTGGAAGATGCCCCTTCTTATCCACTCCTTGCTTTTCCATAATGAGCATGGTGTTGACTAAACAATTGACCATCATGCTTTGTTGATGCTTTGCAAACTATGAGCATTGCTGACAAGACCAATATTACTGATTATTCCTCAATGACCTTGAGAAGCTAATGACTTGGTACTTTATTGTGGTTATTCTGGTGAACATACAACTCATTATTTTGGGGGTAGGGTTCCTGTACTTAACAATGATAAATGAACTGAAATATATTTCCAAGTAGAATAGTTTGCAACATGAAGGGAAACATGCTGGTGATGGCTAATTCAGGTGGACAGTTATTATCACTGACTTCAACCCCAAATTTAGGTGTGGCCGCAATAATATTATTTACTATTATGACTAAAACTATCTTTTCCATGGGCATTAAAACATATGTGCACATTTGTCCTTCATTTCTTCTCTGCAGATTCCTGCTATGTGTCATCTTTTCCTACAAGTGGAAAATGTGTCAGTTAATGTCAAGCAATCTGTTTGTGTGTTGTGGGTGTCCTGGCTGGATAGCTGCCAGGAAGATTGAGCTGAAGGTTACATATAGTGGGTTGAAGTCATGTTCAAATGAGGAAAATAATATGATTTGAATGGTTGTGACCTGACAGATTATTCAGTAATGGATGATGGGGGGTTTAAAGATTTAAATCCTGGTTGAAGTTAGTTGTACAATTGGTCAGAAGACCCATTTGAAAACGATCGATCATTGATCTTGGTAACTTGAGGCATGACTGAATATCTTCCTGCATTTTATTTTCGATCCTAAGACTTTGGGACAATAGCCCAACATTGATCTTTGCTACTTCTTCCTACCATCTCCCAAACACCCAATGGGTGCAAGGAGAAAAAAGAATGGCAGGGGTGGGACAAGTCTTTGATTATGTTGGCTGCTTTTCAGAAGCAGCCTGTAGTGAAGATGGAGTCAGTGGTGGGGAGACTGATCTGCACGATTGGTCTACATCCACAAGTCTCTGCAATTTATTGCAGCCACGGGCTGAACTGTTCCCAAACCAAGCAGTGATGCAATCTGACAATATGTTTTCTATGGTGCATCTGTAGACGTTTGTAAGAGTCATCTGACATTTCCTCAATCTCCTCAGGAAAAAGATGACTCTGTTTGTTGGCGAGTTTAATAGCCTGATGGCTGTGGGGAAGATGCTGTTCCTGAACCTGGATCTACCAGATTTCAGGCTCCCGTACCATCTACCCGAAGGTAGCAGAGAGATGAGTGCATGGCTAGGATGGTGTGGGTCCTTAATGATGTTGGCATCCTTTATGAGGCAGCGACTGCGATAGATCCCTTCGATGGTGGGGAGGTCAGAGCCGATGATGGAGTGGGCATTGGTCACAACTTTCTGCATTCTTTTCCGCTCCTGGATGCTCAAGTTGCCGAACCAAGCCACGATGCAACCAGTCAGCATGCTCTCTACTGTGCACCTTAGAAGTTCGAGAGAGTCCTCTTTGACATACCGACTCTCCATAATCTTCTCACGAAGTAGATGCGCTGATGTGCTTTCTTTATAATTGCATCAGTATCAGAATCAGAATCAGATTTTATTTGCTAAGTATGTTTTGCAACATGCTTGCAAATTCACTGGCCAGGTCAGTCATACAATTAAAAGCAACAGACTCAAAAATAGCCTGTGTGCTGGGACCAGGAAATGTGCATGCCCAGGAATTTTAAGTTCTTGACCCTTTCCACATCGTCCCGTTGATATAAACGGGATTGTACGTCTCTATCCTACCCCTTCCAATCTCCACAATCAGTTCGAGAGGAGGGGTCAAGGAATGGTAGGGAAGTGTCGGAAATGGTCCAAGTGTATTTGAGTGCCGGATGGAAGTTGGTGGTGAAATGAATGAAGTCAGTCAGTTGTGTGTGGGTGCAGGAGGTGACACCAAAGCAGTCGTCGATGTAATGGAGGTAGAGGTCGGGGATGGGGCCCTGGTACGCCGAGAACAAGGATTGTTCGACGTACCCAACAAAGAGGCAAGCGTAGCTGGGGCCCATGCGTGTCCCCATAGCTACGCCTTGTGTTTGGAGGAAATGGGAGGAATCAAAAGAGAAGTTATTGAGGGTGAGGACCAACTCTGCTAGGCGGAGGAGGGTGTCAGTGGACGGGTATGGGTTGCTCCTCTGGTTGAGTCTGAAGAAGGGTCTCGACCCGAAACGTCGCCTATCTCCTTCGCTCCTTAGATGCTGCTGCACCCGCTGAGTTTCTCCAGCTTTTTGTGTACCCTCCACAATCAGTTCCTTGGTTTTGCTGGTGTGAGAGCCAGGTTATTGTGCTGGCACTATTTGGTCAATCAGTCGATCTCACTTCTATACTCTGACTCGTCCCCATCGGTGATTCATCCCACAACAGTGGTTTCGACGGCGAACCTGATGATGGAGTTTGCACTATGTCTGGCTATGCAGTCATGAGTATAGAGTGAGTAAAGCACATCCTCTTTAACCTGCCATGTGTTAGATACTCATGAACTCTTGTTGAAGGTATTGAATGGTTTGTGTAGTCCAGGCTGTAGAGAGGAATCATTTCAATGAACTAACCTATGTACTGATTGAACATGACACACACACAGTTTGCTCAAAACCCTCTCCTTATTCTTTAGACCCCATAGAATTGCACACACAACAGCGCAAAATCAACATATTATTAATAACATTTTGAGTGTGGTCATGTTGGCTTAGGTTCGAGTGGGGGCGCCGTAGAGTATGGCTGCCCTGCCTGCAGCTGTAAGTCCTTTCACCCTTTTTTTTATTTTTAGTGTGTTAAAAGGTTTTGTCCTGGTGGTCTTCTAGACTTTTTATGTGGGGGGTGGGGAGGAGAAGGGGGAAACTGGTTTTCCCAGTCCCTACCTGGTCGGAGATGCGTCTTTCCTCCGAGCCGCATCTTCGCCCCTTCCTCGCAACCTACCAACGGGACTGGAGCGGCGTTTCCTGCCGGGACCGGCCAGAAATTCAGCTTCGGTGGCGGCGCAGCGCTGAAGCACCATCGCAGAGCGGGTGATGCCTTACCGAGGGTCACCGTGTGGTAAGCTCTGGAGTGCTGAGACTGCCGCCTCCAACATCGCGGAGCTGCGGGTGTTGCTGACTTTGAACACCGCGAAGCCTGGGATCTTTCGCCGAGATCGCCAGTGTTGGAGCTCCGACCAGCGCGGCCTGTGGACTTTGGAAGCCGCGGTCTCCGGCAGCAAGCGGCCGTTTTGGAACTCCAAGCCGCTGAGAGTGTTCTTCCGACGTCGGAGTTCCATCATCCCAGCGAGAGGGCCTGAAACATCGGGCCGTCGTTGCGGCGACCGCGGAGGCCTCAAATAGGCCCCGACCACGGGTGAACATCGAGGAAGTGGACTGAAACTTTGCTGCCTTCCCTCACAGTGGGAAACATTGTGGGGGGATGTTTTTATGTTTAATGTTTAATTCTAAAATGTTGTGTTTATTTTATTCGTGTGCTGCAATGGCAACTCAAATTTCACTCCACCAATTGGTGTATGTGGCCATAAATGTCCTTTGTCCTTTCTCCTTTGTCCTTGTCCTTGTTTACTGCAGTTCTAAATTTAAAAGCTATAATTCTGTTATTTGTAGTGGAAGTAAATAGAAATTAAAAGTGGTTCAAAACTGTGGTCATTTTCAAATTCATTCTCTTTGACACTTTCAGCGTTTGAAGTTCCTAAGGTATTTAAAATACATTTCAAATAATATAAGAGCACAGAATATTGCTATTTGGTTAATGATCCCCTGAAAGCCAACTCAATGTGCCTGGATAAATGTATTATTAACCTTAAATTAGAAAATCAACCTTGAACTTGAACATTTTCCATTAGAAAGTTTATTGTGCATTTGGCCTCTTTCAAAAGGGAAATTCATATGCTCATGTACTGCAGTTTATAATTTGTGAAATACAAATTGCACAATGCAATAACTGTTAATAAACATGTCGATTACTTATTGTGAAAGGAAAACATATTGCAAAACTGTTTTTGTTGCATATCATATTACCATGGTTATTGCATCAGCTTCAATGGAGCTGGTGCCAGAAAATTGCCCATTACATAATTGAATTCTCCCATACAAAAAACATGAACCCAATTTCAGTGAATGTTATCAAGAAATGTTGTAAATTCAAACAGAAGAATTAGGATATTTTTTTCACCAGGCAACAATATAAAAACGGGAAAAATGAGGTGCCACTTATGTCGTTGCAAAATGTGTTTGCATATAAATTAGCTGTTTTTCTCTTTCGCTTATGAGTCACTATGATCATCAATGAGATACAATGATTTATTGGCTTTAAGGAAGGAATCTTTTTCAGGCTGCATTGAAAGAATCAGTAAATCTAGAAATTGTTCCTCATTGTTTCTGCTTTCTGGATAGTAAATGTCTCACTTTTGTGGAACTGTATCCCCTGACTAAAGGTAATATCTAACACCAAAGTGAATTGGGTGATTTTACTTCGGAGTCACGTGAGTGATTCCATGAAGAAGCCCCCCCATGTCCGCATGCGCGTCATTACGTCGTTCGCATGGCGACGCACCGGACTGGCAGGCGCTTCGCTCCTGCCAGCGGTAAGTTTAAACTTGGAGGTAAGTTTTTGTTTTTTTTTACTTGGTTGTGTTTTTCTTGCAGGTATCTCTTTTTATAAGAGTTTTCCTGCTGGATATGTCAGGGCGAAGTCCGGACAGGCCGCGGGAAACCGGTTATGGGCCGTGGGGAATTGATACTCCGGTCAGCACCGCGGAAGTGCGGGTAACTGGCGGCCGTCAGAGTTCGCTACCGCAGTGTGTTTCCCGTGGAGGGGGTGAATCCAGCATCAGTATCGCCTCCAGAGTCGCTGACAGTGGTCAGCAGCTAGACCGCTGTGGTTCCCGTGGAGTGGGTGAATCCAGCGGCGGTATCGCCACCAGAGTCGCCGACAGTGCGGTCAGCGGGTCCCAGGCCGATGGTGTGCCCATGGGAAATAGGTAAATCCAACAACAAGTCGGTCAGGCCTATGGACTCGGGGAGTCAGGCCAGGAGGGTTCCCCTCCTTCAATGTGTAACGTCTTCGGACGTTTGGCCCACATGGAGCACCTCATGGAGAGGTGGCTCCACAACGATATGCTCCAAAGGAGGGAGCTATCAGCCCGGGTTTCCTCGGGAATCCGTGGCAGCAGCACCTGTTTCAGGACTGTCCAGAAAAGATGCTCCAGCAAGAGGAGCTTTATATCTGTGGGTCTCCTCAAGGGCCCGTGGCAGCAGCACCTGTTGAAGGGCTGTCTGGGAAGAACTCCGGATGGAGCGGATGCTCCATTGTGATATGCTCCGGCAAGAGGAGCTTTATATCCACGGGTCTCCTCAGGGGCCCTTGACAGCAGCACCTGTAGAAGGGCTGCACGATGTCTCCCTCTTGGAGGAGGTGAGCACATGGAGTCAGTTTTGTTCTAACTCCAAGATCGGAGGTATAGCTGATGAGCATACCACGAGGCAGGGGCCCGTGGCAGCACCTGTTCAGGGCTGCCTATGAATCTACCTCTCTGTGGAGGGCAGTGCAAGTGGTCAGTGGGTAACTGACTTCAAATTCTAAAATACGTCCGTGGAACGTACTGGAGCACTTGCGTATGGATTGAAGAGAGTCCTCGCAAATGAAGGTGGTAGGATACCCGGAAGGGGCCAGAGTTGCCCTCATGTTATTAGTGCGGGGAATGAACAGTGCTATCAGGGGTGACATTAAAGACCAGCCGCCGAATCTTCTCTTCAGGTAAGACCTATTCAACAGGTAAAACCTGGATGAGGAAGCAAAAGCTATCGGACCAATCAAGGTACCAACGACGAGCAAAGCTTAATCTGACAACACACCCCACGCCTCCATTGGCAGTAAGCACTTAACTGAAGTTGGTGGCGGCATGAAAGCTGGGCAGAGGCATTCAGGCCGAGGCCCAAGCCGGTCTCAGGAATAATATGGGACCATCTAAAAGTTGGTAATATTTACATTTGTTTTTTTATACAAATTATAATGATAACATGTGTTTAGTTTATGTGTTGTATGAAAGTAGAATTCCCGTGGTAAGGATGGAAGGGGCCCTAGTGGCCTTACAACACACAAATGGTTGTGGCATCTAACCATTTAAGCTGCACAATACTAGGGTTCCAAGCACGGAATTGCGGCCAGAATTGTCTTTCGAGGCAGGTTCAGAGTTATGGCCAGAGTTGTCTTTCGAGGCATGCTCAGTATTATGGCCAGGATTGGTTTTCAAGACAAGCTCGGAAATCGGGCCAGAGTTGTTGCTAGAGCAGTTACGGAATTGGCGAGGCCTGTTTATTGTGAAAGATGCAGAATGTCGTTTAACTCGCATGTGCAGTATATATTTTTCTGAATAGGAAACTTCGCATCTGATTTCCATAGGATGTTCCCATTTACAGGGATCACTGGAGACATTTGAAATTTATCTGGATAGGGCAATGATAAAAAACATTGCAAAATGGATTAACCAGTTCCTAGGTTATTTACCAAATTACTAAAACCGATGCTTGAACTGGTCAGAGCTCAAAAACATTTGTTATGTCTTGTCTGAGAATATGCTAACATTGTATGTTGATAAACTCAACTGTTTCAGCCTCAAGCTCTATTTAAGAAAAATTAAGGTGATACCAACTAGACTTGTTGATCATTGGGATTTACCTTTAATTATTAATTAGCCTGTGACTCCGCCCTGCGGCAAGCCATTGGAATTAGTAGGAGCTTGTAGCAATCTTGTTGTGATAAGCAGCCTTCTATTCATCATGTGTAATTGGCAATATAGTAGCTGTGGTCAGCTGTGCAAGTGGGGGGGAGTGGGGGGGGGGGGAGGGGGGGGGGGGAGTGGGGGGGGGGGGGGGGGGAGTGGGGGGGGGGGGAGTGGGGGGAGTGGGGGAGTGGGGGAGTGGGGTGCTTACATCTCTCAAGTGCTATGTAGGTCTTTGTGACTGAAGCTACCAAAGTCATAATGGTGGACGAACAGTATTCAGCATTGCCCCAATAGTCTGGTTAGTAAAATTTCAGTTATATTATAAACTGATGGGGCTCTAAGGTGGAAAATTATGAATGCCATCTCTAGATCAGAGGCGGTGGAGGTTTGCATGAGTTAACATTTATTCTGTTATTGGTATCAACTATCTATAGACACTAGGTGCATTCTATAGGTTAAAGGGTTTTGTGTGAATATGCATAATCTGCATGGTCAACGTTGAGTTGATACACCGTGGTGGTGGCATATGTTTGTCACATGAGTGCAATCAAGTCAGAATATCCTGTAATAATTTACCTAACCTCATTTTGTGTTGGAATATCATCACAATGGAACACCGAATATCGATAAGTTTGTTTCCAGGCTCATTTACTGGTTGCAAAATATGTGGCATAACAGGGGCGAAAGATACATTCTCGCTACAAGGAGAAGGAAGTTATTTTGTCTCCCTCTATTTGGCCTCATCAGTCGGGTCTTACAATAAAGTCAGCAAGATCTTGCTTTAGGTTGTTGTTCTGTCTGACTGGCCTATGCAGCCGTGCTTCCCGTTTTTGTCGGGAATAATAATACAACCTTTTACGGTTATTCTAAACGTAAAACTTGCTGGTTCAGCCTGTGGCATGGGAAACCAGCCTCTGCATGATAAAATCAATTTATTGACATAGATTCTGAGTCGACTGCTCCTATGGCTCGGATTGTCAGACCAATCCATGTATGTGCTCACTGCAGAGTGCAGGGATAGCACCAAAAAAGAAAAGCGTTACATTTCCTCTTCAGGAGATGGGAAGCATTTTGTTTGAATGCTAATGTTACATCTAATACGGTACAGGTAAGTGATGTCTTGGAGTTTGTTTCAAATGGGTCTTTGACAATAAATTAAGTTATAGGACAGTTAACTGTGCCAACGTGTCTTCCCATCATATTTGCTGCAGCGAACGGGACCCACTCTGTCGGGTTTCACCCTCTGATACCGAGTTTATAAATTATATCTTTTACACAAGTTCTCTCAGAACAAGCACAGGGCAGTATGGGATATTGACATGGTATTAACACTATTTCACCAGGGGGCTCCAGCTACATCCTTAGCTTTGGCTCGGCTCTCATATCGTAGTTATCCTAATGGTGCTGATTAGCGCAACAGGTTCAGTCACTACATGTTGTGACTGGACAGGATGGTTACATCTGCAAATAATATTATATTTTAATGTTTAGTTAAGCCGAGCAGACGTGAGGTCTCAAGCTAGTTTCATGGCATACCCCATGGACCTTTCGGTTATGTATGGTCACACATATGCAACACTACATCAAGGTGACCAAGAGCCTTAGAGGTTTGGAACTAGCAATGTTTGTTAATTACAAAACTTTATAAGAAGGTATTGGTTCAGACCATCTCCAGGTGGTTAAAACTGATTTTGGCTCATACGGGAGTAGATACTGATATTTTCAAATCTCACTCCACCACGGCTGCTACAACATCAGCAGCAAAGGTTATGTACGTGCCGCTGGACCACATCCTAGCGGCTGCAGGATGGTTGAACGAACAAACTTTCTGAACTTTTCGTAATAACCTATTGCCAGACGGGGTTATTTGCCAACTCTATTTTAGGTTCAGTGGTTAAGTTTACTCCCGGATGAGAGGAGTTACAATTATTATTATTTATTCATCTGTCATGAACGGGGGAATGGGAGAACGGGGGGACGGGGGACATGTTTTGTCCCCCCATGTTTTCATTTTGAGGGACAATCCCTCCCCCACATGTTTTGTGAAACATGTTGCAGTAAAACTGCCACCACAGCCTCCGAAGTTAGCCAGCTCCGTGATGGTAAGCCCACAGGCTCTGCGACCATCGCCCTCAAGATCGATTCCAGTTGAGGTCGCCAGCTCCTAGAATCTAGCAACCCGGGACTAGCTGCAGTTCCCAGGTCGCCTGCGTGCCCCGAGAGTGGCTGTAGCATCCAGGTCAGCTCACCTGCCTTGGGAGTGGCTGTAGCATCCAGGTCGGCTCGCTTGCCCCAGATCTGGCTGTAACGTCCAGGTCGCCTGCGTGACCCGGGACTGGCTGTAGTTCACAGGTCGGCTCGCTCGCGCCAGGTCTGGCTGCAGTTCCCAGGTCACCTGCGTGGCCCAGGACTGGCTGCAGTCCCCAAGTTGTGAAAACCAATTGAAAAAAAAAAGCCTGCAGGCCGGACGATTTAGGTTATGGCCCAGATCTGGCCCGTGGTCCATAGGTTTCCGACCCATGTCTTAGATATCAGGCCTGATTGTGTCCCCCCCCCATGTTTTAAAAGCGATTTCCACCCATGTTTTAGGATAGTGTTCGTGTGCGGGGATTGCTGGTCGGCACGGACTCGGTGGGCATAAGGGCCCGTTTCCACACTATTTTACTAAACAAAACTAAACTATACTATTTAGGCCACGGCAAGTATTTCTGTATAAATGCTGCTTCCTACTGAGACATATTATAGCATTTAAGATTAACATGTTGTGATGGTGCAAAACAGATTGGTGTCTTCTGTTCCTCTGCGACAGGACTGGTTAACTTCTTCCATTCGTTTATGAGGAGATGGCGCTGCTGACAAGGCCAACCCTTACTTTTGGTTTATTGATCATCCCTTGAATCATGTGAGCACATCTCCTGGATGAATATTTTTCTGGTGATGAAAAGATATCATCGACGTGGTTTTAATCTTATCTAATCATAGAAAGCTGTTTGGTAAAATGAGTCAAAGAGGGGTGCCTAAATACATTGTTAGAATTCTGGCCTACTGGTATGCCCACCAGAGTATGCAAATAAAATGGGGCAATAGGGTCTCAGCCCCATTTGGGGTTAGCAATGGTGTTGGACAAGGGGGAATTTTGTCCCCAGTCCTTTTTAATCTATATATTGATGACCTGTCTAAACAATTGAAAGCCTGTAACACTGGGTGCGTGATTGGTAATATTTTAGTGAACCATATTATGTATGCAGATGATCTTGTGGTCTTTAGTCCATCTAGTGCTGGTCTCCTGCAGCTACTTACTACATGTTCCGTGTATGGTGTGGAAAATGACATTAAATATAATGCTAGTAAAAGTGCTGTTATGGTCTGTAGAACCAAAGAGGATAAAAGCCTAAAATATCCTGATTTTAAATTGTCTGACAACAATCCTTGTGTCTGTAATAAGATAAAATATCTAGGGCATATTATTACACAACAAATGACATGATGAGGATATTTATAGGCAACGACACATGCTGTATATATAGGCGAATATCCTCTTGCGTAAATTTGGTGCGTGTGCAGATGTGGTGAAGATGTCGCTATTTAGAGCATACTGCACACCCCTCTACACTGCGCACCTGTGGTCGAACTATTTAAAGACAAGTATGCAGAGACTAAAGGTGGCATATAACGATGCCATGAGAACACTGCTAAGGCAACCAAGGTGGTGTAGTGTCAGTAATATGTTTGTGGCTGCAGGAGTCAGTACTTTAGAAGCTATCCTAAGACACCACATGTATAAATTCATTTGCAGGATAAATTACTCTAAAAATGTGCTTATTGTGGCCTGACAAACGTAAGGGTTAGCACTACACGCTACGAATCCCAGCTGTGGTATCGTTGTCTCGTTGTACGACATTGATCATCTTTTACTCTGGATTTTCAACTTAAGTATTGTGTGTTTTTAAAATATATAATTTATGATGCTTTTATGTGATTTACCATGATTTTATATATATTTATGATATTTGATATGCAATGCATTTTTAATGTAATGTTGCCCATTATCTGGACCTTGAGTCTATAATAAAGTTATTATTTTTATTATTATTATTATTATTATTATTATTATTATTATTATTTTTTTTATTATTATTATTCCTCGTGAGCATCAAACACATATCCTAACTAATTAGTGCAATTGAGATTTAAGCATTAAACTATCTGAAGTTCAGTTGGTTCAAATGGAAACACTTGAGTTTGCTCAGATGATTGTATTTACTGCAAGAGAAATAATAATTTCTGCAACATCAAACAAACAACAAAACACAAGGCAAATATATAAATAGGCAAATTTGATTTGTTTACTAGATATTGATTCATTGTGATGTTTCTCGCAGTGAAGCTGTACCTGTTGTATTTTAAGACAGATATCAATACTGTTCAGTGAATTTTAATCATGGTAATCATCGATGACTGAAAGAAGAATTGATATTACTTTGGAGTTTGAAGGTGCAGCATTTCCAAGATTTGTACCTCCGCTACCTGTACTGTAGCAGTTTATTTCCACAAATATTATGTTTCAATTTGGTGGCATTGAAGTTAACTAATACATACAAAATGTTAATGCATAATTGCTTTGAAAATTCGCGACTTGTTTACATAAAACTAATTCCAATCTTGTTAGGTGCAAGTTATATCTGATGAAGTTAGGACGGCACAGTGGCGCAGCGGTAGAGTTGCTGCCTTACAGCGCTTGCAGCACCGGAGACCCGGGTTTGATCCCGACTACGGGTGCTGACAGTATGGAGTTTGTACGTTCTCCCCATGACCGTGAAGATTTTCCCCGAGATCTTCAGTCTCCTCCCACACTCCAAAGACATACTGGTTTGTAGGTTAATTGGCTTGGTGTATGTGTAAATTGTCCCTAGTGTTTGTAGGATAGTGTTCATGTGCGGGATGATCGCTGGTCGGCGCGGATTCAGTGGGCCGAAGGGCCTGTTTCTGCTCTGTATCTCTAACATAAATTAAAATTTAAAAGATACTTAAACGTGTGTATTACAAATAAAGAGGTATTAAATATAAAAGGTACTCATACATGTTAATTTGTTTAATTTATATAAAAAGGCAGCTGCTTTATCATAGCAAACATATTTAGCCAGGTTTCTTCTCCTAGGATGCTAGGAGACTGCAAGGTGACTTGGATAGGCTGGGTGAGTGGGCAAATGTTTGGCAGATGCAGTATAATGTGGATAAATGTGAGGTTATCCACTTTGGTGGCAAAAACAGGAAAGCAGACTATTATTTAAATGGTGGCCGATTAGGAAAAGGGGAGATGCAGCGAGACCTGGGTGTCATGGTACACCAGTCATTGAAAGTAGGCATGCAGGTGCAGCAGGCAGTGAAAAAAGCGAATGGTATGTTAGCTTTCATAGCAAAAGGATTTGAGTACAGGAGCAGGGAGGTTCTACTTCAGTTGTACAGGGTCTTGGTGAGACCACACCTGGAGTATTGCGTACAGTTTTGGTCTCCAAATCTGAGGAAGGACATTATTGCCATAGAGGGAGTGCAGAGAAGGTTCACCAGACTGATTCCTGGGATGTCAGGACTGTCTTATGAAGAAAGACTGGATAGACTCGGTTTATACTCTCTGGAATTTAGGAGATTGAGAGGGGATCTTATAGAAACTTACAAAATTCTTAAGAGGTTGGACAGGCTAGATGCAGGAAGATTGTTCCCGATGTTGGGGAAGTCCAGGACAAGGGGTCACAGCTTAAGGATAAGGGGGAAATCCTTTAAGACCAAGATGAGAAAGACTTTTTTCACACAGAGAGTGGTGAGTCTCTCGAACTCTCTGCCACAGAGGGTAGTTGAGGCCAGTTCATTGGCTATATTTAAGAGTGAGTTGGATGTGGCCCTTGTGGCTAAGGGGATCAGAGGGTATGGAGAGAAGGCAGGTACGGGATACTGAGTTGGATGATCAGCCATGATCATATTGAATGGCGGTGCAGGCTCGAAGGGCTGAATGGCCTACTCCTGCACCTAATTTCTATGTTTCTATGTTTCTATATAACCTAAAGCAAATCTAAAGTCTCACGTTAGCAAACTAAGCACTTAGTTGTGAAATAAAAATGGTTTCTCAGTTAATGAATCCTCAATCCTTCAATATAACTATTTCTCAAATTCTGGGAATGGAGGCATGTTTCTCAGGAGTCATGTTTTCATGATTGAAATTACCCACAGAAATGGAGCACATCATGACCTATTGCTGGTAACAAAACAACATTTATTACTGTAGTGTAAGGGTTAAACTGACAATTTCAACTAAAATGTGAAATGGAGTTATCAGCTAAGTTAGCACCCCTACATTCCATAGCCTCTCGAAAATAAGTTAATTTGTGTGTTGAGTTTTTAATTTTCAAACCCCGTCTGTGGCATATGTGAGATTGTCTAGTGTCATCTATATTGCTTTTTTATGAGTATCTTTTGCATGCATAAGACCTCCCAAAGAGCTTCACAGGCAATGGAGCATACTTGACATGTAATAATTCAGCATAGATGGCAGCCAATTTGCAAAATCCTACGAAAAATATTCAGATATAACCATTGTGAGCAAATCTATTATTGGAAATGATGGATCAGTACCTGCAGAGGGCAGGGATTCACTATGAAGATATTTTTTCCTTTACATGTTTTTTTAAATATACCTTGTCCCGAGCATTTTACATTTTTATACAGCACATATTCACAGACACCATTACAAAATTTACTCCCTATGTAGTCAGGGACTGGCAGGAGAAGACAGGAGTGTTTACTCTTGAACGAGTACCTGGATGTCTTAATGACTACAGGCCTGTCGCACTGACCTCTGTAGTCATTAAGACCCTTGAAAGGCTTGTGCTGGCCAAGCTGAAAAATATCTCAAACCCCCTGCTGGACCCTCTGCAGTTTGCATATTGGGCCAATAGATCTGTGGATGACGCAGTCAACCTGGGCCTACACTTCATCCTCCAGCACCAAGACTGCCAGGGGACCTATGCGAGGATTTTGTTTGTTGATTTTAGCTCTGCATTCAACACCATTGTGCCAGAGCTACTACACTCCAAACCTTCCGAGTTGACTGTTCCTAAACCCCTCTATCGGTGGATCACCAGCTTCCTGACAGACAGGAAGCAGCATGTGAGGCTGGGAAAGCACATGTCGGACCTGAAAACCCTCAGCATAGGAGCACCGCAAGGCTGCATACTCTCCCCTCTTCTCTACTCTCTCTACACCAATGACGGCACCTCCACTGACTCCTCTGTCAAGCTTCTCTGTCAAGTTTCCATGTCAAGTTTGCGGATGACACAACCCTGATTGGACTGATCCAGGATGGGGAAGAATCTGCCTACAGACAGGAAGTGACACAGCTGGCGGTCTGGTGCCATCGCAACAACCTGGAACTCAATGCTCCTAAGACCGTGGAATTGATAATAGACTTTAGGAGAGTTTTCCCCTCCCCTCATCCCACTCATCATCAACAACACCACAGTCATATCTGTGGAGTCTTTTAAGTTCCTGGGAACCATCATCTCCAAGGACTTTAAATGGGGGCTACCATCGACTCCACAGTCAAAAAGGCACAACAAAGGATGTACTTCCTGCAGCAGCTTAGGAAGCACAATCTGCCACAGGCAATGATGATCCAATTCTATACGGCCATCGTAGCTTCTCTCCTCACCTTCTCTATCACAGTCTGGTTTGGCTCAGCCACCAAGCAAAACATCCAGAGGCTGCAGCGAATCGTCCGATCAGCTGGGAACGTTATTGGCTGCAACCTTCCCTCCATTGATGAACTGTACACTGCAAGGGCCAGGAAGCGAGCGGGTAAGATCATCTCTGACCCCTCTAACCCTGGCCACAAATGTTTTATTATTAATGTTTAATGTTTCATGTGTCATTCCGAACTGTCACTGTATGCCGTTGTCACTTGCGGGTGGAGCACCAAGGCAAATTTCTTGTATGTGAATACTTGGCCAATAAACTTATTCATTCATTCATTCATTCATTCATTCATGTTTGTCTGGATGAGTCATAGTCCATACCCTTACATATGCATCTAAGAGCCATTAATGGCTTAGCAAGCACTTCAAAATTACATTATCTTTTTGAGTGAGCTAGCTACAGAGGTGTGACTAGCTAATATTTGAATATGCAGATAATTTGCAATGGCTAATTTCAATCATTCAAGGTATTTCTCAGCTACAGTGCAATATTAATCTATCCCTTTAAAGCTCTGATAGACAATATGCTCCGTTCCAGTCATTGGCAAACTGCTGGAAGAGCTCAGGAGATTAAACGGTATCTGTGGAGGCAAAGCGATGGTCAATGTTTCATCATGCATCAGACAGGTCTAGGTTCCACTATCTGTAGTTGTTTGTGTTTCCAGCATTATTTTGATATTAATAACTTAAGATTTTGAGATTTCACTTCCTGCTTAACATGGTGCTGAATATAAAGGATGGATGAATGAGTTTTGAGCTGGGCCCAGCATCCTATGGCAATCATTCCTTCAGCATCTAGGGTGACATGAAGGCAAGAGGCCCGGGTTCGATCCTGGCTACAGGTCTATACAGAGTTTGTACGTCAGTGTGTGGGGATCTCTGGTCGGCACGGACCCGGTGGGCTGCAGGGCCTGTTTCTGTGCTGTATCTCTAAACTAAACTCCAAACTAAACTAAATTGACTCAGTGGGCTCCTTGGTTATCAATCACTATAACACGATTTGTCATGACCGTTTTCAAGCTTTTCATTTCTAACTGCCTTCAACTTCTCCACCACAGCTAATCATGAAGACTATATGCTGCTCAAATATCTTGGATATCTTTAATTATGTCTTCAATCGTATATTCTTAATATAATTCTGTCAATTAAGCATTTCTCGCTCATCACTTAAACCCTTTTAAATGTCTCTTTTCTTATAGATTGTATCTGTCTTGTATCTGTCTTATTTCCCTTCTTTCCTTGGATTAATATTAAAAAAAATATTGTTACAAAATCAAAATACTGCTGTTACTGGAAATGTAATTTATAAATGCTGGAAATATTCAGGAAGCTTTTGTGGAAATTTGGAAGTAGGAAGTGGTTAGCAATTGAAAATGACCCTTTGTGAAAATGCTTTTAATTGGGTTTCACTCTCTTTTCTTCAATTTCTGATTAAGGTTCTATATATGAAAATTGAATACATTACTTCCCTGCATGATTTGAGTTATTGGCTGTCCTTCCCAGCAATTTCAAATCATATCTAATTTTAGCCATCTGTAGTCCTTGAATTTTTTATTCTTTGACACGAGTTTCATTAACACGAGTTTCAGAGGCTTTGTGGAGAAAGCAGGAGAATGGAGTTAGGAAGAAGAGATAGATCAGCTATGATTGAATGGCGGAGTAGACTTGATGGACCGACTGGCCTAATTCTGCTCCTATCACTTTTGATCATGTGTCATAAAACCTATCGCTTGGATCTCTCTCTTCCCTCTCCTAGATTCATCCACTAATTTCTGAAGTTTTATTACTCCACTTTGCATCTAATATATATACTCTAAAGTGTTGTTTCCAAGTGGAGTGTGATATAAACACACTTGGCTGCTGCCATAACTCTGGGCCATGCAAGCTGCAGTAAAATTCCAATAATCTGACACCCTCAGGAAGTTGGCTGGATTGTTGAATATTACTCTTATTAATACTCCAACAAACATCCACTGTCTTTTGGATGTCACACAGTGGTACAATACATTTTCCAATCATCTAGGCAAGTTGAAAGAAACCAATGGCCCCACTGAGTAGAAATCAACAGTGCAAAAAAGCTAGATTTTAGTGCATACAGTTTTTGTATGCAGGTTTTGCATACTATTCAGTAAAAATGTTACTATACATAAGCATAATCATACTTCAGGACAAGAGAGTAAGAATAGTAGATTACACTGAGGCAATAGTTGCCACATTTCCAACGCCATTTTGTATGATTCTAGGTCAAAGTTATTAGAAATGTACAGTCTTAACCTGGTGATAAGGTTTGTTGTCCAGGCAGAAGCAGTGGATTGCAGATGCAAGGTCGGTCTGGCCAGGCTATGGTGTTGGTGTACACCACCGCTGCTCCATGCTGCCTCAAGCCACTGCCGACCCGTGTGCTCAGTTTCTTAGATACATAGAAAATAGATGCAGGAGTAGGCCATTCAGCCCTTGGAGCCAACACCTCCATTCAAAAAGATCATGGCTGATCATCCAAAATCAGTACCCGCTCCTGCTTTCTCCCCATATCCCTTGATCCCATTAACCCTAAGAGCTATATTTAACTCCCTCTTGAAAACATCCAGTTTCTGCCTCCATGAAAATTAGAAGGTGGATTCCAGCTCCTCTCTTCAGATGAACAGACTTTTCTTCAAATCCTTTCCTTTAGTGATTACCCCCAGATATTCACCCTAGGTTGGCACATGGCATGGCAGGTAGTGCAGTTATCTCATAACTCCAGTGATTCTAATTTCAGGTACTGTCTGTATGGAATTTACAGATGGAGTTAATGGATGTATGATAGGATAGGTTACAAGTAAAACATGTTACTGACTGAATCCCTTCTCTGTCAATATGAAAATAATCTAATTGTTAAGGGATATAGATTATTCTGTTTCATCCTATCAAAACATAGAAATATAAAAAACAGGCACAGGAGTAGGCCATTCAGCCCTGAGCCAAAATCAGTACCCCATTTTTGTTTTCTCCCCATATCCCATGATTCTGTTAGCCCTGAGAGCTATATTTAACTCTCTCTTGAAAACATCCAGTGAATTGGCTTCCACCGCCGTCTGCAGCAGAGAATTCCACAGATTCACAACTCTCTGGGTGAAAAGATTTTTCCTCATCTCAGTCCTAAATGGCCTACCCCTTATTCTTAAACCGTGATCCCTGGTTCTGGACTCCCCCGACATTGGGAACATTTTTCTCGGTGCGGTGTCTGATCTACTCGAGCCCAAGGCTGCTGCAGGACCTTCAGCGGCCCACTCAAACAACACCTCAATCCAGACACATTGATACACAAATCTGCTGACCCTTGCCTCATGCGATCACCATTCACTGTCTGTGCCCTGGACGCCTCCCACAGCCAGGCTCGGAGCTCCCAGAGTGCCACCGAGGTAGGGGGAGGTAAGAACCTAGCACAGTCACCAGCACTGTTCCTTTCCTATGACAGCACCTCCGCCATCTTGAATCTTGATCTCATTGCAAACTGCAACTAATATCATCTTATTTGGCTTCAGTTTGTGTGACAAATGACAATGTCTTAAAGGCAAATTATTTCCAAAAGAAGGACATTTTTAAGCAAGTTCAACATTAAACACTTCTTGCTTTGGAAAGCTAAATGCATTATTATGTTGCCAGCTGTTTGGGGATTTGTGTAACCACATGTAACCACAGGCGAAAGCCAGCCGAGTGGAGGCAGATTTAACACTCTTGGATTACACTGATATTACAAACAGTTCTCTTGTGCAAATCAACCGCCATGTTCAGGTTAATGTTTCCATATTATATCTAACTATTGGCTTCTGCCATCTGCTTCTTATTTGCTTAGAATATAGCAGAAATAATACAGACAGTTGAACTTTAAATCAACAAAAGTTTGAAAGTTTAAATTTCCTCAGTTCAACTAAAAGATTACATAAGTGTGCAGTGGCTTTTATCCAACCCAGTTTCAAGACAGACTGTCTTCTAGTTATTATACAACATGTAGGTAAACCAAGTTTTTAACATAGAGGAAGAAATAAAATGTAGACACAAAGACACAGCGGGTCAGGCAGCATCTCTGGAGAAAACGGATGAGAAAAATATTTGAACCATCCCTTTTCTCAAGAGATGCTGCCTGACCCATTGAAAGAAAATGTTATGTGGACCTGAGGGTCCATGTGTATGTGTATTGTTGCTTTGTTGCTTAAAGTACTTAGACCATAAGTGATTTTTTTTTTTTTCCCCTCAAAGTACAATTCATTCAATATTTACAACAATCTGGCATAAAGGTGCAGTGGATGGCACATCTGCCTCTTAGCTTCAGGAAGTCAAGTTAGATCCCGTCTCATGCAGTCTATATTGGGGTTGCACATTTTCTCAATTAATTTGTGGATTGGTGGTGGTACTCCAATTTCCTCCCCATTCCCAAGAAAACCTACTGGCAGATTAGATGGCTCCAGTAAATGACTCCCTCATTTAGGCAAGTGGCAAATGAAATGTAGAAGAGCTAGTGGATATTCGAGAGAGAAGTACGGAGCAGGGGAATGGAGGTCATGGAGATGCTGGGTGCCAGCATCTACATGATAGATTGAATGAATTATTTCTGTATCAAAATAAATAGGTACTGTAAGACATATAATTCCTTATATATTCACAAGGTTCACATTATATTAGCATGCTATTATTATTGGTTTGGTCCCACACGCTCTCCAGTTGAGCACATTGAAGTTTTCTTGGGTCACAGGACCTTGGTATGCAATGGTGGATGGGGCTTAAATCGATACTGTCAATCATTTCCTTCATGACTACCATACCAGGTTTGCATGTTGTATTCAGCACACAGCACTGGAGCTTGGAGATTACTAGTCTGCAACATTCAGTTGTAGACAGCTACCCGCACTGAAATATTTGCAAGGTTTAGGCAGACCAAGCGGATGATCTACTAAACCAGCATTACGCAGGTTCTGGACTCAAAGCCTCTGCAACCCAAACCATGCCCTCTTGGCAACTGTTAAATCCTGAAGGAGCAGGGAGATCGTCTCATCCACTGACACGCCCAATGGCAGCTTGCACTGCTGCTAAGACCAGGGATGGGGAGAGCCCTTCTCATCACCAGCCAATTGATGTCTTCAAACAAAAATTGATTGTTGCTTTGAAATGACACAAGCCATTCTGCCAAGTGATGTTGAAGGTTGTCGTAGAGAACCATTGAGCAAGATCAACCATTTCCTCTTCCTGTGGGGTCTTGGGTTCGGTCAATGCTTGTTTAACTTGTGGTTAAAGTTACCCTTCTGCCATCAGTTCTGTGTTATTGCAATATTACAGCAGAATCCAATATTACAGCATTCTATAGACAACACATGAAAGAGATAGTACCTCAATATGACTTCCAGAATCTATACACCGTTCGATGCAGCCTTCAGGTAAGGGCTACGTTGGATACATTTCTACCTCTTTCTCTGGAGATTTGTATATTATATCACTATGGAAATGATCCATTTTCAATCTCTGGTTAAATTGGAATATATTTCAAGTGACTGCTCAGAGTAGAATAAGACATTGCCTAAAGCTGTGTAACATATAGCATATTGGCCACACCTGCATTACAAATAAGTAATACATCTATTACCCTGTTCAAGAGTTTAGTTTAGTTTAGAGGATACAGGCTCTTTGGCCCACTGAGTCTGTGCCATTCAGCGATCCCCACACACTAACACATTAGGGAAAAATGACAATTATACCAAGCCAGTTGGCTGACAAATCTGTATGTCTTTGGTGTGTGGGAGGAAACCGGAGCTTCCGGAGAAAACCCATGCAGGTCATGGGGAGAACGTAAAAACTCTGTACAGACAGCAACAATAGTCAGAATTGAACCCAAATCTCTGACGCTGTAAGGCAGCAACTCTACCTCTGCGCCACTGTGCCGCCTAGTTGTGTGAAAACCATAAATTGTGTGTGAAAGTGCCAAATGATAAGTGCCATAAGTATTGAAAATATCCCACACTTTTAAGTTTAAATCTCAATTTACAAGCCTTACATTTTGCTGTGCTTGCGGTCTGTAGATTTGTTTAATCCTGCGTACCTTGCTCTTAACAACTCCTTCAAAAAATGTTTTGCTTGGAGGAGCTGGAGCTTAGGAACCTCATCCCCAATGCTACTTTTCCTGCAAAGTCTGTTCAGAATATTGATTTTTTTTTTAAACTGCAATGCAGGTAATTTGGCTGTGAGTAAACCCTTTGAAACTGCTGCACAGTAAAGCAGTAAAGCTTTGCAAAGTGAAACGAAAGCAGACTCGATTCGTTGATTTGATCTCATCACACCTTACTCTGTAGTTCTCTTTTTTGTATCTTGTTTCTCTTCGCACAACCATTTTACTTCATATCTTCTCCAATGGATCACTTTGATGTCTTAAGTCTTTGCACTGAACAGAGATTCAGGCTACTTGATCCCTTTGCTAAAAATTGTGGTTTAACCAGAAAAGGATGCATTTTTATGGAACTCGCCTGCAAAAGTAACCACCTCAGCGGTCCATTTGATTCCTGTCCTGAGTTCCTCTGCTACTGGAAATGTGCAGTAGTGACCATTCGAATGAGAACACACTTGAGCTTACCCGGGACTTTCACAGCACACGTTTGACCAATCAAGGCAACAAAACTGTGTCAGCTATCTTCTTCCTCTCCTTCGTCTTGCGAATGAAACATAAACCAAAGGAATAGTTAGGTCTCAAGTCGGGTGTTGAGCAGCCAGGTTGTTGTCAGCTATCAAAAAGTTAGCAATGCAAAGACCTCTCCAAACTAGTGTCGGGTGAAAGGTAGCCCTTGGATTCTTCAACAAAACTCCAGCCTCATGATGTCTGATGACATCAGTTCAAACATAGCAGAGGAAATATGTAGAAATAAACCACATAAACTGGTTTACAGTATGTCAAAGATAAACACAAAGTGCTGGAGTAACTCAGCTGGTCAGGTGGCCTCTCTGGCGACATTTGTGTCGGGGACCTTTAGTCTAAAGTAGGGTCCCAACCCAAAATGTCACCCATCCATATTCTCCAGAGATGTTGCCTGACCCACAGAGTTATTCCAGCACTTTGTGTCTATCTATGGCAGAAGGAAACCTCCTCCCTAAAACCACTGGTTAACTTCGCTCAGCTGATGAACCATTGTCCCCCCATTTTGAAGATCATCAGGGAAGAAGCATTGAAAGTAGAAAGTGGAATGTACTTTGGGAGGGGGTTCACCACGTGCTTCAGTGTAAGGCTTGTTAGCTCTTCCTCAAACTGAGGTGGCTGAGTTCTGAAGGACATAACTGATAATGAGGTCCACAGCAGAGATCAAGCTGCCTGAATTTGTCCTCACCAATTTAACCGAAATAAGTGTATCCTGCTGTAAGTGCACTGGTAAAAGTAACCTCTGCACAGTCCTTGTGGAAATAAAGTGTGATCATCACAATGAGATTGTGCTGTGTGGCTGCACAAATAAAATAATAATAATTTATCTCAAGACAGTTCTAAAACCTCGGGCAATCTGAACAATAAAAATACAGAATGCAACGGAGAGAGCTAAACGATATCACAACTTATAAATCAGATCTACCATCCTACCAGGTCCAGGCATGAATAGTCATGGATAATTAAACTGTGAAAGGGAGGAGGCAGGTTCAAGAACTTCCCCATTCTCAATGATGGTAAAACCTGTCATGTAAGTGCTGAAGATGAGGTTGAAGTAGTCACACCAATATTCAGCCCGAAGTGACATATGATGCAGCCTTCTCAGTTTCCTCCTCAAAGCTTCACCATTACAGAGGCCATTCTGAGGCAATTTAATTCACTTTGTGATATCAAAAATAGCAAAGGCCATTGAACACGGTAATGGCCACTGGCCAAGACAACATCATACTGGTAGTTATGAAGGAATGTACTCTAGAACAATACATATGTCTATCCCTTATAATTACAGCACTGCCTTCTATCTGTCAGTATGAAAAATTGCCCCTGTATGTCCATTTACAAGAAGCAGGACAAATCCAATCTAGCTAAATAACACCCGATCAGCTTACTTTCAATCACCATGAAATAATGCAAGCTGTAATTGACAGTGATGCACCGCTAACTATCCCTGTTTGGGTTTAACCAAGGTTACTCCACTGCAGATCTCACCACAGCCTTGAACAAACATGGACCAAATGTAGAATTCTAGAGAAGAAGGGTCAGTGATTGCCCAAGATATCAGAGCAGCATCTACATGAGTGTCACATCAAGGCACTTTGGTAATGGGTATTAAAGAGACTGCGTACCAATGGCTTGAGTCATAACTTGCCCAAAGACAATATTATGATTGTTGGAGGTCTATTATCTCAGCCCTGAGAACACTGCTAAGGACAGTGTCCCAAGCACAACCATTGTCAACTTCTTCATCAGTGACCTACCTTATTGCATAATGTCTGACGATAAATGCACACGTTGAATTCCATTTGCAATTCCTCAGAAAACAAGGTGTATAAGCTAAGACTTTTTTCTAGGGTGCGATCTTACAGATGTGCATAAAATCATGAGGCAAATAGATAGGATGAATGCACAGAGATTTTACCCAGGAAAGGGAATCAAAAATGAGAGGACATGGGTTTAAGGTGAGAGAGGAAAGATTTAATAGGAACTTTTTAAGGGTGGTTGGTGTATTGAACGAGCTGCCAGGTAAGGAATCTGAGGCAAGTACTGTAACAGCATTCAACAGACACTGGATTGGAACATGGTTATGAAAGGTTTAGAAGAGGAATGTGTACCAAACACAAGAAAATGGTACAAGCTTAGATGGAACATCTTGGTCGGCATGGACGAGTTAGGCCAAAGGCTTGTTTCCATACCATGCAGTAGACGGTATCTCCATGACTCTGACACCACAAAGTTTTTCCACCATTAGGCAGAGAGCTAGCTGACTTGACAGCCCGTTAATGAAAATTACCATTCATTCCTGATACAACATTGGCTGCAGCGTGTACATTGCAAATTGACTACAGTTATTCACCCAGACTACTCGAGCAGCAGTTAACTAACTTGCAACCTCTTGT
The DNA here is from genome assembly GCA_035221665.1 of Okamejei kenojei. NCBI lineage: Eukaryota > Metazoa > Chordata > Chondrichthyes > Rajiformes > Rajidae > Okamejei > Okamejei kenojei. The sequence goes on along the minus strand of CM069148.1, from coordinate 19,661,980 downwards.
ACTACAAAAGCTATTGGAACTTCAGAATATAATACCTGCAGGTTCCCATCCAAATTGGTAATCACCTTTGGTAATTCCCTGGCTGGGAAATAAATGTATCGTGAGGGGAATAGATAGTGTGAATGCACAGAGCTTTTTAACCAGAATAGGGAATCAAACATTAGAAGATACATGTCCTCTAAATTTGCCTAAATTTTGGAACTCCCTTCTTCAATAGAAGAGCTGCATCAATTCATGAAGGTGGCTCACTACCACCTTCTTAAGTATAGATGGGGATGGGCAACACATGCCATGAACAATTCCCACATGCAAAAAAAGGAATACAGAAAAAAGGTACAGAAAAACAAGTGATTGCTTGAGCCAATTTTCAATTGTCACTGCAGTCAATGGTAAAAATGATCTAGGTAGTAAAATCAGCCTGTTCTTTCATTTTACACCTACGAGATACTCAAAATGATGCCAGAGATAGAACAAAGTGTGTGACGCACAAAAAGTAAGATAGAAAATAACTGAAATGAGGGGGTAGGGAATAATGCAAGACATTTCGCAGTGAACAATAGCAGTGAGAGATATACAGAGAGGTTCATGGAATAAGCCTGAACATTAAGAACACGTACAGAGAGTGGGAAAAGCCCTCAGAAGAGATGAGTTCTAAGAGTGCTAACAGTGTAGTCTGGGGGTTGTGGCTCGAATACAAAACATATAATTTATCCCCCATGTTAATGCATCCTTGCCTGATGGGTTTTGTTGGTAATAAGTTAAAATATTAAACATCCAAGTAAAATGAATTAATTTGACTCCCTTGATCTTGGTTCCAAATTGTATACCTTGCATACTCAGGCTGTGTACACAGTCCCCTGGTTCTGGATTCTTCAGCCATTAGAAACATCCAGTGTGATTAATCCTGTTAGAATAAGCGAGTTTGTTTATTGAAAAACGCAAGGAATCATGGGATATGTCAAAGGTCATTCGTAATAAAGAAAGAACGAATGAAGCGCTGGCTGTATAAACTGTGTATAAATTGTTAAGTATTCTACCAATTAATTAATCTAGAATTCTGTCAACTCGATAGCGGACAAGCGTCGCTCTTTTATGTACATTCATTCGATCTTATTTCTATCTCACATCACAAACCCACCCTCTGAAATTCCGCAGAATTTCTCCTGGCAGCGTTGGAGGATATTATCTCTCTCTCTCTGAGGGGGTTAACTGACAGCCATTGGATAAGGCGAGAGGTACAACTGACGGTCCCTGGCCAGTCGGGAACGGGTTCCTCGGGAGTTGGAGCAGAGTTGAGCTGGAGTTAACGCTTCTTCTGCGCCTTGACTGTAAGCCTGGGGCCATCACTGCTCCTGGCCAGTATCCCATCACTCCAGGCATCTCCGGCCGCCCCCGGACAGTGATGGAACACTCGGGAGGGGACGGGGATAGTAGTGAGACTCCGCTCACAAATCTGTCTCCTGGGGTTATGCAGGAGAAGGGTGTGTGGTTTGACCCTGTATAAAAACCCTGTATAACTCGGGAGGGCAGCCCATGTGAGAATGGAGCCCATACACCCAGGCTGAGGGAGACCAGACCGTGATTCATCTGTTGGGACAGAGGGGAATAAGAGGCAGGGTGGACAGGGAGAAAGGGGGGGGGGGGAGAGAGAGAGAGAGAGAGAGAGAGAGAGAGGGGGGGGGGGGAGAGAGAGAGAGAGGGGGGGGGGGGGGAGGGAGAGAGAGAGAGAGAGAGAGAGAGAGAGAGAGAGAGAGAGAGAGAGAGAGAGAGAGAGAGAGAGAGAGAGAGAGAGAGAGAGAGAGAGAGAGAGAGAGAGAGAGAGAGAGAGAGAGAGAGAGAGAGAGAGAGAGAGAGAGAGAGAGAGAGAGAGAGAGAGAGAGAGAGAGAGAGAGAGAGAGAGAGAGAGAGAGAGAGAGAGAGAGAGAGAGAGAGAGAGAGAGAGAGAGAGAGAGAGAGAGAGAGAGAGAGAGAGAGAGAGAGAGAGAGAGTTGGGGAGAGAGGATGAAGAGAGAGAGAGAGAGAGAGAGGGTTCCTATCCATGCACATGTCCAAATGTCTTTCAAAACGTTGTTATTCTAACTGCCTTAGTAACTTCTCCACCACCCACTGTGTGAAAAAAGTTGAACCTCATGTTCTCACCAAATCTTTCTCCTCTCAACTAAGCCCCCTAGTTATATTTGGTCCCAGAATTTGGTCCTAGACAACTTTCCTTCCTCCCTTCAACCCCAACTGTTCCTGTGTCTGCCCTCCCTGCATCCTCCGGTGACTTACATTTACCTAGTTACATTAATTTGGTTTAGGGACACAGCACGGAAACAGGCCTTCGGCCCACCATGTCCACACCAATCACCCGTTCTCACCCGCTCTTCTTTGGAATGTGGAGGAAACCAATGTTATATTGCACTGGGTGAACGTGCAAACTCCACACAGACAGTGACCCAGGTCAGGGTCGAACCCGGGGCTTGGAATTGGCTAGATTTTCACCAGTACATCCACATAAGCTCACAAAAGAAACCACCACCAATTGGCGCATTTCACAGTAACATCATCAACATCTGCACTCCAGGGTGTGTGATGTTTTGTAATATCTTGGTTCCGGTTTGTACCCTAAGGCCTTTCTCTTCCTGTGAATAGTCCCCACCATCTGGCATGTCATCACCTCCACCCAAACTCACTGCTGAGATTTCTGCATGGACCAGTGGAGAAGGGAGAAATAGTGTCGCTAACTCCAGTAGCAACTCAACAGCCCTCGCAGTGCCGGAGACCCGGGTTCATCCTGACTACGGATGAAATGCAGGTCTGTATACACGCAGCAGCTCAGCTGCTGAGAATGTTTATCTCAAGTGACCTGGGCATGTGTAGTTGAAATACCAAACTCACTTATTGTATAGGTTTCTCTGAGATCCCCTCTCTTTTTCTAAACTTCAATTAATACAGGCCTGATCAACTTAAATTCCTTTCATATGCCAGTCCCACGACTCAGGGAACTAGTCTGATAAAGCTTTGGTGTACTGAAGAGCTAAAAACTGCACACTAAACTCCAGATAGACACAAAATGCTGGAAAAACTCAGCATCTCTGCAGAGAAGGAATGGGTGATGTTTTTGGTCAATACCCCTCCTCAGACTGGGAGTCAGGGGAGGGGGAGATGTAGAGATAAGGATGTGTATGGTGTTGAGAATGAGACATCAAAAGGGGTAGAGATCAAGGAAAATGCAGAATTGATCATTGTTAGTCAGGAGAAGTTAACAACAAAACAAACAGAGATAAAATGTAATCAGCGACAGAGAACTGGGAAAGGGGAGGGATGGAGAGAGGGAAACCAAGGGTTACTTGAAGTTAGAGAAGTCAATATCCATACCACTGGGGTTTAAGCTGCCCAAGCAAAATATTTCTGTCCTGGGCCTCCTCCATTGTTAAAGTGAGGCCCAACGCAAATTGGAAGAACAGCACCTCATATTTTGCTTGTCTTTCTTTGGTTTAAACCAGCATCTGCAGTTCCTCCCTACACCAAACCCCAGATGAAGTCTCACAAAAGGGCTGTGCAGCTTCGTCAATACATACTTGCTCCTGCACTTGAATCCACCTGCAAAGAAGGCCAGCATTCCACTTGCCTTTATTGCTTACAACACTTGAACGATTGCTTTCAGCATCTGGCGAACAAAGAGTCCCAGGTCTTTTTACAACTTTACATCTTTTGTTTTCTTAATCTATCACCATTCAAACAATATTTTTTCTCAGAACCATATTGCATGAACTGACATTTATCTATAATAAACTATATTAAACTCTACTTGGCATGTATTTGTCCACTCACCCAACTTCACTAAATCATATTGGAACCTCTTTTCATTCTCCTCACACCTCCCAAACTCACCTCACCTGAGCAGAGAGCAATGAATTGTAGTACTAAAATGATTGCTGTCAGTGCTGGTAACAATATTATGGGTACTAAGTAACCAAAGGAATGTTTTTTTCCCCCACAAGTTGTTGAAGATTTTTACAAGTTCATTCTTTGTGCATTATTGTTCAACTACATTTTTCGATCCAGCTTTTATGAACAACTTTGTGACTGTGATTCACCTAGTACTCTAACGTCAAGATAACTACCTAATTCCAATATTAAATGTTCCTGTGTTTCTCCTTTCAGTGGTAAGAGGTGGAAGTAATTGGACATGCATCTAATAATGAAGATTTCAAAGATTTTTAAATGGTGGCACCTTGCAACAAATGAGTGAGCGAGTGAGTAGGTGAGTGAATGAAATCTATAAACTGTATGTGAATGTAAGCGAGTCAGAGGGAGCGAATATATGAGAGAGCTGAGGAGAGTAGAGAACTAAAAAGGAATCACCAGTCTTACCAGGGACTGAGCTGCTTTAATGAACATTAAGATGAGCAATGGACTAAATAGTCACCTTATACCATATTTTACATGTGAGTAAATGGATATGCATGCCCCAGATATGTTGAAAGATTTTTACATGTGGACAAATAAAGCCAACTCCAGTAATTAAGTGTGGAGCTCCAGTAAGAACAGTAATAAAATGTGGTCTATTACACCGTGAGCATATTTGTGAACCCTGGAAAGAAGTATTATCTGAGGAGTAAGTCCATTCCTTCAGAAATGTGCTCAAAATTGTTCGCAGCCTGCACATTCCACCCATCAATTTAATGTAGGACAATGTCTATCCTCAATGTGGTACATTTTCCTCACCTTCTTTCTTGGACCTCAAATGTTTATCACTTTACTAACTTTGAAAACTGCCTCTCGGGTTAGGCCATGATATCTCCTTTGTAATGAATGTACTCACCTTGGTTCTAAATATTAGCAATACAGGTTTTTCCTACAGTGTCTAGGACGTTCATTTCACCTCCAGCATGTTTTCTTTAAGTATCTACCACAAAGGCTGTTCAAATAGCATCCACACTGACTTGTTTGTAGCCCTTGCTGACAGCAATACCCTGAGAATGATATATGGAGTCATAGAGTGATGCAATGTGGAAACAGCACTTCAGCCCGACTTGTCCACACTGGCCAGCATGCCCCAGCTACACTAGTCCAACCTGCCTGCATGTGGTCCATATCCCTCCAAACCTGTGCTATCCATGTACCTCTCTAACTGTTTCTTAAATGTTGGGATAGTCCCAGCTTCAACCCACCACCCTTGGGTAAACATAAATTGAGATTGAGAGCTCACAGTGAAGTTGAATATTGAAAGTTATATGGCATCTGTCCAGCATGTTTAGGGTAAGCTTATGCCAACCACACTAAATAGGATAGACACAAAATGCTGGAGGAGGTCAGCGGGATAGGCAGCATATCTGGAGAGAACGTCACCCATTCCTTCTCTCCAGAGATGCTGCCTGTCCCACTGAATTACTCCAGCATTTTGTGTCTATCTTTGATTTAAACCAGCATCTGCAGTTCTTTCCTACAAACTAAACAGGAAATGGATGGATTACAAAAATCACACTTTATCTTAGACCTGAACTGAAACAAAATGACAGACGGTCCATTTTTAGGAAAGCATTATATTCAGACTACAAAGTTATATTACATATCCCAGTCATAAAATATACATCAATACCTTATGAAATCAAACATTTACTGCAAAATCCAGATCAACCGATGTACTAACGTTTTTAAAGATAAAAGTTATTAAAATGAGTAATGCACTATGCCTAAAATGCATTGGGGAACAATATATAATCTTTCACACTTTTAAATAGGACATGATAACTCTTTCAGATTTTCTTTTTAATTTGGCAGTTTCAGAATTTGATTATATATCAGTGAAGACCTGCAATAAGAATTTATTAGAAATGAACAGAAAATCGAGATAACGTGGTGAAAGCCTTGGCTGTTTTTCAAGTGATGTTGAAGTAACACTGCCTTGATCAGACTATCTGACCGAAACCAACAACCAATTTGGAGGATTATCTGAACATTTCAGGCAAGTATGTTTGAGCTGGAAAATTATTGCTTTTGTTTTTTTTTTTTGCATCAGGCTGCAGTTTATTCAATATTTCCAGTGTTACAGTACATCTATTTTGTCAACTAGACCCATGGTACTTGTGCATTTTATATCCACACAGCTTGCCTCGAAAGAGCAAAGAACACGCTGAAACCAAAGGGAGCCATTAGTTGTGCAATTTCATTCAAAGCTCGAACAGTGCATGGGGCTGTTAGAATGTTGGTTTCATTTTTTAGGCTTCAGGGAAGGTTTATTACTAATGTGCTCATCATTTTTGTGGATATGCTGTTGAAAACTCTCCAATACATTTAATGTTCTGCAGTACTGTACTCTCTCACTTCTCAATGGATAGGTTAGGCTATTTAGTTACAACTTATGGATGGCTTCAGCATTTTATTAGGAGCTAGCTGAGTCATACAGATCAGGAAGATTCAAAGCTTATTCATCCGTTGTCTATAAACTGGCTGGTTCCCACTGTTTTCGCGGCATGGGCATGATTCTCAGCTGCGGCAAATAGAGGAACTCAGGCAGCATCAGTGGAGGCAGAAGAATAGTCTACATTTCAGGCTGAGACCCTGCATCAGAACTGGCGGTACAGCGGTAGAGTTGGTGCCTTACAGCGCCAGAAACCCGGGTTCGATCCTGACTATGGGTGCTGGCTGTACAGAGTTTGTACTTTCTCCCTATGACTGCATGGGTTTTCCCCGGGTGCTCTGGTTTTCTCCCGCACTCCAAAGACGTACAGGTGTGCAGGTTAATTGGCTATGGTAAAAATTGTAAATTGTCCCTAGTATGCTAGTGTAGCAGGAATCAATTGTCAGCGCAGACTCGGTGGGCCGAAGGGCCAGCTTCCTCACGGCATCTCTAAGCTAAACTGATGCATGATCTCGACCGGAAATGTTTTCCAAATTTCCAGCTTTGTTTTTTGCTCCAGATGACGGCATCTGCAGACTCTTTTTGTCTCCAATTCTCAGCTATCCCAGCTAAATGAGGTACGATTGATGAGAGATCACTTTTCCGATCTATGTTCATGAATCCATGACTGCAGGTTCAGAGTTTGATACCATTCCTCACATTTGAATCATTCTGAGATGCGCGCGCTCTCTCTCTCACACACGCACACGCAGGCATGCGCACTCGCACACACACACAAACATCACTGTTATTGCAGAGCATGAGTAGAAGACCATTCTGTTACTTGGTCAGTTCAACCATTCAACTAAAGAAAGGATGATCTGAATCTCCATGTGATTTTCCTACTTTCGCTCCATATTCCTCAATATCATTACCCAATAAAACCTGTTGACTACAAATTCTATCGAAGCACTTAAGATCCTCTGAAATGGTGCATAGGTGGACCGCTAATAACTATTTCAGTTGTTGGTTCACCGCATAAAACTTCCATTATGTTCATGGCCCAGGAACATGTATGTGCTACCCAGTCCTTCATTCATCACACCAGAGGGGTGGAGGTGGCAGTGTACAGCATTACAATACAGAGTGTAGTTGTGGCATTGGCTAAAACCAGGTAGGACTACTGGATTGGATGAGAATAGTAAGATTAAATGAGAACTTACCAGTTTGAAGTTTGATCTTTATTTTATGAGAAGTTACGGTGAACGATTACGTGAAGAAGCTCCGCCAGTGCGCATGCACGTCAATCTTCAAAGCAGCGGCATGAAATCACAGTAACTACAGTCAAAGTGATATAGTAAGACTCAGAAGACTAGAACTACCAGATGATCTTTGCGATTATGAGGGCCGGGAGCGGAGGGCACGTAATCGCTCACCGTAACTCCTCATAAAATAAAGATCAAACTTCAAACTGGTAAGTTCTCATTTAATTTTACTATTTTACTTCAGAGTCACGTGAGTGATTCCATGAAGATTTCAAAGCTCTGCGATTTCATGCTGTAGATCCACTTCCATACGACACACTGCTTTGGTTGACACAGGATAAACAAATAATGTGTTGAACATAGTTTGAATTACACAAATTAATGTTTTTAATAATAAAAGAACAGTAATAACCCCTCTCTCCCAGGGGGAAATTACAAAACAGAACCCAAAACAGCATGCCCAAATCCTTCCGTAGTGAGGACTGGTTTGTCATAAAACCGTGAAAAAGTCCCTTCACTGGACCATCCTGCGGCCCCGAGGATTTGGTCTAAAGGGACATCCAGCGCTTCACTGCGGATGCTGACGCCGCCCTGGTAGAGTAAGATTTAAACGCATCAGTGTCTACTCCAGCACAATCCAAAACCTGTTTCATAGAAACATAGAAAATAGGTGCAGGAGTAGGCCATTCGGCCCTTCGAGCCTGCACCGCCATTCAAGATGATCATGGCTGATTATCTAGAAATGGCCAGCCATCTAGAAATAGTTTGTACCGACACCTTTCTATGAGGTTTTTTGTGAGTGACGAGCATTGTTATTTTGGGGCCTCTGAGACTCTTGGTGACCTCCATATATTGACGCAGGTGCGTACCTACACATAGTCTCAGGTCAATGGGGTATGCTCTAAATCTTATTTTGGTTCCAGACATCCCTGGCCTGCTTTGTTTGATTAGATCATATACATAAAATGTAATATTATCTGCAGAAAAATGCATGCTGTCCAGTCGTAGCTTTTGCAATGTCTGGACCCGTTGCGCTGAAACTAGTGCCATGAGCATGACCACTTTGAGCGTTAGCTTTTGGAAAGACAGAGATGTAATTGGAGCCCATTGCCGAAGCAGTGTGAGAACTATGCTCACCTCTCAGATTTCCGTATATCTAGGTCTGGGAGGGTTCTTGTTAAAAATACCTTTCATGAATCGGGACACCAATGGATGAGATCCAACAGAGTGTTGTCCTGACCCCTGCCATAAATAGGAGGACAAAGCACTTCGAGCACTATTTATGGCACTATAGCTCAATTGCTTGTCAAAATGCAATGTAGCAAGGAACTCCAATACATCAGGTATGCCTGCAGTGTGATAAGATATATTTGACTGTATGCAGAACATCTCCCATTTCTTAATATGAGATGTGTATTGTTTTTTAGTACTATCCCTCCAGGCCGCAGTAAACACATCCACGGCCCCACTCGATAGTCCGAGCCCCTGGAACGGTCTGGTCAGAATCTGCAAATCAACAGATGAATATGATCATGTAAAGGCTGACTCTCTCCTGTCACAGGGTGACCCAACAAGTTGCTGCATTTGGGGATAACCATGAATGGCTGCGTCATCAGTCTCAGAACCAATGGGAACCATGGCTGTGTGAGCCAGTCCGGAATTACCAAAACGCCTGAAGCGGAGTCCTGTTCAATTTTGGTGCGACATTGACTGATGAGGCAGAATGGGGGAAAGGTGCAAAAGAACGTACCTCCCCAATGTAGCGATAATCCATCCACTGCTACTGCCCCTGGATCCAGTTCCCATGAGACGCATTTAGGTAACTGGTGATTTAGCCTGGATGTAAACAGATCTATGTCTGGCAATCCATACTGGGGGACAATCTTTTTGAAAACTTTAAGATTCAGCATCCATTCTGTGTTGTCATTAAATTTACATGACCTGGTGTCTGCCACCACGTTATCTCTACCTGATAGGTAGATAGCTGAGACCCAGATGTTTCTCGTAATACACCAATGCCAGATATGGTTAGCCAGATTATCACATGATAATGACTTAATTCCACCCATGTGATTGATATATGCAACAGCTGTGGTATTGTCAATCCGGAGCTGAGCATGTAAATCATGCATTGTTGAACAGTATGCTTTTAGGCTATAGAATGCCCACAACAATTCTAAATAGTTTATCCCATGCATCCGCAGGATGAATGCCTCTTGCATACTCCATCTGCCGCCACAGCTAGACTTGGTATCAGTGGTTCTCCATCCCGAAGCACTCACATCAGTTTGTAAAATAACTGAAGGTTGTTTAGTCAGAATGTTTCTAGTACATCGTGAGACATTAGTTATCCACCATTGCAAGTCGGTGATAGCTTTGACTGGCAACTGCATGGGTCTATCAAAATGACCTGCATGTTTTTTGAGTGCCTGTTCCTTGGCTCGTTACACATTCTGATAGTGTAGATGCCCAAATTGCACTCCAGGGAAAGCTGCCACTAATTTACCAATAACACTGGCTACTCATCGGATGGAGGGTTGCTGTTCATCTACCAGATTGCTGCAGGCCTCCATAATTTCTAAAGTTTTGGCCGTAGGCAGAGTCACTGACATGTTAGTTGAATCTATGATGAACCCCAAATAGTCAATCATTCTAGACGGCACTAATTTGGATTTAGTTGGATGGATGAGGAAACCTAATCTTTCAAACATGTGTTTGGTAACTGAAACCGACAATTCAGCTGCTTTCTGAGTATTGCCTATGATCAGAACATCATCCAAGTATGTCATCACAAGGTGATTCTGATCCTGGAATAGTCCTAATACTGGTTTCAACAATAGGGGCTGAGGTTAACCCATTGGGCAAAGTTTTAAATTGCCACAGCTGTCTCATCCAACTAAACTTCAAGTAGCTACGGTATTTGTGATGAATTGGTACTGATTAATATGCATCTTTTAGATCTATACTTGCCATATAACACCCTTTGGAAACCAGTTGCTTAGCAGTACTGAAAGTTTCCATTTTAAAATGTTTATACTGGACATAGGAGTTCAGTCGGGTTAGGTCCAGAATGACTCGACACCCACCATCCATCTTTTGCCTGGGGAATATATTAGACACAAATTGTTGAGGTTGATAAGCTGTCGTTTCAATTACCCCTTTTTTGAATAATATTTCAATTTCATCATTCACCTGTAGAGTTTCTGGTTTTGAAAACACCAATACGCGACTTGGTGTATGTTGTACGGGTGGATGTACATCAGAGATAAACTCAATTCGAGACCCCCAGATACTGTCCAGTATAAACGGATCTGATGTTATGCAGCACCATTCATCATAGAACAATTGCAATCTACCCCTACTGGTGACTGATCTCTAGAGGATATGTCATGGACAAGTCCAGTTACTCGTACCTCCATAGTTGCTGGATTCCTCTGCTCCTAGTCCTGTTGGGGGTATGCATTGGTGCATGCCAATGGCGTTGACATGGAATCGCCTGGCTTGGTCCTTGCCCTGCACCAGCGTCTCAGCCCGTCTGAAGGGGTATGGTCTACGAGGCGGCATCCTGCCTAAGGGATGTGTTTTGATGAGGCCGATCGTCTTTGCCTCATCGTCCAAGTCCTTACCTTGTTTTGCTAGATCCTCCCCAAATAGTAAGTTTGGTGGCTGAATATTGGAGGATCTGCATAAGGCTGCGAATCGTGGGTTGAGCGTAGGCTTGATGGTAGTTTCCTTAAGCAATTGATTTCGAAATGGGCATTACACAGCAGGGCCAACATATCCTGCTGTGTGTTCGATAATGGTGCCCCTTCAACTGTTCGCCCAAAAGCCGTTATTCCCACTCCAATTAATTTTAGGACTTTCTGCAGCCTTAACTCATGCGACCGCATGGATACGCCCATTTGCCCCCAGATGGCCTGGTTCACTGTGGGCACTCTGAGCGATGCACAGTTATCAGGTGTTTCGTATCTTTTTGAGGTTTCATCCATTATGGATTCTTGGAGCTGGTGAGAGGCCATATAATTGATATTCCTGGGCAGATTTTCTTCCATTTCCTCACCAGTTCCAGCCGGTATGGCGAATTTGCTTGCCACATCCGGCACACCTGGAGCGAAGCTCGTATGCTTTGGTGTATGCTCGTCCGCTATATCACCAACTTCAGGGTCAGAGTCATACTGCCCTGACTCTCCCTGCTGATGCATAAGGGAGGTATCATGCAGTTCTTGACTTGGTGCTGCTGGTATGGGTCCCCATGCAGACTCATGGGCACATGGTTCCTCCTGTAGGTATAGCTCTTCCCTATATGGACCTCTGCTGGAGAATGCTGCAGAGAGCTGCTGGGGAACCCTAGGGGTATAAAACCCTGGCTGGAACACCTAATGATTGAGTATTTTCTCTGGGAGGTGTTCCATTTTATCCAGACGTCCCCAAACCTTTTTGCTGGTAGGAGGGGAGTCTTCTTGGCCTGACTCATCAGAGTCGACAGGCCTTGATGACTTTCTCTTGGTCTTCCTCCCGACTGCAGTGGCCACGGTGCTCTGAGGCACCGGAGTTGCTGTCACTGGCTGTACTGCCGGTGGCTCTGGAGCCGATGTCTCTGGAGCCAACGTAAGCGCCCGCCCGCTGGCCGCGGTCCCGCGGTCAGTCTTTTTGCTTTTTTCGGCGGTACACCTCGCCTTACTTTTAGTTGATTTATCCATTGTGGAATTGTTCCTGCTGGCACGTGAAACCAGCCTTATGGAACAAGCAAAATCGCAGCAAAGTTTAAAACTTACCTGCGATTTTTTAACTTATCGCTGTTGGAGCTGCGCTCTCCAGCCCGTCGCTGCACCATGCTTCTGACATAATGACGCGCATGCACACTGGCGGGGCTTCTTCACGGAATCACCCACGTGACTCCGAAGTAAAATCAAGAGACCTTGAGGAATGGAAGCACCCCTGATCCTACCCGTATCATTACATAGTTTCATGTCTGATCTAATCTTGGTCTCAGTTCCACTTTTCTGCCTGCAGCTTATAACCTATGTCTCCCTTGTAGGCCAAAGCAGTGCAACCCAATCTTGAAAATACTTAATGATTTATGTGTAGAGAATTGCAAAAAATCTTGATGTTCTGAAAGCAGTAAAAAAATAATTCCCCTCTGCATTAAATGTATGATCGAAACATGAAACTATTTCACTCAATTAGAGATTCCCCAGGTGTAGCGACTGATTTTTATATCGTTCAAGAGATTACTCCCTCTAGCTGCTAAATGGACGGCATGGTTAAGGGGAATGCCTTCATACGCATGCAAGCTCACCGTCAGAGACCTTCAGAGCTTCTTCCCAGACAAATCTTCCAAACATAGTCTTTTGATTGATAAATTCTTTATTGTTGATGGAAAACAATAAGGTCCATCCAACTTCTTCCGACTCATACACTATAATCTTCATCAAACTCCAGCTTATCGCATTTAAAGGTTAGAAAACTCCTCGTGTCTCCGTTAATGCTTCGCATGGTCGAAGGGTAAACCTTCTCCATGCTGGTCCAAAACTAAGCTCCTGCACAAGAAACTTAGCTCCAAACTCACCCCAAAATACATCATAAATCCCACCCACAATATAACGGACAGTCTAAAATTTAAAGACACATGCCATCATCAATGACACACAAAACAAGCCAAATGGCCACTACACCAGGAGGAGAAAGAATATTTCAACAAAGATAGACACAAAATGCTGGAATAACTCAGCGGGTCAGGCAGCATCTCTGGAGAAAAGGAATAGGTGATGTTTCGGGTCGAGACCCTTCTTCCCTTCAGCATCGATCTTACCAACCCCCCTCAAAACCACAACTGTTTCACAAAGATCTCTTCTCTTCGTTCGACACTGATGATAGGCTCTACTTACTCAACTGTTCTGCATAAGATAACCCTTTTATCCCAGGAATTAACCTCCGTAATTGTTTGAATTGTCTCCAGTGCAAGAACGTTCCTATTTAAATAAGAAAAATAAAACTGAATTCAGTACTGCAAGAGTAGATTAATCCACCATCTATACAACTGCAGCCAGTTTTCTATTGTTATTCTCCACCCCCTTTGAACTAAAAGTCAACCTCTTACTTGCCTTCCTAATTATGCTCTACTTGTATGTTAGTTTTCTGCAATTAAAAAAACAGAATGCTGGAAATACTGTGTTACAGGCAGCACCTAAAGATAGAGAAACCGTGCTAATGATTTCAGGTTGGAGATTCCTCACCAGAACAGTTTCATTTCAGATTTCCTGAATTTGCTATCTTTATTAATTTTCATCTACGCTCTTTTTGATTTTCATTAGCTACTCTTCTCTGTTTTGTGAAACACTCTAAATACTTTTCTCATTTAAATAATATTCTGTTGTTTTCGTCCGACCTAAGTTGGCAATCTCAAATTCCTCCTCATGCTGACGTAAACTTTTGTTACCTCTATGCCCTACTCTAACAAGATTTACCATCTACCTTCAACTGCAGTTTTGGCTACAATAGACTTGATCCCTTCAGTAATAGGAATTTTAAGATAGGTGAGATCTCATCATTTCTTGGGCACTTGACCAGTGACATTGTGGCCACCAGAAAACAAGTAATTCATTCCAACTCTTTTTCTGTTAATTAACAAATCCTCTATCCATGTCAATACATTACCACTGGCACGGTGACCTCTCGTACAGTAAGCCATCGTGTTCCAGGGGATCAGGGAGCCAACAGGGTATTGGAGTATCAGGAAGAAACAACAGATTGTTGGGGGATCAGGAAGGACCAGTTTGATGTTTTGGGATCACAAACCAGCAGTGTGGTGTTGGGAAGAAAGGATAACATGGTGTTGGAGGATTGACAAAGATCAACAAGGTTCAAGGTGAAAAGGGAATGCTGGCCAGATGTTGAGGGAGCATTAACTGTCATTGAGGTCTTGGAAGAACACAAAGGAGCAGGAAGGTGGCGAGAGATCTGGGACAACCAGAACTTGCTTTCGTAATATCGCCGGCAGGGTGTTGGGGGATTTAGGATTTAGTATAACTTGTAAGGTATGGGGGGGAGAGGTATTGAGAAGGTGCAATGGTGGAATCGGATCCGGTATCAAATGATATTGGTGTGGTGGGGGGGATCATTTCAGAATGTTATGGAAAGCTGAAGTATGTAGGCATGTAACCATTGTAGACTTTTAATTTCACTGCCAGCACATAATGCTAGTCATAGAATGGCAACTCCTGCAGATAGGAATGCAGGAGGCTGCAGAGAGCGGTGAACTCAGCCCGTCATGGGCACAGGCCTCCCCACCGTCAAAAGCATCTACATGAAGCACTGCCTCAAGAGGATGACATTTATCATCAAGAATCCCCACCACACAAACTATCCCCTCTTATAGCTGCTACCATCGCACAGTAGGCACAGAAGCTCAAGATCACACACCAGCAGGTTCAGAAACGACTACTTTCCTACAAACATCAACTTCTTGAACTGACCTTCACAATCCTAATACTACACAAGCATCCAAACACCTCTTTTAATAGCATGGGCTTGTTTTTTAACTATGTATTTTTGCACTGATGTCTTATTTTTACATGGTCTATACCTTTTCACTGTCTTGTAGAATTTATGTATAATTCATGTATAATTTAAGTTTTTGTGTATTGTGTGTGTCTATGTGCCTGTGAAGTTGCCAAAATCAAGATTTTAATTGTACGTATACCTCACCCATACTTGTGTGTCAAGACAATAAACACGACTCAACTTGATATCCTTCCATAGAATATATACTGTATGTTGACGTATTTTACAAAATTGCTGAGCAATAGGAATAAATTTGTCAAAACATATCTTGATCAGTTTACCCTTCAGCTTTCCTGTACTTTCAAATAGTTGAGCAAAGTTGCTGCAAATGGCATCCTCCAGTGTTGGTACATTGACGCTACATATCAGTGAATACAATCTAATAAGGAGTAGATAAACACAAAATGCTGGAGTAACTCAACGGGACAGGCAGCATCTCTGGAAGGAAAGAATGGGTGACGTTTTGGGTCGAGACCCTTCATCAGACTGAAAGTCACGGGAAAGGGAAAGAAGTAGAGTCTGACGTGTGTAAACAAATATAACAGATAGACTTCTCCCCAGTGAAATACAAATCCACCGAGATTGCCTGTGTGTATGGATTTTGCAAGAGGATTTGGATAAGATGCCTTTATACAAATAGATTTAATTGAATCTGTTCCATGTCGATACGCCATTTAACACGCAGAACTCAAAAACATAGGGTAGTAACTAACACCTTGATATTTTGTGGATATTCTGAATCAATAATGGCTTGACCTGTTGCAAATTGATTTATTATTATTCTGCTGTTGACTTCCTGTTGTCACCAAATTGGATTGTCTGCAATCATGATATGGTAAACTTGTGTGTCACTCTCTCCAGAGTCAAACACAATTAGTGGCGGCATGGTGGCGTAGTGGTAAAGTTGCTGCCCTACAACGGCAGAGATCTCGGTTCGATCTTGACTACGGGTGCTGTCTGTACAGAGTCTGTACGTTCTCAACGTGACTTGCGTGGGATTTTTCCGCGCGCTCCAGTTTCCTTCCACACTTCAAAGATATACAGATTTGTACGTTAATTGGTTTGGTAAAATTGCAAATTGTCCCTATTGTGCGTAGGATAGTGTGAGTGTGTGGAGATCACTGGTCAGCCTGGACTCAATGTGCCGTATGGCCTGTTTCCGCGCTGTATCTCTTACCTAAATTGAATTTGTTTCTGAAACTGAAAATACTTATTATGGCCAATTATAAATCTCGGTGAACTTTTGCAATGAGCTAAAAGAGTTAAGATGTACATCTTAAACCAATTGGGCTTTTATTTACATGTGCAGTTTGGGCCACTTGTTTGTCATAGTATCTGACTGCTATTGTAATGGGAAGCTGTGGTGTGGTGCCCCACTTATGAAGTTAGTGGATTGGGAGATAGGACACAAAGAAGTTGACAGAGGTACATTTAATTCTTTCAACTTTATTTAACTTTTTTTTTGGTTATACTCCTAGTGTTGCCCCATAGTGCCAGAGATGCAGGAACGATCCTCACCTTAGATACTGACTGCGCAGAACTTGAGCATATTCCTTGACACCAAAGGTTTCCTCCTATACCTCCAGTTTCTTATCACATCCTAAAGACCCCACCTTAATGTTAATTGGCAGTTGTATATTGCCATAGACGTGTAGGCAATTGGTAGAATCTGGGGGGAGTTGATGGGACAGTGGAGAGAATGAAATGAGATTTATGTAGCATTGGGACACAGTGTACTTGCCTGTTATTCAGGGCAAACCTATCATTCCGATTGCTTCGACACAAAATGCTGGAGTAACTCAGTGGGACAGGCAGCATCTCTGGAGTGAAGGAATGGGTGACGTTTTGGGTCAATACCCTTCTTCAGACTGAAAGTAACAATGATAAAGGAAACAGGTCATTGTTAGCTGTAGCTAGGTGAGAACGAAAGCTGGTGTGACTTAGGTGGGGGTGGGATGGAGAGGGAGGGAATGCAGAGGCTATTAATTGCTTCACTTACTTCCCTGTTATTATTCCCATTCACATGCCCGTCAAATTCACCCACTAACACAAGAGGTAATTTACAGAAGAAAATTAACCTACAAATCAGCCCATCTCTAGAACTTGTAGAATTCTCTGCCACAGAAGACAGTAGAGGCTAATTCACTGGATGTTTTAAAGAGAGAGTTAGATTTAGCTCAGGACTAAAGGAATTAAGGGATATGGAGAAAACGGGGTACTGATTTTAGATGATCAGCCATGATCATATTTAATGGCGGTGCTGGCTCGAAGGGCCGAATGGCCTACTCCTGCGCCTATTTTTCTATATTTCTATGGGTATTAAATCTGAGGCTTGTATGAATTTGCCCAACCAATGCTTCACTGGTTATAATTCTATGGACAAATCTGGGCTACCGTTGAATCTGTTTGCAGTTATGTCTGGATGACTGATAACATGTGGAACAGATTGCAGAATATTCCTTGTATTTTGCTTGACAATAATCAGCTGGGAATAGTTCTACTGCAGGAACAACGTAACATTTTGACTCTGGCCATGATGTCATGCTGTCGGAACAGGACAATTGCCCATTTTATTTTGCAAGGAAGTAGTTTCGCTTCTGCACTTAATTCAGGCCATTCTGAAAGGTCAAATCTTGTGGCCACTTTCACTCTGACAGCACAAAACATTTGACAAATGTCCACCCATAATCTAGTGTTTTGATTTCGCTAACCATAACAGCAATCATATTTTTCCGACAAATGTGTGTGAAAGACATCATCAGATTTATTCTCGGCTTGTTCAGCCCATTAAAATATGACTGATTTGTGTGCGCTATTTTGCTTGTAAGTGAAATGATCACTTAATATCTTCTAAAGTTTATCGCAGTCTACATCACTTTCAGTAGTCAGAGAGCATGGCAAATAAATCACATAAGCTCTCTGCCCCATGAAACAAAATGATATCTCTCTTGCACATAGGAATAGGGAGAGGCTACACAGCCTTTCAAGCATGTTCCTCCATTATATTAGATCATTGCCCAAACTGTGTGGTAACTGTTTAACTGTCTCTTAGCTGGCAATATTTCCAGACCCCATGGCTTTTCATACACTGTAGTTTGTGTATCAGAATTGTCACTAATTTATAAGAATATCCAAAGCAACTCATGATTATTTCAAAACATTTGATAAGGTTAAAAGATCTGGAACTCCCCAGGAGAGGTTTGCTGCTTTGCCTCATCGGAAACATTTACGTAAATTCTTGTGAACTCATTGAGTAAAAAAAATCAAGGAATAAAATTCAGCTGTGAATGATTCTAAAGATGATTCACACACTCCTATTCAGCTCAAGATTGCTAACTTAAATATCTACCATGCATTGCTGTACTGGAGGGAGTTTTACCTTTGCTTTACTTTACCTTACCTTTCATGTCAAAAGGGATTAATTTTGCTGCAAAATAAAATATTTGTCATTCCACATTTTATGCAAGGTGCCATTTTGCCCAATTATTACCGACTCTAATCTTGATTCTTGTGAAGAGCTGGACAACTGATGGGCTCAAAGATGACTCCTTCAAATAGAGAGGCTATATTGTGTTTTGGAGTCTATTAGTAGTTCTGACAATCTCTGCTAACATTAATCAGCTATTTGGGGAATAAGATCACTGTGGATGTTCATTTCAATCTCGAGTTAAATGGAAATTCACATCTAAACAGTTGCTCATCATATCCTAGTCATTTCAGCTGGAACTATGAAGACAGTTTCTGAAACATATCAAAGGAAATTCTGGGGCAGTTTCGGAGGCCTTCTTCAACATCCCCTTTCAAAATCATGTTATCTCCATTGACTGTTGAGCCACCATAATGTAGGCAGCTGCTACACCCACATCTTCAGTAAAAGTGACTCTTGAATCCATAAAAGCAAATCGAATCTAATTAACATCAACGTACTAAAGCTATAGATGACTATGTGGCACCTCTAAGCAAGGTTGAATTATTGCAGTCAAGAATTGTGGGCATTCTAAAACTGTCAAACAAAAAGCCTTAGCACGTAATGCCTGTTTTCAAATATTTCTTGTTTGACACCCCATTAAATTCCTTCAAGTTGCGCAGTCTTGATTTCTCCATCTACTGTATACACTATGAAGCGCAAATATGGGCTAAATCATATTTAACACCTTAACCAAGCATTTGCTGCCTCATGTTTAGCTTGCCATTTTTTACGATAGATTTAATTACAAACTAGTTGATGACTTACATAAATGGATCGCCTCTTGTCCTCTTGTCCTCTATGACTTTACCAGGAGGTGTAGAAATGACAACCAATTCTTAAAATTATTTCCCAAACACATTATTTCCCAATGGAAAGGACAGTATCTATGCCAATACTACGAAATAGGAACGGCGTGTAGAGGATCAAGGGTCAAGAGTGTTTTAATGTCACATGTCCGGAAATGGAACAATGAAATTCATACTTGCAGCTGAAACACAACAGGTTTTATAAACCCATTATGCAATAGATAGCCCAACAAACTAACAAGCAAAGTTCAATAAATTAAATAAAATAGTCCATAAACAAAACAAAACCCAAAGTCCCCAGTAGAACACAAGCAGTTGACAGTTCTGAGTTTTGTTGGAGTTAGAGTTCAATATCCTGATGGTTGTTGGAAAGAAGCTGTTCCTAAACCTGGACATTACAGTTTTCACCATCTTCCCAAATGGCAGGAGTGAAATGAGAGCATTGCCAGGGTAGTAGAGATATTTGATGGTGCTGGCTGCCTTTCTGAGACAGCACCACTTATAGATCCCTTCAGTGGTGGGGAGGTCAGTACCTGTGATGGACCAGGCAGTGTTCGCCAGTTTTGGTAACCAGACCATGAGGTAACCAATCAATATGCTCTCTACTGTACACCTACGGTGGTTCAAGAGAGTATTCGTTGACATAGCAAATCTTTTGCTAGTCAGATGGTTGTTGGAAAGAAGTAGAGACAGTAAGGTCTTTCATTATGATTGCATCAATAGGCTGGGCTCAGGATAGATCTTCAGAGATATGCATGCCCAGGAACCTGAAGTTGTTAACTCTCTCCACCACTAACATGTTGATGAGTGTTGTGACTTTGAATGAGTCTTGTGCGGATCAGATGTCGATGTAAAAGGTCTTTCTCCAGCACTAGTGAACATTCAGGAGAAACCTGGTGTTGGATCTCCCTGGGAGAATCTCTTAGTAGAATCTCTCAGAAGAATCTCTCTGAATTCATAGTACATTAAGATTTTAAACTCTTTAAGCAGAAGGTTCAAAGGTGATTAAATACAGCTGCAGTTCCAGCACACAGTTCACTTCAGCAATCTACTCCACAATTCAATACATGGCTGATCTATCTTTCTCTTTCAACCCCATTTTCCTGCCTTCTCCCCATAACCTCGGAAACCCTTACTAATCAAGAATCTGTCAACTTTCGCTTTAAAAATACCCAAATGACAAGGCCTCCACAGCCGTACATGGCAATTAATTCCATAGATTCACCGCTCTCTGACTAAAGAAATTCCTCCTCATCTCCTTTCTAAAGTTATGTCCTTTTATTCTGAGGCTCTGCCCTCTGTACTAGACTCTTCCACTAGTGGAAACATCCTCTCCACATCCACCCTATCCAAGCCTTTCACTATTCAGTAAGTTTCAATGAGGGCTCCCCTCATCCTTCCAAACTCCAGCGAGCACAGGCCCTGAGCTGTCAAACGCTCATCATACATTAACCCAATCATCACTGGGATCATTTCCATACACCTCCTCTGGATCCTTTCCAATGCCAACACATCCCTCTTCAGGTATGAGGCCTAAAAACTGCTCACAATACTTCAAAGGCGCTTCAATGTAAGAGGAAAGTATACAGGATCCTCAGGACCATTGATGTGTAGTGGGATCCGTGGTGTAGGTCTATAGTTCCCTGAAAATGTCAAAACATATTGATAAAGTGCCTTTAATAGTTGGGTCATTGAATACAAAAGTAGGGAAGTCTTGTTGCAGTTTTATGAAAGTTTGCAACCCAAATTTTGAGTCTCATATGCAGTTTTAGTCACCATGTAATTATGCTCCTAGACCTAACCCCCCTTAGTCTAGTTCAGTAAAACATTGAGTCAAGCACTGGACTACTAAACTTTATTTTATGAAACAATAACAAACTCCCTACACAATACCTAACCACCGCGGGTCTAATCCTTGCCTTTGCTTGTCCAAGCCCTTCAGCCTTGTGCAAGCAGATACCTCCAAAAGGTTACGCAGTCCCAAGCGCCCCTCCAGAAGATCGACAACAATCCTAGTGGGGATCACTTTTTATAGGTCATCGGACCATGTGAGGCAGAACTACATGGGGGTGGCAACACCTACAAGCCAATCACAGATATCGATTACATTAAAGTGTTATTGACAGTTCCCCAACCCAATTGCAAAGTGCCCCATTACAATGTTTCTTCAGAAGTTTCTGGAAAAAAGTCAGTTAATCAAGTAATGCAACATTCTCCCAGGAAGTATAAACAATTCAAACAAGGCTTCGCACTTCAGCCAATCATCAAACAGCAACACCAATACCTTGCAACATTATTTACAATACTGTTTTACACCCCCTTTTATAACCAATCCCCACTATGCATTTGCAGACCTTCTTATCTCCCTCTGCAAATCTTCATACATATTAACCTCTCCTTATCATCAACTTCCATCTGGGATCCAGACTCCTTGGCGCCGTGACTCCATCTTGCAACTTTCACAGAAAGAGACCAAGCAAGCCCCGCAAATGCAAAGATCCTCCATTTTATAATAACTCTATTTAACAACTACAATACAGAAAGAATGTCTCGAGTCTCGAGAATGTGCAGAAGAGGTTTACCAGAATGGAACATGCTGTGGAAGGAGATGGTGGAAGTAGATATTATAGCATTCTTTGGCACATGAACAGATAAGGAATGCAAGATGTTGAGCATGTGCAGGCAGATGTGCAGTTTAAATTACAATCCATGTGGGTCGAGACAATGTGTGCTGAAGGGCCTCTTCCTATACTGTACAGTTCTATGTTCTATGTTCCAAAGCTAATGGAGATCAGACCATGGGCCATGTCAATCTCAGGCTGAATCCAGTGGGAAAAAATAACTAACCATCAATTGGATATGGGATTTTCGATAGCAGGAAATCAATCCTACAAATTAAAAAAAAAAAATCCTGATATTGCAAAGAAATGTGTTGGAGATAATTAAAGTAAGGAAAGCTCAGACAAGGATAGATATGTGGTTTCTTCGTCCAAATTAGGAAGCAGTACTGTTCATATTGACCGGCTAATTTGATGACTGTTAAAGAACACTTCAAAGTTACAATGAATTTCTTCCCATAACCTAGACATTAAAATAACAGTAATTGGTGTCTGCATAACTAAAAAAAGATTACATCACTTTCTGACAGTAATCTTATTTGCTGATGATAAGAGTAAATTGCCTTGGATTGCCGTGGATTCGAAGTGTGATTATAAGGGTTAATAAACTATGATGAAACGACTCCCCACCTTCCACTGGGTAGGAATAATCTATGGGCCTGTCCCACTTACACGACTTTTTCGGCGACTGCCGGTACCCGTCAGAGGTCGTTGCAGGCCGCCGTAAATTTTCAGCATGTTTAAAATCCAGCGGCGACCAGAACAAGGTATGACTCTTTTGGCGACGCCTCACAACCATACAGGCTTCACCCAGTGACATGTCGCTGGGGCGTCTCCTGTATGGTCATGAGTAGTCTCCTCAGTCGACAAAAGAGATGTAGCGTCTTTCTGGTCGCTGCTGGATTTTTAACATGTTGAAAATTTTCAGCGGCCTGCAACGACCTATGACGGCAGTCGCCGAAAAAGTTGCTTAAGTGGGAAAGTGGGACAGGCCCATTACAGACAAACTGTGGAGCACTTTTATTTGCAGCTTGTTTACATGCAACTGAAGCATGACAGGAAGAGGCACAGGACTGGTTTGTAATGTTCCCTATCCTTTCGATGCTGTGGTGATAAAAACATTTACTATAATAGATTTTTCAAAAATAGACTCTGTCAAACTAATATAGGAAGTAAATAATGATATATACACAAACTAGAATATTCATCAAGGAACGCAGGTAAATCCTTATTTTCCCAGGGACCCATCTGAGGTTTATCACCCAAGCCTATGAATGTATAAATATGTATAAAGATATATAAATATGGTTTAGAATTCAAGGACAACAATTTGTTTTCTTTCCTTGTTCCAACCACATTGATGAACATTTAGCCATCAAGCAACTGGAAACAAAGCTAAAGTTCTTCAAAAGCAACATCTCAACATGTGAAAGGAATATATTACTTACTATTTATCTCGGTATGCAATCAATATTGTTTTGAATGTACTCTTGATTGCTAATTATCAAAGATACTGGAGATAAAAAACATACACAGGCAATTACAATGGCTTGCAAAAGTTTTCATACCCCTTGAACTTTTCCACATTTTGTCACGTTACAACCACAAACGTAAATGTATTTTATTGGGATTTTATGTGGTAGACCAACACAAAGTGGTGCATAATTGTGAAGTGGAAGGAAAATGATACATGGTTTTCAAATTTTATTACAAATAAAAAACTGAAAAGTGTGGCGTGCAAAAGTATTCAGCCCCCCTGAGTCAATACTTTGTAGAACCACCTTTCGCTGCAATTACAGCTACAAGTCTTTTGGGGTATGTCTCTACCAGCTTTGCGCATCTAGAGACTGAAATGTTTTCCCATTCTTCTTTGCAAAATAGCTCAAGCTCAGTCAGATTGCATGGAGAGCATCTGTGAACAGCAATTTTCAAGTCTTGCCAGAGATTCTCAATTGGATTTAGGTCTGGACTTTGACTGGGCCATTCTAACACATGAATATGCTTTGATCTAAACCATTCCATTGCAGCTCTGGCTGTATGTTTAGGGTCGTTGTCCTGCTGGAAGGTGAACCTCCGCCCCAGCTCAAGTCTTTTGCAGACTCTAACAGCTTTTTTTCCAAGATTGCCCTGTATTTGGCTCCATCCATCTTCCCATCAACTTTGACCAGCTTCTCTGTCCCTGCTGAAGAAAAGGATCCCCACAGCATGATGCTGCCACCACCATGTTTCACAGTGGGGATGGTGTGTTCAGGGTGATGTGCAGTGTTAGTTTTCCGCCACACATAGCGTTTTGTATTTAGGCCAAAAACTTCAATTTTGGTCTCATCAGAACAGAGCACCTTCATCCACATGTTTGCTGTGTCCCCCACATGACTTGTGGCAAACTGCAAACGGGACTTCTTATGGCTTTGTTTCAACAATGGCTTTCTTCTTGCCACTCTTCCATAAAGGCCCGATTTGTGGAGTGCACGACAAATAGTTGTCCTGTGGACAGGTTCTCCCACCTGAGCTGTGGATCTCTGCAGCTCCTCCAGAGTTACCATGGGCCTCTTGGCGGCTTCTCTGATCAATGCTCTCCTTGCCCGGCCTGTCAGTTTAGGTGGACGGCCATGTCTTGGTAGGTTTGCAGTTGTGCCATACTCTTTCCATTTTCGGATGATGGATTGAACAGTACTCCGTGAGATGTTCAAAGTTTGGGATATTTTTTTATAACCTAACCCTGCTTTAAACTTCTCCAAAACTTTATCCCTGACCTATCTGGTGTGTTCCTTGGGCTTCATGATGCTGTTTGTTCACTAATGTTCTCTAAAAAACCTCTGAGGCCTTCACAGATCAGCTGTATTTATACTGAGATTAGATTAGACGCAAGTGGACTCTATTTACTAATTAGGGAACTTCTGAAGGCAATTGGTTGCTCTGGATTTGATTTAGGGGTATCAGAGTAAAGGGGGCTGAATACTTTTGCACACCACACTTTTCAGTTTTTTATTTGTAAAAAAATTTGAAAACCATGTATCATTTTCCTTCCACTTCACAATTATGCACCACTTTGTGTTGGTCTATCACATAAAATCCCAATAAAATACATTTACGTTTGTGGTTGTAACGTGACAAAATGTGGAAAAGTTCAAGGGGTATGAAAACTTTTGCAAGCCACTACATATATCAATCTTAGAATAATAGATAGAAGCATGCAGTGATTGGAGGGTTGACGAATGATAGAACCATTCAACCATAATTCTTTATCCTGATTATAAATCTCTATTTCAGCTTCATTTAGGGATTAATTTTTAAATATATATGGCAAGTTGATTCATGCCATCAAAGCGATGAACTTGATTGGGCCGGGGTGGGGGCGGGGGGGGGGGGGGGTCTACTTTGACGTGGTGGGATCCTGTCAGCAGGAAGCAGTTCAAAATCAATTCCAAGATATTGGCAGAACTGGATCATTACCTTCATTTGATGGGACCTCAGGAATCCAGCAGACAGCATGAAGGGTGCATTGAGAAAGAATCTCAAACTCTAAGTGAAGGCACAGGAAAAAATAAGAGGAGGAGGAAGAGGAAACAAGCCAGAGGATACCCCTTCAGCTGTTGCCTTACAGTTAACCCACATTCAAAAGAAAAATATTAATACAAAATTTAAACATTCCTATAGGTTATTCATTTTGGGATAACAGCCAAATAACTTCAAAGATGAGGCCTCTTGGACATTATTGATTATTCAATTTTCTTCTTGCATGTGGCGTGCACAGCCTAATGTTTTAGATCAAGGGTAGACATCCAGGCCTGGACAGCATGAGTTACTGGGTGGATAGCTTTGATGCCCCCAGGGAAAAGCCTCAGTGAGCAGTCAATCACAATGTGTGGGATGGTCTGGTCTGGATGTCCGCAGTCGCAAGCAGGGCTGTCTGTCATCCCCCACTTATGCAGGTGATGTGCTGTTCTTGCGTAGAGTGTGCGGATTCTGTTCAGGGTTAGCTATTGCTTGCGATGGAGGTCAAAACTCGATGGTTTCACTATGGGGTCTGTGATGACCTCTCCATTGTTGGTGTTGGCATCTTTCAAGTCTCTGCGCCACTCAGTCTTGGAGTCAAAGTCTTACAGGGATTTAACAGAAGACCAGAAGGGTTTGCGGAACTTCAGGCGCATGTTGGGCAGATTATTCAAGTTAGCATGAATGGGAAGGTCGGGGTTAGCCTCGATGCAATCTTTTAACATCCTCTCTTTTCTGCGTATGCTGGAAGGGGCGATATGAGAGAGGACAGGGAGCCACTGCAAAGGTGTTGACTTAAGTTCCCTGTGATGACCCGCATTGCAGAGTTAAGGACAGTGTCAACTCATTTGGTGTGGTAGCTATTAGCCCAATCTGTTGAACAAAACCCGGCTGTTGAATAGACTAGGCCTAAGCTTGTGGTATGGAGGGTGTTTACAATCGATCCCCAGCTGTTGCCTGCAAGTTTCCTGATGATGTTGAGCCTTGCTTTCAGTTTATCATCCACCATCTTCAGCTGCTCACGATAGGTGAGGTTGCGATCCAGGGTGACTTCGAGGTTCTCGGGGAATTCATTTTTCACCAAAGGACATTCGGAGCTTTGCATTGGCGAGCCGATTGCTGAGGTGAAAGGCAGTGACTGTTGTCTTAAATGGGTTAGGACAAAGTCACCAGAAGGTGAAGTACTCCTCCATCCCCTTCAAGTCTTGGGTTAGCACTCTGCTGATATCCTCAAGGGCAGCTCCCTGGTAAGCAAAGGCTGCATATGCAAACTTCCTGGACGAGGTTGTTAGCATGTCACTCACATAAATGTTGAAGAGTAGGGGAGCTAAGTCAGAGCCTTGATGGAGACCATCATTCAGGGTCCTGACAGAGCTGGTCTGGTTCCCTAGTAAGACCCTAAATCTACGGTTGCTGAGGATGGATGAGAGGGCACGTATGGTGGTTTGGCACTTCAAGATTCTGGAAGCTTTCAGCAACAGACCATGTCTCCACACGGTGTCATAAGCTGATGACAGATCGATGAGAGCAACACCAGTTTTCGGGGCACACTACCAGCCTATATATTGGTAGTGAGGGCAAGGACTTGATCTGCGCAGCTTCACGTGGTCCGCCCTGTTTCGACCAATCAACTCGACATGCACAAACAAATAGATTATTCAATTAAGTTTCGGAAAAAATATCTCATTACAAGTGGCTGCATTCAAACTCATTTCAATGGTGATTTTGTTTTTAGACAAAAATGCTGGAGAAAATCAGAGGGTGAGGCAGCATCTATGGAGCGGAGGAAATAGGCAATGTTTCGGGTCGAAGCCCTTCTTCAGACTTTTCGATGTTTCGACCCGAAACATTGCCTATTTCCTTCACTCCGTAGATGCTGCCTCACCCGCTGCGTTTCTCTAGCATTTATGTCTACCTTCAATTTTCCAGCATCTGCAGTTCCTTCTTAAACAAGTGATTTTGTTTTTTTGTGTTTTCCTGTAAACTGAGGTGATCCATTTGTTTGAAACCTCCCTCAATAAAACATGAGCATTCTGAATGTAATTAGCTTTTTAAATAGCTAACATTGTATTTTTGGTTTTGCTGCAAGGTTGTTGTTAATATTAAATTGCAAAGAGGATTTAGTGTTATTTGAATTAATTAAAGCAAATTTGTTCATTAATTATTTTATTTCATTAATTAATTTTGCTACTAAATCCTAAAAGGTTGGGTGAAACTAATTTTAGGGAGGCAACTTAAATCCAGATTGCTTCAAACTGGATTAAAATGAATATCTTTAAAATTCATCTCACTTCAGTTTACACACTTAAGAAATCTGTTTGTTTTTGGTTCCTGCATTCTGTCTGTGAGTGCATGCCAGGAAAACAGCTTTGAGGTAATTGCCAAGAAGAATTGAAAAAAAGTCACATCCACTATTTAGTTTAGTTTAGTTTAGTTTTGAGATGCAGCACGGAAGCAGGCCTTTTGGCCCAACGAGTCCGCACCGACCAGCGATGCCCGCACATAAAGCCCCTGTCCCACTTGGAAGACCTAAACAGCAACCTTTGGTGACCTTGCCCGCCATCCAAGGTTTCCAAGATGAGGTCATCGGAGGTTTTGGTCACTCTCCCTAATGGTCGAACATCGTTTCCGCGTGGTTGAGGCTTCATCTAGGTGGGTGCTATTTTTTCATCATGTTTAAAACTGGCCTCGATTAAATATAGGTTGCCGTTTTAAAAATCAATAATTTTTTAGTCGCAGGTCTAGTCAAAGCCCGCTTTCTTCATAGTCGAGAAAGGTTTTCAATATATGCGTGGGAGGTAGTAGGAGGTTGCAGGTCACCTCAGCCTTGATTTTTTTTTGGGTGGTGGGCAAGTTCACCAGAGGTTGCTGTTTAGGTCTCCTAAGTGGGACAGGGGCTTTTCACTATCCTACACACACTAAGGACAATTTACATTTATACCAAGCCAATTCACCTACAAATTTGTATGTCTTTGGAGTGTGGGAGGAAACAGAAGATTGTGGAGAAAACCCATGGGGAGAACGTACAAACTCTGCACAGACAAGTGCCCGTAGTTAGGGTCGAACCTGGGTCACTGGCACTGTAAGCGCTGTGTAAGGAAGTAACTCTACTGCTGCGCCAATGTGTCGTCCTAAATGTTCAAGAGAAATAGACCCAAACTTTTCTGTGAAAATGGTGGGCAAGCAAACTGGGTGATAACAATCAGCGGGCCATTTTTCACTCTGCTCAATTTTCATTCTGACACCCGACACACATAAACAAAGTTGGTGGAGACCACAATTCTTACTTGTCTTTTGCCAGCTCTAAGGTCTATACATTCGCTGCTTCTAAAACAAATACTAACATGTTTGCAAGTGCAATATATTTTTCATATAGTTGCACACACTGCTCCTAAATCACAGATGTCGAGCTAAATCCATGCCCATGCAGTGCCATGCATTTTTAAATTCCTATTCTTATTTGCGTGCTGGTATAAATAATGGATGGAAAAGGCTTGTGGCCATTTTTACAGTTACTTTTACTCGTACCATTCTTCTTACTCAATGTTACAGTCATTTGATTTTGCATTATTCTGTGATCACCAGAG
Source organism: Okamejei kenojei (assembly GCA_035221665.1). Classification (NCBI taxonomy): domain Eukaryota; kingdom Metazoa; phylum Chordata; class Chondrichthyes; order Rajiformes; family Rajidae; genus Okamejei; species Okamejei kenojei. Next base: position 19,632,849 of record CM069148.1, on the reverse strand, counting down.
TGCACCCTTGCTAAGCCATTTTGAGGTCAGCCTGCATTCCCCTGAAGTTCATTGCTAAGTAGAACTGAAGGAAAATTATTGTGTTCCGTTACTATCAGCAGTGAACTCCAAGTGATTTGTGAATTGATGATTTGGCTCTACAATATGGAGCGTTTGTCGGCACTGAGCTTGTATTCGCTGGAGTTTAGAAGAATGAGGGGGGACTTCATTGAAACATACAGAATAGTAAAGCTTGGATAGAGTGGATGATGTGAAGAGGAAGTTTCCACTCGTGGGAGAGTCTAGGACCTGAGGTCATAGCCACTGAATTAAAGAATGTTCTTTTACGAAGGAGAAGAACATAAATTTATTTAGTCAGAAGCTGTAAAATCTGTAGAATTCTTTGCCACACAAGGCAGTGGAGGCCAAGTTAATGGTTATTTTTGGCAGAGATAGATAGATTCTTGATTAGTACAGGTGTCAGAGGTTATGGGGAGAAGGCAGGAGAATAGGGTTAGGAGAGAGAGATAGGTCAGCCATGATTGAATGGTGGAGTAGACTTGTTGGGCCGAATGGTCTAATTGGACTCCTATCACTTATGCGCTTATGACCTTATGACTGGCCTGAGCCCCAGCATGTTTTGGTGACTGGGTCAGATATGCTTCGTATTGAACTCATTAGAGAAATATAAGTAATCCAGGGTCAAATGCATAAGGCTTGTTGAAGTGTTTCATGTTCTCTTGGACTAAATATCAATCAAGACAGGCAGTTTCATCAGCCACGTTCAAGCAAAATAACTAATTAATACAATATCTTAACATTTTTTTAAATCTTGCAGTTTAAGAAAGAATATATCAACTTTCTCCAAAATAGTGTCTTCAAAATAATATTACATGCAGTAAACTAAAAGCAGAACATTCTGACTCCATTCATATTAGATAGAATTATGGGACTATACCTATTTGATGCCCTTTTGAAAGATCTGAGTTAATTTTCTAAAGAAGAGAAATCAACCTAAACTATGAACACTCTCACAGTGGTAATTGCATGACCTGATTTTAGCATTCTCTGTTTAATTTCAGATTTTTAGCACCATGCAATATTTCACCTATTATTGTAGATTAATGGATCATTATTTTTAGTAATTCCTGGAATGAGATCATCATTGGCATGGCCAGCATAATTGTCCACCCCTTAATTACTTTGAAAAAGCAGTAAACTGTCTTTTTGAACCACAAGATCAAGATACAAGATACAAGATACATTTATTTGTCACATGTGCCAGATGGCACAGTGAAATTAGATTACCAAACAGCCATACAATAAAAAGAAAGAACACAACTCACGATAGAATTCAACATAAAAACATTCCCACACAGCAGAATCAAAGTTTCCAACTGTGAGGGAAGGCACCAAAGTCAGTCATCTTCCTCTAATGTTCCCCGAGCCCTCTGCAGTCGCCGCTACGGGCGACCCGATGTTCAGGCCCGCTCGCCGGGGTGATGTAAGTCCAGCGTCGGGGCTGGGGGGACATCCTCAGCAGCCTGGACATCAGTCGGCCCCCTCCTACCGTAGTCCGCGCCTCCCAAAGGCCGTGCTGGGCAGAGATGCAAAGGGCCCCAGGACTCCACAAAGTTGTTCAGCGCCGCCCGCATTGGAAGCTCTGCGAACCACAGCTCCATGGTGTTGGAGCATTGGCCCAACACTCCGGAGCTCCAAACGGCAATCCAGTTAAGGCATCGCCCGCTCCGCGGTGAATTCAGTGCCACGCCGTCGCTGTTGTAGCTCTGGTCTGGTTCCCGGTCCCCGGCAGGAAGGGCCGCTCTGATCCAGGTGGTAGGCTGCGAGGTGGGGGGCGAGGACGCGACTCGGAGAAATAGTCGCGTCCCCGCCAGGAAGCGACTGGCAAACAGTTTCCCCCTTGCCCTGTCCCCCTCCCCCACATAAAAAAAGTTAAAGTTTCCCCCCAAAACAGACTTTAAACTAACTAAAAATTTTAAAAAAAAGATTGAACCACTGTACTTCTCCTGATGCTATTACTCCTGCAGTGCTGTTAGGTTGGGTTTGCAATCATTGCCAATAGCACAATATATGCCAGCATGAGCCACTTGGAAGAAGACCATGCAGCTGCTTGTGCTTGCATGCACCTGATATCCTGACTATTTTGGTGCAAGAGGTCACGGATTTAGCATGTGCAGTCAGTGTACTGAGGAGGTTTAACAACTGTTACTGAAGCTACGTTCAGCTACCTGTGATGAGGGACTAAATATTTAGTGGTGGATTGGATTTCAAATAAGATGCTTTCCTTGCCTTTTTAAGTATTATCAGAGGTTCAACAAGCCTAGCAAGTGGAGAATGTTCCATTGCGCTCTTCATTTGCACTTTATGTTGATCTATATTCTTGAATTAGGGCAGATGGACATAAATCTACTAAATGATTGAAAAATATGTCTTAAAGCAAGGGAGAGGCAAATAGATTCAGAGAGACAATTCCAAAGACCTAGCAATTCCGCAGCCATTTGTGGATACATCAAAATATTCTGAATCCAAGAGTCAAGGGTATTTAATTGTAATATGCACGTAACAAAAGAATAACATACTTACTTGGCACAGCTTTACAGGCCTATTAATGCAATAACGTACAAATAAATGTATAATAATCGATAACACTGAAAATATTGATTAGTAATACTAGGTACCTAGACCATGAGAGTGCAAAACCGAAGGAAGAAATGCAAGCAAAACAAAGTCCACAGTAGATCTTTGTTGCTGAGGTAAGTTGTGGTTAGTGTTGTGTAATGGTCATGTATTGTCTTGTGAGACTGATGGTTGCTGGGTAAAAGCTGTTCTTGAACCTGGAGGTCAGATTTTCAGGCTCCTGTACATTGTTCCTGATGGTAGGAATGAGATGAGAGAGTGGCCAGGGTGGTGTTGGTCTTTGGTGATAATTATCTCTTTTTTTGAAGCAGCACCTCCTGTAGATCCCTTTAATGTTGGGAAGACCAGAACCTTTGATTCTCCTAGGAAATGCCAACCAAGTTTCCTTACTTCCCACGTTATCAACACAGTTACCATCCAGTGACAAGGGTCCAATAGAGTATTGGTGATGTACTGAATATCTTCAATCTTTTAAGGCAGTACAAATGTTGATGAACTTTCTTTGTGATTAAACCAATATCTTTGGCTGATGACAGACCTTCATGCCCAGGACACATGCAGTTGATATTCTCCACTTAAGTTTTATCTTTCTGAAGGTAACAATCAACTCTTATGTCTTTCTAATGTTGAGAGAAAGATTGTTACTCTGGCACCATTCAAACAGATTATCAATCTCCATCCTGTTCTCTGACTATCATTACCCATTATTCGTCAGACAAATTTAAAGATGGCATTGGAACTGTATCTAGCAACACAGTCATGGGTATAGAGAGAGAAGAGCAAGGGACTGAGCATATGGCCTTTGGGTGCTCCTGTGTTGATGGTCATCGAAAAGGAAGTATTGTTGCCAATTTATACTGATTGTGTTCTGCCAATGAGGAAGTTGAAGATCCAACTGCATAGGAACCAGCAGAGTTTAGTTTAGAGGGATTGATGGCGTTGAACGAGCAATAATCGATGAACCACAGCCTGACGTCTGTGACCATATTACACATGGGAGGGGAGGTGTACACTATTGTTCCCTCAATCAACATTATCCAAGTGGTCTAGTGGAGAGTTGATAGCCAGCAAACTTGTATCCTCTGTTGATCTGTTGTTGCAGTAGGCAAATTCCAGCAGATCCAGGTGCTCACTAACATAACAGTTGATATGCATCATTACGCACCTCTCAAATTATGTCATCTCACAGACTGTGCCATGATCAATAATCATGAGGCAACTCATCTTGATCTTGTTGGGCACTGTTATTATGGTTGTCCTTTTAAAGAAAGTGGAACCTCAAAGTAAGAGGTTGAAGTATCCACAAAAACACCAGCCTGGGGTTCTGCATGAACTTGGTCAAGGGGTACAAGCAGGTGCCTGAGCACTGATGTTTGGAATTATGAGAGAGCTGGTGTGATGTTTCTTTGAAGAGAGACACAAAATGTTGGATTAACTCAGCGGGACAGACATTCCAGGAGAAAAGGAATGGGTGATATTTCGGGTCGAGACCCTTCTTCAGACCAAAAAGTGTTCTTCTTCAGCTCCGCTTAAGTTGAACCCTTAGGTGGCAATGCACCTGAAAAGTAAAGTGAACCAAATTGATATCAGTTAGAACAATGGATAAAAGAAACAGGTGATTGCGAACTAGAAATAGTTTCAGGCTATTGTTCCAAGTATATAAACGGAAAGATTTCACAGTGAAGCAAAAGTCAAGTATAGATAGTTAATCTGATCAAAATGTTCAATTCCCAGAAGAAAATATTATTTGCCTTCATCATTTTATCTATTGTATCTCTGGAGGCTTCCTACATTGTATATATCAGCAAAGTTATACTAAGCTTCCTTCCACGTGTGCATGAAACCTCTTATTGTGTATAATGACAGACAAACTGTAGAAGTAGAAAATGTAGTAAAATCTTTCACTGTGGTTGGAGATAATGTTTTCGATAATGAAGAGGAATGGTATGTGAGAGCAGGGCATGGTTTGCTCATTTATTTGCAAAGAATTTCACAGCAGTACCCTATAACCAGTAAGTCCTTGTAGAACATGTAATGAATCTTCTTTGTTTTAAATGTCATGTCGGTTCCCTGCAAACTGCAGCTTCTTTAAGTGACAAAGATTCCCATTGAAAGCAGTTTAGATTAGGTTTACTGGAGTGGTGCTTAAAAAGGATAGGTTATATTTTGAGGAAAGGTTATATTGACTAAGCCAGTGGTTTTTATTTAAGACAAAGCTGATGGGAATTAGAAATTGATATTGCAGTCAGATCAACGATGATCTCATTAAATGATGAAGCAATATGATGGATTGGGTGGCTTACTCCACCTAATTTGCATCTGCCTATATAACCAAATTAAATACCACTGAAGTTCTCCCCTTCTCACTCATTTGAGAAGGTGGGCACACAGATTAATGAAGCCAGAGGGATAGATGTTGTCTGAATAAACTTTGACAAAGATGCACATGGATAGTGCAGTTAATGAAAGCATGTTTGATCAAAGGTGAGAGATGGATAGCTGGATCCAAACCTGGCTTGCTATGAAGAGGCAGAGGGTAGTGCTGGAAGGATATTTCTCTGATTGAATATTTGAATGTACAAGTCGGCAGACAACGGGGGTAAAAGCGTGCCCAACGTCGCCCTCATTCTGATGGCCACCTTCGTGTGTGGCTGCATCGGGCGTAGTGTAGAGCCAAGGCACGTGGGCACCAAGTGTCACTACCTGCTGAGGTTCTACCTGTCCCCGGTGTTGAGAAGGATGGGCCTGGCGCAGGTGCCACGCAATGTGCCAGTCAGCTGGACATTGCCGCCCCATCTGTCGTCGGTGGAAGGGTTCTTCCGGACCAACACCTTTGACCACATGTCCATCGGGCAGTGGTCAGCACAGAATGTCCTGCAGGCACTGCAGGGAAAGGACTCTATGGACCCGGTGGCGTGGTTCCCTGAGCAGACTGCCCAGCTTGTCTGGCAAAATGCCTCATCGCCTGAACTCACCAACAAGCACCAAGACCTGGCTTGGCTGGCGGTGAGGGGAGCCCTCCCAGTCAGATCCTTCCTGCACCGTCGGAACCTCACTGCCAGCGCACGCTGCCCTCGGGACGGCTGCTATGGCGAGGAGACGGTTGCCCACCTCTTTACAGAGTATGGGTTTGCTAAAAGAGTCTGGAGAAAAATGCAAGGGTCCCTGGTACGCCTTATCCCGAACAGCTCCGTCACAGAGGACTCGGTGATTTACGGACTGTTCCCAGGGACATATTCAGAGACTGACATTGAGTGCTGCTGGAGAGTCATCAACTCGGTAAAAGACGCCCTTTGGTCTGCCCGAGCATTGTTCACCACCCAGCCGAGCGAGATGTCCGTCAGGGAATGTTGCCGACTGGCCCGCTGCAGACTGCAGTAGTACGTGCTGAGGGACGCACTGAAGCTCGGTGCAGCCAACGCCAAGGCTCGGTGGGGGAGGGCCACAGTCTAACGCCCTTCCGCTGCTGGACATGGGGTGTACGGTATGGTGGAGACGCCCCTCAATATAAGGGAAGGTATCCCACGCCACTGTGGCACGAGTGGGGGACTGATTTGTGGAAATTTGGGGGAAAGAAATGTCTAAACTGTATTGATCTATTGTACAGCCTCCGAAAATGTCGGATGGATTGTCCGCAAGGTTAATGTATTGTATATATTTATCATTCGAATAAAGTATATTTTGAAATAAAATTTTTTAAAAAAGAATATTTGTGAGGATATACTTACCTGGCAGGGGAGAAACCGTGATCAAAAAGGCTGTGCTCCCAGGACGAGTATTTGAGTGAAAGAGAACACTCTTGGAGGGCCACAGCCTAGGGTCCTTCCGCTGCTGGATATAGGGGGGCATGGTATGGATGGTGGAGACGCCCCTCAAAATAAGGGAAGGTATCGCACGCCAGTGGGCCACATGAGTGGCACGGGTGGGGGACACATTTGTGAAATTTGGGGAAAAGAAATGTATAAACTGTATTGATCAATTTGTATAGCCTCAGAAAATGTCGGATGATTTTCCGCAAGGTTCATGTATTGTATATATTTATCATTTGAAGTAAAGTCTATTTTGAAATATTAAAATATATACATATATATATTTGATGGACCAGGGCTGCAAGGATTGGTGCTGGCACCTTTGCCGTTTGTAATATATAAATGACTTGGATGTAAGTTTTTAGATCAAACAAAAATAGGTAGTATTGTGGATAATGAAGAAGGTGGTCTGAGGTTGCAGCAGGATATAAATCAATTATTTTAGTTTGGAGATACAGCTTGGATACATATCAAGCCAGTGTTTGACCCAATGCAGCAACATAAAGTCTTAAGGCCCTGTCCCACTTACGAGTCCTTGGCACGCTAATTACACAACCTCGTCGTCGTGTTGAGGCGCGACGCCTCCTTGGATGCTTCCTCTGACTGGTGACAAACCTGACACAAAAGAAAATGTTTATGATGGCTGGAGCCCAAATGACAAAATAGCAAGATTTTGTCTGTTTAGAAAATCCTCATCTAAATATCTGGACACAATTATTTTCAAATGATTAATCAATGATCTTCCATTTGATTGCTGATATCTCTGCAACGTTTACAAATAACCAAGTTATGAATCAAATCTTACATGCAACAAAACACGGTCAATCTCCAGGTTTAGTGCTAACAATTGCCAATCAACATTCAACTGCTATGATTTTTGATATAACCCCTCCTGCAGCAGAAAGAATGCAGCCACCTTCCCGTGAGATTATGACATTGCCATCTCCAAGCACTTCATCAGTTGTTGGAATCATCATCAGTGGAGACTCAATTGAACTAACTTCACAAATGTGATAACAAACAGAAATGTGTTGGAAAGAACTGCAGATGCTGGTTCAAACCGAAGATACACACTGAATGCTGGAGTAACTCAGTGGGACAGGCAGCATCTCTGGAGAGAAGGAATGGGTGATGTTTCAGGCCAAGACCCTTCTTCAGAAATGCTGGAAATATTTGTGAGGCCAGGAAACATTCTGCAGAAGAAAAGTAGAATTATTATGCAGTAGTTTTATCATTATTAATTTATTGTCGTCCTTTAATTTTATAGGGGATATTGTAACTTTTTAGGAGAGAATGGTTGATATTTGGAATACTTAGCAGAAGAGGTAGTGGAAAAAGGTAGTGAATAGGCTTTAAATAGGCAGAAAAACAGTTACACTCCTAATGTGGGCAAATGGTTTATTGTAAAAGACCAAATAGATCACAGTGCATGTGGTGAATTGAAGGTCCCATATTTGAGATATATAATTAATCTGTGCTGTATAATAATCATGTTTAATGTTTTACGTGTCATTCCTAACTGTCACAGATTTCACGTGTGGGTGGAGCACCAAGGCAAATTCCTTGTATGTGAATACTTGGCCAATAAACATATTCATTCATAAACTTTTTCATTCAGTCTTTCATTCATACTGATTTTGTGACACACACTGTTCAACTGGTAATGGAAACTCACCATCATAACTTGATTTGTACATCTCACCCTTGTCACTGGGTGCAAGTATGAAATGCCTTGCCCACTTTTCAGTCTTTTTGGGCTGAAGGAGAATTGTGTGCAGTTGCTTAACAGTTAGATAATAGCATTTTTTTTTGTCTAATTAGAGAAAATATCTCGTTTTATGTCCAATCAAACCACATGAATGCCTTTGGCTTTACTTCCAATCATTAGATTTCTGCATTCTACAATGTACCTTCACACAGTGTATCAATAAATAAGCTAACAGTGAAGGCTTGTCATATTTTAAGCTGCCATAGATGTTGACTGTTTTCATAAAGTCATCTGATGCAGAAGAAGGCCAAATGACAAGCTGAGGAAAGCTGTAACAATAACTTTGGCTCGCTATGATTTACGACAGAGCAAGCATTTGATTTAGGAAGGTGTCACGTAAGCACCAGTTTCACTTAAGGACTAATTTGACTGATGAAAGACTTATTTTCCCCCCAAAATGTTGAAATTATTTAAGGTACTGAAAGTGAAGTTGCAAATTATGATGATGAGAGGAAATGAAATTCATCACCAAGCTTGGTCACTGGATCTTCTACAAACCCTTCACTCTGCCATTTATTCTAAAACATCCATCTCCTAGAATCACTCAGATAAACAGGCAATTGAACTTTAAAAAACAGAACTCTTCATATGGTTTATTTTACCAGCATTTTCTTTTATAAAACCAATGCTCTATTATTGTTAATGCTCAAAAAAGATCTTTACAATGTACTGCAGCATTTTAATAATATTACAAAAACTTGTTTTAATTAGAACATGGAATTGAATTCAATTTATCCTGTAGCATCTTAAGAATAGTAAATGCATAAAGTGAATACATATTTCCTCTTTTCTAATGGTAATAAAATAATATGTACAGATATAGAGTCAAGGGTAGCTGCCTTCATTTTACTTCCAGAGTGTTTCCAGTGATGTGCAGGTATGCAAAGCCATATCAATTAATAATAAGCAATAATGGAAACCATGCATATGAAGTCATATAATAAAGAACAGCTATACATTTATGATGTTATTCCCAAAACACTCAACTGAGATGGTGATTGTAGGCAAAATGCCGCAATCTGTACGTGTTCTGTCATTTTATATGGGTTGTTCAAAGCAAAAGAATATTAAAACTATGTAAAAGATATCTCATAAACATAAAACCAATGAGGTTACACGAGTATTCAGTAGGGTAATGAGTATTATAGACACTGGAAAAGGCAGTCATCAAAGAACAGCGATCAAAGGACTGCAAAATGAAGTTCAAAGATTAATGTCAAGATATTGTCTCCCTGTAGTGTTGCCAACCCTCCAGTTTGCCCTGGATTCATGAGCAAATGAAGTTTAATCTCCAGGATACCGCTATGAGCAATCCAAGAGAAAAATCATCTGGGCATTGAAATATATTCTGTTTCATTTAAATTTCCTTTAAACATGTTCTATTTGCTGCGATAAAAATATCAAACAAGAAGGAAAAATCTGACTGACCTTCAGGAAACATATAATTCTTCAACACGGGAAAGATTCTCTTTGCACTTGGAATGGGAAGGTGAGCATGTGGTTTTGCTCTGCAGATAATGGTGGCGGTGTGGGAATGAGAGGTCATTTGATGAAACCTCCAACACTACATTCAACCCAATGTTACAATTCCACTGCAGCAATTGTACTCTCTCAGGCATTTCAGTTTGTAGTTTATTTTGTGGTGAGCTTGATAATATATGAGGTCTGAACTGAATGCAGAATTGCAGCATATCCACATTCCTCTGCACATATTTTGGGATAAGTTTAGGATTTATACGTTAACATAGAACCCAACACTGTAGAAACAAGTCTTGATGCAATTTAGAAGTTGCAGTAACAAATTTACCTCCTAATCATATGCCAGTTTATGATTTTTATTTTAGTTTCATTTAGTTTAGAGATTCAGTGCAGAAACAGGCCCTTTGGCCCACTCAGTCCACACACTAACACTATCCTACACACAATAGGGAAAATTTACATTTATAGCAAGCCAATTAATCTACAAACCTGTACGTCTTTGGAGTGTGAGAGGAAACCGAAGATCAGGTCACGGGGAGAATGTACAAACTCCGTACAGACAAGTGCCCATAGTCAGGATCGAACCTGGGTCTCTGGCGGTGAAAGGCAGTAGCTCTACCATTGTACCACCATGCCACCCACACAAATAGTAATTGGGGCAGGGGTTAGTATAAAATAATTTATTAACTCAGTTGGGCAGGCAACACTCGTGGAGGGAATGGACAGACAACGTTTCAGATTACGACCGTATTTAATGAATGAATGAATGAATGAATGAAACAATTAATAAGTTGATTGGCCAAGTATTCACATGCCAGGAATTTGCCTTGGTGCTCTGCCCGCAAGTGACAACATGACATATAGTGACAGTTAGGAATGACACATAGAACATTAAACATTAATAATAACACATTATCGATTAAACATGTGAATTAAATAAAATAAGACCAAAAGGAGGCTACAGATTTTTGGTTATTGAGTAGAGCTACTACTCGTGGACTTTGGCAAATTGTGCTTCCTCAGTTTCTTTTTCAGACCGATCTAAAAATAAGTTTTCAATTTAGAGTAGTTGCAACAAAGGACAGCGTGTATCGTAAAATTCCACAGCAACAACCTGCAAAACAATACATGTTCAAACTTATGTGTATTGATACAAGTTGGCATAAAAGGCAGCAGACAATTTAGCACCCATTGGAAGCAGAGGCCTTTATGAGGAACACTATCCTCTGTGAAGTTAGATCATGATATTTTGATTCTTAAGCTATGACTGTGGCATTCACAAGTATTTTCAGCCAACAATGCTGGAAGATGGATCATTCCCAACCTCTTTCAGAGGACACCACTTTCACTGAAGTTGGCATCCTGACAATTTGGTCACATTGCATGTCAACAGTAGAACATTTGAGTGCACTGGATGCAACCTTTGGAACTGCTGGGAAGGCTGATTGCAATCTGTGTGCTTCTCTCACTTATTGTTGAAGCACATGATTGATTCATTGCAAGATTCAGCATTGAAACAGGCCCTCCGGCCTACTAAGTCCACACCGACCATCAATCACCCATTCACACTAGTGGTCTGTTATCCACTTTATCAACCACTCCCTACATACTGGTGACAATTTACACAGGCCAATCAACCAACAAACCAGCATGTCTTTGGGATGTGGGAGGAAACCAGAGCACCCAGAAGAAACCCATGCATTCACATGGAGAACGCACAAACTCCACACAAACAGCGTCCAAGATCAGGAATGAACCCAGGTATATGGTGCTATTAGGCAGCAGCTCAACTAGCTGCACCACTGAACCAGCATTTATGTTCCATAAAACTCGTGGTATATTTATCTAAACCTGATCACCCCACTCCTAATCACTAAAGTCTGAGTTAGTTATCTATGGTGCAACTGAGGAGCAGTTATTCACAGTAACCTGTTCTAAATCACAGTCTTAATGCTGCTGGAAACATTTGTTTCCCAACCATATTACAGGCTGGTTGAATTATTCCAGAAATCTAAAGGTAAAGTGAAGGTGATTTATCTTGATATCAAGGCAGTCTTTGACCCAATGCAGCAACATAAAGCCTTAGTTAAACCTTTAGTAAAAAGTTTTCTTGGATGCTTCCTCTGACTGGTGACAAACCTGACACAAAAGAAAATGTATATGATGGCTGGAACCTAAATGACAAAATAGCAGGATTGTGTTTGGTTAGAAAATCCTCATCTAAATATCTGGACACAATTATTTTCTAATGATTAATCAATGATCTTCCCTGTGATTGCTGATATCTCTGCAACATTTACAAATAATCAAGTTATGAATCAAATCTTACTCACATGCAACAAAACCCGGCCAATCTCCAGGTTTGGGGCTGACAATTGGCAATCAACATTCAACAGCTATGATTATTGATATAACCCCTAAGCAACAGAAAGAGCGCAGCCATCTTCCCCTGAGATGATGGCATTGCCATCTCCAAACACTTCATCAGTTGCTGGAATCATCATCAGTGGAGACTCAATTGAACTAACTTCACAAATGTGATAACGTACAGAATGTGTTGGAAGGAACTGCAGATGCTGGTTTAAACTGAAGATACACACTGAATGCTGGAGTAACTCAGTGGGACAGGCAGCATCTCTGGAGAGAAGGAATGGGTGACGTTTCGGGCCGAGACCCTTCTTCAGAAATGCTGGAAATATTCATGAGGCCAGGGAACATTCTGCAGAAGAAATGTAGAATTATTATGCAGTAGTTTTATCATTATTAATTTATTGGAGTCCTTTTTGTTTATTATATTTTGTCAGTGTGTATCGCATTTACAGGTCTGTTATGTTGAAGCAAGTAATAAAATAATTGTTCCATTGTCGGTGCATATGAAAATGAAACAATCTTGACTCTTGACTGTCTTGACTCTTTATGTAAGTTATTTTTTGTACAAGACTGTTAATTCAATTACATACTACTATAAATGCAGTGTCCGTGATGTATTCATATTAAATTTGTGCAAACAAATTAGTATCTAATATGTCGCATGAAGGTTAATAAAAGGTTTGTTATCAGTTACAACAGTAATTGAATTGAATGCTCATGATGTCAACAGAAATTAAAGACTGAGTAACTGCCTTTAACTCCTATGAGACATTTTAAGGTGGGATTTGCTTATTTTCTTGGTGTAAATGTAAATGGAGAGAGCTCCAAATTATAGGCCTATTTGGAATCCAATCTGATGACATTATTTTGAACATTGAAATGATTTTTGTTGACTGCTTCCCAAAACATAAATGAAGGCGATCAAATACACACATAAGAGTGTATTCAATAAGAATTTTAGAAACTGCTTTGTTATAACTGGGGTGTTGCATCTGCTGTTCTCAAGATTATTGATCGATTGGAAGCTAATATTGAGCAGGTAGCTTGCCTAACTACACTTAGAGGATTGGCAGTGAGACTTGCCACGATCAGCTGTGAAAAACAATGTGATGGTAATTAAAAAGAACAGAAACATTACATCGCAGCATCCAAAAGCACAAAGTAATGATTTCCAACTCACTTCTCTGCTCCAGACCCATAACTCTGGAAATATCTTCACTCGCAGTAATATTTTAATCCATTTGAAAGTTGCTTTTCAGTTCAGTTTAGAGATGCAGCATGGAAACAGGCCCTTCGGCCCACCGAGGCCACGTCGATCAGTGATCGCCGCACACTAACACTATTCTACACACACTGGAGACAATTTATATTTATACCAAGCCAATTAACATACAAACCTGTATGTCTTTGGAAGCTTCTATTGTATCTTTTTTTCATTAATCTTTCAGTATATTCCAGATCATGGATTTTGCTTTGTAAAACAAAATTCTCTTCATCTTTCCTTTGGTTCTTTTCTCAAATATCTTATATCTAATGTTTTAGATGCCTATCAGCTGTCAGTAGAATCAAATTGTTCCCATAGCCTTGATCAAAACCAAGTATAACAATGAACCTTGCTATTAAACCACCTTTTAATCTCTTACTTCAGGAAGAATAACCCCAATTTATTTCACCTCTCCACATCAAATAATGCTAAGTAGCCACAATGTGCTCAAATCAGTAACACACCAGATAGGTTTCCAATATTAGAAGATAGACACAAAATGCTGGCGTAACTCAGTGGGTCAGGCAGCATCTCTGGAGAAAAGGAATAGGTGACATTTCGGGTCGAGACCCTTCTTTAGACCAAGAGTTCCAATTTTCTTCAGCTACAAAAGTAGTCACTTAAATTAATTATCTTTCCACCCTTTTCTCAGCCAAGAAAATAGACCAACCTTAGCCATAGTGCAAAGTAGTGAGTAAAGGCTAGTTGTTCAATTGCTGATTCCTGTTGACAATGGAAGCATTCAATTGAATTACTGCCTTCCAGCCAATAACAAGTCAGTTATTAACCTGCGAGGAATTATTGTATGATTTTTTGTTGTATAGTGTAATATGAATTAATTATGAACTCTAAATTTAAACAGTGAATAATTAAATCAACAACACTGTATGAAAAATGACATGAAGTAAACCTTCATTTCCGTCAGCATGAGAATAAATCAACCTTATAATCTCTGAAAGGCTGAACTATGAAGTCTAGAATAGCATAGAAGAGTACAGACAAAGCAGTGGTTTATTCAAGTAAAGGTAACCTCCTTGTATTTTGCGCACAATGAAGAGATATATATCTCTCGCTTGCTAATGTTAACAGGAGAATATCAGCCGACAGATGTACGCCTCTGCACATATTTTGTTTCATTGCCTCCTGGGATCAAATTAGTAGCCAATGGCCAGTATTCTCACATATTGTATCAGCATTCTCAATCCTCATATCTCGCCTTGGACCATAGGGTCACCATTGACCTTCAGCCTATTATGTACAGTCTCCTAAACTGTAATGGACTTAATTTCCATGGCCTTCACCATTGTAGTGCCCAGTCTCGCACCACCTGTTTTTATCTCTTGCCCAAGAACCACAAGCAGAACTGTTTGGGCCATATCATTCTCCCGTACTCATCAGATTACAACCCACTAAACTGTCTTCCTTGACTATATCCTTGCTGCCTTGGTCCAATCCTTCCCCCTTACATGTATGGTTCTTTGAATGCTCTCTGCCATTTCAGGCATCAAATTCTCTGTTCCCAACGGGAGGTAATTTTACACCTCCAGCCTAAAACAGGAGGATCCAAGGATATTCCCCTTCTTCATTGATCAGAGGTTTAAATAGTCTCCCTCCAGTAACACACTAATCTGCCCCCATGGACTTGTTCTCACATTGAACAGCTTCTTCAGCTTCACACACTTTTCCCGGAACAAAGGTATAGCCACTGTTACTCACATAGGCCCCTTGCTGTGGTATTCACAAAACAGTCTTTGTTTCAGTTCTATTCAAGCCATTTTCCCCAACTCTGTTTCTGGTGGATTAATGACGTCAGTAGTGCTGCTTCCTGAAATCATACAAAACATGAAAATGAATTACTTTTGCTGTCAAGTTACACCTTGCTCTCATTTTTACATGGTCCAACTTTGACTCTTCCCAGTCAAAAAGGCACAACAGAGGATGTACCTCCTCCTACGGCAGCTGAGGAAGCACAATCTGTCACAGGCAATGATGGTCCAATTCTACACGGCCATCGCAGAGTCTGTTCTCACCTTCTCCATCGTGGTCTGGTTTGGATCAGCCACCAAGCACGACACCTGGAGGCTGCAGCGAATCGTCCGATCAGCAGAGAAGGTTATTGGCTGCAACATTCCCTCCATTGATGAACTGTACACTGCAAGAGCCAAGAAGCGAGCAAGCAAGATCATCTCTGACCCCTCTCATCCTGGCCACAAACTCTTTGAATCACTTCCCTCTGGAAGGCAACTCTGGAATGTCAAAGCTGCCACAGCTAGACATAAAAAACAGTTTTTTTCCACGAGTAGTTGCTCTACTCAATAGCCAAACATCTGTAGCCTCCCTTGATCTGGTATTTGTTGGTTCACATGCTTGATCAATGGTGTTTTATCATTAATGTTTTATTATTATTAATGTTTAGTGTTTTCTGAGTCATTCGTAACTGTCACTGTATGTCATGTTGTTACTTGTGGGCGGAGCACCAAGGCAAATTCCTTGTATGTGAATACTTGGCCAATAAACTTACTTACTTACTTACTTACTTACTTACTTACTTACTTACTTACTTACTTACTTACTTACCTTTACAGATCTCCCTTATTCCAACTCAGTGGACAGGATAAACATCAACATCCACTGCAAGCTCATGGACTCCCACAGTAACCTTGATTATACCTCCTTACAACCTGCCATTCTCCTAGATCCGCTGTCTCTGTCAGATTTACTCTGATGAAGACACTTTCTCCACAGGTTCCTCTGAATTGTCTTCCTTTTTCTTTAACGGTGGCTTTTCCTCAACCACTGTGGATGGAGCCATTGATGGCATCTCATCTATTTTCTTCACATCTGTTCTCCAAATAAAAAAGTTGCCTTGGACCTAATTTTCCACCCCACCGGCCTCCATGTTCAATGGCAACAAACAATCTGCTGAGCAGCATTTGAAGGGTGAAAGAAGTTATTGACGTTTCAGGACAAGTCCCTGTCTCAGGACTCAGTTCTGGTGCAGGGTCCCTACCTGAAATGTTGAGATTACTTCCTCACATGGATGCTGCTTAACCTTCTGAGGTTCTACAGTAGAAGGTCCATCGCCCTAGATTCCAGCATATGCAGTTTCTGGTGTTTCTGCTTCACAATTCCCACTAGCTCCAGCAAGATTCCACCATCTTATAAACATTGTCCTCGCCTCTTCTTTCAAGATTTCTAATGAACACTCCTTCCATGATGCACTTTCATGATGACTCTGGAATCCTAGAGTCACACTGCAATGAAACAGGCACATTGATGCAATCACAAAGAAATCTCATCAAAATCTCTATTTCCTTAGAAGATTGAGAAAATGCAGTATGCCAGCAAAGACCCTGTCGGATTTCCACAGGTATATTTCAGAGAGCACACTAGCTGCTTGCAAACGTGACCTTCAGCAACTTGAACACCCAGGAATAAAGGAAACTGCAGAGAGTGATACACACTGCTAAGTCCATCGCAGGTCTTGACCTATGTATGAAAGAACTGCAAATGCTGGTTTAAACCGAAGATAGACACAAAATTCTGTTTGCTTTGTTTTTATCTTTACCCATCTAACAATGATCTATTCTACATTTTCCTTGAGCTTCATCCCCTTTGCACTATTTTCACTTCCTTATCTATGTATCTCCCTCTCCCCTGACACCAGTCTGAAGAAAGATCTCAAACAAAAACGCCACCCATTCCTTCTCTCCAGGTATACTGCATGTCCCACTGAGTTACTCCAGCATTTTGTGCCTATCTGCAGGTATGACCTCCTCACCATTAAAGGTGCTGCATCAAAAAGGAAGCTAATATCACCAAATGCCATACCAATCTGGTTAAGCTCTCATTTAATGACTAGCATCGAGAAGAAGGCATAGGAACCTTCAGGTTCAAGCTCAGCTTCTTCCCTTTAACCATCAAGCTCTTGAACACTACAGAACAGCAACAGCAACAATTATCTTATATGGACAATGTTTTAAGTTGCACGAGTTTGTTTTTTACATTATTATTGTTGCCATAATAATAAGTGTTGAAGAGCTTGATGGCTACTGGGAAGAAGCTGAGCTTGAACCTGAAGGGTCCTATGCCTTCTTCTCGGTGCTAGTCATGAAATGAGAGCTTGACCAGGTTGGTATGGCCTTTGGTGATATTGGCTTAATTTTTGATGCAGCACCTCCCGCGGATCCCTTCAATGGTGTGGCGATCTATTAAATTATTATGCAGCAAAGGACAATTTCATTGTTACATAGTTGGTACATATGGCAATTAAACACTTGACTCTTGACTTTTGAAAGGGTGCTGGTCCTGGCCATGCAAACAGATCGAGTGCGAAATAAGGTACATGATATGCTTGCCTTTATAGGTTGGGGCATTGAGTATAAGAGTCAGGAAATCATGTTGCAGCTTTATAGCACTTCAGTTAGGCTGCATTTGGTGTTCTGTGTGCAGTTCTGCTCTTCCCCATTACACATAGGATGTGGCAACTTTGAAGAGAGTGCAGAAGAGGTTTACCAGAATGTTGCCTGGATTAGTATGGGAGATTTTTACGTACATTTGTTGACACCTGAGATGATAAGGAAATCAGAAGGAACAAAAAGTTCTTTACTTGGGCTGCAGAAGGGGTAATTTGAAGAGTTGCATTGGATTCTTCTCACTTGTTGTACTCAGGGTGACCTTGCATGGCATCTCAAAAGTGCGAGTTCATGCAGTCACCTTGAGGGCACCCTGGTGATGGTTAATTGGTGAATGCCTGACAATCTCAATTATTGTTTAACACATCACACAGGTAATTGTGCAGTTGCTTCTTAATTCTGAATCTATAAGCGTAAGTGTCAGTTTAATTAATGAAATGATTAATGATATCTACAAATCCTTTGAGATGTTTTCTTTCCCATTTCCACATGTTTGTAACAAGCCTATTTTGCTCATTATTCTGAAGCTGGTTAAAAAATAATTTTAAGAGGTGGGAAGCGAAGCTTGTTGGTACTGATATAATAAGGTCGGCTTTCAGAAACATACATGCCCAAAGGACACCTCTAAGATATCCAACACATCATTTCTAAAGATATTACTATGGCAGCCTTAAAACTGGAATTAGGCCTCATATATATAACTCAGGTATTATTTTTCTAATAAGTGTTTTAGTTTTCTGTTGTCGTGAAACTAGAAAAATGAATTTGCCCAATTACACATTATCCTACTACCATTCGTCCCAAGCCCACTTTCTGAATGCTACTCGACATACCTTAACTTAAGGCGTGACAAACAGCCTGCTGTTCTTTTCTTCAAAGCAGAGAACTTCCTGTGGAAGTAGAAAAGGTTCCAGCTGTCAGAATGTTGATGCCAGAGATCTAATTTTGGGATGGCTTCTATTCTGTTCACAAATTAAGAGAGCTTTGCCAAGATAGATAGTGGCAACCAGTCTATCTGCATCTCTGAAAATGAAAGATTTTGTTCCAGAAGAGAATACATCTTTATAACGGGAACGAGCAGCCTGGACTAATTGTCCAGACATATGAGTCCAAGTTACATCTGGACAGCAAAGGACTTTAAATTCATTACAGTTCCATGAAACATCTGTAATACAAAATATAGTATTATCACTGGTAACCATGTAGTTTAGGTTTTATTTTAAAGATACAGCATGGAAACAGGCCCTTTGACCCACTGAATCCACACTGATCATCAATCACCTGTTCTCACTGGTTCTATGTTATCCCACTTTCTCATCCACTCCCCACATACTAGTTGCAATTTACAGAAGCCAATAAACCTACAAACCCACACTTCTTTGGGATGCAGAAGAAACTGGAGCACCAGAGGTACCCACATGTACACAGGGAGAACGTGCAAACTCCACAAAGACAGCACCCAATATCAAGATCAGGATCTCTGGCACCGTGAGGTAGCAGCTGTACCAGCTTCACCACAGTGTACAGTACATTAGAGATTATGATAATGTATACATTATATGTTAAGGATTATTATAAAACATTAACAGAGTTACTATTGTCTTCCACTGAACTAAATATACCCCCTATTCCCAATCTGACCACCATCTGACCTCAGCTCTACAACAATATTGTTGACTTTCAAATATATTCTAAAATCGTCCAGTAAGATACTCAGCCTAAGAGTTAACCGTGGATAGGTAATGTTGGCCAATGCGTTTATATCCTACAGATAGTTTTCTTTACAGTTCCAACAGTGACTATCTATCAATTTTACCTATCAGCATCAATAATCGTTCAAAATAGGAACTTTAATTAAAGCATCTCAAAAGAATCAGGGGTAGTTATAGACATTACCCTCAGAGGTAGTTAGAGATTTTAACTATTGGGCAGCAGAAAATACAGAAAACATTTCTCAGGATAAAGTTGTTATACTGAAGCAAATTAATACTTTAAGAGTCAAGAGTCAAGAGTCATTAATTGAGATATGTACCAACAAGGGAACTATAAAATTCTTACTTGCTGCAGCTTAACAGGCTTGTAAACACATTAACACACAGTTCATACATAATAATTAAAAAGGCAATCAATTACTGTTATGGTAACCATAATAATAATCAGCAATAACCAAAGTCCACTGTGCAACCGAAGATATGGTCCATAGCAGATCATATCAGATGCAATAACTAGAGAGCAGTCTTGAGCTACTATCTACCTCATTGGAGACCCTTGGATTATCTTTGAACAAACTTTACTGGACTTTATCTTGCACTAAACGCTATTCAGATTTTCCCCCTTTATCATGTATCTGTACAATGTGGATGGCTAATAATCATGTATTGCCTTTCCACTGTCTGGTTAGCACGCAACTAAAGCTTTTCACTGTACACATGATAATAAACTAGACTCAAACTAAACTCAAACCCAAACTCAAATCATAGTTGCTGAGATTCGTGTTGTGGTGTGTTCAACAGCCTGGAGGGTTGCTGGAAAGAAACTGTTCTTGAAACTGGTGATTATGGATTTCAGGTTCTGGTACTTTCTTCCCAATGGTCGGAGCAAAATGAGAGTCTGGCCAGGAGGTTTGGATCTTTGATGATATTGGCCGCCTTTTTGAGACAGTGCCTCCTATAGATCTCTTCAATATTGGGGTGGTCAGTATCTGTGATGCACTGGGCAGTGACTACCACTTTCTGCAGTCTCCTTTGTCCCTGCATGTTCAAGTTGCCAAACCAGGCGATGATGTAAAAAACCTTCAGAAGTTTAATAGATTGTTCATCGACATACCGAATCTCCTTAATCTTCATGAAAGCAGAAACATTGATGAGCTTTGTTTATGATTACATCGATATGCTAGGCCTGGGGCAGTTCCTCCGAGATATGCGCACTAAGAAATTTGAAGTTGTTCACTGTCTGCACCGCCATCCCATTGATGAAGGCAGATTCGTGGATCCCCAGCGTTCCCCTCGGGATGTCAACAATTGGTCTAGCTCATTGGTCTTGCTAACGCTGATAGCAAGATTGGTGTTCTGGCACCATTCAGTCAGATGTTCGCCAACAACAGTGGCAATGTCAGTGAATTTAAAGCTCACATTGGAGCTGCGTTTGGCTGCACAGTCAAGGGTAGAGGGAGAGAGTAGAGGAGGGAACTGAGCATGCACACTTGAGCTAATCTTATGTTGATGGTTATCGAAGAGGAATTGTTGATGCTAATTCATCCTGGTTGTGGTCTGACATTGAGAAAGTCCATTATTAAGGATGATGTTTCAGAGTAATTGAAAGCACATGATAAAATAAGCCTAAGTCAGCATGGTTTTGTTAAGGGAAGACAAATTTGCCTGTCAAATCTGTTGGAATTCTTTGAGGAAGTAACAAGTAGGATCAACAAAGGAGAGTTAAAGCACGTTGTTTACTTGGGTTTTCAGTATTGAAACCCATGGCATTAGAGGCAAGGTACTAGCATGGATAGAAGATTGTCTGACTGGCAGAAGGCAGAGAGTGGGAGTAATGGAAGACTTTTCTGGTTGGCTGCATAAGACTAGCGGTATTCCACAGAGGTTGGTGTTGGGTCCGCTAATTTTTATGTTACATTGCTAATTATCTAAATTATGGAATTGATGGCTTTGTGGCCAAGTTCTATGTGTCTGAAGGTAGCATCCTCACTTAGCTAATACCCTTGTGAATTTAACAGGTTTACTGCTGCTAATGATTGCTAACAAAGGGAAGCAACCCTTTGCTGAATATCTTTTCTTTCCATCTGTGTGATCTTCTACTCTATTACAGCTAAAAATCTAATCATTATTCATAGATAAGGAAATCTGAAAGAAACATCTGATCCTTATGTTGTTCGATTGCTGGTCTTCAATAATGCTCTCTGCCTGCAGTACTTAAGCTTGAATGGAACATGATAATTTGCAATTATTTATCAAAATTGGTTACACACATCAAGAGCATTTTGTTAAGGTTAAATAAACATCCTATTCAGTGGCTCCAATATGTTTGTAATTTATTATCATCATAACTGTTCCTAGAAAATACTTCTTCATGCGAGATGCTGGCAAAGGTTTGCTGCATCAATACTAAGTGAGGTATTTTGCAAATTAATATGTGTAATTAATATAACAGAATCGAGGGATGTAGTCATGATCATACTGAATGGCGGTGCTGGCTCGAAGGGTCGAAGGGCCTACTCCTGCACCTATTTTCTATGTTTATATGTTTCTATATGCTCATGGTGTTGGCTACTTAACCATGGTGATACCACTCTTGAATTATCTGTCATCCTGGCATGCAAGTTTATTTTTCACAATGAACAGTTAAAGAAACCTACCTCTAACCAATCCTGTTCCTGCCTCCAATTTAACATAGGTACAATCAGAACAGTCAATCTAAGCTAAAAATCAACCAGTAATCCTTCACCTTCTCAATAATGTGCTCCATTGTTCTTGACAAAAATGCCCAATCTAAACTAATCCTATTTGCTATTGTTTGGCCCATATCCCTCTAAACCTTTCCTATCCATGTACCTGTCCAAGTGTCTTTTAAATGCCGATATAATATCTTCTTCAACTATCTCCTTCCATATACCCACCATCCTCTGAGTGAAACATATGTTCTCTTGTTTTTGATTCCACTGCCTGAGTAAGGGAGTCTCTGTACATTCATCCTATCTCTTCCCCTCATCATTTTATACAGCTCTATAAGATCACCCCTCAGCCTCCTGCACTCCAAGAAATAAAGCCCTAACCTGCCCAACATTTCCCTATAGCTCTGTCCCTCAAGACCTGGTAACATAAAAGGTAGTGCAAAGAGGTGTTGCACCTCTTGCTGTGGCTGGGGAAAGTTGGCAGGATGGGAAGGAGTGGTGGGAAGGGATGAGCAGATGTGTAGGAAGGAATTGCAGATGTTGATTTAAACCAAAATAGGCACAAAAAGTTAGAGTAACTCAGCAGGACAGGCAGCATCTCTGGAGAGAAGAAATGGATGGTGTTTCGGGTCAAGACCCTTCTTCAGATCATGGAGTCATGGGAAGAACAGCTTCAGTGGAAAAAAAGAGTGAAAAGGTAACTGGTAGTTGACTGATGCTCCAATCTCATTGCTGTTGGCTCACTGCCCATGAAATTTACACCATTAGAAATTATATTAATTATGCTCCTGTTTCAGAATTTACACATGATGTTCATATTTTAGCTCTAAAAAACCTTATTTGTTTTAAAAGAAGAAGTTAAATGACATATCTTATGGAAAGTTTTTTAATTAGTCCTCCAGCAGGGAAAAAACCTGACATGAACTCCATTTTAAACTCTAATTGTGCTTTGTTCAGCCCTAATTATTTGGATGATGACTGTATAATTCACACAACTAGAAATTGTTTTGCATAAATCAAGCTTGATGTTGTAACTAGCAGGTCAATGTCTCACAATTTGCATAGTACAACACATTTTGCTGTATTTTATAAAGGAGCATTTTCATAAACTAAATTTAGGAATATTAGTGAAGAAATCTGGTGAAGATTATCATATCAAAACAGCACCAAGAAAATATGTTTTATAAATCTGTTCAGATATTTATAGGGGATTAATTTGATTTTGATTTTATTGATCTCAAGGCAAGAGTATTTCACAACAGGAGATCTGCCTGACAATCTGTCCAAAATTGGACATTATTGATAAATGTACTTTCAAGTGCAGCTCTTGTGTACCCCAATCTTCTGTTCCCATGCTACATGAATTGTCAACATAGCCCAAATTTAGTAAGATAACTTGGTGAAATGTTGCAATGCATCCCGTTGCTCTCCGCTATGCTCTATGACTGAATACTATGCTCTATGACTGAATACTAGTTTTCAAGAGAGAGTTAGATCTAGCTCTTAGGGCTAACAGAATCAAGGCAGCAACAGGGTACTGATTTGGATGATCAGCCATGATCATATTGATTGGCGGTGCTGGATTGATGGGCCGAATGGCCTACTCCTGCATTTATTTTCTATGTTTCTATGTTTCTACAGGCACATGCTCGTCCAACAGGCAACATTGGTGAACGCTTATACGTTAGGTAGCAAGGAAACATGAGAAACTGTAGTTGCTGAAATCTGGAGTAAAACACAAAGTAACTCAATTGGTCAGGCAGCATCTGTGGGGGGAATGGACAGGCAATGTTTTGGATTGGAATTCCTTCTACAGACTTTGAAGGAAGATCCCAACTCGAAATGTGGCCTATCTATTCCCTCCACAGATGCTGCTTGACCCGCTAAGTTTATATTTATTTATTTATTTAATTCTATATTTCGAACAGAATAAAACAATAAAAAGCAAGTGTGAAACACCATACAAAAAACAAAACAAGAATGTTTATAAAGTGTCATAAACAGTATCTATAAATAAATGAAATCGTACAGTGGCTTGCAAAAGTATTCATACCCCTTGAACATTTCCACATTTTGTCACGTTACAACCACAAACGTAAATGTATTTTATTGGGATTTTATGTGATAGACCAGCACAAAGTGGTGCATAATTGTGAAGTGGAAGGAAAATGATACATGGTTTCTAAATTTTATTACAAATAAAAAACTGAAAAGTGTGGCGTGCGAAAGTATTCAGCCCTCCTGAGTCAATACTTTGTAGAACCACTTTCGCTGCAATTACAGCTGCAATTTTTTTGGGGTATGTCTCTACCAGCTTTGCACATCTAGAGACTGAAATTTTTGCCCATTCTTCTTTTCAAAATAGCTCAAGCTCAGTCGGATTGGATGGAGTGCGTCTGTGAACAGCAATTTTCAAGTCTTGCCAGAGATTCTCAATTGGATTTAGGTCTGGACTTTGACTGGGCCATTCTAACACATGCATATGCTTTGATCTAAACCATTCCATTGTAGCTCTGGCTGTATGTTTAGGGTCATGGTCCTGCTGGAAGATGAACCTCCGCCCCAGTCTCAAGTCTTTTGCAGACTCTAACAGCTTTTCTTCCAAGATTGCCCTGTATTTGGCTCCATCCATCTTCCCATCAACTCTGACCAGCTTCCCTGTCCCTGCTGAAGAAAAGCATCCCCACAGCATGATGCTGCCACCACCATGTTTCACAGTGGGGATGGTGTGTTCAGGGTGATGTGCAGTATTAGTTTTCCACCACACATAGCGTTTTACATTTATGCCAAAAACTTCAATTTGGTCTCATCAGACCAGAGCACCTTCCTGCACATGTTTGCTGTGTCCCCCACATGGCTTGTGGCAAACTGCAAACGGGACTTCTTATGGCTTTGTTTCAACAATGGCTTTCTTCTTGCCACTCTTCCATAAAGGCCCGATTTGTGGAGTGCACGACTAATAGTTGTCCTGTGGGCAGAATCTCCCACCTGAACTGTGGATCTCTGCAGCTCCTCGAGAGTTACCATGGGCCTCTTGGCTGCTTCTCTGATCAATGCTCTCCTTGCCCGGCCTGTCAGTTTAGGTGGACGGCCATGTCTTGGTAGGTTTGCAGTTGTGCCATACTCTTTCTATTTTTGGATGATGGATTGAACAGCGCTCCGTGAGATGTTCAAAGCTTGGGATATTTTTTTATAACCTAACCCTGCTTCAAACTTCTCCACAACTTTATCCCTGACCTGTCTGGTGTGTTCCTTGGGCTTCATGATGCCCAAGGAACATTGTTTGTTCACTAATAACCATATAACCATATAACCATATAACAATTACAGCACGGAAACAGGCCCTCTCGGCCCTTCCAGTCCGTGCCGACCATTTGTTTTCCCCTAGTCCCATCTACCTGCACTCAGACCATACCCCTCCATTCCCTTCACGTCCATATACCTATCCACTTTACTCTTAAATGTTAAAATCGATCCTGCCTCCACCACTTCTGCTGGAAGCTGATTCCACACAGCCACCACCCTCTGAGTAAAGAAGTTCCCCCTCACGTTACCCCGAAACCTCTGTCCCTTAATTCTCATGTCTCTAACAAACCTCTGAGGCCTTCACAGAACAGCTGTATTTATACTGAGATTAGATTACACACAAGGGGACTCTATTTACTAATTAGGTGACTTCTGAAGGCATTTGGTTGCACTGGATTTAATTTAGGGGTATCAGAGTAAAGGGGGCTGAATACTTTTGCATGCCACACTTTTCAGTTTTTTATTTGTAAAAAGATTTGAAAACCTTGTATCATTTTCCTTCTATTGCATCTCAAAGTATCCAGCTATCACCAGGCAGAAAAGCCTTCTACCAGGTGTGCTCCTGTCTGTATCATTATTTTGAGACCAGCGTTGCATAGCTTAAAATAAAATCTTTTCATCACATAATTACTCAGCATTCCAACTAGCATATTGCATCACCTCTTGTGTTGACCTTAAATTCTATTATTTCACATTCATTATCAGATTTTCAATTGCATCATTGAAGTAAATATTTTACTTGTCATTTCTTGCTGCAGATTCTATGTTTGTAGCTCAATCACAAATTAATCTGTTTAATTAGTTGCTGAGGTATACATTTTTTTAGAGTCATAGTCAGAATCACACATGCCCAACTTGCCACACCGGCCAACTTGTCCCAGCTACACTAGACCCACCTGCCCATGTTCAGCCCATATCTCTCCAAAACAGTCCTCTCCTTGTACCTGTCTAACTGTTTCTTAAACACTGGGATAGAACCTGCCTCAAATACTTCCTCTGGAAGCTCGTTCAAACTCCCACCAACCTTTGTGTGAAAAAGTTACACCTCACATTTCTCTTTTCCTCTTCATCTTTAACCTATGTCCTCTGGGTCCTTGATTCACCTACTCTGGGCAAGAGATTCTGTGCATCTACCCAATCAATTCCACTCATGATTTCATACACCTCATTAAGATCACCCCTCATCCTCCTGTGCTCCTTGGAATGGAGTCCCAGCCTACTCAACCTCTCCCTATAGCTCAGACACTCTAGTCCTGGCAACATCCTCATAAATCTTCTCTGTACCCTTCCCAGCTTGACAACATTTTTGTCTTATTCCTTTGCTTATATTGTGAATTTTGAACATCCATGTTTGGCAAGTTGACTACAGAAACTCTCAAAGGTTCAAAGGTTCAAGGGTCTGTTTATTGTCTTGTGTACCAATTAAGGTACAGTGATATTCGATTTACCATACAGCCATACTAAAAAACGCGACAAGACACACAATTACATGAATTAACATAAACATCCACCATTGCGGATTCCCCACATTCCTCATTGTGATGGAAAGCAATAAAGTCTAATCTTCTTCCTCTTTATTCTCTCGCAGTCGGGACAGTCGAACCATCCGCAGTCAGGGCGATCGAAGCTCCTGCTTCGGGGCGGTCGAAGCTCCTGTGGCTTGGAGCTCCCGAAGTCGGTCTCTAATCAAGAACCGCAAACACCATGATGTTAAAGTCCGCAGGTTCCAGCGATTGTAGCTCCGAGGTCGATCCCTGACAGGGACCGCCAGCTCCACGATGGTAAGTCTGCAGGCTCTTGCGGTTGGAGCTCCCTGAGCCGACCTCCTGCAAGAGGCCACCAACTTCACGATTTTAGACCGCAGTGCGGCCGGAGATACGATATGGAAAATGTCATATCATCGTCGAGGTAAGAGATTAAAAATAAAGTTTCCCCCACCACTCCCACATAAAACAAGCTACAGAACAAACTAAAACATACATTTAACACATGCTATAAAACAACAAAGAAAGAAGGGACGAGACAGACTGTTGGCGAGCCAGCCATTGCGGGCGCCTCCTGAGCGGAATAACCTAAAAGTCTATGAGCAAGTTCAAGTTTAACGAATGTTCCTTTGTAATTGACAGGAAAATCTTGGCCCATGACTTAGTTCGTAACCTAAGCCTTTTCTAGGTTTGTCGGAACTAAACTTTACCCCTTTGCTTTCCTCATTGCTTTCCCCCTTATCCTGCGGAAACTTGGTACCTGATTCCTTATCTAATGGCGGCACAGCGGTAGAGTTGCTGTCTTACATTGCCAGAGGCCTGGGTTTGATCCTGACTACTGGTGCTGTCTGTACAGAGTTCTCCCCTTAACTGCGTGAGTTTTCTCTGGGTGTACCGGTTTCCTCCCACACTCCGAAGACATACATGTTTGTAGGTCAATTGGCTTTGATAAGACTGTAAATTGTTCCGAGTGTGTAGGATAGTGTGAGTGTATGGGGATCTCTGATCGGCGCGGACCCAGTGGGCCGAAAGGCCTGTTTCCATACTGTATCTCTAAACTAAACTATCTCAGAGCATCTAGATATCACTAGGCAGAGAAGCCTTCTACCAGGTGTGCCCCTATCTGTACCATTATTTTGAGACCAACGTTGTAAAGCTTAAGAGAAAAAGATGTTTGCATAAAGAGTGAATTGTTACAGGGTTTGCCGCTTGATTAGAGATCAACACCACTTTTTTATCATACTTTTCTATTTTCTTAGCATACAGAAGGAGGAAATTTAGTCCATTAAATCTATGTCAGCTCTCAAAGTATCTCCCCTCTTATTTCCCTGTAGGCTATTTTCTCTCACATTGATTTCTCCCATTTCTCCTATTAACCACCTTCACTGTGGAAAAATTACAGTAGCTAATTACCAACCGGCACATCTTTGGGATTTAGGAGGAGACCGGAGAACCAGGGTTATGAGCCAAACTCTGCACAAGAAGAATCTAAGGTCAGGATCAAACCCAGGTCACTAAAGCCACAAGGCACCAGCTCTAAATGTTGTCCCACTGTGACACTCTTGAGGAAGCCATTCCTGCACCTACTTGGAAATCAGGAGTTTGGTGCTCAACATGATGAAATTCTTTCCATAAGAAATGTGTAGAGTCATTTAAAAAAAATCACCAATTCACTGAAAACCTGTATTTACTCAGTGCATCTAAAGGAAAAACTTAAAGATAGTCAGACAAGTAAAGGGAAACAGTTAACACTTCAGATCAAAGACCCTACTTCAGAACTTTTCTGGTTTTATTTTATGATCCAATAGTTTATTATCTAGATAATTCCTTTCTGGGAGAGATTACTTTGGATATTTCACCATTTTCAACCAAATACTTCCTGATTCTGTAAATCTCTGACATGGTATTAGGTACTTCAGTTTTGTGTGTGCTCGATATTGAGTGGTTAGTAGGAATGGAGGAAGGTGCGGCAAGAAATGAATGCATTAATTTTGCTTGAAACTGTCCTCTTCCCGATTACTGTCATGGTGGTATTTTGACTTGTGAGGTGTGTAGAGTCACTCCGTACTTCAGGAAGATATTGGGCAAGCAAAGCTTCCTGCTGATACAAAAGATTTTCTCTCAAAGTAATAGTTACGCTGCTACCCTCTTTGATGCATATCCATTCATGTGACAACACATTTTGACAATTGTGCAATGCTTTCAGTTCAACTGTATGCAAGGTGTACTTTGTCTTTTCTTTCAATATCTCTTCACAGGCAAGATAAACACCAAGTATTTCTAAGTCCTGTCTACTATTTCAGACAGTCACCAGAAAGTCCTGCCAACCATTTTGTCTATAAATCAAACATTAGAGTTTTCTGGTGATAATAGAGGCAGAGCATCTGCAGTGGTGAACTGCTTGCAACAACAAAATGTGCAGTGAAGTTTGATGAGAAATATTGCTTAACTATGCATTTTTCATATTGCCTTGTTAAATATCATAGACTCATGACATAATATCAGTAATGATTTGTTACCAGATGAAGGAACTAGCAATGACAGAAAAATGAAATTTCTTGGTTGCTTACAATATTTTGAGTATTTTTTTTCCTCATCACGCCTATGTACAAGAGTGTATGAAGCAAAAGCAATGAACTTTTCCCATCCATCATTCGTGCATGCTTTGTTTATTGAGCCTCTGCTATAATGTCATGCATCTCATGCTTGCACCATGTACTTTCATAGGAAAAATGGGGATCTACCATTTCGGAAAAATTGACATTTAGAATGTAATCATGTAGGGTGGGTTTGTCTAGAATCACATGCAAGCCATATGGTCTAAGTGTGAAGGATTTCCTCCCACATAAAGCATCAGTGTATCAGATGTTTTTTTTACTATGTGTAGGAAGGAATTGCAGATGCTGGTTTAAATCAAAGATAGACACCAAAGACTGGAGTAACTTAGCGGCACAGGCAACATCACTGGAGAGAAGGAATCTCCAGAGATGCTGGCTTATCATAGATGGACGTCAATGGCATCATCTCACAGCAGAGTGCAGGAAGAAGGCTTTGATTATTTGGGCAATAAGGGACTTCTTCATTGAAAAACATTTTCATAAGTAGTCTGAAAAATCATTGTTCCCAATCCATTCAAATGATCCACAGCATACTTCTACCTTGTAAGTGGTTAAACATTTTTACTGTGTTAATTGTATATGTTTTGCGATGTCTGTGCTCACTCTTTAACTCCTTTTAAAACAAAGATTCAATTGTACTGTGAGGAGTGAAAATCAGGTGATTTAAAGTGTCCCTGCTCGGACAATTTTTTTAAAGTAAATCCCCACCTAACACAGCAATATCAAAGTGTTTCAAGTTTCATTGCCAGCCATGGCAAGCAGATCAGAGCTGTTGTGCACTGATATCTTTAGGTCACACTCAATCTTCGATCCCTTTGATGTTGGCTGCAGAAACAAAGAACATCATTGGGTTTCTCTACGCTCAGGGGGTGAAGTCTTCACCAGAAACCCATGCATCATTTCCCCTCGTGCTCCGCCAACCTTCAATGACTCCTGAATTATTAGTCATTTTTCTACGGCTCTCGTTATTTTCTTTCATTCCTATGGCAGCAGGCTGTTGCCATGGAGAGTGTTCTTCACTTGAACCAGAGCGCAGGTGAAGCGACAGCTGCATGCTTCATCACACAATGGGCTTCCGGAAGTGGCGGAGCTGCCTGGCAGCTGTGGCTCACCTGCAGTCCGTCTGTTTTTTCTTTTCTTTTTGTCTCCTTGTGTTTGTTTCAGTTAGAATTTTGGTTTATTAGGCTGTGTAAGTGTGCGTGTGGGCGGGGGGGGGGGGGGGGAGAAAAAACAGGGTTTTAGTCTCTCCCTTCAGGGGGTGTGCGACTTTTCTTGTCATGTCCCCCGTCACCGTCTCCGTCTGTGCTGAGGCCTAATGGCGGAGCTTGTGGCCTCGGAGCTATGGCGGCGTTCCAGCTTCCAGCAGCGGCGGCGGAACAGCTTCAGAGCTGCGGTGCTCCAGCGGCGGCCCAGCTTCAGAGCTGCGGTGCTCCAGCAGCGGCACGGCTTCAGGGCTGCGGTGCTCCAGCGGCGGCACGGCTTCAGAGCTGCAGTGCTCCAGCGGCGGCACGGCTTCAGAGCTGCGGTGCTCCAGCAGTGGCACGGCTTCAGAGCTGCAGTGCTCCAGCGGCGGCACGGCTTCAGAGCTGCGGTGCTCCAGCAGTGGCACGGCTTCAGAGCTGCGGTGCTCCAGTGGCAGCGCGGCTTCAGAGCTGCGGTGCTCCAGTGGCAGCGCGGCTTCAGAGCTGCGGTGCTCCAGCGGCGGCACAGCTTCAGAGCTGCGGTACTCCAGTGGCGACCCGGCTTCAGAGCTGCAGTGCTCCAGCGGTGGCCCATCTTCAGAACTGCCGTGCTCCAGCGGTGCTCCAGCGGCGACCCGGCTTCAGAGCTACGGTTCTCCAGTGGTGGCGTTCCAGCAGTGACCCGGCTTCAGAGCTGCGAGGCTCCAGCATTCCAGCGGCGGACCCTGCTTCTGAGCGGTGGCGGCAGCCCGGCGTCAGAGGCTCGGCCACGGGCCTAGTGGACGATAACATCGGAGGCCTGGATCGCTTCAGCGCAGAGGGACATCAAGGAGGGAAGAAGAAGACAAAGACTTTAAGACTTTTGCCTTCCACCACAGTGAGGAGGTGCTTTGTGAACTCACTGTGGTGGATGTTAAATATGTGTTTATTGTGAGTTTTGTTTTTTATTATATGTTACGACTGCAAGGTAATGAAATTTCATTCAGACCGAAAGGTCTGAATGAAAATAAAGGATACTTTACTTTACTTTACTTTACAAGGCAGGTTTTAACAATTCCTCAATTTGGGGGAATCCACAAATCCTGATTTCTTAAAGCAAAGATAGCTAGATTTTCATAAATGAACAAAACAGAAAATACTGGAAATATTTAGCAAATCATGATGAATCTGTGGAGAGTGAAGCAAAGTGGACTTTAAACTAGGACAGTTGGGGGTAGGCTCAAATAGAGAAAGCCAGTAGACAGGGTCTGAGGCAGGAGAAGGGAAGCACTCAGACCCAACATGTAGGGGGGGGGGGGGGGGGGGGGAGAAGAAAAAAATAATAAACAGAGAATAAGAGGTGTATGGGTTTCCAGGGCAAAAATCAAAAGGGACCACTTGTCAACATAATTGTGTAAGGAGTAAGAGTGTTCTAAAAACAAGCCTGAAGGCTTTGTGTCTCAATGCAAGGAGCATTTGTAATAAGGTGGACGAGTTGAATGTGCAGATAGCTATTAATGACTATGCTATAGTTGGGATCACGGGGACATGGCTCCAGGGGGAGCAAGCCTGGGAGCTGAACATCCATGGATATTCAATATTCAGGAGGGATAGACAGAAAGGAAAGGGAGGTGGGGAAACATTGCTGGTGAGAGAGGAGATTAATGCAATAGAAAGGAAGGACATTAGCTTGGAGGATGTGGAATCATAGAAACATAGAAACATAGAAATTAGGTGCAGGAGTAGGCCATTCAGCCCTTCGAGCCTGCACCGCCATTCAATATGATCATGGCTGATCATCCAACTCAGTATCCCGTACCTGCCTTCTCTCCATACCCTCTCATCCCCGTAGCCACAAGGGCCACATCCAACTCACTCTTAAATATAGCCAATGAACTGGCCTCAACTACCCTCTGTGGCAGAGAGTTCCAGAGACTCACCACTCTCTGTGTGAAAAAAGTCTTTCTCATCTCGGTCTTAAAGGATTTCCCCCTTATCCTTAAGCTGTGACCCCTTGTCCTGGACTTCCCCAACATCGGGAACAATCTTCCTGCATCTAGCCTGTCCAACCCCTTAAGAATTTTGTAAGTTTCTATAAGTTTGTAATATTTTGTAAGTTTCTATAATCGATATGGGTAGAACTGCAAAACACTTAGGGGCAGAAAATGCTAGTGGGAGTTGTGTACAGGCCACCTAACAGTAATAATGGAGTTGGGGATGGCATCAAACAGGAAATTAGAAATGTGTGCAACAAGGGTAAAACAGTAATAATGGGTGACTTCAATCTACATGTAGATTGGGTGAATCAAATGGGCAGGGGTGCTGAGGAAGAGGATTTCTTGGAATGTATGTGAGATAGTTTTCTAAACCAACATGTAGAGGAACCAACGAGAGAGCAGGCTATACTAGACTGGGTATTGAGTAATGAGGAAGGGTTAGTTAGCAGTGCGGGGGCCCTTGGGCAACAGTGACCATAATATGGTTGAGTTCTTCATTAGGATGGAGAGTGACATAATTAAGTCAGAAACAAGGGTTCTGAACTTAAACAAAGGTAACTTTAAAGGTGTGAGAAATGAATTGGCCAAGATAAACTGGCAAGTGGTTCTTAAAGGGTTGACAGTGGATGTGCAATGGAAGGTATTTAAAGACTGCATGGATGAACTACAATAATTGTTCATCCCAGTTTGGCAAAATAATAAATCAGGGCAGGTAGTGCATCCATGGATAACAAGGGAAATCAGGGATGGTATAAAAAAAAGGTGAAGCATACAAATTAGCCAGAAAAAGCAGCCTACCAGAGGACTGGGAGAAATTCAGAGTTCAGTAGAGGAGGACAAAGGGCTTAATTAGGAAAGGGAAAATAGATTATGAAAGAAAACTGGCAGGGAAACATAAAAACTGACTGCAAAAGTTTTTATAGACATGTGAAGAGAAAGAGATTAGTTCAAACAAATCCCTTGCAGTCAGAAACAGGTGAATTGATCATGGGGAACAAGGACATGGCAGACCAATGGAATAACTACTTTGGTTCTGTCTTCACTAAGGAAGACATAAATAATCTGCTGGAAATAGCAGGGGACCGGGGGTCAAATAAGGTGGAGGAACTGAGTGAAATCCAGGTTAGCCGAGAAGTGGTGTTGGGTAAATTGAATGGATTAAAGGCCGATAAATCCCTAGCGCCAGATAGTCTGCATCCCAGAGTACTCAAGGAAGTAGCCACAAAAATAGTGGATGCATTAGTGATAATTTTTCAAAACTCCTTAAATTCTGGAGTACTTCCTGAGGATTGTAGGGTAGGTAATGTAACCCCACTTTTTAAAAAAAGGAGGTAGAGAGAAAATAGGGAATTACAGACCAGTTAGTCTAACATCGGTAGTGGGGAAACTGTAGAGTCAGTTATTAAGGATGGGATAGCTGTACATTTGGAAAGTGGTGAAATCATTAGACAAAGTCAGCATGGATTTACGAAAGGTAAATCATGTCTGACAAATCTTATAGAATTTTTCGAGGATGTAACTAGCTGAGTGGATAAGGGAGAACCAGTGGATGTGTTGTATCTAGACTTTCAGAAGGCCTACGACAAGGTCCCACATAAGAGATTAGTGTGCAAACTTAAAGCACACAGTATTGGGGGTTCAGTATTGATGTGAATAGAGAACTGGCTGGCAGACAGGAAGCAAAGAGTAGGAATAAACGGGTCCTTTTCAGAATAGCAGGCAGTGACTAGTGGGGTACCGCAAGGCTCATTGCTGGGACCCCAGCTATTTACAATATTTATTAATGATTTGGACGAGGGAATTGAATGCAACATCTCCAAGTTTGCGGATGACACTAAGCTGGGGGGTAGTGTTAGGTGTGAGGAGGATGCTAGGAGGCTGCAGGATGACTTGGGTAGGCTGGGTGAGTGGGCAAATGCATGGCAGATGCCGTATAATGTGGATAAATGTGAGGTTATCCACTTTAGTGGCAAGAACAGGGGGGTAGACTATTATCTTAATAGTGGCAAATTTGGAAAAGGGGAGATGCAACAAGACCTGGGTGTCATGGTACACCAATCATTGAAAGTAGGCATGCAGTTGCAGCAGGCAGTGAAGAAAGCAAATGGTATGTTAGCATTTATAGCGAAAGGATTTGAGTATAGGAGCAGGGAGGTTCTACTGCAGTTTTACAGGGTTTTGGTGAGACCACACCTGGAGTATTGCATACAGTTTTGGTCTCCAAATCTGAGAAAAGACATTCTTGCCATAGCGGGGGTACAGAGAAGGTTCACCACTGATTCCTGGGATGTCAGGACTTTCATATGAGGAAAGACTGGATAGACTTGGCTTGTACTCGCTAGAATTTAGAAGACTGAGGGGGGATCTTATAGAAACTTACAAAATTCTTAAGGGGTTGGATAGGCTAGATGCAGGAAGATTGTTCCCGATGTTGGGGAGATCCAGGACAAGGAGTCACAGTCTAAGGATAAGGGGGAATTCCTTTAGGACCGAGATGAGGAAAACATTTTCCACACAGAGAGTGGTGAGTCTCTGGAATTCTCTGCCACAGAAGGTAGTTGAGGCCAGTTCATTGGCTATATTTAAGAGGGAGTTAGATGTGGCCCTTGTGGCTAAAGGGATCAGGGGGTATGGAGAGAAGGCAGGTACAGGATACTGAGTTGGATGATCAGCCATGATCATATTGAATGGCGGTGCAGGCTCGAAGGGCCGAATGGCCTACTCCTGCACCTATTTTCTATGTTTCTATGTTTCTATAATGGCTGGTCAATAACTTTTCATCAGAACTGTTTCAATTTAATACTTTTGTTTTTAAAGTAAAACTCACTTGACTCTCAGGTAAAATGTCAACCAAATGTAGTGCATCAAAATCAAGTGAAATCCAATTTCTCTGCATCTAAATCATTAATGCCATTGTAAGTTACAGTGAGCAACTGTCAGAACCTGTAATAAAATGAAAGTGGCAATGTTGGGGACTGTTAAACCACTCTTTTTCCCTTTGCCATGTCTTTTTGGTCAATTTCACAATATTTTATAGAGAAATTCAATGGATGCTGGTTATCAATTTTTTTTAAAAGGTGTGAAGAACAATTTCTAAACAGTAGAGTCTGTCAGTTAAGATTTTTATCTTTACTTTAGACTTTAGAGATACAGTGCGGAAACTGGCCCTTCAGCCCACCGTGTCCGCACCAACCAGCGATCACCCCGTACCACTAGCGCTATCCTGCACATTAGGGAGAATTTACAATTTTTACCAAAGCCAAATTAATCTACAACCCTGTACTTGTTTGAAGTGTGGGAGAAAACCAGAGTACTCGAAGAAAACTGACGCAGTCACAGGAAAAACATGCAAACTCCTTACAGATAGCACCCATAGTCAGGATCGAACTTGGGTCTCTGGTGCTGTAAGGCAGAAAACCCACCATTGCGCAACTGTGCCACCCTTAAGCATGTGCTGCTATACTGTTTATGAACTATCAAATCTAATCCAGTCAATGCCCACAATGGTTTAGGTTTAGCATTTTGGTTTATTACTGCCCTGTGCATTGACGTATTTGTGTGCTATCTAAATGAATCAGATATGTACCATACATATACAAGCTTGCCAAACTCAAGTATAATAGGAAGAGGGCAGAGATAGATGCTGAGTGAAGAGTTTAGTTTTCAGCATTGCAGCATAAATAGTTCCAGAGAAAAAAAACAATGCCTGCAATGGAAGCTGGACACAAAAAACTGGAGTAACTCAGTGGGCTGGCAGCATCGGTAGAGTTGCTGCCTTACAGCGCTTGCAGCATCAGAGACCCGGGTTCGATCCCGAGGACGGGTGCTGTCTGTACAAAGTTTGTACGTTCTCCCCATGACCGCGTGGGTTTTCTCCGAGATCTTCAGTTTCCTCCCACGCTCCAATAACATAAGGGCTTGTAGGATAATTGACTTGGTATAAATGTAAGTTGTCCCTAGTGTGTGTAGGGTAGTATTAATGTGCGGGGATCACTGGTCGGTACGGACTCGGTGGGCCGAAGGGCCTGTTTCCGCGCTGTATCTCTAAACTAAACTAAAAGTAGAGCAAGACAGGCCAAATGCAGGTAATATGGTTGAGCATAGATAGCCATAATGGTCAGCAAGGACTAGCTGGAGCGAAGGGTCCATTTGTGTGTTGTATAGTTCCACAACTCTATGAATACCGTTAGTTACGGTAAAGGTAGCTAGATTAATTGATAGAAGGTACAATGGGTAGATAGGAATTAAGGTTACAATCCGATCAGCATGATTTTATTTTCTGATGGAACAGACTCCGAGGACTGACTGCTCCTAATTCAAATATTCGTATGAAAATGGACACAGAAAGCTGGAGTAACTCAGCGAGTCAGGCAGCATCTCTAGAGAAAAGGCAAAGATAACGTTTCAGGTCGAGACCGTTCTTCAGACGTACGCTCAGTTGCAGAGTTCCATCATCGCATAGGAAATGATCAAAGGAAGCAAACCTTACATAAATAATAGAACAGGCATGAAGCCAGTGAGTCAGTAGGTTGGCATGGATGTTTGTCTTGAATGCAAAACTATTTTGTTTTACCAATTTGTGCCATCTGGATAATTCAAGTTACAGACAAGGAATGTGCTCAAATATTTCACAATATGCACTATCTAAATTAAAATACATGCACCCATCTGTTGTACTAAAAATAACTTGTCTTTGATCATCTAAGCAGTCAGACAATCTTTCACATTCTAGCTTTCTGTGATCAATGGAGTCTGTTATCAAATATTTTTTTCTGATCTGCATTAACCATCGCTTTAGTCTGAACAGGGAAAGCAAAGTTTTTGACAGGTTCTTCATTAGTAAGGGTATCCAAAGTTACAGGGAGAAGGCAAGAGAATGAGATTGAGAGGGAAAGATTGATCATCTATGATTGAATGGCGGAATAGATTTGATGGGCAGAATGGTCTAATTCTGCTCCTATGACCTATGAAATGTAACTTCCTGTAGGTGTTTAATGTAACAGTAGCATGTATTCCTTTAACTACTTGCATATTTGTGTTACCAAAGCAATGTTGGAATAAAGCTAAACATATAGCCTTCAAGAAAAACATGCAAATCATTGAGATCATAGCTGATCGATGCCCTAATAAATTTACTTTTCTGAATTCCATCGCTTTAAAGATATGGAAGAAGGGTTTCGGCACGAAACGTTGCCTATTAGGAAGAAGGGTTTGAGCCCGAAATGTTGCCTATTTCCTTCGCTCCATAGATGCTGCCGCACCCGCTGAGTTTCTCCTGCATTTTTATCTACCTTCTTTAAAGACATTCCTGTCCAGAAAACATATTGATCCAACATTTAAAACTATTAATTATGTGAACACTCATTGACTTTATGAAACCAATTATAACATTTCTTTCATCCTTGCATTAAGAATGATATCTGAACTTCTCTTTGGAATGCATAGGGTCTGATTTTCTATTATGACTCACCTGGATTATCCTTTCA
The DNA here is from genome assembly GCA_035221665.1 of Okamejei kenojei. Classification (NCBI taxonomy): domain Eukaryota; kingdom Metazoa; phylum Chordata; class Chondrichthyes; order Rajiformes; family Rajidae; genus Okamejei; species Okamejei kenojei. Next base: position 19,594,651 of record CM069148.1, on the reverse strand, counting down.
GAGATGGGAACATTTTACTCAACTATATTTATTCCTTTAAAGTAATTAGTTCCCATGATTTAATCATTACAGCATGATAATATTTACAATGAACACTTTCTGAAGCCAATTTATTCTTTCCATGATGCGAGTCTCAGAATGAAAGCAGAACTCCAACTGTTGTCTAACAAGAGCTTTATTTACCTAAGCAAAACACCCTCCCCTTTATAGTCTCATCTTTTAGGTGAACATTTGATTATAGATTTTGATTTATTTTGCATCGGACTTGCATCTGACTTCTTTAGTCAGAAGGTGGTGAATCTGTGGAATTTTACGTTGGAATCACGTGAGTGACTACATAAAGAAGGCTGTCAGCCTGCATGCGCGTCATTATGTCTGGCGCATTGAGCACCGGCTGACTGGCCTTGGGACTCGGTCGAGTCAGGCCAGGAGGTTTCCCCCTCCTTCTATGGGTAGCGCCTGCGAATGCCTAAAACCCACCTGGAGCACCTGATGGAGAGGTTGCTCCAGAGAGATATGCTCCAGAAGAGAGCTATCTGAGCCCGGGTATGATTGAGAACTTGCTGGCCTGACATGGTTTCCCGCAAATGTTGGGAATAATATTAGAACCATATATGGGGTTTCTAAACATAAAACTTTGCTGGTTCAGTACGTCAAGGTCATCTAGAGCCTTAGAGGCTCTGATACTAGCTATGTTTGTTGGTTACAAAAAAAAACAAAAAAGAAAAAAAAAACTCATAAGAAGGTGTCAGTTCAGACCATCTCCAGGTGGTTATGCGAGGTTTTGGTTTATACAGGAGTAGATACTAATTTCTAATCTCACTCCACCAGGGCTGCTACAACACCAGCAGCAAGAGTTATGTGCGGTCCTCTGGACCACATCCTGTCAACTGCAGGATGGTCTAACGAACGAGGTATCCAACATTTTATTTGAACCCATTGCCAGACCAGGAGTATTTGCCAACTCTATTTTAGATTCTATTTTATAGTTTCCTCTCGGATGAGAGGGATTACTGTTATTATTGTTTGTTCATTTATCAGCATCAGCATGATTTTAAATCTATATCATCTATGTATGCATTATGAATGTTTCCCTTATCTGTGGTCAACTGATGCAGTCGTGCTTGTGTGGACCCGTTTTTCCACGGCATGATATCTCAGAACTTCAAAATCTTCACGTAATCACTCAAGTAACTCTAAAGTAATATAGTAAGATTAAACGAGTACTTACCAGTTTGAAGTTTGATCTTTATTTTATGAGGAGTGCCCTCTGCTCCCAACCCTCGTATCATAAAGATTATCTGGTAGTTCTAGTCATCGCTTTATGTTAGTTCAACAAATGTTATCTGTGATTTCACACCGCTGCTTTGAAGATTGACGCGCATGGGGGCTGACGGCCTTCTTCACGTAATCGCTCATCGTAACTTGGCTTGGTATAAATGTAAACTGTTCCTAGTATGTGTACATAATGTTAATATGCGGGGATCGCTGGTCGGTGTGGACTCGGTGGGACAAAGGGCCTGTTTCACTAAACTAAGGGCCTGTTTCACTAAACTAAAACAAAACTGAACTGAAAGAACTTATGAACTTATGAACCACTACATTTCAGTGATCTGGTTATATGGGCCACAAATTTTTACTTATCATATTACGATGTGTTGTTTTCCTTGTACCTTCCTCTTTGGCAGCTGGCTGACTCTTCACCTTCTGGATGGGAGGTGTGCAACACTACAGAACTAATGGCAATTTGAGTGTCACCATTATTCTTATATCTGGACAATCAGGTGATATACATTAATATATATGTGAAGATTCCAATGAAAGGATCAATTTATCCCAACAGCCTAGTGCTGTTGGAAAGCGAGATAGTGAATAGTTATTGCAAAGCAAGGCATTCTCAGAGAGATACAGAACCATGATAGTGATGAAATGTATTCATCTCCACTATTGCCTTTAATAAACCTGCTTTTCACTGTAGATTTTCCTTTGCCATATATCATTTTCATTTCTATTCCTAGTATTTACGGAGAGCAGCTTCCAAGGTATTGATCTGCTCTTTTGGTTTGCTGCAGAATTTCATTAACATTTTAGAAAGTTAGCCAGAATGTGAAACCAATTATGTATTCTTGACATAGGAACAAGGAATTTGATAATTTAGAGGGAAAATGCTCAAAACATGCAGATGCTATGTGTCCATCTGGTACATTAATGTTAATCAATTATTTATAACAGATTAATACCCATTCCAAAAAGTAAAATGGACAGAAGGATTTCAAGCAAAAATAGATTTGTGTACATGTTCCCATCAGTCATTCATGGTTCTGCTGTAGTGTTTAATAGTAAGATTAAATGAGAACTTACCAGTTTGAAGTTTGATCTTTATTTTCTGAGGAGTTGCGTTGAGGGACTATGTGAAGAACCCCGTACAGCCGTTGGTGTGTCAATCTTCAAAGCAGCGGAGTGAAATCACAGGTATCAATGACTGAAGTATACTGGTAAGATAACAAAGACTAGAACTACCAGATGAGATTTATGAGGGTTGGGAGCGGGGGGCACGTAGTCCATCATCGCAACTCCTCATAAAATAAAGATCAAACTTCAAACTGATAAGTTCTCGTTTAATCTGAATATTTTACTTCGGAGTCACGTGAGTGACTACGTGAAGACTTCAAAGCACTGTGATTTCATGCCACAGACCCAAATCCGGCGTTCACACTGCATCGATTGACTCAAAAGTCGTTAACAATCAATAATGCATCAATAATAACATTTGTTAAATGAATAACCGTTTATTTACAAACAAAACCATAACAAACCCCTCTAACTCGGGGGGAAACGATAACAGAACTCCAAACAGAATCAGCAAACACCCCCAGCCTTGAAATCGGCTTGTGATAAAACCTTTGAAAGGTCAGCTCACTGGACCAACCTGCGCCGCGAGGATATGGTCTATAGGCACGTCCATTGCCCTTGCCGCAGAAGTTGATGCCGCCCTGATGGAATAAGATTTGAATTTATCAGTATCAATCCCAGCACTTCCCAGAACCTGCTTTAGCCACCTTGGGATTGTTTGCACCGACATCTTACTGTGTGTGTTTTTTGTGGCTAATAAATAATGCAGACTCTGTTCCTCGTAGGACTCTGGTGGCCTCAATGTAATGAGATAAATGTGAAACTACACACAGGCGATCATCTGTGGGTATGCTGAAAACACAATCTTACATCCTGCCATGCCTATTCTACTATGTTTAAGCAAATCATAGACATAAAATATAATGGCATCTGCCGATACATGCATTCTGTCTAGCTGTAGCTTTTGCAATGTTTGCACACGTTGGGCTGAAACCAGGCACATGCCGTCAGGGTAGGCAAGGTAGGCACTGCCTACCTTGACTAAAATTATAACATAGTAATTACCAAATATAAATAATAAAGCATGGGAGATTTATGCCTATCTGCGAGATCGATCTCTTAGATAGGCATAATTCTCTGTGCCTTTCATCCGCAGCGCTTGTAACATGTGAAGGTCTGTGCAGCCCACATGCCGTTAGCGCTGCTTCAAGCGTCAATTTCAAGCTGGGCTGAAGGCTGCAGAAATTCTGCCTTTGCTGCACTATGCATGCGCAGCAGAGTACTGCACATGTGCAGCGCTGGTTTCTTGGCAGGGTTTTCAAATATGGATTGTCATTACATTAAGTATATGTTAGGAAACAAAGAGAGAAGAATGGAGTTTGTGTACCAATATGTGGTAAGTACATTTTGTGTTTATGTTATTAAATGCCGTATTTCCCGGGATGTGGGGAGAGCTCCTTTCACAGCGTTTGGGGAGTCTGGCCTGGGGTAAAGTTGCGGGGAGGGCACGAATGTTGTGATGGAGGGGTCGGGAGCATGCCACTTGCGACGCTCCTTGCTGTGTTGGAGAGCGGACCAGCCGCCACCTTAGCTCCTTCTGCCAGCACCCGCTCATCTTTGGCAGCTCTCCATCTAAAAACCTCTCCTGCCACTCGCTAGCGTCACTCATGTCAGGTTTAGGTTGAGGTTACTCGGCTGTGGGAATTTAAGGATTTGCAGGAAGCCGCTGACATGAGCGAACGGCAGGTGAGAGATGTTCAGACAGAGAGCACTGCCAGAGGTGAGCGGGCCGGCAGAAGGCGCTGAAGTGGCGGTCAGTTCTGCTGTCGGGTCCCGGCAGCCGCTCGCAGCTACCCGAGCTGTTTCTATCCCCGGCTACAGTGCAGTGAAAGGAACTCTCCCCCCAATTGGCCCCTTGAACAAGTGTTGTCATTCAATTAGATGACAACTGGTTCAACTTTTCTCTGTGCTCCCATTTTTCTCACCATCTGTCCACCTGCCATCACCCTTTACCCCCCACCCATTCAGTAAGTCAGAATAAAGGAGACTTGGAAGCCTTGGGCAAATTGAATTGTTACTGTCTTTATTTTTATTTTTTATTTTTACGGAGAGAACAATCTGTGCATGCGCAGTTTAATTTTTTTTTTTTAAAGCTGACTGACTGCCTACCCTGAGTAATTACTCACGGAACGTGCCTGGCTGAAACCAACGCCATAAGCATGACCACCTTCATGGTTAATTTGACTAGAGATAGGCTTGCAACAGGAGCCCATTGGCGAAGAAGCATAGGAACTTCACTCACATTCCAAATACCGGCATACCTGGGTTTAGGAGGATTAGAATTGAAAACTCCCTTCATAAATCGAGAAACTAATGGATGTGTCCCTACTGAATGCAACTCTGAATTCATGGGTAAATAAGAAGACAAAGCACTTCTGGCTGTATTGATCACACTATAACTTAATTTTGGATCAAAATAAAGAGTAGACAAAAACTCCAATACGTCTATGATCCCTGCAGTTTGATATGAGATCATCGACAGTACGATCAGACAGTGCTCTCCCCAGGTATGGCCTCCTTAAAATCTGCAAATTAACAGATCAATACGATCATGTAAAGGATGTTGATCTCCAGTTACTGGATTTACCAGTAGCTTTCTATGCTTGGGAATAATCATGTGAGGCTGACTAGCCATTTGTAATACGAGAGGAAACCATGGTTGTGTAGGCCAATCCGACACTACCAATACTCCTGAAGCGGAGTCCTGCTTGATCTTTTGCAAGCATCTACTGGTGAGACAGAATGGAGGAAATGCATATACAAACATTCCACACCAATGTAGCGAGAAAGCATCCACTGCTGCTGCACCAGGTGACACTGGTGATAATTTGGATTTATCTGGATGAATGACGAACCTTAATTGTTCAAAAGTGAATTTAACAATTGAAACAGATGACTCAGCTTCAGCTTGAGTCTTGCCAACAATTAAAATATCATCTAAATAGAAACATAGAAATTAGGTGCAGGAGTAGGCCATTCAGCCCTTCGAGCCTGCACCGCCATTCAATATGATCATGGCTGATCATCCAACTCAGTATCCCATACCTGCCTTCTCTCCATACCCTCTGATCCCCTTAGCCACAAGGGCCACATCCAACTCACTCTTAAATATAGCCAATGAACTGGCCTCAACTACCCTCTGTGGCAGAGAGTTCCAGAGACTCACCACTCTCTGTGTGAAAAAAGTCTTTCTCATCTCGGTCTTAAAGGATTTCCCCGTTATCCTTAAGCTGTGACCCCTTGTCCTGGACTTCCCCAACATCGGGAACAATCTTCCTGCATCTAGCCTGTCCAACCCCTTAAGAATTTTGTAAGTTTCTATAAGATCCCCTCTCAATCTCCTAAATTCCAGAGAGTATAAACCGAGTCTATCCAGTCTTTCTTCATAAGACAGTCCTGACATCCCAGGAATCAGTCTGGTGAACCTTCTCTGCACTCCCTCTATGGCAATAAGCCATTACCACATGCCCCTGAGCTCTGAGTAATGCTAACACGGGTTTTAACAATTTAGTAAATAATCTAGGAGCTGAAGTTAATCCATTAGGCAGTACTTTGAATTTCCACAACTGGGTTATCCAGATAAATTTCAAATACCTCCTATCATCACCATGAATAGACACTGAATAATAAGCATCCTTTAAATCAATGTTTGCCATATAACACCCTTTGGAAACAAGATGGTTGGCCGTGGAAAAAGTTTGAAATGCCTATAGCAAACAAATGTGTTCAAACTCGTCAAATCCAGAGTAATTCTACATCCCCCAGTCTTTTTAGACTTCAGAAAAATACTTGACACAAACTGATGACTTTGATAAACTGACTTCTCAATCACCCCTTTCTTGTGTAATGTATTAATTTCTGCATGCATGAGCACATTTTCTTCTTCTGAAAATATAAGTTTCCGATTTGGAACATGTTGATTAGGTGGACTCACATTAGAGTAAAATTCAATTTTTACCCCTTCTATACTGTTAAGTATAAATGACTCTGATGTTAACTCCTGCCATTGTTTAAGAATCAAATGCAATCTTCCCCCAATTTGAACATCTATTTCTTTAAGTGGCATTTTCCTCACCTGCATATGTCCTTGCAGAGCTTGTTGAGCCCGGCCCCTTGTAGGAAAAGGCATCCTTCCCTTCACACCAGTGGCAGCCTGCCAATTCCGATATTACAGACCTGAATGGCTGGTTCCTTCCCCTGCATCCAAACTGGTACCCCGCCGATAAGGAAAAATCCTCTTCCCCTGTTTGCCACCCGGCTTAATGAGGCCCATCGTTTTTGCATCCTCATGGCATTCTTTAACTCGTTTAGCGAGTTCTACTCCAAATAACAGATTTGGTGGTTGTACGCTGGGCGGCTTGCACGAAGCCGCCAGATTGGGATTTATAACCGGCCTTATAGCACTTCTTCTGATGTTATTTATCTCGAAAAAAGCACTACAGAGGAGTCCCAGTGCATCTTGATGGGCTTCAGACATATGCCCTTTATCCACTATCTTGGCAAATGCCGTCAACCCCGCTGAAAGTAATTTGAGCACCTTCTGAAATTTCATTTCCTGAGCCCTGGCTGACACCCCCAACTGTGTCCAAATCTGATGGTTGACCAATGGCACCTTAAGTAAGCCACAATTTATAGGGGCTTCATATTTTTTAGCCGCCTCGTCCATGGCCAATTCCTGCAGTTGGTGAGAGAGCATACACTGTATTGCTAAAGCCAATTCTTCCCCTATCGGCTCTCCTGCCTCTCTAGGCACTGCCAACCTTTCTGCAATGTTAGGGATAATTTCCAGCTGAACTCCCTTATTGATCTCTCCCACCACTGATTCAGTGTCAGAAAACTACACTGGTTGAATTTCCTCCTCATGGGCAGGATATTCTTGCAGCCCTGTAAAAGGTGCTGCGAGCACAGGCTCTCCACTAGCCTGGCGTGGGCACCACTCCTCCTCACGGAGTTGATCCCTGTCGAGCCTTCTCTGCAATAGAATCTCGACTTGGGAGAGCCGTGAGCAAACGGTCTCTTTTGTAGAGGCTAGTGGGTCCTAGCTCCATAGCTGGTGTCGGACTAGGTGTGCTAGACGGGCCTCCACTCACAATACTCTCTTGGTCATCAACCTTTTTCGCTCCGGAGCGCCTTGCTGCCACCTTTTTCACCTTCTGCAACATCATTAATGGAGCAACGCCAACCGCTGTTACAGAAAATGAATCACTGAAGAAAATTTAAAACTTACCTTCCGTTTTAAACTTACCGCTTGGAAGAGCTCTGCTGCTCCAACCGGCCGACTACACCAATGTAATGACGCACCAACGGCTGTACGGGGTTCTTCATGTAGTCACTCACGTGTCTCCGAAGTAAAATTAAGAGCTAGAAATCCTAAATTCAGTACTTAATGTCATGAATAGTTTAAAGTGAGTGATAGTTTAAAAAATGTGCATTTTGCAAAATAATTGATGCAGAACTAATATCAGTCAGGCTAGTTATAGAGTTGTGCAATGTATGGACATTTACAAGCAAATACTAGTATTTGTACACTGTGGATGGGCCGATTATAATCATATTTGGTCTTTCTACTGAGTGGTTAGCACACAACACAATACATTTCACTGTACCTCGGTACACATGACAATAAACTAAAGTAGAAATATAATAAGTACTTTGAAAATTACATGTTATTAACAGTGAAAAGGTTAATCATGGTTTACAGGATGATTTTGATCACTTGGTAGGATGGACAGAGGAACAACAGGTTGAGTTTAACATTAGAAGTGCAAGTGGCTTGTGAATACATAAAAGTCTAGGACCTGCACAATAGACGGCAAAGCCTAAGGGACTATTGAGAGAAAAATGGACCTCAGCAGACAAGAAAGTGGCAGCACAGGTGCTGAATATGCCATTGGATCATGGAGTCACAGTCACTCAGCCTGGAAACAGGCCCTTCAGCCCAATTTGCCCATGCCGACCAAGGTGTCCCTTCTACACTTGTCCCATTTGCCTGTATTTGGCCCACATCCCTCTACCCTATCCTACCCACCTGCCTAAATGTCTTTCAAAGGTTGTTATAGTACCAGCCTCAATTACCTCCTCTGGCAGCTCATTCCATATACCCACTACCCTCTGGGTTAAAAAGTTGCCTCTCAGAGACTGAGAATGCTTCCCTGAGAGAATTTCACTTATCCTCACTGATTGAGTCTGATGGTCAGGAGGTCAAGGATGCAGTTGCAGAGGTGAGTGCTGACTCCAAATTCCATGAGTAGGAAGGAATTGCAGATGCAGGTTTAAATCGAAGATAGACACAAAATGCTGGAGTAACTCAGCAGGACAGGCAGCATCTCTGGAGAGAAGGAATGGGTGATGCTTCGGGTCGAGACCCTTCTTGTTTATCCAAGTTCAATGAGTTTGTTGATGAGCTAGGATGGATAATGGTATTGAAAGCAGAGCTGTAGTCATTCAATGCCAAGGAGTTTGCAGGTAGATGGCATCAACTGTCTTCTTCTCAGTGACTGTAAAACAATATGTGACACTATTTGAAATAGGAGTTTAAAGTTACATTATTGATCCCTCGACTGACAATTATGAAAATCTATCCATCTGCTAGTGCAATTTTGTTGATTGTAAATTTAATTGATATATTCCCTTATAATTAAAACTATGATTATGATCAAGAATTGAGAAGTTTGTAAAATAATTATTTGGCGGGTACAAAAATAAAATGCTTTGCCACGGACAATAATCAAGGAAAAGACTAATCCATCTTTAAAAGAAAGTCGATAAGCTGTTGAGCAACAAATGGGGCAAAAACATGAAAATGTGGTTATTTTTAGATTACATGCTGGCATAAATCCAAAGCGACAAATTGGCATCCTTCCGAGCGATAAACCTTTGTAATTCTCTTGAATGGAAGTGCCTAAAGCACAAACAAATAAAATAATAAGCATTCACATTAAAAGAGAGACTCTTTGCAAACTAATAAATGTACACAAGGAAATAAAAACAGAAAATACTGATTGCAACCTCTTTGGCACTTGCCTTATTCTGCTGATAGCTGAAATGCTAAGCAACCACTTTGTGTTGTGCTGGTCATTCTCAATTTTCCTTGTCATTTCATATTTTTAGCACATACAATTTTTGATATGTTCTTTATGTATGAAGACACATGTTTTTCCCCAACCCCATCATTCACTCGACACTGAATAGAAATAATCTGCAGCAGTTAAATCTTGCATTTGTGTTCATAAAATTCATATTACCTTTTTGGAAGGGTAAGCTAAGCAGATAGTTCATAGGACAATGCTGCAAAAAAAGCACAGAACAGAAAATCAGTGAACATGCTACACTCACGTTTGAAAAAGTCAACCAGACTAAATTTATGATCATTGGAAGGTGTGGATACAACACGCACTCCATCTGCAGCAATTGCAATTTTCAAACAGCGAGAAATCATTCACTATTTTTGGCCCCCCACATCAGTCTGAAGAAGGGTCTCGACCCGAAACGCCGCCTATTCCTTCGCTCCATAGATGCTGCCTCACCCGCTGAGTTTTTCCAGCTTTTTTGTCTACCACCGACTATTTTTGTAGTGCAACTTCATGTTCCTTTACTGTAAAACAAAAAAATCTATGACTTACCCAGAAGAAACAACCTAAATATAGATTGAAACTGCTCCACCTGCCATAAGTTAACGATGCTTCCATTCAATTCTATTTATATTCCACCCCGTCCCATCTTCTGAATAAGATATTGCACTCATATTTGATAACACCATCGTTAATATTGGCAGCAACTATAAAAGTATTATTTTTATAATTGTTCATATTTATATTTTACAACCTGTGATGAGTATCATTTCTGTTTCTCCAGAATTTACTTTCCTTCGATGAGGGAGACAATAATTCAATGTAATGAAATAAATATCTATAATTTACTCCACTAAAGACATTCAATCAACAAGGCACATTTCAAACAACATTAAAAATTAGGGCAATTAGTCAATCAAATCAATAGCATAACAGAGTTAATCTAAATGGTGCAACACTCACGTTCATCCACACATGCAGAACATTCTCATGATCCATTCATGGTTGTGGCTTCAATAAAGGTTCACCCACATTAAAGAATTCTAGCTACACATTATCACCAGAACTATAATTCAAACTTGTTGAAAACTGAAATATCACTAATGAAGAAAACCTAGAAGATTTTTCCTTTCGCTTTCCTATGTTGGATATTGACAAATCCTTTCAGTTTGCAAAATGTCCATGTCATTTTAATGGAAAAGCTATAAAAATGTTCTATAAATTACAAAAATCATGTTGGATAAATAGTACAGAAATGTCTACCTCCATATTGCATAACTGTTTTGAGGAGCACCTGTTCAGTCTATAGGGGTAACCCTTGCTATAAATTCCTATCCCACTCCAATCTAATCCATCTGTCTCACATACTGTTATTAGAAGCTTCAAAGCAAGCTCATCATCTGTCTGTGCAGATTGCAGCTTTTTCAAACCAATATTTAATTTTCCACTTTGATAACTTGCTTTCTCGGAACCATGATTGTATGCTGTAATTTGTCTACCGGAGATACTGGTTGAAATTTGTCTTTGCTTTTTTCTCTTTTTATTTATATTTCCCAACATGCCATTTGTAACACATCACCTTCTAACCTCCCCCATGGGCAACTCCCCCATGTCTCAAGATATAGCAGATGTTCTCCATCTCCTGTCCTCCCTCCCCCGAAATTTGCTGCATTTAAAACTAACTTTAGTTTAGTTTAGAGATACAGCACGGAAACAGGCCTTTCGGCCTGCCGAGTCCGCGCTGACCAGCAATCCCCACACATTCACACTATCCCACACATATTAGGGACAATTTACACTTATACCAAGCCAATTAACCTACTGACCAGTACGTCTTTGGAGTGTGGGAGGAAACTAAAGATCTTGGAGAAAACCCACGTGGTCACAGGGAGAATGTACAAATTCCGTACAGACAAGCACGTTTACTTTTTTACTCTTTTTCTATTCTGGAGTAAAAGGGTGGTCGACCTATGATTTTAGCTCGGTTTCTTTTTCCACATGTGCCCATTTCCAAATTATGTTTGCCCTGCTGAATGTGGCATCTGGCATCTTCTGTTTTTGTTTCATATTTCTACATCGGCAACTTTTTTGATGTTTATTTTCTGAGCTATTTATCCAGGTTATCTCTTAGCATTTCATGTGTTTTGTTTCAGACTTTCAGGATATCTATTTATTCCCTTTTCCACTTTCCATTCAAGTGCATTTAACATGATTTTTTTATTCATCTCTATTGGGCACAAGTCTCAAATTCAAACCACTCTTTCAAGAAATTCAGTCATTCTACTTTCACTAAGTGTAGGAAGGAACTGCAGATGCTGGTTTATACCTAAGATAAACACATAGTGCTGGAGTAACCCAGTGTGTCAAACAGCATTTCTGGGATAAAAGGACTGGTGACTTTTTGGGTCAGAAACCTTCTTCAGCCACTCTTCAGACTTGTCTGAAGAAGGGTTCCGACCCAAAATGTCACCCATCCTTCCTCTCCTGAGATGCTTCCTGAGCCGCTAAATTACACCAGAACTCTGTGTCCATCTTCATTCTACTTTCACTGTTAGGTTCATTTGTGGCGCTGTTTTAGTTACAACCTCGACTTTGGATTTTCGTACAAAGGGGAAGCATTCCAAATCCATCCTCCCTATCCAACCCATTCTTGGATATACTCCCTTTAATAAGTACAAATTGGCCACAACACTTCATCCTCAATAGCCATCAGCACAGGAGCACCTCAAGATTGTGTGCTCAGTCTCTTGATCTACTCTATACCCATGACTGTGTAACCGTGCACTGTTCCGACACCTTTAAATTCGCTGACGACACCACCATTGTTGGATGAATTACAGGGTATAACTGGACACAGGCTTGGTGAGGTGATCAAGGTAGAGGACAGGAGAGAGTTAGATTTAGCTCTTAGGGCTAACGGAATCGAGCGATGGGGGGGAAAAGCAGAAACGGGGTGCTGATTTTGGATGATCAGCTATGATAATATTGAATGGAGGGCTTGAAGGGCCAAATAGCCTCCTCCTGCACCTATTTTCTATGTTTCTCTGAATGGTCCTAGAACAAGAACCTTGCTGTCAACATCTTTAAAACCAAGGCGCTGATTGTTAAATTTAGAAGAAAAAAGTTCAAGGTACCACAGAACTGTCTTCATCGACAGGTTGGTGTTGGAGCATGTCAACAACCTTAAGTTCCAGTGTATACATATCTCTGAATATCTGTCCTATATCCAGCACATTGATGTAATCATAATGAAAGCCTATTAAGGGTTATTGGGAAGTAATGGGATTAGGAGGCCGAGATCAGCCACGATTGAATGGTGGAGTAGACTCGATGGGCCGAATGGCCTAATTCTACTCCTATAACTTGTGAACTTGTGAACTTGTAATGCTCCTACTTCCTTCAAAGATTGAGGAGATTCAGTATGTCAACTAATACTCTCTTGAACGTCTACAGGTGAAAGATAGAGAGCATATTGACTATTGCATCACTGCCTGGTTTAGCAACTCATGCCGCAGGAATAAAGGATATTACAAGAAGTGTTGGACACTGCCTGGTCCCTCATGGGTACTTACCTCACTACCACTGAAGGGATCTATGGGAGGCTCTGCCTCAGAAAAAGGATCCAACATTATTAAGGACCCACATCACCCTTGCTACACTGCCATCAGGATATAGGTATAAGAGCCTGAAAACTGTAACGTCCAGGTTCAGAAGCAGCTTCTTCCCTACAGCCATCAGGCTATTGAACATTACAAACACCAACTAAACTTTGAACTGCAAACTGTAGCAGTTGCTTAGGAAATTTAGGCCTTTGTTTTGTTTTGCACTGTGTTGTTTTGCTGTTGCTATTGCAAGTTGCTGCAGCTTTGCACCAAGAGTAGGAGTCAGAACATTGCATTGTGATGGGAGACCATTGACAGTAACATAAAAGTTCCAGGTGATCTTATGTAAAGCAAACAAAGTTAGCATTTTAGAAACAAGGAACGGCAGATTCTGGTTTACAAAAAAACCCCACAAAGTGCTGGAGTAACTCAGCAGGTCAGCCAGCATCCATGGAGAACATGGATCGGTGACATTTTGGGTCTGGATCATTCTTTATGTATTATTGATTGTAGGTTGGGGAGGGGGGGGGAGGGGCAAAGGAAAGGCGGAAGAGAAGAGAGACGGACAAACATGGCACATGAACACAGGCAAGGGGAAGGGGGGGGGGGGGGGTGGGTGGTTAATGGGCAGACGGTTGGACAAAGGCCAGAGATTAAAAAATAAAATTTTGTCACGCTTGTAATGAAAGACAGATGATTATTTGAAAAAAAATGAGATGAAAAGTGGCCGTTATAATAGATAGTTAAAATAGTACTTATGCAATCTCCTCTCTGGCCTTCATTATGCAACACTTGAAGGAGAAACAGAGGAAAATAAATTGCAGAGGGAATTTGTTCTAAATTGTGTCACCTTGATCCAAGCGACTTTCATTCAAGGTCAAGATTATTGGATTTCAGGACTAGCAGTAGGAACTGAAGGGATGTAAACTTTTCATCAACATTTCATCAAATTTTGGTTACTCTATTGATATTCAGTGCTTCTTAGCTTGTATTTTTCTATGTGTTCAGGTAAAATAATGACACCAATGAAAGTTATCCACGTGCTATGAAATGGGAACGTAATAACAAGGATCACCAAAGGAGGCAAGGTTATATACAATCTGGGTTTAGTTTAGTTTAGTTTAGTTTAGAGATACAGCGCAGAAACAGGCCCTGCGGCTCGCCAGGTCCACGCCGAAAAACGATTCCCGCACATTAACACTATCCAACACGCACTAGGGACAATTTACACTTATGCCAAGCCAATTAATCTACATACCTGAACGTCTTTGGAGTGTGGGTGTAAACCGAAGATCTAGAAGAAAACCCACTAGGTCACAGGGAGAATGTACAAACTTCGTACAGAGAGCCTCCGTGGTCTGGATCGAACCTGGGTCTCCGATACCACAAACGGTTGAAGGCAGCAACTCTACTGCTGCACCACCGTGCTGCCCTAAGTTGTGAGGCTATAAAATATTAGGGGCAGGATTTTGCATCATAACCTGACAAGGACTTTTCTATCGAAAAGTTAAGAAGCATTTTGATAGGTACATGGATGTTAGGTTTAGAGTGATATGGGCCGAACGTTGGCAGGTGGGACTAGTGTAGATGGGGCATGTTGGTCAGCACGGGCAAGTTGAGGTGAAGGTGCTGTTTCCACACGGTATGACCATGATTCTGAGGAAGCCCACCCCATGATAGCCTCACCTCTCCACCTGCTCATTCAAAGTAGCATCTCAATTTCTAATCGTTAGAAAGTTCATAACAACTCATGTTTCTAGCTCAAAGAAGCTAAATTTAATACATCTAGCTTCAGCTCAGTATCTTCTAGCCCTGAATCAAAATCTGGGGGGAGTTGCTATTGAAGTGGAGAAAATTACAAAATTCCAACGTTAAAATATGCACTACATCTAACTAGTACATTATGAGAAGTGATTGTATATTTGCAAAACTGTCCATAACATTTACATTTCTGGGTGCATATGAACTGATTTTAAATGTCCATTGATGTCAAGATGTGAGGAACGTTAAATGTAATAATGATCTTTAGTGCCTTAATCTACAAAAAGTTTGATAAATACATGTGTATAGTTATCAATTATGGATGCCCCCAGACTTGGTTTCCCTCCCTCTTGAATGGCTTATATGACAGCTGAAATTACAACCAGACATAAGAAAAAGGGAGTTGAAGCACAATAAAGGAAGGGAAAAGGCACAGTGAATACTCTATGTGAATAAAAAATAATGGCTCGTATCTTTAGTTTACACTTCTTCAGGTCAACTTGTTCTATTTGATCTTGTTTGTGCACTTCGGGTTGATTGTATTAGATGGAACAGCATGGACCACGTGAAGGTTGCAATCTCCCACCCCTTTAGTTTACACTGGCACTAGTCTTGAGATCGGTCTGGGCATCCCTGTGGAAGTCTTGGTTTCCAGCACTAGCCTCTGCCAATTCCAGCTACCCCTGTGCTGGTCCAAGGAGGCTTCTTGTGGAGTCAATGATGCAGCATAACCATCTGCAGGGTAGAAAATATATGCCTGACCACTTTCCCCATTAAACCAAGCACAAGCAACACAGTCCTCATTCAAGTGAATGAGAGATATCAGCCCCCATGGGGAAGGAAAGCAGTTATTATTTTTTTGAATTATTTATTCAATTTAGTTTCAAACATTTTAGTAGATTTTCTGTATGCAGCTTTATCAAAGCTTTTATCATTTTCACACCTCATGAGTGTCACAGAATGTTTGCACGTCTCAAAGGCATTCACAAGATTTAATGGCCCTGAACAAAAGTTACGACTTAGACAGCTGGTGAATGAACGATGCAGGGTCTTACCAACTATCAGATTGGTTCCATAAATCCAGCCAGCTGCTTCTGTTGAATTAAGCCAGAAGACCGCAGGGAAGAGGCCAGTAGTTTAGTTTAGTTTAGTTTAAAGATACAGTGCGGAAATAGGCCCTTCGGCCCACTTAGTCCGCACCGACCAGCGATCCCCGCACATTAACACTATCCTACACACACTAGGGACAGTTTACTTTTATACCAAGCCATTTAACCTGTAAACCTGTACGTCATTGGAGTGTGGGAGGAAACTGAAGATCTTGGAGAAAACGCATGCAGGTCACGGGGAGAACGTACAAACTCCTTACAGACAGCACCCATAGTCAGGCTCGAACCCGGGTCTCTGGCAACTCTACTGCTGTGACAACATGACACCACCTGGAATTTAAAAGATTCCTGAATCATTTGTTGTGATTTTTACAAAATATTATCTCTGAATGGGAATTATAAACCTTGTACTTTTAAGAAATATGCTATTTATGTGGAAGAGTATATTGATATGATTGCATAATGAATAACACCAGACTTAAAAAACCCTTTATCAGTTGGACATTAAAAATATTTAAATATTCAAGAAATTAGAACACTAATGGAAGAAAGGCTCTCGATGTTCTTAACTGTTGGAATTAGCTGGAATGGCACTCAAGAAAAAATGCTAAGAGTAGATTTTAAAGTGTACATCCATCATTCAGCAACTATCCAATAAATAGTGTTAGTGAAATGGCTGTGTTCATAACTAATGAGCATATATTAGTACTACAAAAAAATGTTAATTCCAAATATTTGATAATTCATGATACCAAATAAATACTGAAATAACATAAAGAACTAATTTCTCAGAAGAATATTACTGCAATTAATTTTGTGTTGTGAAGACTTGTGCATCTGTAACTAGAAGGTTTTGCTATGGCTCTCTATTCTCTGCTTCGGGAAGATTAATGGCTATTCTTAGAGTGCCAACTGCTTTCTATTTATTTAAAGAAGCAGAAATTCAGACCTCCAGCAGAACAGAGCGTCTATGATTGTATCAAAATAATTTGCATCCCCATAAATATGTGAAGGAAAGATTCATCATCATTCCATCCATAATCATTTCAATTCCACTTGAAATGAAACCTTTGAGATCTCCTCTCGATCATTCATATCGCTTATGACTGAGTTTGTCTCACTTCTCACAAGCTTTATCAATCTTCAAAACACTCTCTTCTCCAGTATAGTTTCAATTCACTTACAGTACATTCTCCTTTAGTGTACCCTGTAATGTTTTGTTTCAACACTATGTTACATTTGAACTGTAACTATTCCAACCTTTAGAACACTGTATGTTACATTTGAACTGTAACTACTGCAACCTTTAGAACACTTTCCTTTCATCCAAAAATATAAATTGCTCCAATTTATTGCCAATTTCTGTCGCAGGTGATTTTGTGCAATCAACAATCAAAGCATGTCTCTTTTTTTTGTACAGTTTTTAAATTGAGTTACATATACAAAGTAATATTAAAGTAGGAGTAACGTGAATTATTTAATGCTGTTTTTTTTTGTCTGGCAGCAAAAACGAAGCCCATTTTTCAATCTACAATGTATTATAAGAACCGACCATTATTTTCCTGTTTATCTGGGACTTATTTAAAACTTGGGTGACTCTGAAAAATTATTTGGATTCAAAATAACAGTGTTATGGGGACAGTAGAACAGTGATTAACTTATTGTACAAAGTACCTAGAGGCTTGGACATTGATGATCCAGAAACAAGAGTTTGAATCAATCCATGGTAGCAAGGGAATTGCAATTCAGTTAATTAAACATTTTTGGAATAAAGAAAAAGCTTGTCATCAGAATGGAACTATGCAACTGACAGATCCTTGTAAACACCAATCTGGTTCACTAATGCCCTTCAGGAAAGGAAATATGTCTTTCATACACAGTCAAAGCTATGCGTTATTCCAACTCCATCAACATGGAATAGCCTGACTAGCCTCTAGGTTGTACCAATATAATTACTGTGAAGCAACAAAAGGTAAAGTAATATCTTAAGAGTGGCACAGTGGTGCAGTGGTAAAGTTGCTGCCTTATAGCGCCAGAGACCCAGGTTCGATCCTGGTGCTGACTCCCAATTTCCTCCCATACTCCAAAGACGTACAAGTTTGAAGGTTAAATGACTTTGGTAAAATTGTAAATTGTTCCTAATGTGTAGGATAGTGTTAGTGTAGAGGGATTGCTGGTTGGCACAGACTTGGTGGGCCGAAGGGCCTGTTTCCGTGCTATATCTCTAAACTAAAGTATGAACATAATAGGTCATTTAGTACCTTGAGCCTTTTTCACCATGCCTGATCTGACATTCCTCATGTCCATTTTCCTGCCCTTTCCCATTAACCATATAACCATATAACAATTACAGCACGGAGACAGGCCCTCTCGGCCCTTCCAGTCCGTGCCGACCATTTGTTTTCCCCTAGTCCCATCTACCTTGCTACTCTTGAAATCTATCTATCTCATGCTTCAGTACATGTTTTATCCGCAACAGCTCTCTGTGGCAAGGGGTTCAAAAGCCTCACAACCTTCAGCGAGAAGAAATTCTTCCTGGTTTCATTCTTAATTAGGCATCCCCTTACTCTGAAACCATGCACTTTGTGTCTGGACTTGCCCATGAGAATAAATATCCTCTCATCAATGTCCCTGGCCTGAAGAGGGGTCTCGACTCGAAACCCGACCTATTCCATTGCTCCTGAGATGCTGCCTGACCAACTGAGGCGTAAAATAGGTTGAGGCGTTGTTACATGCGAATCACGCGTCATCAAGCCATCTGGTGCGCGTGACGTAATTAAAATACCCTGCGGCGCGCAGCGACGCATGGTTTCGCACGGTGACGTAGCCATGCATCACCACGCGATACACATGAGACGTCGGGACGCAGCGTGCGATGCCAATGCATCAGCGTGCTTACCCAATGCGTCAGCTTGCGTATGCGATATGTCACGCAAGTGGCACGCGAGGATTTCATGCAGCACAAAATCCTGGAGCGCCGCGCGATACTGCGTGCAACTCCACACTCCTCCACGCCACTCCATGCGCCTGTCCCGCCCTACCCACACGCTACCCATGCGTCACAACGCGTCGACCAATTTTACTTATGACTCGTAAATGAGGCGCAAATGACGGCCAAGTGGGACAGGTCCTTTACTCCAGCATTTTGTGTTTATCTTTGGTTTGAACCAGCATCTGCAGTTCCTTCCTACACCATATCTCTTACTAAACTGTTTGTATCCTTTTCACATTTATTTATGTTTTTACCTGCACATTTGGTTCCTTTATATTATTTGCTTGCTTACTCCAAGTCATTACTATGTATTAAAAAACAGTTGTAGCCACAGCACTAATACTGATAGTCCCATGCCAGGTCCACCTATGTTCTTGACGGCGCCCCCACGCCGGGTCCCCCTATATATTAGTTGCTTTTCCAGTGACGCAACCAACACAGAAGCACATGTGTTCATTATCACTGGTCTGAATCCTGGATCACCTTCAGCAATGTGGGACTACCTTCACCAGATTGACAACAGTGACTTAAGAAAGCTGCTCCCACCGAGTTCTCAGGAACAGTCAGAAATGAACAACAAATGTTGGTCTTGCTGGTTGGGAGTTACCAGCAAGAAGGTAGTGAAGGTAGTTCCAAAATATAAATAAATAACAAGCAGAGGAGTGATTAGAAGTTTTACTGAACGTTAATCCACTGAGGTGCTTAAGCAGCAATGAGCCAAGGGGCTTCCATAAGTATTTTTGTCTTGCAGGAATCCCCAACAGCAAAACGTATTGTACACAAGGTTTATGACGTTGTTCATAACTGAACAGTCCGTGTGGACACTAGTTTTTTACAAAGGCCTTTCATCTCCTACTATTGTAAGAGCAAATAGTAAAGCTGGAATAATTAAACTGATGGATCAATGCCAGTTTCAACATTAACCAAAGGTGGAGTGTTGCTCCAATCCCTCCAGCCTCGATGGGAACAGCTGCAAACATCAATTGCAGCTACCAATTACAGTAAAAAAACAAAGTGCATGGTGAATCCAACAAACTGGTCAGCATCTATAGAATATCTCTTGCGTCTTCATTTCACTGCTCCCTCCACAGGTGCTGCCGAGCCTGCTGAGTTCATCCAATATTTTTTCTTGCACAAGATTCCAGCATCAGCTATTTCTTGTGCTTCTGTAGATTTCAGACTTTAGAGATACTACATAGTAAACATGCCCTTTGGCCCAGTGAGTCAGCGCCCACCAGCAATCATCCGATACCCTAATGCCGCTGTCCCACTTAGGAAACCTGAACGGAAACCTCTGGAGACTTTGTGCCCCACCCAAGGTTTCCGTGCGGTTCCCGAAGGTTTTTGTCAGTCTCCCTAATGGTCGAAAGTGGTTTCCGTTTTAAAAATCGGTAATTTTTTAGTCGGTTGCGATGCTAGTTGAAGGTGGTTGCCGGAGGACACAAACCTCCGGGAACCGCACGGAAACCTTGGATAGGGCACAGTCTCCAGAGGTTTTGTTTCGGGTTTCCTAAGTGGGACAGGGGCATAACTCTAGGGACAATTTAAAATTTGTCTAAGCCAATGAGACTACAAACGGGTGCGTCTTAGGACTGCGGGAGGCAACCGGAGCACCCGGAGAAAAACCCGTGCAGTCACACAGAGAACGTACAGACAGCACCCATAGTCAGGATCAAACACGGTTCTCTGGAGCTGTACACCCTGCTGCCCCTATTGTAGTCAATCGTGTGAATTTAATCAAATCGTTGTCCTGAGGATAAAATTTAAAAAAAAATTACTTGTCTTCATCTTCGGTTCCTGTTTAAATCCCCTTACTTGACTATAGTCTCTCCCCAGGATAGTATAAACCACTTCTCACTCCATGTGTCATTTATGTTAAATGGTCAATACAAATTTTGAGCAGGAAATGAATGGCAGAAAAGCATACTAGGCTTAATGATCCACTTCTGTTCTTATCTTCCTATTGATATAATCCTGTCCAAGGAATTAGCTGATAGGTCATGGGAAATAAAATATAAATTATCTTTGAACTCATATTCCATGTTGCATTTTCCAACTCTCACCAGCTACATGTTGCCTATTCATTTCCCTTCATAATTTTCAGTTTTTGAACATGATTGGACATAATTTCATACACATTTAGAGTCATAGTCATAGAGTGATACAGTGTAAAAACAGGCCCTTCGGCCTAACTTGCCCACACCGGCCAACATCTCCCAGCTGCCTTAGTCCCACCTACCCGCGTTTGGTCCACATTCCTCCAGACCTGTCCTATCCATGAACTTGTCTAACTGTTTCTTAAATGTTGGGATAGTCCCTGCTTCAACTACCTCCTCTGGCAGCTTGTCCCATACACCCACCACCCTTTGCGTGAAAAGGTTACCCCTCAGATTCCTATTAAATCTTTTCCCCTTCACCTTAAACCTTTGTCCTCTGGTTCTCGATTCACCTACTCTGGGCAAGAGTCTTGCATGCTTACTTAAGGATTTTACCTTTGTTAAAGTGAAAAATATTAGAATTCATGTGTAAATCTTTATACAATGAGGAATTGCTTGTGCAAAATCAGCATATGTATGCAATTGGAGCTCTTTGTTACACTTGTCCCATTGTATTTCCTGGAACCCAATTCTGGAAATGGAATCAAATACATAGGGGTCTTGTGTCAGCAACAGAGGTTAATTTTTTACTATGATAGTTTTGTAAGGTTGATCTCAATTCATTTTACAAATTCCTCAATGTAATTTTGTAGTATTGAAGATGATAATAACGTTGCTCTCAGTCGAACAAAAAGGTGCAATTTATGATTTAAATCAAGATAAATAACTGAAAATTGTCAGAGGAGATATTTAATTTAATTAATCATTTGTTGGCTGTCAGAAAAATATGTAAAATAAGAAAAGATCATCTTAATTGAAATCTCAGCATGGTATTTCCAGGGCTTTCCTGCCTCATGGAAGCATTTTCAGAGCAATTAATCTTTTTACTTACGCAAGGATTTTACCTTTGTTAAAGATGAATACATTGGGATTCATGTGTGAACCTTTCTACAATAAGGAATAGCAGATAGATAATATAAATAGTCATTATCTAGACACGGTTCAGTTCAGTGTAGTTTATTGTCACGTGTACCGAGGTACAGTGAAAAGCTTTTTGTTGTGTGCTAACCAGTCAGCAGAAAGACTATACATGATTACAATCAATCTATTTACAGTGTATAGATACATGGTAAGAGAATAACTTTTAGTGCAAGATAAACCCCAGCACAGTCCCATTAAGGATAGTCCAAAGGACATCAGAGGTGGCTAGCAGTAATAGATATATATAGCGCTGTATTAGATAATTTTAAATATGTGCACTTACAACTAAAAATTCAAATAATGAAGCATGAAGTAATATTATTAAAGTCTTAAGATATATTTGTTCTGTTCTGATGCTCCCAACAGTACTATATTAATTACGATAACGTTTTTAAAAAATGGGTAAATACTTAGAATTGCAATGGAACCGATTGCATACTTATTGGTAATAGATTATATAATAAAAGTATCATTATTATTACATGTTGTCAAATTGCAGTAGATTTGTCGACCGGCCTCGCCGGGTTATAAAATGCTGAAGCATCTTTAAAATGTTATCAAGTGTTTTGAACACCACTAATGAATTGTATTGGTAATCATGAGTATATTTTCTGAGGAAAACCTACCTTTTTTATTTGATCGATCACAGAACACAGAGTTGACATTTCTTGCAAGGGCGGCACAGCACCAGAGGCCCGGGTTCGATCCTGACGACAGGCGCTTGTACGCACAGAGTTTGTACCTTCCCCTTGTGACCTGCATGGGTTTTCTCCAAGATCTTCAGTTTCCTCCCACACTCCAAAGACGTAGAGGTTTGGAGGTTAATTGACTTGGTATAAAAATGTAAATTGTTCTTGATTATGTAAGTGTGCAGGGATCTCTGGTCGGTCCACACTCGGTAGGCGAAGGGCCTGTTTCCGCACTGTTTCTCTAAACTAAACTAAACTAAACTAAGCCAGCATTTCTTGAATGTTCTAACTGGTTATCAAAGCGAGTGCCTTGTGTCATTACTCAGAGGTTGGTTACCAGTCAAGAACATATGGGCCAGACTGGATATCACTGGCAAGGTTGTTTCTTTCCTGAAAAAGACATGAGTGAACCAGATGGTCTTTTTCAATTTGGTATCTGTGTGGTTATGAACGATGGAACAAGTTTTAGAAAAGAGTGTGCATTAACATCCTCAGGAGAGATAATGACACTTTATGAATTTTTCATTGATGTTCAAAAATATTTATTTATCATTGTTCAGTGCGTCATAACTAAAATATAGTTCTGTGTGGATTTTTGGGTGCAGCAAATAAATCTAATCATTACTAATCATCAAAAGTTTTTTTTTGCCGTAAAGACTCAGGATCACGAAAATTTCTAGTCATCAATCTTTTACTTGTTGACTTGGATGGTCGAAGAACATTGGGTTGAATTCCAAACAAAAAGTATTGGATTGAATCCCAGAATTAAGAGTCATGAATACAAGCAACTTTTCCTTTTGTACAGCAGCCTTTCCTCATTCTGGTACCTCTCCGAGAGTAACTCATGCAGTTTCAACAGAGGAAGACACAGTTTGTCCTGATTACTCCATCTACAGTCAGGATGCTCTTAACCAATATCACCAAAGTGAGCCCTACCACTTCTGTGGGGCTGATGCATAAGTGTGGGTTTTATTTGCATTGTAAAGCATTGGTGAATGACAAAAAAAAATAAAAACAGAGTTGATGGGCAAGTGCAAGAGAACAAGTTGTAGTAGAAGAAAAAAATGGGTGAATAGGACTGATGGGATTGTTCTGTTGGGAGCTAGTATGTGTCCAATGAGCTGAACGAGGCTGTTTCCTGCACATTAAGTAAATAAATCACCTATAAGAATGATTGACCCAGTGTAAAGTAAATTACACTCCACAGTAAATTGAGGAAAGGTTTGGAAAGAGTAAAGAGAAACTGGTTAAAATTTTGGAATTTGATAAGGTATTGGATGCAAATTTAATAGTGGCCTTCAGAGGAATCTGGATAAATACCTGAATGAAAAATATCTGAAAATCTGAAGGGGGCAGCATAATCGCACAGCGGTAGAAACCTGGGTTAGACCCTGACTATGGGTCTCGTCTGTATGGAATTTACACGTTGACCCAATGTCCATGTGTGTTTCCTCTGGGTGCTCCGGTTCCTTCTCACATTCCAAAGACTTGCGGGTTAATAGGTTAACTGGCTGCTGTAAATTGTCCTGAGAATGTAGGACAGAACTAGTGTGCGGGGTGATTATTAGCCGGCGTGGACTTGGTGGGTCGAATGGCCTGTTTTCACTCTGTGTCTCTAAAATAAAAAAAGTAAAAAATAAAAATAAAATGAAGAAACACAGGGGAGAAAAGCAGCAGGTGTAACTATTCCTGGTTGAAATTGCGAGTAAATTCTGGTTGACCTGATTGCCTTCTGCTACAGAACATGCCAGTTGCTTCTGTCCTGTGCTCCCATCACAACCTGTCACATTTATGAACTAGATAAAGGTAGGGAATAAATATTTTATATCACTATAATGAAAGAAGTCAGACTAATGAGGATTCCCATCCATCAATATTTTATCACCAGTTATTACTAATTCAATTGAATATTAGTTATTCTTACAATGATAAATAGCTATGTTATGAATATTAATAATCATCAAACATTAATCATACAAGATTTGAAGTTCATTCCACATATATGTTACCTACTTTGCAATGATTAATTAGGAACTATGGTTGGACCATTTCTAATGATTTTAAAGGGGAAATATAATTGTGCAGAACAGGATAGAAAGCTTCAGTTCTGAATTATTTTTATCAAAATTATGTTTATGCTTGATATAGTTTTTCTAATTAAATATGTAAGAAGGAACAGCAGATGCTATTTCAAACCGAAGATAGACGCAAAAAGCTGGAGCAACTCAGCGGGTCAGACCGCATCTCCGGAGATGCTATTCCTTTTCTCCAGAGATGCGGTCTGACCCGCTGAGTTACTCCAGATTTTTGTGTCTATCTTCTAATTATTTAATACCATATGTTGGTATTAAATAATAATGTGCATATCAGATAAATGTCCTTATAAATTAATGATACATTTTATCAGTGATAGAAGACCCTGAACAGGACATTCATTGAACCTGGGAACTTTTTATCGTGTACACATTACAAGATTAGAAATTGTTCAGCCAGAGCTGAACACACTTCTCGGCATTTGCATACAATTGCATCTTGTGCTTCTTGTGCGTGGTGGTGGAAAGATTGGTGGAAACAGAGCCGCAACATGAACGCTCTTTTCTTGACCCCAACCTGGGATTATTGATTGAGTTATACCTTCACCAAGAATTACTGTCTGCAGTCTCTCCATTCTTGCACTTCTTGCTGCAAATGCAGAGGGCAAAACTTACTTGCCCTTTGCATATTGTAATTTACTGGTGTGAACCCTGTTGACAACAGCCTCTCAGGTCCACTGAGGAAGATCTTCCCTCAGCACTTACATTTACACCCTTACATTTACAAATTGTAACACTGGAGTAAATAATGCCTAAAAATTTATACATGAAAACAAGTTAACTAAAAATGCCTAAATAATCGAACAAACCATTTTTTAGTATAAGTTATCAGTCGTTCCCCTTTGCCTCCTTATCCACATCATCAGTGAATTCAATAGTTCTCCAGTCTGTGCTGAACCTGTGCAAGATTCATATTGTGATTCTGGAGCATGGTGCTGGGGAATGCCAGCAGGATGGAGTCTAGTTGCAGAGCAAACTGACAGACTTGATCCTCCAAATCTGTTCATTAGTCTCAGACATCTGTGATTAACAGTGTATGCATAGTCTAGGGTCGACTTTCATTTAAATGGATACAGGCTGACTATTCCTTTTGGATTAGTCAGCCCGTATCTGCAATTTGTGGCCAAAAGGATCTGATTACCATAATTTGAAAAAAACTAGTCAAGGCGATAAAGCCCTTTTCACTAATTGCAGCTGTTTTTTGCTAATTCTTTTGAAATTAAGCAAAGCATGACCTACATTGGGCACCTACTGCTGTGCAGAACACATTCTCCTTTGCTTTATTCTTGATTCTACCACTCCACACTACTTTCCCATATGGATTTAAAGGAGCAGGCTTCAAAGTTGTGAATTTTGAGTCGGAAAATGTTCTCCTTCTTGAGTCCCCTGGTTGCCTGTTACATGAATCAATATGTTGAAGTGATGATTTGTTTTACTACTAATCAGATCAGAAGCATGATAATGGAGAATGTACCAGAATGAAATGAGATATTTTGGATGAGACGTGAAATTAAAAGAGAATAGTCAAAGAAAGCATTCAGTGTGTTAGTCCATGATTAGTTGTTTGGAAATTGTGGAAATGTATTATTACGAATGTCACTTAAGATATCATAATATAGTAAGGCAGACGGGTTAGTTTTCTGAAAGTGAATCCTACATGACCAATGAAGAGTTCTTTGAGGATGTAACTTTGAGTTATTTGAGGATCGATAAGCAGAAACTAGTATATGTTATGCACCTGGATGGAAAGGTAATCAATTAGGTCCCATCCCAATAAGAAGTCACAGGATTACATTAATTTGTATTAATGATTGTTGAAGAACAGAAAGAAAGAATGAGTTCACATTGTTTTCACCTGTTTCCACATTCCCTTGTCACTTTCAAATGTGCCAACTTATGTACATAATACTCTTACCATGAAGGCAAGAATACCTTCTTCACCAGTCTGTCCACCTGACTTGCTACTTACAGGAAACCATGCACATATACTCATAACATTCTCAGCTCTGCAGCATTCTCCAGGACTCTACCACTTACAGTGCAAATCCTCCTCTGGTTTAGTCTACATAACCTCTCATTTGTCAGAGTTAAATTCAGTTTGTCATTTCTTGGTCTACCTTCCCAATTGATCTAGATCCTGTTGCGAACTTGAATATCTTTCCTCACTGCTCAATATACCACAAATGTTGGTGTCATCTGCAAATTTACCACCAATGTTAATTACATTGCCATCCAAATTATTGATGTAGATGACAAGAACAGTAGACCCAGCACCAACCCCTTCAGCATTCTACTCATCACAGGCCTCTCATCAAAAAACAACTTTCCACAACTACCTTTTGACTCTTTCCTTCATCTCAGTTCTGAATCCAGCTTGCTAGATAACCATGCAATCCAATCCTCCAGACCTACAGGTCCCTGTCAAAGGCCTAACTAAAATCCATATAGGCAACGCCTACTGCCATTCCCTCATGAATTCTCTTGCTGACCTCTTCAAAAAACTCTATCAAATTTACTAGACATGATGTCCCATGCAAAAACCTTGCAGACTATCCCTTATCAGTCCATGCTTATCCAAATGTGGTAGTGCAGTCATGCTGCTCACTGCCGCTTTGAAGAGATTTCCCAGCTCCATATTCAAGGAGAGAAAAAAAACAAAGAGCTGGAGAAATGCAACATGTCAGGCAGCATGATACAATACCCAGACCTAAGTTTGGCTTTCATACTGGAGGGAATGGACATATGATGTTCTGGTTGAAAGCCTTCTTCTGTCCATTCCATCGCATTTACTGCCTGACCTGCTTAGTTCCTCCAGCATTTGTCAATTTGCTAAAAATTCCAGCATCTACAGTACCTGGGCTGGACATCTGGTGGTGCTGTTACTAACTGCCCCTGCACGTGGTTTGGTTGTCTTCTTTTATTTTGTTATGTTTAGAGTGTGTTTTTTTTTAGTGTTTTAGGTTTTTTTCAGTGTTTTATGTGGGGGGAAGCGGTTAGGGTAAGGGGGGAACCGTCCTTCAGTCGCTTCCTGGCGAGGATGCGGTTATTATCCGAGTCATGTCCTCGCCCCCCACACCCTCGCAGCCTACCAACTGGATTGGCGCGGCCTTTCCTGCCGGGACCGGACCAGAGCTTCAGCAGCTGCGGCGCTGCACTCAATACATCGCGGAGCTGACGAGCTTACCTGGGATCGCCGCTTGGAGCTCCGGAGTGTTGGGCTGCTGCTCCAACATCGCGGAGCTGTGGGTGCGGACCTCACAACGCGGACGGCGCTCTCTTTAACATCGCGGAGTCCTGGGACCCTTTGTCGGGGGTCGCCAGCGCGAATCTCCACCCAGTGCGGCCTGTGGACATCGGGAGCCGCGGACTCCGGTGGAAGGTGGCCAATTCTGAGGTACAGGCCATTGAGGATGTTCTCCCATTCGATGTCGGGGTTCCATCGTTCCCAGCAAGAGGGCCTGAACATCGGGCCGCCCATGGCGGCGACTACGGGGTGCTCGAGATGCCCCGACCACGGGTGAAAATTGGGGATCATCAGCGAGGAGGTTGACTGCACTTTGGTTCCTTCCCTCACAGTGGGGAATTTTGGTGCCTCTGTGGGGATGTGTTGTGGACTACTGTGTTCTGTGATTTTGAGTTTTTTTAATTTTATTTTCTGTATGACTAACGGAAAAATAATTTTGTTGCCTCTTAATTGAAGACAATGACAATAAATTAAATCAGATCAAATCAAATAAAAACTAATGTCTCCTAAAGTAGAGAAAACTTAATTTACTTTTCATTCACTCCGCAGGAGTAGAGAGGGTGGATAAAGATACTTGCCTGCATGGCTGGCTTCTAGAAAGTGGAGGCATCCATGGATTGTACTCACATGCTCACCGATATCTCCTTGAAACTTCCAGCCAGCACTGTAAACTAAATGTACTGAAATGTTCAAATGGTTAGAGAAGTTGAGAGAGAAACACAGTGAACCTTTCACATAAATGACCCTCCATAGGATATTTAATTTCTGAAGACACATCTGGATAATTTTTGTGGCATTTTTCCACAGAAGGCTGTGGAGACCAAGTCAATGGATATTTTTAAGGCAGAGATAGACAGATTCTTGATTTTACTTCGGAGTCACGTGAGTGACTACGTGAATAGAAGCCCGTACAGCCGTTGGTGCGTCATGACGTCAGACCTTGGGTCCAGTCGGCCGGTTGGAGCAGCAGCGCTCCTCCGAGCGGTAAGTTTAAACGGAGGTAAGGTTTTAAAATTTTTTTTACCACAGGTGTTTGGAGTTCTGGTAGCTATGTTGCAGAAAGTGAAGAAGGTGTCGGCGAGGCGCTCCGGGGGTAGAAAGGAGAGTGACCAGGAGAGTGTTGAGGATGGAGGCCCATCTGGTACACCTGGTCCGGTGCTGGCTACACAGCCAGTGGTTGCGGACCCACTGCCGGGGGGCAGTGGAGGCTTGCCAGTAGGGCGGAAGGCCACTGGCAAGTCTCTGTAGCCCGTAAATGAGTCGGGCCTGGAGGTTATACCCTCCATAGGAGAGTCCGTTTGCTCACGGCTCTCCCACGTCGAGATTCTATTACAAAAGAATGCTCGACAGGGACCAGCTCCGTGAGGAGGAGTGGTGCCTAAGCCAGGCTGATGGAGAGCTTGTGCTAGCAGCACCTGTTTCAGGGCTGCAGAACTATCCTGCCTGTGAGGAGGATGTTCTATCAATGCAGTTTGCTGACACTGATTCTATGCTGGGGGAGAGCAGTAAAGGAGTTCGGTTGGAGGTAATTCCGAACATTGCTGGGAAGTTTGCTGAGCGTAGAGAGGCAGGAAAGGCGATTGATGTAGAATTGGCCGAAGCAATTCAGTATATGCTCTCCCACCAGTTACAGGAGCTAGCTATGGATGAAGTAGCAAAAAACTATAAAGCTCCTGTTAATTGTGATCTCCTGAAGGTACCGGTGGTTAATCACCAAATTTGGTCATAGAAACATAGAAACATAGAAATTAGGTGCAGGAGTAGGCCATTCAGCCCTTCGAGCCTGCACCGGATCATGGCTGATCATTCAACTCAGGCCCAACTACCCTCTGTGGCAGAGAGTTCCAGAGACTCAACCACTCTCTGTGTGAAGAAATTTTCTCAAAAGATTTCCCCTTATCTTAAGTGACCCTTGTCCTGGATTTCTATAAGAAACGCAGCAGGTGTGGTCTCACCAAGACCCTGTTCCTGCTCCTGTACTCAAATCCTTTTGCTATGAAAGCTAGCTTTTTCACTGCCTGCTGCACCTGCATGCCTACTTTCAATGACTGGTGTACCATGACACCCAGTCTCGCTGCATCTCCCCTTTTCCTAATCGGCCAGTGCATCTGCCAAACATTTGCCCACTCACCCAGCCTATCCAAGTCACCTTGCAGTCTCCTAGCATCCTCCTCACAGCGAACACTGCCCCCCAGCTTAGTGTCATCCGCAAACTTGGAGATATTGCCTTCAATTCCCTCATCCAGATCATTAATATATATTGTAAATAGCTGGGGTCCCAGCACTGAGCCCTGCGGTACCCCACTAGTTACTGCCTGCCATAGATGGGTATGCCTGCTAGGGCCCAGGAGATGAAGTTTTAAAAAAGTGCTTAAACTGTTGTCAGCAGGTATTACAGCTGTGGTGAAAGTTATTGATACAAGCAATATGGTTGAAGCACACCAGGACAAACTGGGATTCCTTTGTAATGCATTTTGAAATTAATAATATCAGGAGGGCCGCTATTAGGCCAGTGCTATTCCGAATTTGGCGAGTTTGTGCAAACCGACCAGTGTACCACCACGAAATCTGTTGTTTGGTGGTAACCTTGCAAAAAGGGTCAAAGACTGTCATGAGGTTGTTAAAACCATGGCCCTCATTAAGCCAGCTGGCAAGCAAGGCAAAAAGGGTTCTCTACAAGAAGTCGAGGACAACAAGGTCCGCAAGGAAAGATGCAGGTAAGGAATATAACATTGACAGACGATGAATTAACTGATGTTCCTGTTCAAATTGGGGAAGGTTAAAATTGTTTATCAAACAATGGCAGCAGTTGACATCAGATTTGTTCATACTTAGTAGTATTGAAGGGGTGAAAAATTGAATTTTACTCTAAGGACAGTCTACCTAATCAACATTTTCCTAGTCGTAAACTTATTTTTTCAGATGAGGAAAATGTGCTTATTCAAGCAGAGATTCAGTCGTTACATAAGAAAGGGGTAATTGAGCCTTCTGTCTATCAAAGTCAACAATTTCTGTCAAGTATATTTCCCAGATCTAAAAAGACTGGGGGATGTAGAATTATTCTGGATTTATCGAGTTTGAACACATTTGTTTGTT
This sequence comes from Okamejei kenojei, assembly GCA_035221665.1. Classification (NCBI taxonomy): domain Eukaryota; kingdom Metazoa; phylum Chordata; class Chondrichthyes; order Rajiformes; family Rajidae; genus Okamejei; species Okamejei kenojei. The sequence goes on along the minus strand of CM069148.1, from coordinate 19,563,506 downwards.
ATAGGCATTTCAAAATGGAGACCTTTACCACGGGCAAACATCTAGTGTCCAAAGGGTATTATATGGCAACCATTGATTTAAAGAATGCGTATTACTCAGTGTCTATTCATGGTGATGATAGAAGATATTTGAAATTTATTTGGATGACTGAGCTGTGGCAATTCAGGGCATTGCCGAATGGATTAACTTCACCTCCTAGATTATTTACTAAATTGGTAAAACCTGTGTTAGCATTACTTAGAGCTCAGGGGCATGTGGTAATGGCCTATTTAGATGATATTCTGATTGTTGGAAAGACTCATGCTGAAACTCAATCATCAGTTTCAGTTGTTAAAATCACATTTGAACAAATGGGATTTGTTATTCACCCAGATAAATCTAAATTATCACCAGTCCAAATTATTGATTATCTGGGATTTACCATTAATTCCAATCACATGTTGGTAACTTTGCCCAGGGATAAATTGAATCAGTTAATTGAGGACTGTGTTAATCTCGTTGGAGAACAACGGCCTTCGATTAGACAAGTAGCCAGTTTAATTGGGAAGTTTGTTGCAGCATTTCCAGCTGTGCAGTATGGTCCTCTGCATTATCAACAATTACAACCATCAAAGGAACAGGCACTGAGAATACAAAGGGGCCATTTTGATAGGCCTATGCAGTTGTCAGCTGGGGCGATTGCTGACATACAATGGTGGATAGTACATGTTTCAAAAAGTTTAGGAAGGTTTTGGTGGAACCACCGTCACTGATATTACAGACTGATGTAAGTGCACTGGGTTGGGGTGCAACAGATATGTCTTCTAGTTGTGGAGGCAGATGGAATGTGGATGAGACATCGCTTCTTCAATTAAGAGGGATTAATTATTTAGAGTTGTTGGGCACCTGGTATGGGCTCAAAGCTTATTGTTCTACAAGGAGGGATCTGCATGTGCAGGTCAGATTGACAACACCACAGCAGTGGCATATGTAAACCACATGGGTGGAGTTAAGTCACATCTTGTGATAGACTGGCTAACCAGATTTGGAGCTGGTGTATTGACCAAAATATCTGGCTTTCAGCACTTTATTTGCCAGGAAGGTTCAACACGGTAGCTGACACTAGGTCACGTCAGTTTAATGACAACATTGAATGGATGTTAAATCAGGATGTATTTAACCAAATGATTGTTCAGTATGGATTGCCAGATATTGACTTGTTTGCATCTCGATTAAATCCTCAGTTACCTAGATATATTTCATGGGAACCAGATGCTGGGGCAGTAGCAGTGGATGCGTTTTCGCTGCATTGGGGAGGAATGTTTGTGTATGTATTTCCTCCATTCTGTCTCATCAGCAGATGTTTGCAAAAGATCAAGGAGGACTCGGCTTCAGGGGTATTGGTAGTGCCAGATTGGCCTACACAAGCATGGTTCCCGTTGTATTACAAATGCCTAGGGAGCCTTACATGCTTATGCCCAAGAATAAAACTCTACTGGTAAATCCAGTCACTGGGGATCAACATCCTTTATATGATCGTATTGATCTGTTAATTTGCAGATTTTAAGGAGGCCATACCTGGGGAGAGGCCTGTCTCATCGGACTGTGGATATGCTCACATTGGCCTGCAGGGATAGTACACAGCAGCAACATATCACCTATATAAGGAAGTGGGAGCAATTCTGCCTACAGCAGAATATTGTATATCACACTGCAGGGATCACGGATGTATTGGAGTTGTGTCAACTCTTTATTTCGACCAAAAATTAAGTTACAGTGCGATTAATTCAGCCAGAAGTGCTCTGTCTTCTTATTTACCTATGAATGCAAAATTGCATACAGTAGCGACACATCCGTTAGTTTCACGATTCATGAAGGGAGTTTTTCAATTCTAATCCTCCTAAACCCAGGTATGTCGGTATTTGGAATGTGAGTGAGGTTCTTATGGTTCTTCGCCAGTGGGCTCCGGTTACAAGCCTATCTATAGCCAAATTAACTATGAAGGTGGTCATGCTTATGGCATTGGTTTCAGCTCAACGTGTACAAACGTTGCAAAAGCTACGGCTAGATAGAATGCATGTGTCGGCTGATGCCATTATATTTTATGTCTATGATTTGCTTAAACATAATAGAAGAGGCATGACAGGATGTAAGATTGTGTTTTCAGCATACCCCGCAGATGATCGCTTGTGTGTAGTCTCACATTTATCTCGTTACATTGAGATTACTAAACCTCTGAGAGGAACAGAGTTGGCTTTGTTTATTAGTCACAAAAAACCACACAGTAAGGTGTCGGTGCAAACGATTTCAAGGTGGCTAAAGCAGGTCCTGGCAAGTGCAGGAATTGATACTGATGAATTCAAATCTCATTCCACCAGGGCGGCATCAACGTCCGCGGCAAGGGCGATGGACTTGCCAATAGACCATATCCTCGCGGCCGCAGGATGGTCCAGTGAGCTAACTTTTCAGAGGTTTTATCACAAGCCGATTTCAAGGCTCGGGGTGTTTGCTGATTCTGGTTTCCATACTGTTACACTTTTCCCCTGAGTTAGAGGGGTTTGTTATGATTTGTTTGTAAATAAACTGTTATTCATTTAACAAATGTATTACTGATGCATGATTGATTGTTAACGACTTTTGAGTCAATCCAGGCAGTGTGAACGTCGAACGTCTGTGGCGTGAATTCACAGTGCTTTGAAGTCTTCACGTAGTCACTCACGTGACTCCGAAGTAAAATAGTAAGATTAAACGAGAACTTACCAGTTTGAAGTTTGATCTTTATTTTATGAGGAGTCGAGTTGAGGGACTACGTGCCCTCCGCTCCCACCCTCATAGATCTCTTCTGGTAGTTCTAGTTTTATCATCTTACCATTATACTTCAGTCATTGTTAGCTGTGAATTCATTCCGCTGCTTAGAAGATTGACGCACCAACGGCTGTACGGGCTTCTATTCACGTAGTCCCTCAACTCGACTCCTCATAAAATAAAGATCAAACTTCAAACTGGTAAGTTCTCGTTTAATCTTACTATTAATGCAGGTGTCAGGGGTTATGGGAAGAAGGAAGGAGAATAGGATTAAGAGGAGAAAGATAGATCAGCCATGATTGAGTGGTGGAGTAGAATTGATGGGCTGAATGGCCTAATTCTGCTCCTATCACTTATGAACTATTATGAACTAAAGAACATACCTCCTGCAGACACTGCTCTTCATTAACCTACTCTGTTTCATCTGACTGCCCAGGAAAGTTTTCAACCCCGAAACCCGTCGTGATTGTAACACACAATCATTCAGAAGCCATACTTTCTATGTAGCTGAAGGGGTATTGATTGCTCTCGATGTACGTCTCTTTACAAACTGCAAGGTTAGGTGCCAGCAGTTGAGAACTTGAAATACATCGCCAGTCATTGATGTGTGTCCACTTCATTCAGCATTACAGAGGGAAACTCAGCAATCCTCTTCTGTAAACTTGGCAGTTGGAGATCTCAATCTTTATGCAATCTTCAAAAAGCACCTGGGATCAGAGAGTTATGCCCCTATCCCACTTAGGAAACCTGAACGGAAACCTCTGGAGACTTTGCGCCCCACCCAAGGTTTCCATGCGGTTCGAGGAGGTTTTTGTCAGCCTCCCTAATGGTCGAAAGTGGTTTCCGCTTCTTCTATGTTCCGGCGATTATTTCCAAAAATTCAATACCGGCCACGACTAAAAATAGGTTGCCATTTTAAAAATCGGTAATTTTTTAGTAGAAACCTGTTGCGATGCTAGTTGAAGGTGGTTCCCGGAGGTTGCAGGTAGTGGAAGGTAAGACCTTTTTTACACCCAGTTTTATTCCACCAGGGAGGTCTTACCTTCCACTAGTTATAACACAATCCAAAAGTATCAAAAGACAAATTTAACTTAGGATATTGTATCATTCTGTGATGTGTATTTTTGTGCTTTAGTATAATTTCTCAAGCTTTGAGCCAGATAAGAATGATGAAACACAATACCTGAGTTCCAGTGGCTTATTTTTTTGTTGAAGATCAAATATCACTTCAAACTAATAGCTGGATTTAGATTTGAAAAATGGCAGGGAAAAGAATCATTAAACTGTTAGAGGCAATGTAACAGTCACAGTGGTAACGATGGCGCAGCAGTAGAGTTGCTGCCTTACAGCGAATGCAGTGCCAGAGACCCATGTTCGATCCCGACCATGGGTGCTGTCCGTACGGAGTTTGTACGTTCTCTCCGTGACCTGCGTGGATTTTCTCTGAGATCTACGGTTTCTTCCCACATTCCAAAGACGTACAGGTTTGTAGGTTAATTGGCTTGGTAAATGTAAAAATTGTCCCTAGTGGGTATAGGATAGTGTTAATGTGCGGGGATCGCTGGTCGGTGGGGTCCCGGTGGGCTGAAGGGCCCGTTTCCACTCTGTATCTCTAAACTAAACTAAATAAACTACCAACTTGATTTCACAATAAGGTGGCGTTCTGCTCCTATCACAATAAATGATCGGAGCAGAATCAGGCCATTCGGCCCATCAAGTCCACTGCGCCATTCAATCATGGCTGCTCTACCTTTCCCTCCTAACCCCATTCTCCTGCCTTCTCCCCTTGACACCCATGCTAATCAAGAATCTATGAATCTCTGCCTTAAAAAATATCCATTGACGGCCTCCACAGCCTTCTGTGGCAAAGATTTCTACAGATTCACCACCCTCTGACTAAAGAAATTCCTCCTCATCTCTTTCCTAAAGGAACACTCTCTAATTCTGAGGCTATGATCTCTGTTCCCAGACTCTCCCACTAGTGGAAACATCCTCTCCACATCCACTCTATCCAGGCCTTTCACTATTCGAACATTTCATTTACTTCCACCAAAATGAATTACCTGGGCCTATTTGAGGGTCAGTAAATTAGAGGCGGGAGTTAGTTGCCCCACAAAGTAAGAGCCTCTTTCAATATTCCTTGCAAGGCCTCTTCCTCCTTGAGTAGTCCTCATCCTGCTAAGTGCTGACCTCGTAGTCTTCACTCATGGACACCATATATTAATCAAGGACCAATTTACCTAATTCTCAGATCTCATAACCAATAGATCCTTGGATGGGTTTTCCTGCAATTGACAATTTCTCCTAACTGTATCAAAAGCCAGACCATTCTTTGGGACAGGAGAGAAATCAAGCTGAGAAATGTAAACGCAGTCAAGCCATTAATTTAGCAAGACTACCACCTCTCCAGCCGAACCGAGCTCTTTGTCTGCTTTAATCCCACCTACAGCCACCGCAGTTTCCTGTAAATAGCAGACTAGCAATACAGTTGAAATGAGTATTTCAGCTGCAGGGAATTGAAAATGCACTGATGTGAAAAATAGGCAAATATTTATTCCAAATGGATCATAAAAACAAAACCATTTTCTGTCACACTTACTGAGTTTATTGTCAGCTGAATGCTTTTAGCTACAATTTTCTGTCAAGTAAATACTCTTTATGCCCAGGATGCATACGGTTGTGTCAGCTTTGGCCTATTTCAAGCATGACATTAGCTGAGTTAACTGCTGTCCCTTTTTTCCTTTATTATTCTGAAAGCCCACAAGTATTTCTCCTTTATTGATTTCCCACCATCTGGTGCTTGTTTTTCCTGAAACTTGACATCTACTAATTTCTCTCAGTTTGAAATTAACCCACCGACTGTGGGGAAACCGAGGGCTGATAAAATTCAGTGGATTGACTAACTAGCCTGTTAGTTCAGGATAGTTTTTTTACCTGGTGACTGGGCCTCTGCAAGAAAGAGGTAATTGCTACTTAGATAGACACAAGTCATGGCTTTTGATGTAATGTATAACTTTGACACAGTGGCAACACAATGGAAAAACAAGGCACTGCAGAAGCTGGTTTACAAAAAAAAAGGCACAAAGTGGTGGAGTATCTCAGTGGGTCAGGCAGCACTCCTTCAAAAACAGACATAAAATGCTGGGGTGATACAAAAAAAAGACACAATGTGCTGGAGTAACACAATGGCACAACTATTGGAGCCACTGCCTCATGGTAGCATAGACCCATGTTCAATCTTGATCCCAGGTGCTGTTTCTGTGGAGATTGCACATTTTTCCTGTGACCATGTGCATTTCCTCTGAGTGCTCTGGTGTCCTCTCTTTCCAAAATACGGGGTAGGTGGATTAATTGGCCTTTATAAATCGCCCCTTGTGAATGAATACGTGCTACAATCTGAGGGAAGTTGAAGACAGTGTGGCAGAGAATAACAAATGCGATTAATGTTGGCTAAGTGTAAAAATGTGTAGTTAATGGATGGTGTGGATTCAACTGGCCATGGGGCCCGTTTCAGTGACTGTGTTCTTTTATGTCTATGACCCTGTAATTACAAAACATTACAATTATAAGAATGCTCTTATTTTCATGCCCCAAATTTATCATTGAAAATTTACAACAAAGGAAGGGGCTTCTTCATCTCACCTTGTCAATATCGATTATGATGCCTATCTAAATTAATCCCATTTACCTGTAATAGCCCACATTTGGAAATGCCTTTTCTATGTAAGTATCTGTTCAAATCCCCTTGGAATATTGGAATTGAATTGCATAATGCCACATTTTTTAGTGTATGTGGTTTAATTTCAGTAGGGTTTAATGTACACAAAATACTCACTGGCGCAGCACACCCCTGCAATTTAATGCATATTTACTGGTGCCATTCATTCCTTTAACATTTTCATTCTCAATGAATTGTGACCCAATTTCACATGGTTATCTCCAATTCTGCAAAATATCATTTTTGGAAATAACCTTTCATGTGGAGACTTACCAAATGGCTTCCTATTAGAAATACAACCATGGTCGATAGCACTCAACACAGATTTGTGATAATGGTAATATATTCCACCCTGTCTCTGATGTTACATTCCATTAACTCCACTTTAGAGCTACCACCAAGGATTGAATTTTCAGCAAACAGTGATTGCCTGGGAACCTTTTAGCCTTTCTCAAGCTTTTCATTAACTTGCTTAAAGAATATTAATTCTCCTATTTGTAAGGAAAACATCTATGGTTATTTGAGCATGTGGGCCTCAAACTGCTTCCTACGGTTGATATCTCAATACTTCATCGACTCGTGTTGTGTAAGGAACTATCATTAGCTGCACAATTATTTTGTGGTTTGGAAGTGCATCACCTCATAGGAAAAGGAAGACCACAATAGAAAGGAGCAATTGAAAATGGGCCTAACTTGAACCCTTGCATCACCCAGAATTAATACTCTGAAATATTACCTTGCAGGCCCTTTGGGAAGAGAATAGTAAGATTAAACGAGACCTTACCAGTTTGAAGTTTGATCTTTATTTTATGAGGAGTCGAGTTGAGGGACTACGTGAATAGAAGCCCGTACAGCCAATCTTCAAAGCAGCGGAATGAATTCACAGCTAACAATGACCGAAGTATAACGGTAAGATGATAAAACTAGAACTACCAGATGAGATCTATGAGGGTGGGAGCGGAGGGCACGTAGTCCCTCAACTCGACTCCTCATAAAATAAAGATCAAACTTCAAACTGGTAAGTTCTCGTTTAATCTTACTATTTTACTTCGGAGTCACGTGAGTGACTACGTGAAGACTTCAAAGCACTGTGAATTCACGCCGCAGACTCAAATCCAACGTTCACACTGCCTGGATTGACTCAAAAGTCGTTAACAATCAATCATGCATCAGTAATACATTTGTTAAATGAAATAACAGTTTATTTACAAACAAATCATAACAAACCCCTCTAACTCAGGGGAAAAGTGTAACAGTACTGAAACCAGAATCAGCAAACACCCCGAGCCTTGATCTCGGCTTGTGATAAAACCTCTGAAAAGTTAGCTCACTGGACCATCCTGCGGCCGCGAGGACATGGTCTATTGGCAAGTCCATCGCCCTTGCCGCGGAAGTTGATGCCGCCCTGGTGGAATGAGATTTGAATTTATCAGCATCAATTCCAGCACTTGCCAGGAACCACTTTAGCAACCTTGAAATCGTTTGCACCGACACCTTACTGTGTGGTTTTTTGTGACTAATAAACAAAGCCAACTCTGTTCCTCTCAGAGGTTTAGTAATCTCAATGTAACGAGATAAATGTGAGACTACACAGAAGCGATCATCTGCGGGGTATGCTGAAAACACAATCTTACATCCTGTCATGCCTCTTTTATTATCTTTAAGCAAATCATAGACATAAAATATAATGGCATCAGCCGACACATGCATTCTATCTAGCCGTAGCTTTTGCAACATTTATACACGTTGAGCTGAAACCAACGCCATAAGCATGACCACCTTCATAGATAATTTGGCTACTGATAGGCTTGTAACCGGAGCCCACTGGCGAAGAACCATAAAAACCTCACTCACATTCCAAATACCGGCATACCTGGGTTTAGGAGGATTAAAATTGAAAACTCCCTTCATGAATCGTGAAACTAACGGATGTGTCCCTACTGTATGCAATTCTGCATTCATAGGTAAATAAGAAGACAGAGCACTTCTGGCTGAATTAATCGCACTGTAACTTAATTTTTTGGTCAAAATAAAGAGTTGACAAACTCCAATACATCCGTGATCCCTGCAGTGTGATATACAATATTCTGCTGTAGGCAGAATTGCTCGCACTTCCTTATATAGGTGATATATTGCTGCTGTGTACTATCCCTGCAGGCCGACGTGAGAACATCCACAGTCCGATGAGACAGTCCTTTCCCCAGGTATGGCCTCCTTAAAATCTGCAAATTAACAGATCAATACAATCATATAAAGGGTGTTGATCCCCAGTGACTGGATTTACCAGTAGATTTTTATTCTTGGGCATAAGCATGTAAGGCTCCCTAGCCATTTGTAATACAACGGGAAACCATGCTTGTGTAGGCCAATCTGGCACTACCAATACCCTGAAGCGGAGTCCTCCTTGATCTTTTGCAAACATCTGCTGATGAGACAGAATGGAGGAAATACATACACAAACATTCCTCCCCCAATGCAGCGAAAATGCATCCACTGCTACTGCCCCAGATCTGGTTACCATGAAACATATCTAGGTAACTGATGATTTAATCGAGATGCAAACAAGTCAATATCTGGCAATGCATACTGATCAATCATTTGGTTAAATACATCCTGATTTAACATCCATTCAATGTTGTCATTAAACTGACGTGACCTCTTCCTGGCAAATAAAGTGCTGAAAGCCAGATATTTTGGTCAATACACCAGCTCCAAATCTGGTTAGCCAGTCTATCACAAGACTGTGACTTAACTCCACCCATGTGGTTTACATATGCCACTGCTGTGGTGTTGTCAATCTGACCTGCACATGCAGATCCCTCCTTGTAGAACAATAAGCTTTGAGCCCATACCAGGTGCCCAACAACTCTAAATAATTACTCCCTCTTAATTGAGGAAGCGATGTCTCATCCACATTCCATCTGCCTCCACAACTAGAAGACATATCTGTTGCACCCCAACCCAGTGCACTTACATCAGTCTGTAATATCAGTGACAGTGATTCCACCAAAACCTTCCTTAAATTTTTTGAAACATGTACTATCCACCATTGTATGTCAGCAATCGCCCCAGCTGACAACTGCATAGGCCTATCAAAAATGGCCCCTTTGTATTTTCAGTGCCTGTTCCTTTGATCGTTGTAATTGTTGATAATGCAGAGGACCATACTGCACAGCTGGAAAGGCTGCAACAACTTCCCAATAAAACTGGCTACTTGTCTAATCGAAGGCCGTTGTTCTCCAACGAGATTAACACAGTCCTCAATTAGACAGAAGGCTAATCAATTACCCCTTTCTTATGTAACAACTGAATCTCTGCTTGAATAAGCACATTTTCCTCATCTGAAAAATAAGTTTACGACTAGGAAAATGTTGATTAGGTAGACTGTCCTTATAGTAAAATCCAATTTTTCACCCCTTCAATACACTAAGTATGAACAAATCTGATGTCAACTGCTGCCATTGTTTGAGAAACAATTTTAACCTTCCCCAATTTGAACAGGAAGATCAGTTAATTCATCGTCTGTCAATGTTATATTCCTTACCAGCATCTTTCCTTGCGGCCTTGTTGTCCTCGACTTCTTGTAGAGAATGTTTTTTGCCTTGCTTCCAGCTGGCTTAATGAGGGCCATGGTTATAACAACCTCATAACAGTCTTTGACCCTTTTTGCAAGGTTACCACCAAACAACAGATTTCGTGGTGGTACACTGGTCGGTTTGCACAACTCGCCAAATTCGGGTTAGCACTGGCCTAATAGCGGCCCTCCCGATATTATTAATTTCAAAATGCATTACAAAGGAGTCCCAGTTCATCCTGGTGTGCTTCAACCATATCGTTTGTATCAATAACTTTCACCACAGCTGTAATACCTGCTGACAACAGTTTAAGCACTTTTTTAAACTTCATCTCCTGGGCCCTAGCAGGCAAACCCATCTATGACCAAATTTGGTGATTAACCACCGGTACCTTCAGGAGATCACAATTAACATGAAGCTTTATAGTTTTTTGCTACTTCATCCATAGCTAGCTCCTGTAACTGGTGGGAGAGCATATACTGAATGGCTTCGGCCAATTCTACATCAATCGCCTTTCCTGCCTCTCTACACTCAGCAAACTTCCCAGCAATGTTCGGAATTACCTCCAACCGAACACCTTTACTGCTCTTCCCCAGCATAGATTCAGTGTCAGCAAACTTGCACTGATAGAACATCCTCCTCACAGGCAGGATAGTTCTGCAGCCCTGAAACAGGTGCTGCTAGCACAAGCTCTCCATCAGCCTGGCTTGGGCACCACTCCTCCTCACGTAGCTGGTCCCTGTCGAGCATTCTTTTGTAATAGAATCTCGACGTGGGAGTGCCGTGAGCAAACGGACTCTCCTATGGAGGGTATAACCTCCAGGCCCGACTCATTTACGGGCCACAGAGACTTGCCAGTGGCCTTCCGCCCTACTGACAAGCCTCCACTGCCCCCCGGCAGTGGGTCCGCAACCACTGGCTGTGTAGCCAGCACCGGACCAGGTGTACCAGACGGGCCTCCATCCTCAACACTCTCCTGCCACTTTTCCTTTCTACCCCCGGAGCGCCTCGCCGACACCTTCTTCACTTTCTGCAACATTCTCTAAGAACCCCAAACCGTCGCAGAAAATGACATGTGGTAACATTTTTTAAAAAAACCTTACCTCTTTAAACTTGTTTAACGAAGAACTGCAAATGCTGGAGAATCGAGGGTGGAGTCTGAAGAAGGGTCTCGACCCGCAATGTCGCCCATCTCCTTCGCTCCTTAGATGCTGCTGCACCCGCTAAATTCTCCAGCTCTTCGTATAACCCGCGGTTTAAATTTACCGCTCGGAGGAGCGCTGCTGCTCCAACCGGCCGACTGCACCAGCGTCTGACGTCATGACGCACCAACGGCTGTACGGGCTTCTATTCACGTAGTCACTCACGTGACTCCGAAGTAAAATTGCAGGAGGAGTCCAATCTAAGAAATTCCAGAATGTGTACTAGAATCCAGGCCATGAATGCAAATGAGCATTGGTTTCTGTGGACTGCCAATTCTTGAGAATGTGCTAAACCTTGGATCGCAGGCAGGTTTAGGGATCACCTGTAATAAAGCTTCCATTACTTGAGTTCCAATATATAGCTGCAGATTCTTTTGGAAATGTGGTATGGAATAGTTCATAACCATTATAATTAACCTCTGTCTTGATTCAACATGTTGGCTACACAATATAAAGTGGTTTCTGTGCTTTATTTGTGATATTCTGATTTTTTTTCTGGCAGATGAGAGGGAGGTTTCATATCACCTGCCAATAAGTTATGACCTATAGCCAGCAACACCCAGTAAGCCAATGACTTTATTTTCTTCTCTCACTCATGGAGCATCAGGTTAATAATCAAGTCATACTCATATATATGCTGCCACAAAGACATCTAATGACTACCCAATCCATGAGGCATCTCCTAAATCATTAGTGTTGGCATCTGTAGGTCTAATATTGACCATATTGGTCACGTCAGAATTCACAGAACTGGAGTGGAAAGAAAATATCCTCAACGCCAGTAGAAAGGCTCAGAAGGCAAGGACTATCCCAACATTTAAGAAGCAGTTAGACAGGTACACGGCTAGGACATGTTTGGAACGATATGGAGCAGATGCTGGCAGGTGGGACTAGTGTAACTGGGACATGTTGGCTGGTGTGGGCAAGTTGGGCTGAAGGACTTGTTTCCACACTGTGTCACTCTATAACAAGGAGATCAGAAAGAGGAAGGACCTTGGTGAAAGCTGTTGATGTTGTAACCAAGATGACAACGCCGTTGTGCCTCAACCTCAACCGTCCGTATGGCCGCAAGTCAATCCTGATCTACGATCGCCAAACACTCCTGGACATCCGAGGCTCGGTCGTCGAGGTCTTCATCCGAGGCCCCGGGCAAAGCCATGGACAGAGCCCCAGACAGAACCACGGGCAGAGTTTCCCCTACCACTCGCTCCTCGCTCGGCTCCCGATGAGTGTACGGGCTTGGCCTTGCGGCCGGCGCCACACGCACCGAGCCAGGAGGCGGAGTAAATGCGTGGGCGCCATGGAAAGGTTGAAGACTCTCGCCCGCGCCCGTTCAACATCAGCTTACCTTGCCCAGTGCTGTGAAGACGGATCTGGTCGGCCCTACCAATCCATCCATTGGCGGTCCCTCGAGCCCAGGTATGCATCTCTCCGGTCGATCTTCCCAGTCCCCGGTCTGTCGGCCCACAGGCTCCCAGCCAGGCCATCTGTGAAACGCAGTGGCGTGGGAGCCGCTACCAGTCCACAACTCACCTGCAGTCCCTGCTAAAGTGGCCCTGATCAACGCGAGATCCTTGCTGAACAAAACCTTCATCCTCAATGACTTCTTCACCGCACATGGATTGGAATTCCTACTGGTCACAGAAACCTGGCTTAATCCTGGTGAGCTTGCACCATTCGTGGTACTCTGTCCTGATAACAGTAACTTATTCAGCTCGCCTAAGCTCTCCGGTCGCGGTGGGGGCCTAGCCACTGTGTTTAAGAAACATTTCAACTGCTGCATCCTGAACGCTGATAATTTCTCCAATTATGAACATCAACTGATTATAGTTGGTCTAATCTATCCACTTTTAATTGTTCTTGTGTATTGCCCACCAAAAATGCATAAGGACTTTAGCTCACAATTTGCTGATCTTATCGCTAGCGTGTTGCCAAAATTTGACCAGGTCCTGATTCTTGGTGACTTTAACATTCACGTCTGCTGTCCCACTAAGCCTCTTGTGAGTGAATTTATGAACCTGGTTGAGTCCTTCAATCTGACTCAACTTACCAATGGACCCACTCACAAGCTTGGCCATACACTCGACCTGGTGCTATCATCTGGTCTCCCAATTTGTAATACAGAAATTATTGATGTTAATTGTAATATTATCCATTATTACCCATATCAGCCATCTGAGGTATGGTTTTACCAAATTATATTCCCTTCCTTTTTACTGCCAGCAGGGCTAACAGGGGAATATTTTCTTATATTCCCCTTTCTAGCCAACCCCTATGGAGTTTACCTGTTTAAACAGCGGGGAATATAACCTTATATTCCCTGGTCTCACATCCGGGAACGTGACGCTGCGTGACGGCAACGTCACGCTGCGTGGGAAATTTAAAATTTATTCTCAAAAAAAAAAATGGCTGCCGGTTGCGATTCCCGTTTTAAAACTTCGACCTTCACATTGTCACATAAATGAATGACATAAATTACATAAATGAAACATAAATGTTACATTGTTTTAGTACCCTTATTTACAATGTTGCAATGGTTTTAGTACCCTTATTTACAATGTTGCAATGCATATTGCAAAATGTATAGATACATTCATATCATATGAGATGTTCAGATTTTCCTCTAGATGTCTGATAATGGGTAATAATAACAATATTGACTGTCCTCTTTCGGAGATACGACATATATTGCCCTCACTAGATCCATATTGCCCTCGTCTTCGACTCGGGCAATATGAATCTACTTCAGGCAATATATGTCGTATCCCCCTCAAGGCCAGTCAATATTCTATTATTATACATTTCGTGGTTACCAAGATGACCTTTCCAAAATTAATATTAAAATTTTGGAAAGGCCCTGTATCCCCAACAATTAAAATGTGGAATACAGAAATGACGGAGACACTTCACTTGGAGAGATTGAGCTTGTCCTTATGGACAGGTTAGATCTCTTCAAAGGGATTTGGTCTCCCTATATTAAATATCTACAGGGTCACAATGGTTCGGCGCAGGGACTTGACTGAGGCCTGAATATCTGAATGGATGAAGAAATACATATAATAAATCATGAATGTATCTCCAAGAATGGATTATTTAGTAATACTTCAATCTCCATCAAACTTCTCACATTTTCTTTTCTATTTTCTATTCTCTTTCTCTATCTTCCTATCTTTAATTAAGGAAACAAATATAGAAACATATTATATAAATTTTTAATATGTACACACCTATTTTTATTCGTATGAAAAGATTATAGATGTCTTAAATTTGTAATTATATAAAATTATGCATTTTCAACTATACAATAATTTTGAAATATAAATTAACAATAATACAAACATTCTTAATATTTTGATAACATTATGAATATCATAAAACTTTGTTTAAGATTGGGTATTATGTAGTTATATTAGCCTATGATATGAGAAGTCTGAGTATATTGTATACTACATATACTCCCAATTATATAAAATAAATAACCACGGTATCAATCGATAATCAATATTATATAATTTTGTATATTATTATAATTCTCACTGTCGTATAAGAGTGTACTCGGTATATATTGTTTCTACAATAAAAAAATTTAAAAAAAAAAAAAAAAATACAGAAATTATTGATGCCTGTCTGTTAGATCATAGTGCAATTATATTCGATGCATCTCTGGCTTTCTCTCCCTCAAAATCCCAACTTCCTGCTCGCTACTCCCGCCATGTAAACTCCATGACTGCCAGTAAGTTCTCTGAGGCTCTCCTAGCTGCCCCCGACATCTGCACCATTGAGGCGTCTCCCCTCCATCTCAGCACTGACAACCTAATTTCTCTATTCAATATCACTTGCTCTTCCATCTTGGATTCTGTCGCTCCTCTTAAAATGAAAAAGCCTAAGCCTAAAGGCTGGCTCTGGCTCAATGTCACCACCAGAGCCCTAAGAAGAGAGTGCAGAAAATCAGAACGGAAGTATAAATCTGATGCTTCAAATTTCCTTTGAACTTCTGAGAAACAATCTTCACAAACACCAGGAAGCAGTAAAGTCTGCGAGAACCCAATACTTTTCCAACCTTATTTCCAAAAACGCCAATAATTCCCATTACCTCTGTCATATGTCCTGCCCCCAATACCCTGCTAAGTGCAAAGAATTTACAACATTTTTCACCAGCAAAATTAAGAACATCAGTACAAATATTTCCCCTCCCATCCGTGCCCTCGCTGTCTCATTGGTCTATTCTTCTAAATTGGACTGTTTCCAACTTGTTACTCTACCCTCCCTTGTAAAGCTGGTCACCACTATGAAACCTGCTACCTGCCCCCTCGACGTTGTCCCCTCTGCCCTTCTGAAGGATGTCATTGCAATTGCCGATCCCAGCATCCTCGCTATCATCAACAGTTCTCTGGCCACTGGCACTGTTCCTACTGCTTCAAGCATGCGGTTGTTCAGCCCCTCCTGAAAAAACCTAAGCTCGACCCCACCTTGCCTAGCAACTACAGACCTATTTCCAAACTGCCTTTCCTTTCAAAAGTCCTTGAAAAGGTAATTTTAAATCAACTAATGCCTTACCTACACCAAAATACCATCCTGGAAATTTTCCAATTAGGTTTCCGGGCCCACCACAGCACAGAGTCTGCCTTGTTGAAGGTACATAACAACCTACTTCTCACCATTGACTCCGGAGACTGTGCAATCCTGCTCCGCCTCAACCTTAGCGCAGCATTTGACACAGTCGACCACACCATCCTAATTTACCGTCTCCGGTACGTGGTTGGTATTGATGGCACTGCCCTGAGCTGGTGCGTCTCCTACCTCAAAGATAGGATTTCTCTATAATCATAGACAACTCTTCCTCCTCCCCAGCTAGCCTTTGCTGCAGGGTTCCACATGGCTCCATCCTAGGCCCCATTCTCTTCTCCCTGTATATGCTCCCCTTAGACCAAGTCATTCAAAGGCACGGCATTTCACTGCTATGCAGACGATACACAGCTCTATCTCCCCCTGAAACCCAACAACTGATCAAATCTACTCAGTCTTATGCACTGCCTTGAGGATATAAAGTGTTGGATGGCCCAGAAATTCCTCCAACTAAACAAGAGCAAATCTGAGGTCATCCTACTCGGCCCCTCGGACTCCGGACGATAGCAGGCAGCCTTGGTAGCCTTACCCCATTACTCAAACCTCACATCAAAAACCTTGGCGTGATATTTGACTCCGCGTTAAAATTTGACAAACAAGTCAATACCGTGGTAAAAGCTAGCTTCTTCCAGCTTCGAACGATAGCTAAAATAAAACTATTCCTCCAATTTGACGACCTCGAAAAGAACATCCACTCATTTATCTCCTCCCGCCTTGATTACTGCAACTCCCTTTACACTGGCATCAGCCAATCATCCCTGTCCCACCTGCAATTGGTCCAAATCGCAGCAGCGAAACTCCTGACGGGCATCCGAAAAAGGGACCACATCACCCCGATTCTGACCTCTCTCCACTGGCTCCCAGTGTGGTTCAGAATCAATTTCAAGCTCCTTCTTTATGTATACAAAGCCTTTAACAGGCTTGCCCCCACCTACATCAAAAATCTGCTAACCCACCACACCACCTCCAGGTCCCTCAGGTCGGCCAACTTGGGGTTACTGACCATCCCGCTGTCTAGGCATAAACTCAGGGGCGACCGCGCTTTTGTTGTTGCAGCATGTAGATTATGCAACAGCATTCCTCTTCCCATCAGAACTGCCCCCTCCATCAATTCTTTTAAGTCTAGACTTAAAACTTATTTCTACTCACGCCTTTCTTGAGGTCCTCTGAGGGAGCGCTGTATGTATGTATGTATATATTGTTGATCTATGTACCACTGTTTGTAGCACGCTAGTACTTGCACTAATGTAAAGCACTTTGGTCAACGAGAGCTGTTTTTAAATGTGCTACAGAAATAAAATTGACTTGACTTGACTTGACTTGATGGTGTAACAACGTTAGGTCAACACATGTGAATCAAATTTTAATGCAGTATCTTCCTACATGTGTGTATTTCTCTAGCAAGAGGGAAATTGATTTCTATGACTCTATATACAAAATTCACCCTATATCGCGGGAGCCAGATATCAGGATTCTAAATACTTTTCAATCAGTTTTCATTTGGTTGATTAGATATAAATACATCACCCACCCACAAAGCTGATTTCTTTCCTCAGGACATCTGCAAATCTAACTCTATGCATGCCTTTAAAAGGATAGCCTTGTTCTTTTGATATGAAGGATTCCAACAGCCATGTATGCAAAAGATTTTGAATCTATTTTTCTCAATTTAGTTAAAAACTATTTACTGTTCATCAGCGTTGCTAGCAAATAGTATAGTTCATTTTTAACCATATTTTTTAATTATTTTAAAATTGAGATTAATATTGATACATTAATAGCATCATTTATCATTGAGAAATATTTTATATTCAACCATCTTCATCAGTTCCATTTGTAAATTCAGCAATTAATATTTTATAAATAACATTGCTTCAAAGGATCATCTTTTCAAAAAATGTCAATTTATGCTAGTTTGTGCCTGATTTTATGCTTTGAAATATGCCAATAGTTTTGAGAATAAACTTGGAATGAAATAGAGCAGTTTGCACCCAGATCTTCATTTGTGCTTAAGCCGAAATCTCCACCCTAACATCTTCTATTTGTATTATTTGGCGGCATATTTTTTTTCAGTGCCTGATAGCACACACCCTAGATTAGTGTCATGAACTAAAGTTTGCATCTTACAAATACCATCAATCTAGTCTTGAAATTCCATTAAATAATGATCATACCGTTGACAAATGCAGAACTGTATTGCCTGCTTCTTCAACTTTTAGTTTAGAGATAAAGGCCTTTCAGCTCATCGAGTTCACGCCAACCACGATGCCTGTACAGCACTACCTTCCTACACTAGGAAAATTTACAATTTTTTACCAAAGCCAATTTACCTACAAACTTGTATATCTTTGGAGTGTGGAAGGAAACCAGAGGACCTGGGGGAAATATATACAATCTCCATACAGACAGCACCTGTAGTCAGTATTGAACCCAGGTCTCGGCAGCTGTAAAGGGCCTGTCCCACTGCGGCGACCTAACTCGCAAGTTTAGAAGAGTTTGCCCTCGACTAATACTCACAGCAGAGTCGACATGAGGTTCTAGGAGGTCTTTGTAACTCTCCTTCATGCTCGACAGTAGTCCCCGCGTAGTCGAGGCCTCAGTTAGGTCGCGGCGTCGGAGTACGTTGGCATGTTATTCATAGGTAATCGAAGGCAATCGAAGATAATCAAAGGTAGTCGAAGGTAAAGCTCGTTGAGTAAAAACAAGTTAAGTAAACCGACCGGTAATGTTAAATGCCCGCTAAACTTTATTAAAAGTTGTCTGGCTTCTGAAAAGTGTCTCCACTCCTTCTCCCCCCCCCCCCCCCTCCCCTTCTCCTCCCTCCCCGCTCTCTAAAGAACTTACCGTAATTGTGCAAGCCGTCTTTTACCTTCCTGTTCATTGTGGGTGTGAATTTCAGACAGCGCTCCCCCGCTTTCTCTGGCCCCTGCCTTTGCGATGTATTTGTGTGTGTGTGTGCAGATGGTCGATCGGGCTCACGGTTTCATCGCTGACGGTCGATCCAGCTCGAGGTTTTTCAGGCGAGTGCCCTCGAGCTTGAAGGTCGAAGACAGTTACTGAAAAGTCGCGTTAGTGGGACAGGCCCTTAAGGCAGCAACTCTACCGCTGCGCCACCTTGCCACCCATCTGTATGATGTTGGTTTTGACTTGTTGATAAGTCAAAACTTTATAGGTTCATGTGGTGCTCCAAATACAAGAGCACAAATCATGACTGGCACTTTTAATCAAAATTTTTGTCTTCAGTTAAAATCCTAAAAGCCCTGTCCCATGGTACGCGTTCATTCATCGGTACTCGGGGCTCTCGTTGGCCATGTTTCACCATGTTGAAAAATCTTCACGGGTCTTCCCATGCTTACCTGCCGTTAGCGAGTCTTCCTGAGTCCCTGCCGTTATTGTTACGAGCCGCTAAGAGACGTCCCTGAGCTCCGACGTAACCGTTATGTTCATTCAACGTGCTTACCATGAGTTTGATTTTTTTTTTAAACGGGAGAGCTCTTTGGAATGAGCTCGCACTGTGGGGCAGGGCTATTACTCTTCCTTTAATTCCAACAAATCCTACTACCCTTTCAAAGCTTTTGATCACCTGTCACTACTGAAAGAAGAGTAAGGCGGTTTTCCCCAGTGTCCTGGCCAACATTTAATCCTCAAGCAATTTAAGTAATGTAGATCATCCTGTCATTAACTCAATCATGCTTATAGAAAATCAGACCTTGGTGAGTCTATGTTAACTGCGATATATTCTACACTTAATTGGTTGTTAAAGGTTTTGGAGCATTCTGAGGTTGTGAAAAGAGCCATTTAAATGATTTTATTTTATTTTTTGATGTGACGGTAACAGTCTCCCACTGCATGAATGTTAATTAATGGAAACCTACTTAGTCACAGCAATCTGGAAGAGTTTGTATCATTGCTACTTGTTTCACTGATGAGCCCCTGGACCATCTGTTCCATGAAATGGGAACCTCATTCAAAGATTACTTTCATATTTATTAATCAGAATTGATATTTAGCATTCATGAATAAATATATTTTAAATTGTAATCTTCCTTCATAATCTTCAGAGACTTCAGAAAGGTACATACTGTTTAGAGCACTTGATCACCTGCATCATAACTTTATAAATATACAGAACCAGCAACTCTTATATCAAATATTACAATGGAAAGTCTGGTGGCGAATATGAAGAAAATTAATCATCTCTTTTTCGCTCAGGATGTCTCCAGGGTGCCAAAATATTATTCTAGGACATTTTCTGAAGTAATGGGTTTTCACAGAGGTTATAACTTCTGAGCAAGAGAAGGTTCATTGATGCAACAGAAATACTGAAATTCCAATATTAGCACAACCATTATCAATTGAAATGTGCAGGAAGGAACTGCAGATGGTGGCTTATACTGAAGATGGCCATAAAATGCTGGAGTAACTTAGCAGGTCAGGCAGCATTTCTGGAGAAAAGGATAAGAAAAAAGGGAAAGAAAATCTGAAGAAGGGTTCCAACCTGAAATGTCACCTATTCCTTTCCTCCAGAGATGCTGCGTGACCCGTGAATTACTCCATCATTTTGGGTACATTATCAATTAAATATGGAAATTAACATGCTTCTCTTTCACAACATTCCTCTTTTCATCTTTGCCCAGTAGGTCACTTAAGTCACAAATAAAGGCCAACAAAAAAAAATCCACAGCTTTGTGAATAATTCCAGATAGGGGTAATCAAATGCAGAAAATCCACAATAGAAGATATAATCTGATTGACCGGACTGGAAGTATTAAATGGACTCTTACCCTGCTCTGAAAATGCATTTGTCGATCAATTTGTTTCACAAGGACCATGTTGTTTATCACCATCCATAATTATGCCCGACAAGCGTTAAAAAAAGTATTTTAACCTAGAATTTTGGAAGCATAATTGGCATACCAATATAATGTAGAAACCAAATACACATAGTTTGTGTAACCAAATTGCTTGACATCATTTTTTGATGATGTAGGACATTATTTGATCATGTTTGACATTATTGGTTATGGAGGGGGAAAGAGGAGATCTATTGGCACTTAAAAAATACACCCTCACAATGCTCTTCCTTAGCTTACAAATCATGATTTGCTCTTTTTAATTCTGAGCTAAAGATTCGAGCTGTCATGAATTTATGCCCGTTCTTCTTTAACTAATGGGAAAGATACCAAAAGGTACAAAAGTCATTCTTTTTCTAAAATTATTGTCTGGGGTTGCTGAAAGATTTGTGGTAGGAATGAAATGTGGAGATCGTAGCTGTCTCTGCTGTTGTCCAGTGATCTTGGTGAACATTCCACTCAAAAAAAGAAAATAGAAACATTATGTTGCTTTCTGTGGCAGAGTGCTGTACCCATTTTTGGCAATTATGTTTATCTGCTTGACAACATAATTTAGCCAAACACATTTAATTGATCATAAATCCTTAGGGAACTTGTGAAATGTGAAAGGTAAAATCACAATGGCAGATATTTATTTCTCTTATTTTCATTTTAAATTGAAATGTATGGGAAGGATTAAAGGAAGAATTAAAAATGATTTGAATATCTATTTAGATCAGAGAAGTTAGAATTGTGGATCCTAATTCCTGCTGACAACTGAAAGCATTGTTTAAATTCATTTCAAGCCACACAAATACAAAATGATTAATTAATTAATTAATTAAGAACCAGCTAATTTGGATTAAAACAGAAAGTGCTACAAATATGCAACAAATAATCAGTATCTGTGGAGAGAAGCACAGTTAAAGTTTCAGGTTATCAGAAATTACCCAGTCTGCACATGAAGTGCCGTTCCTTGAGTACTTTGATTTCAACCAATTTAGATAACCTTTCCGGTTGGCAGCAGAAATGTCCACTTCTGATAAAAGTCATCAGTCTGCAATCAAACTTTTTTCCATCTCTCCACCTATGCTGTATGACCTGATGAATATTTTAAATTTCTAGCATAGATAATGTTTTGCATCTCTCAATTCCAGTATGTTGTCCTCTCTCTGTTCTTATTCATCTCCTTTCTCAGTTTCTTATTAATCACAGTTGTGATTAATAAGCTTTCCCCATTCCCTTTATCTCTCAGCCAACATCTACGCCATTTGGTTTGTTTACCTTCACTTGGTCTACAAGCATGCTTTTGTTGTCTTCATTCCATCCTCTTCTCTGTAATTAAAAATGTTTGATTTCTAACGTTCCTAGATCTGAGGAAAGGTTTTTTTTCTTTTTAAAGTCGTTGCCTGACCCACACTTACAGTATTTTCTCATTTTATTTTAGATCTGTGATTTTTTGCTATTGAAGTGAAATAAAATAGTAAGATTAAACGAGAACTTAACAGTTCAAAGTTTGATCATTATTTTATGAGGAGTAACGATGAGGGATTACGTGAAGAAGCCCTGCCTGGCGCAGGATCGGCATACTTCAAAGCAGCAGCATGAAAAACACAGAACATAATAGCCGGAGTAAGATAGTAAGGCTCAACGTAGATTTAGAACTACCAGGTGATCATTTATTTTATGAGGGTCGGGAGTGGAGGGCACGTAATCCCTCATCGTTAATCCTCATAACGATCAAACTTCGAACTGGTAAGTTCTCGTTTAATTTTACTATTTTACTTCGGTGTCATGTGAGTGACTACGTGAAGATTTTGTAGCTCTGTCGTAGATTCATTCCATACGACAGTCCGGCTAAGTCAACACATAAGTGAGTAAATAACCTTTTCCAAAATTCAGCTTCAGTTTATTTAATAATTTATTTATTTTAATAAAATTTTATTCTTATAAAATTAATTTATTTTAATCATAAAAGAACAAATAATAACCCCTTTTAATACCAGGGGAAAATCACTACACAGTGATAAAAGATATAAAGTGATAACATAAATCGATAAAATAAATCGACAGTGAAACAAAGCAGATGATTACAGTGAACCCAACACCGCGTGTTCAAAGCCTGGCATCGTGAGAACAGGTTTATCGTAGAACTTTGAAAAAGTTTCTTCTTTACACCACCCTGCGGCTTCTAAAATTTGTTCGAGCTGTACGTCCTGTAACTTCGTCGCGGACGTAGCTGCAGCCCTGGTGGAGTGAGATTTAAACACATCAGTGTCTACTCCCGCTAAATCTAACACCTGTTTTAACCACCTAGAAATGGTTTGTACTGATGCTTTTGTGTGTGGTTTTTTATGCATAATAAATAACGCTTATTCATCACCTTGAAGACTCTTGGTTACTTCTATATATTGAGTCAAGTGTCTAACTACACGCAACATTTGATCAACAGGGTAAGCTTTGAACATTACCTTAGCTCCAGTTCTCCCTGGTCTGCTTTGTTTGATCAGATCATAAATGTAAAACACAATGTTATCTGAAGCCACATGCATACAATCTAAATGTAGCATTTGCAATGTTTGCACTCTTTGTGCTGATACCAACGCCATTAACATTACTACTTTAATTGTTAATTTTTTCAAAGACATAACTGTGATTGGAGTCGATTGCCTAAGTAAAGTAAGTACAATGCTGACATCCCAAATTTCTGTATATCTTGGCTTGGGCGGATTTCTGTTAAAAATCCCTTTCATAAACCAGGATATTAATGGATGAGATCCAATTGATTCATGGTCAGAAATTTGTCCTAAATAGGATGATAAAGCACTACGAGCACTATTAATGGCACTGTAACTCAAGTGCTGTTCAAAATACAACTCAGCAAGGAACTCCAATATGTTTGAAATGTTCACAGTATGATAAGATATATTTGACTGTCTACAAAAGACTTCCCATTTCTTTATATGTGTCATATATTGTGTCTTAGTGCTATCTCGCTATGCTGAGGCTATAACATCCATGGTCCTATCCGACAGTCCAAGCCCTTGCAGTGGTCTGGTCAAAACCTGCAGATTAACAAATTCATATGAACATGTAATGGATGAATTTATTTTGTTACTGGTTGTATTAACAAATCACTGCAGCTAGGAATCGACATACATTGTTCCTTGATCATCTTTAACATCAACGGGAACCATGGTTGTGTGGGCCAATTTGGAATCACCAACAACCCTGTGGCAGAATCTTGTTCTATTTTCTTAAGACATTGCCTAACCAGGCCAAATGGAGGGAAAGCATAAAAGAACATATTTCCCAAGGTAGCGAAAATGCATCTACTGCTACCGCATCTGGATCGGGTTCCCAAGAAACATATTTAGGCAATTGATGATTTAATCTTGATGCAAACAGATCAATGTCTGGTAACCCACAGCAAATGGCAATTTTACTGAAAACTTGTAGGTTTAATATCCATTCTGTGTTGTCTTTAAATACCCTTGATCTGTTGTCTGCCACCACATTGTCTTTACCTGGGATATAACTTGCTGAAACCCAAATTTGGTGCTCAATACACCAATGCCATATCTGAGTGATCAGACAATCAAATGATACTGATCTTACTCCACCCATGTGATTAATATATGCAACAGCTGTCTTATTGTTTAATTGTACCAGGACATGCAGATCCTTTTTTGTAGAACAATAGGCTTTTAATCCATAAAATGCCCCCAATAACTCCAAATAATTAATACCATATGTTTGGAGAAACAATTCCTTTTGGACAGTCCATCTGCCCCCACAGCTGGTAAAATTATCTGTTGCCCCCCATCCGAGAGCACTTGTATCTGTAAAAACACTTCAGGCTGCTGTATTAAAATGTTTTTCGCAGCATGTGGAACATTTTCAATCCACCATTATGATATCCATAAAGCTTCCCTTGTTAATTGCATAGGCCTATTAAAATGGCCTGCTCGCTTTTTTAAAGCTTGCGTTTTTTTCCCTTTGAAGGTTTTGGTAATGTAATGGACCAAATTCCACTGCAGGAAATGCTGCTACTAATATTAATAACCTTTGCTACCTCTCGGATGGAGGGATAAGGTTTGTGAACGAGGCCCCAACATACATTTGAAATATCAACCATTTTGTCCGTTGGTAAAGTTACTAACATAGTAACTGAATTAATCACAAAACCTAAATAATTAATTGTTTGTGCTGGCTGCAGCTTGGATTTAATTGGATAAATCAGGGAAACCTAGTTTTTCAAATAAACTTTTAGTTGCTGAAACTGATTTTCCAGCTGAATCCTGAATATTACGGACAATTAAGATGTCATCCAGATAAGCCATAACAATGTGCTTTTGTGCTCTTAATTGTGCTAAAGCCGGTTTCAACAGCTTTGTGAAGAGCCTAGGAGCTGAACTTAACCCATTAGATAATGCTTTAAACTGCCACAGCTGTCCCAACCAATTAAATTTTAAGTACCTTCGAAAAAAACGATGTATTGGTACTGAATAGTACGCATCCTTCAAATCTATTGTAGCCATATAACAACCTGCTGATATCAAATGTCTTGCAGTGTTGAATGTTTCCATCTTGACATGTTTATACTGGACAAATGTATTAGAGTTTGTAAGGTGGGAATAATTCTACAACCACTTGGAAAAATGTTTGACACAAATTGGTGTGGATGCTTAACAGTTTTTGCAATCACACCTTTTTTAAACAATTTGTCAATTTCCACATTAATTTCTGCTTCCTCAAAAGCAGAGAACATAAAACCATGAATAGGTTTATACTGTACTGGTGGATCAATACCTTTTTTAAATGTTATTGTAGCTCCTCAAACAGTTTGTAAAATAAACCGGTCAGATGTGATGCAAAGCCATTCATCATAAAACATTTTTTAATCTCCCACCAACTGGAGATTTGTCCAAAGTTTCTTTTTGAACAGAATAAAGTTTTTGTACCTCTCCATATGAACGTGGTGGTCTCCTTCTCCCCGTATATGGGTAAACATTAGGCTGTGCTGGATGGTAATACCTCCTTACCATACTCCTGCCTCTGTTTGTTCCAAAATCAGATCCCCTTCTTGGTGTATTGTACGTTTTTTGGCCAAAAACGAAGGGTTTCATGTAGCTAATAGATTTAGCCTCTTCATCCATTTCTCTAATTTGTTTAGGCAGGTTTTCTCCGAATAAATAACCAGGAGTTTGAACATCACTTGATCAGCACAGACCTGCAAATCTAGGATGAAATATGGGCTGAATCGCAATTTTCCTCATACAATTGAGCTCAAAAAAGGAATTGCACAATAAACCCAGTGTATCTTTTTGGATTTTTATCATTTCCGACCCTTCCATTTGCTTTCCAAAAGCGGTAATGGCAGCTGAAATAAGTTTGAGGACTCTTTGAAAACGTATTTCTTGTCCCCTCATGACTGAGGACATAGGTGCCCATATAGTCGGATTCATGGTAGGTACCCTCAATGAGGTGCAATTTTCCGGTGTTTTATATCAATCTGCTGTTTCAGGCATAACAGCATCTTGAAGTTGGTGAGATACCATATAATTAATGTTGGCAGCTAGGTTTTCTTCCATAGCCTCACCACTTCCTTCAGGTATAGCAAAATCTCTTGCCACATCAGGCACACATGGCCTTTTCTTTTTACTTTGTGGTGTGTACTCATAATCAACTCCACCACTTTCAGGGTCTGTCTCTTGCAGCCCTGGTACTCCTGAGATTTCATCAAAGGAGACTTTCTCCACCCTAAATCCTGGGTCTGGAGATTCATATTCCCAATTTGGCATGCAACCATATTCTGGATATTCAAACCCCTCAGGGTCTGTTTGGGAAAATTTTGGGTTCTTGGACTCTTGTCTCATACTACTTTGTAGAACTTTCTCCATATGTTCCATTTTAAGCCACGTGGCTTTATTATCCGGAGGGCTTTCATTATCAGAGTCACCATCAGAAACCACGGGCCTCACGGATTTCTTTTTACTTTTCTTAGGCACATTTTCCTCCGTGGCTTCTGCTTGTGGAGCAGTCTCACTAACGGGTAAATCAATGGTAACTGGTATCGGAACCGGCTCCGCACTAATCTCTTGTACCGACTCTTTAACCTCACCCCGGGACGATCTTTTTACCCGCAAAACCTTCCTCTGAGATTTCTCCTTTTTGTTTACTTTTTTCTTTCACTTTGCTGGCTCTGTACACCAGCGTAACAGTTTTTACAAAGCCCTAAAAGTGAATTCATATGCACTTACCTGCGGGCCCGTTCCTTACCGCTGACAGGAGCTGCGCTCTGCAGCTCTTGCTCTGCCATCAGCGTCGACGTAATGCGGATCATGCGCCAGGTGGGGCTTCTTCACGTAGTCACTCACGTGACTCTGAAGTAAAATACAGCATGATATTTTGTTTAAAAAAAAGTCTAATTAAACCACATAGTCTTTCTCTATTAAATGAGCACTTCACATCCATGTTTGTTTATACAACCAGATCTATGCTTCAAGTCACTGAATTATCTCCCTGCAATCCTTTGCTGTGAAGAGGTCTTAATTGACTTATTGATTTATCTATAATGAGAACAGCAGTGCCTATAAAACAGATGCTGAACGGCATGCTATAGATGGATGCAAGTCAATTTTTTTTTACTCTTAGATCTGTCAGGGTTATTTTAACAGTAACCACAACATAGACATACTGTGCCAAGCACACAGATATATGCTATATATTGAATATTTTCTACGCTGCATGAAAATTGATTACAATGTTTAATATCTCCATTTTTTTTCACCATTGAAAGATGCTGAACTGTTAGGATGATGTAATCGGGTAGGAATTCCAGCAGTTTAATCTCCACTGACCTCAATTGTATGTACATTTACCAGGAGCAGGCATGTAAGTGTGATTCCAGCTGATATCCGGGTAGAAGTGATGATAACACGATTTTGAGATGTTAGTATCTTTATCGTCTGTAATTGCATAAAGAAATTGTTGCAGCGAACCAAGTTTGCAGCTTAATGGATTAACTTTGCTAAGCACTGTAGGCACTCTTGTAGCCATTTCATGTGAAAGTCAAGTTTCCATCTGAGCTGTAAATAACACCAGAACCCATCTGAGTACTGCAGACAAGAGAGATAAGGTTATATAGTAGGCTTACCAGATAGTACACAACCCCAATGGGGAACATTAGGAGAAATGTTTGAAACAGAGGCTATAGGTGAAGGTGTGAAGTTAAATAGTAAGATTAAATGAGAACTTACCAGTTCGAAGTTTGATCATTATTTTATGAAGAGTAACGATGAGGGATTACGTGAAGAAGCCCCGCCTGGCGCTTGATCGGCATACTTCAAAGCAGCAGCATGAAAAACACAGAACATAATAGCCGGAGTAAGATAGTAAGGCTCAACATAGATTTAGAACTACCAGATGATCATTTATTTTATGAGGTTCGGGAGTGGAGGGCACGTAATCCCTCATTGTTACTCCTCATAAAATAACGATCAAACTTTGAACAGGTAAGTTCTCGTTTAATCTTACTATTTTACTTCGGAGTCACGTGAGTGACTACGTGAAGATTTTGTAGCTTCTGTGTTTTTTATGTGGTAGACTCATTCCATACGGCAATCTGGCTCAATCAACACAGTAATGAGCAAATAACACATTTTTTCCCAAACATTGCCTCAGTTTATGTGATAAATTTTTTCCATTATAAAAGAATGAAAGTAATGCCCTTTCCATTGAAATGGCAAATTTATCACCAAAATATCAATTGATAATATAATTTGATAGTATAAACAAAGCAACAATTACAGAGAAACCAATACTCCGTGTCCAATCCTGACGCCATGACTGGTTCCTTGTAATTTTAATATTTATTTTACACCCTCCTGCGGCCTTGAATCTTTGCTCGAGCGGTTCATCCTGTGCCATTCCTGTGAATGTATCTACCTCCTTAATGGAGTGATTTTCCACATCTCAATGTCTAGTTCCACTGAGTTTTAAACATGTTTTAACCATCTAGAATATAATTATCTAGAACCATCAGTTTTTACTGATACTTAATGTGGTTTTTGTGTGTAATAAGTAGTGCTGTCTCACCACCACAGAGACTCTTACCTACTTTAACATATTGAGTCAATGTTGACCAACACACAATTTTTGGCCGACAGGATATGCTTAAATTTTACCTTGGTTCCAGCTCTTCTTGGTCTGCTTTGTTTTTTAAATTCATAAACATATAAGATAATGTAATCTGTGGCCACATGCAAGTATATAACGTAACATTTGCAATGTTTGCACTCTTATGCTGATACTAAAGTCATGAGCATTATTACTTTCAATGTTAATTTTTCGAATCATTGATAGAATTGGAGTCCATTGCCTAAGGCGAGTCAGGACTATGCTGATCTCCCAACGTCTGTATTTCAACTTTGGACAGATTATATATATATATGTAATTATCCATATATGGATATAGATATAGATATATATGTATATATATGCATATACATATATATATATCCCTTTTTCATATTGGGATATTACGAATGAGCCCGATAAATTCGTGGTCAGCAATTTGTCCTAAATAGGATGAATATATCCATATATACATATGTATATCCATATATATATATATATGGATATACATATGTATATATATACACATATATATATATATATATACATATGTATATCCATATACACGCACACACACGCACACACAGCAAAGGCGGCCAGGGAAAGCGGGGGAGCGCTGTCTGAAATTCACACCCGTGATGAACAGGAAGGTAAAAGACAGCTGGCACAGTAAGCCCTTTAGAGAGCGGGGAGGGGGCAGAAGAGGGGAGAAGGAGTGGAGAAACTTTTAAGAAGCCAGACAACTTTTAATAAAGTTTAGCAGGCATTTAACATTACCGGTCGGTTTTCCATGGTTCTGAAAACTCCAATGAGCCAATTAAAATGCCTGGTCAGCAAAGGAGATTGCCTACGGCTACCTCGACTGTGTATAACTACATGGCGACCCCACTAGCACTGCACTACGAGTTCAAAAGAACCATGCTGACCAATCTTTACTCGCAGAAAAATTTTCAGCATGCTGAAAAATGTTCCTCGACCAAACTGTGGCCGCGAGTATGCGGGAACTTCTCTCGAGCATGAAGGAGAGTTCCAGTGACCTCCTAGGACCACGTGTCGACCATGCTGCGAGTTTGTGGTGAGCGCAAACTCTTCTAAACTCGCAAATTTGGTCGCCATAGTGGGACATGCGCTTTAGTGAGTACAAATAGTGTCGTAGGCGATGAACAGTCCATGTCGACATGAACTTAAATTGACCTCTGTAACCTCTTTAAAGATAGTATTGAGCTGTGACTCAAAGTGTGATTAATGATCAAAATCACTACCATGAATCTCTCCACTACCATTTACTTTCCCTCTGGGCTAATCTTCTCTTCTAATCAACTTGTATGAACAGCCTACTTAACTTTGTAAGGCTAAATCCAATATTCCCATTGTATGCAGGGTAGTGACTGGCACCGAAGAATAGTTTAAGCTTTTCAAGCATGCACTTTGATAAAGTATATGCCAGTAAATTATCTGTAGAAGTCCTTACATAGTACATTTCATAGTAAAGGAGCAAAAGCAAAAATTGAAGAAATAAACCACATCTTGAAATAAGCTGCTTCTTAGCAGTATATTTCAGTTCCTCTCTAATTATATGCACACCTCAAGTTGATGAAAACATCTTAATTTTGTGTTTTTTCTGAATGATATGCACTTATTTTTTTGTTTGAGATTTTTAATATATTTTTATGGTCATACATTAATAGATGTTTTGCTGCACTGTAATGGTACAAATTGTACCCAACAATAGTTAAATGGCTGACACAAATTTGCTGGAGTAACTCAGCAGGTCAGGCAGCATTTCTGGAAGAAAGAAATCTGAGATTTCGGGTCAAGACCCTTCTTCAGACCCCTAACTACCTTCTTCCATCTTCTAACTTTCTCCTTCGCCTGGTGGAGCTAAAATAATCACTCTACTAACTCTCTCCTCTGCCTAGCGGAGGACAAATAACTGTTCCTCACCCACTGAAATCATTTCCACATACCTCTATTTCCACAACCTATGTCCAAGTTACCTCAAACACTTTGTCTCATCAATGGCTTCCTTTTTCCAGGTCCCCTTTCCCTCATTTTTAGTATGGACCTTTACTCTACACCTCCATCCCCACCAGAAAAGCTTTAAAGCCCTCCGTTTACTTCGTCGACCGCAGAATCAGCCAATTTCCCTCTACCAACACTCTCTTTCCCTTGCGGAGCTAAAATAAAAACCTATTCCTTTTCTCCAGAGATGCTGCCTGACCCGTTGAGTTACTCCAACATTTTGTGTCTATCTTCGGTGTAAACCGGCATCTGCAGTTCCTACCAACACATAGTTAAATTGTGTTAAGAATATTTTACTTTTTTTTCTTTTCAAACAGCAGTATGTTAATCCCACACATCAATTTATGATTAGAGTGGAATTAGTATATTTCAGCAATGAAGACTCATAATTTAAGTTTCCGTCATCTAAATTCCCCAGATGAACATCAGTCCCGAATTCACTCAATTCATGAATTCTGATCAAGTCTGAATTGCTTTCGCGGATGACCAATGCCTCCTTGGAAAAAAAAGAAGTACCCAACTGATCATTCCTGAGTGAAATTTGTAGCCCTTGGAGGACCAATCAATTTCCTGACCTGCAGAAAAAGAAAATTATTTCTATGAGTATATCATACAGAACTAGCTAACTATTTCATGCATGGAAGAAAAGAAGCTTAGAACAGATGAAAATGGATCTCGAGTTCTTCTGCACTGGTAAGCAGGTCACAATTACTGGTTGAAATTATCACAAAAAATCTCCTGGTGTAAAAATTGCCAAGTGACATTTTGTAACATTTAATTTTCAGAAATTGCATTATTGTGGTATAACACAAAAATGTAATAATTAAGCTCTTGTGGTCTTACAGCATTTCATTCTCCAACTGGATTCTACTCAAGCACCTAGATGGCCTTCATGATGTGCATTTGCAGATCTGCTGACAAACAATATTGAAGACCTTCACATTTCATGAGGATCTGGCATAGAGGAAGTGTGTAGGAAGGAACTACAGATGCTGGTTTACTCTGAAGATCGGCAACAAATGCTGGAGTAACTCAATGAGTCAGGCAACATCACCGGAGAACAAAAATAGGTGATGTTTTGGGACTTTTCAGACCAGCGTCTGAAGAAGGCTCTCGACCCGAAATGTCACCTATTCCACAGATGCTGCCTGACCCACTGAGTTACTCATCATTGTGTGTCTATCTTTGGCATAGAAGAGGAGTTGATTAGCCATACATCATTGAATAGCAGGGCGGGCTTTTGGGGCTTCCTCTCCTATTTTCTTATGCTTGTTTTTTTCTGAAACATGGATCCTTTACAGACAGTAAATAAGCAGCTCAACAGGTTTCACGTTTGCTTCTTTTACTTAATAAAGAGCAACTGGGCAGAATGGCCACCTCTGAGGTTCTGGAGCATGCAAACGCAGCCTACATCGTGGAATTGCGACTATAAACACAACTTAGTCAAGTAAACATTTTAACAGTATGGAAGACCAGTTCTGCCGTTTAGAATAGTTTCTCTATATGGAAACTGAGTTAGGACAGTAGAAAGCAGAGGTGTCCATACAAGTTTAGTTTAGCGATACAGCGATCCCCGCACACTAACACTACCCTACACACGATTGGGACAATTTCCAATTTTACCAAGCCAATTAAAACTAACACTGAGAAACATTACCCACTCTGGATCCAACTGGTTAATGAGACATTTTCTTCTAAAAACTCTTGCGAGGAAAATGAATTTAAGGAACTTTGCACAATATAGTCTTGCTATAGAGTCATACATCATGGAAACAGGCCCTTCATCCCAAATTACCCATGCCAACCAACATGCCCCATCTACACTAGTCCCACCTGCCTGTGTTTGGCCTATATCCTTCTACATGTATCTATGTATCTGTCCAAAAACATCCACAAAATCCTGTAAATCTGATTTTAACAATAAATCTTTATAAACCTGTCATCAGATGCTTTTTACTTTTGCAACTGTTGCAACTTACTTGACCAAAAACAATTGGGGACAATAAACTTTGGATACATATGTCGTGATTTTCAATGAGCCACATAATGAATGGGGCTATAAAGTAACAAGTCTTTATTTAGTGGAAGAATTACCCTAAACTTAAAATATACTCTTTAAGAACAAAGATTGCAACAGGTAACTGAAAAAAGGTGTCACCTGGTACAATTGCATAGTTCACAGTATATTTTCATGAAATTAAAATAAAGAACGTTTTAGACTTTTAAAACAGCTATGTTTAAAGGCTGGATTTTCTTTTGCCTTTTCAGTATAGATCTTTGCTTCTTAAAACCATCCCTTCTGAAGGTCGTTTGTTCTGAAATCACCAAAGGAATTTGAAACGACTCTTGGAGATTGAAATACTTGACAGTAAACCTTTGTATTCATTTTACCACACCATATTCATATGGGGTTAGTATTCTATTTGACCAACCCAGCTAAATAATGGACAGCATTCTTGCTGAAGATGAACCTTGATCTTCAGAAGGTGAGAAAATGTTTCCTATCCTTTTACATTATTTATTACTTTCATGAAAGATAAACACCCTATAACCTTGATAATCTTTTTTTTTCCTCGTTGTGTTATAGCAGAATGACCTGCAGTTTCTGCTGCATCAAGATTCCTACAATGAGGTGATTTCCAACCAAACCAACCCGTTTATACCTCAAGTAACACTTGTCTCTCAGGTATAAAGTTGTTTGTCGCAGAGTTGACTTTGTTTAGTTTTTAGTACTCATGAACAATGCCAGCTACCTGAATAAACAGCTTTCATCAATAATGCTTTCAGCTTGCATTAAAAAGAAAGACATCTGTAATTAATACTTTAAATTAATCAGTTCAAATAAATGCTCAGTATGGAAATGGAGTGTATGTATTCAATTCTTATGCATTTAACCTAAGTTAACATTAAAAGAGTAAAGACCTGAGGTTTTGATTTTCAGTCAGTTAACAATGGACAGTGAATCGAAGATAATAAAAACTGGAAATGCTGGGAAGACACTCGAAGCTCAGGCAGCATCTATGGCAAGAGTAATGGGATCAGCATTTCAGGTTAAGGTTCTTTCATCAGAACTATGAAAGATTAGACAATTAGTATATTTTATTTGCAGAGAGCGGACGGTGGTGAAGAAAAGAATTGAGGTATCTAGACCAAGTGCAGACCCGTTGGGTCTGCTCCTCCAATGCAAGATTCCACCACTCACCCGTTCCCCCAATGCAAGCTGTTCCCCCAATGCAAGCTGTTCCCCCAAAGCAATATTGCACCACTCACGCATAGCCCCCAAATGCACAGACGCGGCTCATTTCTCCTCATCCCCCAGCACTCCCACCTCCTCCTCTTCACCCTCCCTCTTCAAGGGGTGGTACAGAGGGACGAGTGGTAGAGAGGCAGGGGGTAGAGAGGGATGGGGGGCAGAGAGGGGGGGTGTAAGAGGGGGGAGGGGATTGGGTTAGAGAGGGAGAGGGAGGGGGTAGAGATGGAGGGGGTAGATGGGGAGAGGGGTAGAGAGGGAGGGGGTAGAGAGAGAGGCGCTTAGAGGGAGGGGTAGAGTGGGGGAGGGTAGAGAGGGAGAGGGAGGGGGTAGAGAGGGAGGGGTTAGAGAGGGTGGGAGTAAGGGCAAATAGGGATGGGTAGAGAGGGGGGGGGAGGGTAGAGAGGGAGGGAGGTAGAGAGGGTGGGAGTAAGGGGCATCTCCCTCCTCCATGCCCCACATCTCCCTCTACCACCCCGCTCTCCACCCCATCTCTCTCCTCCTCATTTCCCTCGTCCTCTTCCCCTCACTCCCATTCCCTGCCCCAGGACCTAACCAGGTCGGAGAGCAGTGCCAGGGCCTGGAACTCGGCCTGGTTCTTATACTCGGCCTGGCCCTGGCTGTAGACTCTAGCTGCTAGCTCGGCCATCGCCTGGGCTCCAGTGGGCTCCTCCCTGACCCGGGACCCAGGCTAGTCTTTGGTTCCAGTGGCAGCTTCTTTTTCAGCCCTGGTCACGGCCTCATCCCAAGCCTCGGGCTCGGCTCTCACTCCAGCACCAGCACCACCCTCCTCATCGGGCACCAGCATCAGCAGCCACGCAAGTGCACTGGAGTGCCCCTCCCTCCTGGAGTGTCCCGTCCTGCCTTGCGAGTACATTGTGATGTCACTCGGGTGCGCTCGAGTGCCCCCTCCCTCCCGGAGTGACCCGTCCTGCTTTGCGAGTCGATTGTGACATCACTTGGGGTTTTTTTTCCGAAATGGGTGCGTTTTCTGGGTTTAAAAAAAAAAAATGTGAGCAGAATGTGTGTAAATGAGAAGGCTGTGGCCAAGCGCTTGGAAGAAAATAGGAAAATTAACCAGATATACACACACACAGAGCCACAAACAAGACAAAGAGTTTCAGTATTATAGAGATGTTGTGACAGGGGAGACCAAAAAAGGCTCGATGAAACACGTGGTATTGGAGCATCTGCAGAGAGAAAACAAAACTGACAATGTTACAGATTAATGAACTTACAACAGAAATATCAGTTCTCGTCAAGCGTCTTAATAAACACAATATTAATAATAAACACAAATTCAATAAATCAATAACCCAAATACTCATGCAAAAGAACTCCAAAGTCCTTAGTGCAAGCAAAGATAGTTCATAGCTGAGGTTAGTGTTGTTTATTGTTCAAGAGCAAGGCATCCCAATTTAGATTTACCCCAGGTTGATTTGTTGATTCTGGATTTATACATATTTTTTCTCATTGTCTGACTGTTCATCATTAGTTGTTAACAATAAGTCAAATAACATTGTTATGTGCTATTAAGGTTGCCAGGGGTAAATTGGAAGAAAAAGGTTGGGAACCCCTGTTCAATCATTCTGTTCTTGAACTTTGTTGTTACAGTTCACATGGTTTCTTAAACCTTCTTCTCAATGGCAGGTGTGAAATAAGAGCGTGGCCAGGATGGTGCGGGTCTTTCATAATACTGGCTGCACTATGAGGCAGCGCCTCCTCTGGATTGTTTGGATGGTGAGGAAGTCAGTACCTGTGATGAACCAGGGAGTGTCGACCAATCTCTGCAATCTGCTTCATTCCGAGGCGTTTGAGTTTCAAAAGCAGGCCGTGCCGCTACCAATCAATAAGCTCTCTACTGTACCTCTGTAAAGGTTCAAGAGAGTATCTGTTAAAATGCATTAAATACACATAAAACGACAATCTATTATTAAGGCTTCAACATCTCCAATAGGAAGATTAGGTCCCATTTCCTTGACCAGACATTAGGCTTTGTTGGAACTGCATAGAAGGCCAAAAGCCAAGAGTTCAGAATGGCACATGTTTGGAGAATTAAAGTGAGTGATGAAAACACAGGTCCACCACTGCAATAGACCAGTTCTAAACTCATGGCTCTCCACCTGTGCAGCTTAAGGTCCATGATTTCATATAACAATTACAGCACGGAAACAGGCCCTCTCGGCCCTTCCAGTCCATGCCGATCATTTGTTTTCCCCTAGTCCCATCTACCTGCACTCAGACCATACACCTCCATTCCCTTCCCGTCCATATACCTATCCACCTTACTTTTAAATGTTAAAATCGATCCTGCCTCCACCACTTCTGCTGGAAGCTCATTCCACACAGCCACCACCCTCTGAGTAAAGAAGTTCCCCCTCATGTTACCCCTAAACTTCCATCCCTTAATTTGCATGTCATGCCCTCTTGTTTGAATCTTCCCTACCCTCAATGGGAAAAGCTTATCCACGTCAACTCTGTCTATCCCTTTCATCATTTTAAAGACCTCAATCAAGTCCCCCCTTAACCTTCTGCTCTCAAAAGAATAAAGACCTAACTTGTTCAACCTTTCTCTGTAACATAGTTGCTGGAACCCAGGCAACATTCTAGTAAATCTCCTCTGTACTCTCTCTATTTTGTTGACATCCTTCCTATAACTAGGCGACCAAAATTGTACACCATACTCCAGAATTGGTCTTACCAATGCCTTGTACAATTTTAACATTACTTCCCTACTCCTATATTCGATGCTCTGATTTATAAAGGCCAGCACACCAAAGGCTTTCTTTACCATCCCATCTACATGCGATTCCACCTTCAGGGAACTATGCACAGTTATTCCTAGATATCTCTGTTCCACAGCATTCCCCAATTCCCTACCATGTAAGTCCTATTTTGATTTGTCCTGCCAAGATGTAGCACTTCACAATTAAACTCCATCTGCCATCTTTCAGCCCACTTTTCCAAATGGCCCAAATCTCTCTGTAGACTTTGAAAATCTACTTCATTATCCACAACACCACCTATCTTAGTATCATCTGCATACTTACTTATCCAATTTTCCACCCCATCATCCAGATCATTGATGTACATGACAAACAACAGTGGACCCAACACAGATCCCTGAGGCACCCCATTGGTCACCGGCTTCCAACCTGACCAACAGCCATCCACCATTACTCTCTGACATCTCCCATTCAGCCACTGTTCAATCCATCTTGCTACTCCACCATTAACACCCAAAGATTGAATCTTCTTAACCAACCTTCCATGGGGAACCTTGTCAAAGGCCTTACTGAAATCCATATAGACAACATCCACTGCTTTACCCTCATCAACTTCCCTAGTAACTGCTTCAAAAAATTCAAGAAGGTTTGTCAAAAATGACCTTCCAGGCACAAATCCATGTTGACTGTTCCTGATCAGACCCTGTTTATCCAGATGCTTATATATATTATCTCTAAGTATCCTTTCCATTAATTTACCCACCACTGACGTCAAACTAACACGTCTATAATTGCTGGGTTTATTCTTTGAACCCTTTTTAAACAATGGAACAACATGCGCAGTACGCCAATCCTCTGGCACTATTCCCGTTTCTAATGACATTTGAAATATTCCTGTCATAGCTCCTGCTATTTCTACACTAACTTCCCTCAATGTCCTAGGGAATATCCTGTGAGGACCTGGAGACTTATCCACTTTTATATTTTTCAAAAGTGTCAGTATTTTCTCCTCTTTGAATCTTATAGTTTCCATAGCTACTCTACTTTTTTCCCTTACCTCACAGAGGTCAATATCCTTCTCCTTGATGAATAACGAAGAAAATAAATTGTTCAATATCTCCCCCATCTCTTTTGGCTCTGCAGATAGCTGTCCCTTCTGGTTCTCTAATGGTCCAATTTTATCCCTCGTTATCCTTTTTGCTATTAATATAGCTGTAGAAACCCTTTGGATTTACTTTCACCTTTCTTGCCAAAGCAACCTCATATCTTCTTTTAGCCTTCCTAATTTCTTTCTTAAGATTCTTTTTACATTCTTTATACTCCTCTAGCACCTCATTTACTCCATGCCTCCTATAATTATTGTAGATATCTCTCTTTTTTCGAAACAAGTGTCCAATTTCCCTTGAAAACCATGGCTCTTTCCAATTTTTACTATTTCCTTTCACCCTAACAGGGACATAAAGATTCTGTACTCTTACAATTTCCCCTTTAAATGTCCTCCATTTCTCTTCTACATCCTTCCCATAAAACAGGGTGTCCCAATTCACTCCTTTTAAATCCTTACGCATTCCCTCAGTTAGCCTTTCTCCAATCAAAAATCTCCACCCTAGGTCCAGTTCTGACTCTCTCCATAATTATATTGAAACTAATTGTATTGTGATCACTGGTCCTGAAGTGCTCACCAACGCATACCTCCGTCACCTGACCTGCCTCATTTCCTAACAGGAGGTCCAGCACTGCCCCTTCTCTGGTCGATACCTCTATGTACTGCTGCAAAAAACTATCCTGCACACATTTTACAAACTCCAAACCATCCAGCCCATTTACAGAATGTGTTTCCCAGACTATTTTTGGAAAATTGAAATCTCCCACAATCACTACCTTGTGCTTACTACTAATATCTGCTATCTCCTTACATATTTGCTCTTCCAATTCTCGCTCCCCATTTGGCGGTCTATAATACACCCCTAAAAGTGTTGCTACACCTTTCCTACTTCTCAGTTCCACCCAAATAGCGTCCCTAGACGAGCCCTCTAATCTATCCTGCCAAAGCACTGCTGTAATATCCTCTCTGACAAGCAATGCAACACCTCCACCTCTGGTCCCTCCAATTCTATCACACCTGAAGCAACAAAATCCTGGAATATTTAGTTTCCAATCACAGCCATACTGCAACCATGTTTCACTAATTGCCACAACATCATATTTCCAGGTGTCAATCCAGGCTCTAAGTTCATCCACCTTTCTTACAATGCTCCTAGCATTAAAATGTACACATTTTATAAACCCACCATCCCTTATTCTCTGTCTATTATCTTTTTCCTCTTTCTCGCCCACATTTTTGGTCCGAGTGCTTCCCTTCTCTGCCTCTTGCCCCACACCCTGTCCCCTAGCCCCCTCTACCCGAGTCCCTCCCCCCAGCCTTTCTAGTTAAAATCTCCCCAGTAGCCTTTGCAAATCTCCCT
Organism: Okamejei kenojei; assembly: GCA_035221665.1. Taxonomy (NCBI): domain Eukaryota; kingdom Metazoa; phylum Chordata; class Chondrichthyes; order Rajiformes; family Rajidae; genus Okamejei; species Okamejei kenojei. Next base: position 19,524,167 of record CM069148.1, on the reverse strand, counting down.
GCCAGGATATTGGTCCCCCCCGGGTTCAAGTGCAACCCGTCCTTTTTGTACAGATCATGCCTTCCCCAAAAGAGGTCCCAGTGATCAAGAAACTTGAATCCCTGCCCACTGCACCAGTCCCTCAGCCACGCATTTATCCTCCACCTCATTCCATTCCTACTCTCACTGTCACGCGGCACAGGCAGTAATCCTGAAATTGTTACCCTTTTGGTCCTTCTCCTTAACTTTCCCCCCAACTCCCTAAATTCTCCCGTCAGGACTTTGTCTCTTTTTCTGCCTATGTCATTGGTACCTATGTGTACCACAACATCAGGCTCCTCTCCCTCCCTTTTCAGAATCTTTTGGACACGTTCCGACAATCGTACTCAAACCCGAGTACCTATTTTCCAGGTGTACAGTCACAGGGGTACTCTCTAGCCCCTGCCTCTTGCCCTTCCTAACTGTGACCCACTTGTCTGCCTCCTGTGGTCTGGGAGTGACTACCTCCCTGTAGCTCCTCTCTATGACCTCCTCACTCTCCCTGAATAGACGGAGGTCATCGAGCTGCTGCTCCAGGTTCCTAACACGGTCCTTTAGGAGCCCCATCTCGAAACACCTGGCGCAGATGTGGATGTCTGGAGGGCTATCAGATTCCCTGACCTCCCACATCTGACATCCAGAACAGTACGCTGCCCTGGCCTACATACTCCCCCCTTACACAGGATACAATATCAACACAATACAAAGTACACAACAAACTGCTGGGATCTGACTACCAATCAGCTGCTTACCCTAGTCCACTTCCCACCAATCAGCTGCTTACCCTAGTCCACTTCCCACCAATCAGCTGCTTACCCTAGTCCACTTCCCACCAATTAGCGGCTTCCTCAAAAAAAAAACACTTCTGTGAATGGAATGTTATGGATTTAGGCAAAAACAAGCCCCGCGCTTGAATTTTAACCTTACCGGTCGGGTGTTGCTCCTCCCCCTCCTTTCACTTCCAACGGCTCCTGTGGGCCTCTGAGGAAAACAAGCCCCGTGCTTGATTTTTAACCTTACCGGTCGGGTGTCGCTCCTCCCCCTCCTTCACTTCCAACGGCTCCTGTGGGCCTCTGATTTCCCTTACAGTATTTCTTGTGAGTAATGTGAGTAACAATTGAGATTTGGCTATTGATGAGATTGCATAAAAAAACCCCAAGTTATTTTACCAAACCTACAGAGTGAAAAAATATATAGTATAAAGACCATCCATCCAACTAGAATGAATCCAAACGGAACTAAGCTCTCAGGGCATTGTGGCCTGAACTGCAGCAGTTCACCAGATTGTCTCTGGCATTTCTGTTTGTCATAGTTGGAGAGATTAAACTGACGGGTCTTGATAATTTTGAGAATGATGGGTCATTCTCAATAATTGATGCATAATCTTCAGCTCCTCCCCCTTTACACTGGTTATCTCACCAAACAACATGTCCCATCTACACTAGTCCCACCTGCCTGCATTGTGCCCATATCCCTCTAACCTACCCTGTCCATGTACCTGTCTGAATGTTTATTAAAGCCATGTTTTTCCTGGCTGGAAAATCAACACAGATCTTCAAACAGTAAGCGAATCAAGATATGTTGGATGTGTGCATGAATGTGGCACACAAGTAAAATATGATCTATGATCTTATTGAAGGGTAGGGAAAGCATGAGGGGCTGAATGGCCTACTAGTTTCCTAGGTCCTTATGTTTTTATGCCTCTGATAATCCAATTTCTCTATAGATCTTTGATTTGACCCATTGGTTCCAATGTGCCTTCGAAATAATGGCAATTATCTCCACAAAAACTGTCTATACATGTCAGAAAATAGCAAATTAAGTGATTAAATTACAGTGACAAACTTCCAATTTAAATAGCTGAAAGACAGGTGTTGATGTCAGTTCTGATTACTTGGCTTCAGTTAAGGTGTTGACCGAATTGAAGTGTGTCGGCACGAATTCAACCTGCATTATCTATATCTTATATTACTAAAAGTCTGATCTTGACCACTTTTGGCTCGCTGTGCTGTGATTTCTGAGTGAACGCCGCTACCTATGGCTGTCATTTTTGGCCAGCTCGTTCATAGCCCCCCTCCACCTTCCTGGACCAGAGGATTTTTCCCATCGATTAAATATCTGAGAGATATTCATGTTTTTTTTTTTTAAATCACTATTCTCTCTGATGCCCCTGCTGGAGGGAGGGGGAAGGACTATAAAACCAGGAAGTAGTGTGCCTCACTCAGTTTGTGCAAGATGGAGGAAGCCAGAGGTTCACGTCTCTCTGAGCTCTGAATAGCACAGAACACATGTCTACTCAAATGTGAGTGCCCTTAATGTGGTTTGAAAATGTTACTACTTACTGCAAATGGTGGTTTGGCTGCTTTGTGTTGTAGTTAAAAGGCACTACTTAATGCAAATGGTGAATTGGCTGCTTTGAGTTGAGGTAAAAAGCCAATACTTACTGCAAATGGTGGCTTGGGTGCTTTGGGTTCAAGTTAAAAGGCACTACTTACTGCAAATGGTGGCTTGGCTGCTTTGGGTTGATGTTAAAAGGCACTACTTACTGCAAATGGTGGCTTGGCTGCTTTGGGTTGAAGATAAAAGGTACTACAAATTAGCTCTGAATAGCACTATACATATATGTAATCAATTGTGAGTGCCCTTAATGTGGTTTGAAAATGAAAATATGGTTGGTTTGAAGTAAAAAGTCATTGCCTGGAAATGGTTGTTTGGGGGGTTTGGGTTGGTTAAAATACACTACTACAAATGGTGGTTTGGGTGCTTTTGGTTGAAGTAAAAAGGCCCTATTTACTGCAAATGGTGGATTGGGTGCTTTGGGTTCAAGTAAAAAGGCTATACTTACTGCAAATGGTGGTTTGGCTGCTTTGTGGTGAAGAGAAAAGGCACTACTTACTGCAAATGGAGGCATGGCTGCTTTGTGGCGAAGAGAAAAGGCACTACTTACTGCAAATGGTAGTTTGGCTGCTTTGGGTTGAGGATAAAAGGCACTACTTACTGCAAATGGTGGCTTGGCTGCTTTGGGTTGATGATAAAATGCACTACTTACTGCAAATGGTTTGGCACTGCAAATGGTGGCTTGGCTGCTTTGGGTTGAAGATAAAAGGCACTACTTACTGCAAATGGTGACTTGGCTGCTTTGGGTTGAAGATAAAAGGCACTACTTACTGCAAATTAGCTCTGAATAGCACTATACATATATGTAATCAATTGTGAGTGCCCTTAATGTGGTTTGAAAATGAAAATATGGTTAGTTTTGAAGTAAAAAGGCATTGCCTGGAAATGGGTGTTTGGGTTGAAGTTATAATACACTACTGCAAATGGTGGTTTGGGTGCTTTTGGTTAAGTAAAAAGGCCCCATTTACTGCAAATGGTGGCTTGGGTGCTTTGGGTTCAAGTGAAAAGGCACTACTTACTGCAAATGGTGGTTTGGCTGCTTTGTGGTGAAGGGAAAAGGCACTACTTACTGCAAATGGAGGCATGGCTGCTTTGTGGTGAAGAGAAAAGGCACTACTTACTGAAAATGGTGGTTTGGCTGCTTTGGGTTGAGGTTAAAAGGCACTACTTACTGCAAATGTTGGTTTGGCTGATTTAGGTTGAAGATAAAAGGCACTACTTACTGAAAATGGAGGTTTGGCTGCTTTGGGATGTGGTTTAAAGGCACTAACTGCAAATGGTGGTTTGGCTGCCTTGGGTTGAAGTTAAAAGGCACTACTTCCTGCAAATTGTGTTTTGGCTGCTTTGGGTTGAAGTTAAAAGGCACTACGTACTACAAATAGTGGTTTTGCTGCTTTGGGTTGAAGTTAAAAGGCACTACCTACTGTAAATGGTGGTTTGGCTGCTTTGGGTTGAGGTTAAAAGGCACTAACTGCAAATGGTGGTATGGTTGATTTGGGTTGAAGTTAAAATGCACTACTTACTGCAAATGGTGGCTTGGCTGCTTTGGGTTGAATTAAAAGGCACTACTTACTGCAAATGGTGGCTTGGCTGCTTTGGGTTGAATTAAAAGGCACTACTTACTGCAAATGGTGGCTTGGCTGCTTTGGGTTGTAAAGGCACTATTTGCTGCAAATGGTGGGTTGGCTGCTTTGGGTAACCTCCTGTTTGCACTGTATATTGATTTTAGATGAAACGCCACCACTTGCGGTTCTGATTGTTGACCATCTTACTCGGTCCCCCTCCACTCAGCAAGTGCAGAGGATTCTTCCCATCAATGAAAATTAAAAGTGTTAATAGTGTTTAAAAAATGTTGAGAATCTCTCTCCTGTCAATCTTGCCATGAAGGCTGCACCTTTTCTGGTGGGAGGGGGCGTGGTTATGAAACCCAGCTGTGTGCGTGTGGCTCAGTCTCTGCATGATGGGTGAGGGAGGGGTCACGACTCTGTTTGAGCTGTGAATCAACTGAACACATTGAATGTCTACTGAACAGTGAGCTTGGTGTTTTGTGTGGTTTTATGGTGATTTCACCTTTCTTGAAATGGTATGAAACTGCATTTGAAAGTGGTGGCATTGCACCCTGCATGAGATGGTATGAAACTGCATTTAAATGTGGTGGCATTGCACCTTGCATGAAATGGTATGAAGCTGCATTTGAATTTGGTGGCCTTGCACCCTGCTTGAAGTGGTATGGAACTACACTGCAACCTGCTTGAAGTAGTTGGAAACTGCACTAGAATTCGGTGGCCTTGCACCTTGCTTGAAGTGGTAGGAAACTGCACTTGAATTTGATGGCCTTACACCCGGCTTGAAATGGTAGGAAAATTGATTTGAATTTGATGGCCTTGCGCCCGGCTTGAAATGGAATTTCAAGGAATGACTATGAGTCATCTGCATGCCATCAGGCTTGAGAGACTGAACTGCCAACCCAAGAACCCATACCAGCGATCCATAAAGCCCCCTCACTGGTCACCAATATTGGAATTGATGGAGAGGTGGAATATTGCGTCAGGTGACCAGCCCTCCCGTGTGAACATGGGGCCCAACGGGTCCCACTTAATCAAGCATTAAATATATTTATGATGATCGAAGATCGACCACATCTTCCAGATGAAAATAATGATTTATTTGTCAATGTCAATTTTCTTAAACCCTTGCAAGAAACAAACAGCAGGGATCTTGTCAATGGAATTGTCAGCATTTCACTATTCATTTTTTTGTTTGTTAAGATGTACAGTGAGAAAAACAATTGATGCTATTATTACTGCAAAAGGCAGGAGGAGCATTTGAGAAAACAAATTAAAACAATGTCATAATTGCGTCGGGGGACCAGCCCTCCCATGGGGCCCAATGGGTCCCACTTAGTCTAGTTTATCTATATTACTAAAAGTCTGATCTTCACTGCTTTTGGCTCGCTGTGCTGTGATTTCCTAGAGAACGCCACCACCTACGGCCGTCATCATTGGCCAGCTTGCTCAGAGCCCCCCTCCACCTTCCTGGACCAGAGGATATTTCCCATCGATGAAAAATCAGAGATATATTAATGTTTTTTTTTAAATCACTATTCTCTCTGCTGCCCCTGCTGGAGGGAGGGGGAGGGACTATAAAACCAGGAAGTGGTGTGCCTCACTCAGTCTCTGCAAGATGGAGGAAGTCAGAGGTTCTCGTCTCTCTGAGCTCTGAATAGCACTGAACACATGTCTACTCAACTGTGAGTGCCCTTGATGTGCTTTGAAAATGAAAATATGGTTGGTTTGAAGTAAAAAGGCATTACCTGCAAATGGTTGTTTGGGGGGGGTATGGGTTGAAGTTAAAAGACACTACTGCAAATGGTGGCTTGGGTGCTTTGGTTTGAAGTTAAAAGGCACTACTTACTGCAAATGGTGGCTTGAGTGCTTTGGGTTAAAGTAAAAAGGCACTACCTACTGCATATTGTGGTTTGGCTGCTTTGGGTTGAACTAAAAAGCCACTACTTACTGTAAATGGTGCTTTTAACCATATAATATAACCATATAACAATTACAGCACGGAGACAGGCCCTCTCGGCCCTTCCAGTCCATGCCGACCATTTGTTTTCCCCTAGTCCCATCTACCTGCACTCAGACCATACCCCTCCATTCCCTTCACGTCCATATACCTATCCACTTTACTTATAAATGTTAAAATCGATCCTGCCTCCACCACCTCTGCTGGAAGCTCATTCCACACAGCCACCACCCTCTGAGTAAAGAAGTTCCCCCTCACGTTACCCCGAAACTTCTGTCCCTTAATTCTCATGTAATGTCCTCTTGTTTGAATCTTCCTTACCCTCAATGGGAAAAGCTTATCCACGTCAACTCTGTCTATCCCTTTCATCATTTTAAAGACCTCAATCAAGTCCCCCCTTAACCTTCTGCACTCCAAAGAATAAAGACCTAACTTGTTCAACCTTTCTCTGTAACATAGTTGCTGGAACCCTGGCAACATTCTAGTAAATCTCCTCTGTACTCTCTCTATTTTGTTGACATCCTTCCTATAACTAGGCGACCAAAATTGTACACCATACTCCAGAATTGGTCTTACCAATGCCTTGTACAATTTTAACATTACTTCCCTACTCCTATATTCAATGCTCTGATTTATAAAGGCCAGCACACCAAAGGCTTTCTTTACCACCCTATCTACATGCGATTCCACCTTCAGGGAACTATGCACAGTTATTCCTAGATCCCTCTGTTCCACAGCATTCCTCAATTCCCTACCATTTACCATGTAACCTTTTGCTGCTTTGGGTTGAATTGAATGGACAGTACGTGCTGCATGTGGTGGTTTGGCTGCATTGGATTGAAGTTAAAAGCCACATCTTACTGCAAATGGCTGTTTGGCTGCTTTGGGTTGAAGTTAAAAGGCACTACCTACTGCAAATGGTGGTTTGGCTGCTTAGGGTTAAGTTAAAAGGCACTAATTACCGCAAATGGTGATTTGGCTGCTTTGGGTTGAGGTTAACATAACATAACAAATATTTTATTAATCCCCTTATTCAGGGGAAATTCAGAAGTCCTTACTGCACACTAATAAAAAATACAACATAGCATTAAAGAAATTTAACATTGAAACATAAATACACCCCCCCCCCCCCCCCCCCACAATGGTTCACACTGTGGGGGAAGGCACAAAGCCCCATCCCCATGTCCACCCAAAGTAGCCGGGCCTATTGAGGCCTCCACAATCACCGCTATGGAGGCCCGATGTTCCCGGCTGCTTTCACCGGATGGTGGTACTCCGGTGTCGGTAGACCCTCTCAGCGGCTTCGGGTGCCAGGAACAGCCGCCTCCTTACCGGAGACCGCGGCTTCCACGCCAACAGGGCGCGCTGGATGGAGCTCCACACACTGGCGATCTCGGCGAGACACCCCAGGCTCCGCAAATGTAAAGTTCAGCGCCGCCACCCGCTGCTGGCCGCTCCATAGACCCGCGGCTCCGCAATGGTTTTTTTTATTGGCGGTCGCAGCATACCGGAGTTCCAGCGCGACGACCCAGGCAAGGCATCGCTCGCTCCGCTCCACGATAGCGCTCCAGCACTGCACTGCCTCCAAAGCCAAGGTTCTGGACAGGTCTCCTCAGGAAAACGTCGAAGTTGCTGCTCGAGGAAAGCCACCTCTCCGACCAGGTAAGGACTTGAGAAAAGGCACTCCTTACTGCAAATGGTTGTTTGGCTGCTTTGGGTTGAAGTTGAAAGGCACTACTCCTCAAATGATGGTTTTGCTGCTTTGGGTTGAATTTAAAGGGCACTACTTACTGCATGTGGTGGTTTGGCTGCTTTGGATTGAAGTTAAAAGGCACTTCTTACTGCAAAACGTTGTTTGGCTGCTTTGGGTTGAGGTTAAAAGGCACTACTTACTGCAACTGGTGGTTTGGCTGCTTTGGGTTGAAAAGGCACTATTTGCTGCAAATGGTGGGTTGGCTGCTTTGGGTAACTTCCTGTTTGCACTGTATATTGATTTTAGATGAAATGCCACCACTTGCGGTTCTGATTTTTGACCATCTTACTCTGTCCCCCTCCGCTCAGCAGGTGCAGAGGATTCTTCCGATCAATGAAAACTAAAAGTGTTATTAGAGTTTAAAAAATGTTGAGAATCTCTCTCCTGCCAATCACGCCATGAAGGCCGTACTTTTCCGGTGGGAGGGGCAGGGGTTATGAAACCCGGTGGCGTGGCTCAGTCTCTGCATGATGGGGGAGGGAGAGGTCATGACTCTGTCTGAGCTGTGAATCAACTTAACACACTGAATGTCTACTGAACTGTGAGTTTGGTATTTTGTGTGGTTTTTTTTGGTGGTTTTATGGTGGTTTCACATTGCTTCAAATGGTATGAAACTGCATTTGAATGTGGGGGCCTTGCACTCTGCATGAAATGGTATGAAGCTGCATTTGAATTTGGTGGCCTTGCACCCTGCTTGAAATGGTATAAAAATGCACTTTTATGTGGTGGCGTTGCACCCTGCTTGAAGTGGTATGAAACTGCACTGAATTTGGTGGCCTTGGATCCAGCATGAAGTTGTATGAAACTGCACTTTAATAGTAAGATTAAATGAGAACTTACCAGTTTGAAGTTTGATCTTTATTTTATGAGGATACGAGTTGAGGGACTACGTGAAGAGCCCCGTACAACCGTTTGTGCGTCAATCTTCAAAGCAACAGTGTGAAATCACAGATAATAATGACTGAGTATGATGGTAAGATAACAAAGACTAGAACTACCAAATGAGATCTATGAGGGCTGGGAGCGGAGGGCACGTAGTCCCTCAACTCGACTCCTCATAAAAATAAAGATCAAACTTCAAACAGGTAAGTTCTTGTTTAATCTTACTATTTTACTTCGGAGTCACGTGAGTGACTACGTGAAGACTTCAAAGCTCTGTGATTTCATGCCGTGTGAAACGAGTGTACACAACCACACCTGTTTCATTGACAAATGAAGGGAAAACATTCATAATGCATACAGTCATAACAGATGTAAAATATGCTGATGCTGTTTAAATGGAACAATAATATTTCCATCTCTCACCCAGATGGAAAATATAACCAGAACTTAAATAGAGTTAACAAATAACCCTGGTTCAGCAATGGGTCATTACCGATGTTTGGAGATTCGTTCGTTGGACCATGCTGCAGCCGTAACAATGCGACCCAGCGGAACATAAATACCCTTGCTGCTGATGTTGTAGCAGCCCTGGTATAACGAGATCTGGAATCAGAATCCATTAGTAACACAACTGTTTTTCTCATCTGGAATGGCCTGAACAATAAGTTCTCCCAAATTATTTATTTATGTATCTATTTATTTATTTATTTTTTTGTGACTAATAACATTGCTAGTCCAGAACTCCAAGGCTCTTGATGACATTGACATTGTTGTATATATGTGTGCTGACCTTATCAAAGGTCCCCTGGTATGCCTGTGACTATTTTGAGACCTGACCCCCTTCTGGTCTGCTCAAGTATTTATAACATAATATTATAATTTACAGACGTTATCATCCTGTACCATCACAATTATGTAGCGACTGAACCTGCTGCACTAAACCAGTGCCAGAAGGATAACTACCTAATAAACTCCAGCCAAATTTAAGGATATAGCTGCAGCCTCCAGGTGAAATAGTGTTCACAAATGTCAACATCACATATGGCATTATATTGGTCCTGGGACCTATGTTGAAGATATCCTACCCCTTGATAACCCAATTAATGGCCGTATAACTCCATAATTAACAAACAATCATTTAGCATGAACTCGAAACATTAGCAATCAATAACATTTTCCATGGAGCATAAGCATAACAAACTCTTTCATCTCCTGGAAAAGAAAATTCTGCGGTTTGGTGCTATGCAAACACTTTGAACACATAGAAGGATAGATGTAACAACCCAAACCTTAGGGCAGTTTATTAAACCTGCAGAACACAATTTGAGTTTATCATGCAACTGATTTCCCAAGCCTCACGCTGAACCAGCAAATTGCATTTAAAATAACCAAATAAGGTTATATTATTCGCAACAAATCAGGAATCAATTTGCATAATCACTCAATAGGAACCTTAAGTGACCTCTTAATGACTTTATTTGAAACCTCAATTGATAAACAAAATGGAGGGAGCCATAAAAGTCCTTCCTACTCCTTTTAGCGAAAATGTATGTTTCACCACTGTATTGTCACATATTTTGCAACAAGTGAAATAAACATGAAACCATGTTAGGTGTTCCATTAACCAGAATTTCATAATATAGTGTAATTCAACACCAATTCTGTGTTGCCATTAACCTATACTTGATGATTCTCCTGTGACAACAAGATATGTAACCATTCCATGGGTCTTTAACTGATTGCACCCTCGTGACTAACATATGCCATCATCATAATTTATCAATCTGAGCATCACAATATGCACATTTGTCCAATCACTCATTAACCCATACGCTGCCCATTGGGTCTATAGATAGTTGATACCCACAACAGACATTTTTTGCAAATCTGCTCCACCTCCAAACTCGAGATGATATTTGCAACTTAGTATCTGCCATAAACAGCAACTGTGGCCCGGTTTCCGAACCGGTCTTGTAAGACGGTCCTTTTACTGAACCTGTGCAATTCTAACCTGCTTGAAAAGCTAGAACAGACCATTTTACATGATTAGACCCCTCAAATTAGCTGATAATGTCTCAATCCTTTGTAATGTATAACTAAGTGTACACCTTACCAAGCTGTAAATGTCCCTTAATTGTAGAGTAGCACAGGTACAGTGCGTAGAACCTCTGGCCAGCCTTCATGCTGCCACCAACTTCAGTGAACCGCTTACTGCCAATAAAGACGTGGGGTGCATTATCACCAAAACTATGAAACCTTGCTCGTTCCAATAGCTTGTGCTTTGTCCTCCATGCCCTGAATCCCTTGGGCATGCTCTTTGGCTATACCCTCAGACTCGGCATTAGACTATACCGATCCCACATGCTCTCCTCTTGCATGAGGGAGCCATTAAGCAGCTCTGATACAAGGTGCTGCTGGCGCAGCTTCAGCAATACGCCGACTTTGCCATGGCCCCAGCGTCAGACTAACACTGACGCAGCATGCTCTCCTCCTACATGAGGGAGACCTTAAGCAGGCCTGCTAAAAGGCGCTGCTGACACAATTTCCTATTTCGGGTCATTCTCATGATTTGGCGTTCTCCTGAAGCAACCCTGAGCAAAGGTGCTGCTGGCATAACCTCTCCAATAGGCTAGCCTGCCATAAATTGGCATTCCCCTGGAGCAGTCCTGAGCAAAGCTACTGCTGGCACAGCCTCTCCAATAGGCTAGCCTGCCATAGCTTGGCATCCCCATGAGCAGTTCTGAGCAAAGGTACTGCCGGCACAGCCTCTCCAATAGGTTAGTCTGCCATAGCTTGGCATCCCCATGAGCAGTCCTTGAACAAAGGTACTGCTGGCACAACCTTTCCCATAGGCTGGCACTGCCATAACTTGGCATTCCCATGATGCAGCCCTTCCCAAAGATGCTGCTGGCTCAGCCTCTGCCATAGGCTGCCATTGCCATAAACTTTACTACTGATCCACCTCCTGCCTAAAGGAGTTTCTCTAAATTAATTCCCAGAGGTGAACCTACCAAATCTTTCTTAATTACTCTGACTATTTTGGCAGCTGTCCCCACATCCTGGGGATTATTGTGGTTAGGGAACCTCATAAGTGAATTTCCCCTCCCCGGGAATCAATCCCGGGGCACCCGGGCTACTCATTTACGTGAATTAAACCCCATTTCTTGGGGACTACTGCGGTCTGGGAACCGCATACACTTGAGTTTCCCCTCCACCGGGAACCCAGGCTGACCGTTCAGGTCCATTAAACCCCATACCCTAGGGACTATGCGGTCTGGAACCGCACTATTCTTGGGTATCCCCTCCCCGGGAACCCAACATGTGGAGTCACTGACCGCGTTATCAGTGACTCCGATCACAAACCCGACATTCACCAGCTCCCCGCCCCCGCAGTCAGACCAGGGTTTTCCTCCCAAAGCCCTTGGCTGGTTCACTTGTCAGCCTCGCGACCATCCCGCAAGAACCCCGGAGGTTCCTGAAGGAAACCTAGAACAGGTTAGAAATAGCACTTACCTGAAACATTTTTAGACTTACCGTTGGAGGAGCTGCGCTGCTCCACAGTCATCTGCACGAAAGCGTCTGATGTAATGACGCATGAACGGCTGTACGGGGTTCTTCACGTAGTCACTCACGTGACTCCGAAGTAAAATTTGGTGGCCTTGCACCCTGCTTGAAATGGTAGGAAACTGCACGAATTTGGTGGCCTTGCACCCTGCTTGAAATGGTAGGAAACTGCACGAATTTGGTGTCCTTGCACCCTGCTTTAAGTGGTAGGAAACTGCACTTGAATTTGTTGGCCTTGCACATTGCTCGAAGTCGTAAGAAACTGCACTTGAATTTAGTGGCCTTGCACCCAGCTTGAAGTGGTAGGAAAATGGATTTGAATTTGGTGGCCTTGCACCCTGCTTGAAATGGAATTTCAAGGAATAGCCATTAGTCAACTGCTAGCCCATCAGGCTTGAGGAACTGAGCTGCCACCCCAAGAACCCACACCAGCGCTCCATAAACCCCCCTCCCCCCACTGGTCACCAATATTGGAATTGGTGGAAAGGTGAAATATTGCGGCGGGGGACCAGCCCTCCTGTGAACATGGGGTCCAACGGGTCCCACTTAGTCTACTATTAAATATATTTGTCATGATCGAAGATCGACCACAGCTTCCAGATGAAAATAATGATTTATTTGTCAATGGCAATTTTCTTAAACCCTTGCAAGAAACAAACAGTAGGGATCTTGTCAATGGAATTGTCAGCATTTCACTATTCATTTTTTTGTTTGTTAAGATGAACAGTGAGAAAAACAAGTGATGCTATGATTACTGCAAAAGGCAGGAGGAACATTTGAGAAAACAAATTAAAGCAATGTTATAATCAGCAAAAAGCAATATTTTTTTGTTAGGTTATTCAAGACTCTCCTTTACCCTATATGTATGTGGAAAGAAATTGCAGATGCTACTTTACACTGAAGATGCAGGAGTAACGCAACGGGTCAGACAGCCTCTCTAGGGAAAAGGAACAGGTGACATTTAGTTGTCCAAAGAAGGGTCTTGAACCAAAATCGTTCGTGTGAAAAAGTTACCCTTCAGATTCCTATCTTCTGCCCTTCACTTTAAACCTATTTCATCTGGGTCTCGATTCACCTACTCCGGACAAGAGACTGGGCATCCACCTGATCTATTCCTCTCATGATTTTATACACCGCTATGAGATCACCCCTCATCCTCCTGCACGCCAAGAAATAGAGTGTACTGAACTTCTCCCTATAGCTCAGACCCTCTAGTCCTGGCAACATCCTCGTAAATCATCTCTGTACCCTTTCCAGCTTGACAACATTTTTCCTACAACATGGTGCCCAGAACTAAATACAATACTCTAAATGCAGCCTCACCTACGTCTCATACAACTGCAACATGATCTCCCAACTTCTATACTCAATACTCTGACTGATGATGCCCTATGTGCCAAAGCCTTTTTGACCACCCTATCTACTTGCAACCACCTTCAAGGAACCATGCAGCTGCAGTCCTAGATCTGCAACACATCCCAGAGCCCTACCATTCACTGTGTTGGTCCTGCCTATGTTATAATTCCCATAATGCACCTCACAATTCTGTGTATTAAGTTCCATGCAGCACCTCTCGTTTCTCTGTATTAATGTTGACATTGCATTGTGAAATTCTTATGTAAGAGAACCAAGCTTACAGAATTATATAAGGACAAGCAACAGCTTTGACTACGAGTGAGATTGAAAATATCTAGCCTTCTGTGGTATGGAGTGAAGAGATTTTACCACCAGGACTCCTTAACAGGGAGAATCAGTCTTGTATCCCAATCTGCAGAAAGGGGTAAATGGCTGACAGATAGAAACAAGATGTTGGCTGGTAAATTACATTGTTGTAAGATATTCTATCATTCTAAAGTATTACCTGCAGTTGGAGGTTTGAATTTTTGATTGATTTGATTAAGTTGCAGACCAAACAAATAAATTAATTGCAAAGGACAGCAAATGTGTTTTTAAAAGTTGTAGACACTGGAAGTTCAAAATATAACAGTAAATGCAGGAAAAACTCAGCAGATCAGGGCAGCATCTGTGGAAAGAGAAATGGTTAACGATTTAAAAGGTGGCAGTATCTGTGTAAAATTTACAAAAAAACACACATGGAGATCTTCCAATCTTAAGCCCAGGAAACTTTCTGAACTGTTTTTAGTTTATTTACTGATTCAGAAAGTAACATGTGATATGTTATTTTTGACTTATTTTGAATTATTGATAATTTAAACAATTTGGAACAAAAGAAAATCATGTGGCCCAAAATGCTATTTCAACAGTAAGCTAGTTTCTGGGTGCAGTGCATGAGACTACAACCACAACTGCCCTCTATGTGGAAAAAGCTGCTGCCACTGAATGATGGAATAGCTGCACCTGCAGTTGCAGTCCCATATGGGCCAAGCTATGTGTTTTACACGTTGTATAATGTTCCTGTGGTTGTCAGGCACGGAGATGCATTTTCATATTTCACAGTGAATAGGTCTTACTATAAATCTTCCTCATGGCTCTATTGCGTAAAATTCATATGTGGCCTTTGAGAGAAAATTCAAAGGCATCAGGACCTGAGTATTTCAAATAGGTTGGACATTGTGTGTCTTTTGACCTGCATAGAACAGTATTGCTGGTGTGGGTGATTGCAATGTATCCAATGTAACCATCCTTCGGGAACATTAACATTAAGCCATGGATAGATTTTAGAGTCATAGTCATACATTAGGCCCTTCGGTCCAACTAGTTCATGCTGACCAAGAGGCCACATCAAGTAGCCAGCTAGTCCCATTTGCCTGTGTTTGGTTCATATCACTCATTTGAAACCTTTCCTATCCATGTACCTGTCCAAATCTCTTTTAAACATTGTCATTGCACCTACCTCAAATAGTTTATCTGGCAACTTGTTCCATTTACCCACTGTCACCTATATGGAAACATTGTCCCTCAGGTTCCTATTAAGTCTTTCCCCTCTCACCTGAAACCTATCCCCTCCAGTTCATGTTTGACCTACCCAGTGAATAAATTTATTTCCCTCATAATTTTATACACAATAGGCGTAATGTCATCCCTAGGCTTCCTGCACTCCAAGGATAAAATCGTAGCCTCCACAATCTCTCACTATAGCTTAATCCCTCGGGTCTTGGCAACATCCTCATAAATCTTCTCTGCATTCTTTCCAGCTCAATGTCTTTCCTATAGCAGTGACCAAACCTAAACCCAATACTCCAAATGTGGCCTCACCAGCCAGCGCTTGTTTCAACTGTAACATAATGTCCCAACTTAGTTCCTCAGTTCCCTGACAGCCGAAGTCCATTGTGCACAATAGCTTCTTCATCTTCCTTTCTACCTACGATGCCACTTTCAGAAACCTACTTACATGCACTCCTAGACTCCTCTGCTCTACAACACTCGCCAGGGCCCTATTATTCACTTGCCCTGATTTGACTTACAAAAATGCAACTCCTTACACCTATCTGCATTGAACCCCATTTGCCATTCCTCAGACGGCTTGCCAGCTGATCAAGTCCCCACTGTAATTCTTGATAACCATTTTCACTGTCTACATTATCATCTTTTTTTTGGTCACCTAAAAAAATACTAATCGTGCCTTGTTGAAGTCGTCTGATAGCGCCATGAGCCGGCAGCCTCGCCAGCAGCTGTTCGTCCTTTTCGACTTTTTTTTTGTTTTTAGTATGTCTAAAAGTGTGTTTTAGTGTGGGGGGTAGTGGCGGGAAATATGGGGAAACTGTTTTTCAGTCACTTACCTCGGTCGAATGTGACTTTTCTCCTAGTCGCATTTTCGCACTCCCTCACGGTCTAAATGCTTGGATTGGTGCGGCCTCTCCCAGAGTCAGGCCCAGAGCTTCTAGCTGCGGGCATGGTGTGGACTTTCCATTGCGGAGTCTGGGATCCCTCGCCAGGGATCACCAGAGAAGAGCTCCGATCGTCAAACTGCGGCCTATAACATCGTGAAGCCGCGGTTTCCGATAGGAAGTGGCCGAATCTGGACCTCTAAGCCGTGGAGTGTCCGTCCGCTCCGACGTTGGAGTTTCGAACATCCCGACAAGAAGGCCTGTACATTGGGCCGTCCGTAGCGGTGACTGTGGAGGGTTCATGGCCTCCACTGTTGATTCCACTGTGGTGGATGTTCATGTTATATTCTATTGTGTATTGTGCTCTTTTTGATTGTGTGACTGCATAGTAAATCAAATTCCACTGTACCTTAATTGGTGCATGTGCCAATAAAAGTGAACTTGAACTTGTAATGGCATCCAAATTGTTGATATAGGTGACAACATCAATCGGCCCAGCACTGATCTATGAGGTGTACCACCAGTCCCAGACCTCCAATCCAAAAAATAACCTTCCTCTACCATTCTCTGCTTCCTTCCATGAAGCCAATTCTGTATCTAAGTAGCGAGCACCCCCTTGATTCCATGCAAGTTATCCTTCGCGAGCAACCATCCATGCGGAACCTTAACAAAGGCCTTACTGAAGTCCACATAGACAATGTCTATGGCCCTGCCTTATCAACCTCCTTGGTTACTTCTTCTTCAAAAAAAAAAACTCAATCAACTTCATGAGACACAAAACCGTGCTGACTATTCCTAATCAACTATCTTTCCAAATGAATGTATATCTTATCCCTCAGAAACCTCTTCAATAATGTTCCTATCGCAGATGATAGCATTACTGGTCTATAATTCCTGGATTTTTCTTTGCAGCTCTTCTTTAATGGAGACACAACATTAGGCAGCTTCCAATGTTCCAGCATCTCATCCGTATCTAACGATGATTCATATATCTTAGCCAGCGCTTTTGCAATTTCTTCTCCAGCTTCCCAGTGTCATTAGATATATCTGATCAAACCCATTAATCAGATCTCCAGTCCTCATGTCTTTTCTCTGCGGTAAAAACAGAAGAGAATTATTAATTGAGGGTCATGCCCATCTCATGTGGTTCCACACATAGATGACCACTTTGGTTTCTGAGGGGGCTTATTCTCACTTTAGTCACCTTGTTTTCCCCTTGATATAGTTTATACTTCATAACATTTATTTGGATTCTCTTTAATATTATCTGACTGAGCTATCTCATGCCCTCTTTCTGCCTTCCTGATTTCCTCAATCCCCTATAATCCTCCAATGGTACACTTGATTCCAGCTGTCTATACCTGACCATGCCGCATTCTTTTTTCTGATCAGTCACAGGATCTCTTGTCATCCAGGGTTCTTTAGTCCTACCTGTCTTGCTCTTCACTCTAACAGGAACTCTAAGAGTTCAATCTAACACTCTGAGAGTTCAATACCTTGAAATCTTCCTATGACCCTTTTAAAAGCATCTCACTTTCTGGATGTACCTTTGCCCACAAATGACCTACTCTTTTTCCAAGTTCCTGCACATACCATCAAAGGAGTACTGCCTCTGTTTAGAACTTTAACTTGTGGAACAGCCTTGTCCTTATCCATAACTGTTTTAAAGCAAATAAAACTGTGGTCACTGGACTCAAAAGACACGCACACTGACAATATTATCACAAGCCCTATCCAATTCTCCAAGAGTAGGTCAAACTTTGCCTTCTTGCTTGACTGATTTCATCCCATCCATGCCCTTGGCACAAAGACAGTCCCAGTCCATGTTGGAAAAGGTAAAATCGTCTACTATGACAGCCCTATTAGTCTTGCAACATATTTACTCCTCTAATTCCTATTGACTAATTGGGAGCCTATAGTACAATCCTATCAAGAGGATTACTCCCCTTTTATATCTCAGTTCTATTATGGACCCTCACTGTACGATCCTTAAGTAATGTAATCTCAGACTACTGCCATGATGTTCACCTTAATCAATAAAGCAACCTCCCTTCTTTTTTACCCTACCTCTCTCTCTTGCCTGCACTGCCTGTATCCCAGAACATTAAGCTATCAGTCCTATCCCTCCCTTAGCTAGATGTTCACAATGGCTATAACATCCCAGTCTCATGCATCTATCCAAGCCCTGAATTCATCTGCCTTATCGGTCAGGCCTCTAGCGTGAAATATATACAATATAATCCAACCATCCTTCCTCACTCCCACCCATGTGCCTGCCAATCCTATCCACTGAACTTGCCAAGAATGACTTTTGTAATGACTTTCAGCCTCCCTCAAACCTCACAACTGCATTGGACATACTACCTGTCCCTCTATTAAATCTTTCTGAGTAGCACTAGCAACTTGCTTTCCAGGATATTACTCCCCTTCCATTTTGGTGGTAGCCTGTCCCTCTTGTACAGATCACCTCTTTCGCAGAAGTGATCCCAGTAATCAAAAAATCAGAATCCCTGCTCCTGCATACATATTCTCTGGTACTTGTATCTCAGCACACAATCTCTACCACACTGCTACTCCCAAAAGGCTACTTCGCTAATGCCTACCTTTTTTGTATACACCGCAGTCACTCCAGGACACTAATGGCTGCTAAATCTACCACACTGCTCATCCTCTGCTGTTCACTCAACAGTGAAACTAACCTGAGCTCTTGTTAACTGTTCTTTTTTAATCTGGGGACTCGGGAAACAACAGATGCTGGAATCTTGAGCAAAACACAAAATGCTGGAGGAACTCGGTGAGTCAGGCAGCATCTAGTATGAAATGGACAGTCTACGTTCAGGTCGGGACCTTTCTTCAGGCTGATTTGAGTAAATGGGAGGGGAAATCTGGAAAAGAGAGGTGAAGACGGGACAAAGCCTGACAACTGATAGGTGCCAGTCACCCCCCTCTCCCCCTTACTGTATCCACCTATCACTTACCAGACTTTGTCCCACCCCCCAACTTTAATTTTAGCTTCAATTTAAGAGCTTGCAGGGAAGATGTGTTGCAGCTGTATAAAACATAGATTAGGCCACATTTGTAGTATTGTGTGCAGTCTGGTCATTGCATGACAGAAAGAATGTGAAGACTTGGAGAGAGGGCTAAAGAGGTTCACCAGGATGCTGCCTGGATCAGAGGGTATGAGCTATAATGAGAGGTCAAAATTGGATTGTTTTCTCTGGAGCATCAGAGGCTGAAGGATGATCTGATAGAAGTATATCAGAAGTATATGTGTTGCATATAGTGTAGATTCTTTTTCACAGTTTGGAAAAATAAAATTAAATAAGGCACGGCCTTGAGGAGAGAGGAGGAAAGTACAAATGAGATTTGCAATGCAACATTTTACAGAGTGGTGGTGCTTAAGACATACTGCAAGGGGAAGTGAATGAAGCAGATACAAAAGTGACACTCAAGAGCATCTAAACAGATACACAAATAGACAATAGCTCGAATGGCTCTTAAAGATAGCAGAGTGAGTTAGGTAGAGCTCTTAAAGATAGTGGAGTCAAGGAATATGGGGAGAAGGCAGGAACGGGGTACTGATTTTGGATGATCAGCCATGATCACAGTGAATGGCGGTGCTGGCTCGAAGGGCCGAATGGCCTTTTCCTGCACCTATTGTCTATTTTCTATTGTCTATGGCAGGGGATGGAGGGATATAGAGGATGTGCAGGTTAATGGGGTTGGTTTAAAATGGCATCACAGATAGCACAGACATTGTGGACCAAAGAGCCTGTTCCTGTGCTGCAATGTTCTTTCTTATAGATGGTGATTTCCATCAGCAGAGCATAAATACCTCAAGTCGTTACATATTGATGCTCCCATTCGTAAAAGTTAAATGTTGTGGTGTTAAGTAACATTTATATCAATAAATAGTTAAAATATTAACACTGCAAGTTCACATCACCCAACAGATGGACCCGCTAGATAAATTTTATGGCATACTATTAAAAAAAATTGTCCAGTCATCACTTCGATGGTTCAGCAAGTTTATTGACTGAGACGTAGAGAGACACAGATTAAGAAGTTTGATTGCCAAGGTGAAAGAATGAGAAGCTATTGTTGGATTCAATGTCAGCACCAGGGCAAGAAAAATTGCTTTGGGGTCTATCTCCTCTGTGTTATCCAATAACCATCACATTACTGTCCCACACTATTGAGAGTATTGGCGTAGATGTTAAGAAAACATCCTTTTATCCTTATCCAGCTTGGGTAGGAGTATGATAAATCAAAATACGCCTGATGCCACAGCCCTCAGCCAGCATCAATGAATAAAAAAAATATTATGCCCTCTGTCATCTGGAATTTAGAAGGATGAGAGGGAGATCTTATAGAAACATATACAATTATTAAGGGATTGGATAGGCTAGATGCAGGAAAAATGTTCCCGATGTTGGGGGAGTCCAGAACCAGGGGTCACAGTTTAAGAATAAGGGGTAGGCCATTTAGGAATGAGATGAGGAAAATCATTTTCACCCAGAGAGTTACGAATCTGTAATTCCCTGCCACAGAAGGCAATGGAGGCCAATTCACTGGATGTATTCAAGAGAGAGTTGGATATAGCTCTTGGAGCTAATATAATCAAGGGATATGGGGAGAAAGCAGGAAAGGGGTACTGATTCTGGATGATCAGCCATGAACATATTAAAAGGCGGTGCTGGTTTGAATGGCCTACTCATGCACCTATTTTCAGTTTCTATGATCAATAATTGAACATTAATGCTCAATGGCTTACAATGCAGAGTGGATCAAAGGAAAATAGATAGGTATAGAAAATAACATAACAGAAACCAGAAAAGAAAGAAATGTAAAGATCTAGAGGAAAGAGTCAAAAGGAGGTTGATTTTTTCTGATTGGATGACTTTGACCAGTGGAGACCCACAAGAGTGGATGCTGAGTATATTGTTGTTTGTTATCTGCATTAACCATTTGGATGATGCATCACTAACATTGTTAGTAAATCTGCAGATGACGTCAAAATTGGTGGTATATTGGACAGTGAGGAAGGATATCTGTTTCCAATAAGATCTGGATCAGCTGGGAAGGTGGGGCAAGGAATAACAAATCAAATTCAACTCTGACAAGTGTGAGGTGCTGCACAATAGCATGTCAAATCTGTACAGAACCTACACAGTAAATGGCAGAGCCCTGGAGTGTGTTGCAGAATAGAGAGATCTGGGAGTACAGGTGCATGGTTCGTTAAATGTGGGAATCGGGTGGACAGGGTAGCTAGAAAAGCATTTGGCATGCTCACCCTCAAAGAAAAAGGTATAGAGTAAAAAAGTTGTCATCATGAAGCAGCTATATGAGTGGTTGGTGAGTGTGTGCAGTTCTGATTGTCCAACTATCCACTATTCTAAAGAAGGGTCTCGACCTGAAACGTCACCCATTCCTTCTCTTCAGAGATGCTGCTTGTCCCGCTGAGTTACTCCAGTATTTTGTGTCTATCTTCAGTTTAAACCAGCATCTGCAGTTCATTCCTACACATATCGGAAGGATGTCATTAATTTACAGAGGAAAATCACCTTGATGTTACCTAGGCTGGTGGGGTTGAGATTATAGGGAGAGTTTGCTTAGGCTGTGTCTTTTCTCTTTGGAGCATAGGGGGCTGAGGGGTGACCTTACTGAAGGTCATGAGGGGCATAGACATAGTAAATGCTCGCAGTCTTTATTTCCCTGGGTAGAGAATTCTAAAACCAGAGAATGTAAGTTAATAAGAAAGGGGAGAGATTTAAAAGGAACTTCAGAGGCAACTTTTCCACTCGGAGGGTAATCTGGATCTGGAATGAACTGCGAGAAGATGCTATAGAAGTGGAATACTATTATGACTTCCAAAAGACACTTGGACAGATATATGGATAGGATGGGTTTAGAAGGTTATGGACCAAATGCAGGCACATGAGACTAGCCTAGAGTACCAACTTGGTCAGCATATACAAAGTGTGACAAAAGCCCCGTTTCTGTGCTTTATAGCTCTCTGTCTCTATGACTCTATAAAAGAAGAGCAAGGGATGATTAAGTGTCAAACATGATACCACTGAGAGACAAAGAAGGAATATGGAGAGAAATAAATGATTAGACATAGAGGAGTCTTGAAAAGATAAAACAAGATCATGATCGGAAACTGAGGTGGGCATAGATAAACTGATCAGCAGGGCAGAACCTGTAGCCTAGGAATGTGACAGAGGGAAGGAGCTCAACAAATCTGCTGTCCGCCTCATGTGCTGTGTATTGATAGCTGATAGAATCATAGAAAATAGGTGCAGGAGTAGGCCATTTGGCCCTTCGAGCCTGCACTGCCAATCAATATGATCATGTCTGATCATCCAACTCAGTATCCCATACCTGCCTTCTCTCCATATCCCCTGATCCCCTTAGCCGCAAGGGCCACATCTAACTCCCTCTTAAATATAGTCAATGAACTGGCCTCAACTACCTTCTGTGGCAGAGAATTCCAGACATTCACCACTCTCTGTGTGAAAAATGTATTTCTCATCTCGATCCTAAAAGACTTCCCCCTTATCCTTAAACTGTGACCCCTTGTTCTGGACTTCCCCAACATCGGGAACAATCTTCCTGCATCTAGCCTGTCCAACCCCTGATCAGAATTGTTTGTTGCCTTTGTCACACTGGGAGCACAGGTCATGAATTTGCAGTCAAGAATGTTTTGGAGACTTAAACAGGATTTTGTAGGTGGTATGCACTGCGGATAATATATAGGTGGAGTGAATGAAAGTAAATAATTGGAAACAGTAGACTTCTTTCTTATTGATATCCCTTGCTGGGGGCTACTACTAAAAGTAAAAGGCATTGCAAGACTACTAAAAGTAAAAGGCTTTGAATATATTTCCTTTTATGTTGGGAAATATAACCTCTTTGATATGTCCAGCATATTTCCTTTTACGTTGGAAGTAGTCTTTGGTCACAAAGTTTGACAAAAGTACTCCTTGTTACATACAATATTTTTCTGGCCTTACTGCAATATGTTCGGCAGTGGTTGTAATTGAAGGCTGATAATCTCAACTTCTGACATGAGAATTAAGACATCTTTAAACTCCGAGTTAGATTTAGCTCTTGGAGCTGAAGGGAGTTGGATTTAGCTCTTTGGGCTAAAGGAATCAAGAGATATGGGGGAAAAAGCAGGAATGGGGTACTGATTTTAGATGATCAGCCATGATCATTAAAAATGGCAGTGCTGGCTTGAAGGGGCCGAATTGCCTGCTCCTGCATCAATTTTCCTATGTTCGATGTTTCTATGCTTCTCATTATTCCATTCTTGGATCCCCAACTGATTTCAATATCATCCCAGTGGCAAAGAAAACTAGTAGCATGTCTTAGTGACTACTGTCTTGTGCTTCTGACATTCACCATCATGAAGAGCTTTGAGAGATGGGTGCTGGCACCCATTAACTCCAGCTGCCCATGGAGACTTGATCCACTGCAGTTTGCCTATCAATATAACGGGTCTACAGCAGATAGCATCTCTTTGGCCCTAAATATCAACGACGGCTCTGCCAGATTATTATTTATTGACAATAAATCCCATAAGATCCACCTTCAACAGCATAGTGCCAACCAAACATATCTCCAAACTCCTAGACCCCTAGACCTAGGAGCCAGTAGCCCCTCTGCCACTGAATCTTTGATTTTCTGAACCATATACCATAATCAGTGAGGATAGGCAACAATACATTTGGATCTCAAACAATATCATGATAGCGTCTAAGGCAGGGGATAGCAAACTTCATAAAATGGTGTAAAGCCAGCAACCTCTTCTCTCAATGTCAGCAAAGTGATTGAGAGTTTCAATTTTCTAAGCAGAAATATTACCGACAATTTGACCTTGTCCAGCCACATTGAAGCTATGGATAAGAAAGCACACCAATGCCTATACCTCCTCGGGAGACTGAGGAAGATTGCCATATCTCCAATGACTCTTCACAATTTCTACAAATGCACCATAGAAATCACAGCATGGTGTGGGAACAGTTCTGGCCAAGGCCACAAGAAATTTGCAGAGTTGTGGATGTAGCTCAGTCCATCACACATATCAGACTTCCCACCGTTGAATCCATCTACGCTTCACGCTGCCTCAGGCAAGCAGCCAACATAATCTAGATCGTATATCACCCCAGCCATTTCCCCTTCTCCCCACTTACTTTGGGCAGAAGATACAAAAGATTGAAAGCACATATAATGTCATCAGATTCTGAAAGAGCTTCTGTTATTAGGCTTCTGAATTGTCCTCCCATAAACTATGGCGCAGTCTCGATCTTCCAACCTACCTCATTGTGGACATTGGACTTTTTCTCTGGAACTCCAGTACTATGCTGCAAAACTATATTTAGCATTATTATTTATTCTGCATTATTATAACAATATTCTGATTGTATTCATGTATAATAACATCTGATTTGATTGGATAACACGCAAACAAAAACATTTCACAGTTTCTCAGTGCATGTGCAATAATAAACCAATACCAATACCAGTTGCCTTCCACTGGTTTAAAATGCTGAGGGCATGCTTTGGGATACACACTGATAAGAGCAGGGTGTGCAGTTTATATTCAGAACTCCTCAGATAATAAAGGAACCCCTGCCTCATGGACTGAGGTTATTCCTCTCCAACAGCAAACATCATCCTTCACATGCAGGTATAGTGTAACACCTGGTCAACATGCTGAATCGGGATTATGAGAAGTATTTGTAGGTGATAATCGACATGTCCGGCATGGTGACGCAGCGTTTGAGTTGCTGCCTTACAGCGCCACAGACCTGGATTTGATCTTGACTATGCGTGTTTGTCTGTACGGAGAGGTACAGGTTACAGACGTACAGGTTTGTAGGTTCATTGGCTTGGTAAAATTGTAAATTGCCCCTAGAGTGTGTAGGATAGTGTTAACGTGCAGAGATCGCTGGTCGGTGCAGACTCGCTTGTCCAAAGGGCCTATTTTCGCTCTGTATCTCTAAACTTACCTTAACTAAACTTAACTAAACTAAACTAAACTGAACTAAAACAGTAGTGACCACTTTCAGAATGAGTTAAGTGCTTCGCTTGGCATTTAATGCTACAACCAATCTACAACAAAACAACTGCAGAGGCAAGTTGAATTTTGATAGATTTCACATCCTGACTACCTACAGGCTTTCCATCACCCATGCAGCATTCCGACTGTATGATAGAATGCTCTACATTAGCCTGGCAGGGTAAAGTTCCAACATCAATCGAGAATGCTGATTGTTAATGCTGATAAGTGTGTGGTGCTACATCTTGGTAGGACAAATCAAAATAGGACGTACATGGTAAATGGTAGCGAATTGAGGAATGCAGTAGAGCAGAGGGATCTAGGAATAACTGTGCATAGTTCCCAGAAGTTGGAACCTCATGTAGATAGGGTGGTAAAGAAAGCTTTTGGTGTGCCGTCCTTTATAAACCAGAGCATTGAGTATAGAAGTTAGGATGTAATGTTAAAATTATACAAGGCATTGGTGAGGCCAATTCTGGACAATAATGTACAATTCTGGTCGCCAAATTATAGGAAAGATGTCAACAAAATAGAGAGAGTACAGAGGAGATTTACTAGAATGTTGCCTGGGTTTCAGCACCTAAGTTACAGAGAAAGGTTGAACAAGTTAGGTCTTTATTCTTTGGAGCGCAGAAGGTTAAGGGGGGACTTGATAGTGGTCTTTAAAATTATGAGAGGGATAGACAGAGTTGACGTGGATAAGCTTTTTCCATTGAGAGTAGGGAAGATTCAAACGAGGATATGATTTGTGAATTAAGGGACAAAAGTTTAGGGGTAACATGAGGGGGAACTTCTTTACTCAGAGAGTGGTAGCTGTGTGGAATGAGCTTCCAGTGGAAGTGGTGAAGGCAGGATTCATTTAAAAATAAATTGGATAGGTATATGGACGGGAAAGGAATGAGTTATGGTCTCAGTGCAGGTAGATGGGACAAGGTGAGAATAAGTGTTCGGCACGGATTAGAAGGGTCGATATGGCCTGTTTCCGTGCTGTAATTGTTATATGGTTATATGGTGTATATGAGAAGCTCCGTGCCATGCTTGCCGTGGATTTGTGGCTATCGTCTTTATCATTGACTCCTCGTCTTTTGGCAATCCATGCTTGCAGTATGGTCCATCTACAAGATGCATACTAAAGAGTTTTTTGACAAAAGGTTCAGAAGGACAGGATCGATTTTGCTTGGAGAGACAGATGAATCAAGAATAGTCGGGATGGCTTTGTAACGGGAGATCCTGTTGGACTAATTTGATTTAATTTTTTTGAAGAGAAAACAATGTGTGTTGATGAGGCTGTCAATGTAGTCAACAAGGCTCTTGACAAGGTTCCACATGGGAGAGTGGTGCAAGAACTTGGAATAATCTCCCATGCAGGATCTGCTCAATGGACAGGGTAGTATGATTTAGTTTAATTTAGAGATACAGCGCAGAAACAGACCCTTCGGCCCACTGACCAGCGATCCCCACACATGAACACTATCCTACACACACTAGGGATAATTTACACATACACCAAGCCAATTAACCTACATACCTGTACATCTTTGGAGTATGGGAGGAAACCGAAGATCTCAGAGAAAACCCAAGCCGTCAAGGGGAGAAAATACAAACTCCATACAGACAGCGCCCTTAGTCTGGATCGAACCCGAGTCCCTGGTGCTGCAAGCGCCGTATGGCAGCAACTCTACTATTGCGCCACCGGAGACTCCCCATGGTGGTCTTGTTAGTGACACTGCAAACCATCCAGAGAAAAAAAATGTCATGCTCACCAAATAAACATTCACAAATTAAGTTTGGACGCAAGTCATAGAATTATTTGATAAGTCATGTTGCCTATGACTAAAACCATGTTTCCATTCATCATACATTCACTTGTTAACAAAAGTAACTAAATGTTAATAGTCTCAACTGGTGAGATACCATCTGCCTCAAGTTAGAAATCCAGTAGCATTAACATATAGAGGAAAAAAAATTGTTAACAGTGCCCGCCTCCCATGAATGAATAAGTAAAAAATAGAATTAGTGAGGCACGGTGGCACAGCGGTAGAGTTGCAGCCATACAACGCTTACAGCACGAGAGACTCAGATTCAATCCCGACTACGGGTACTGTCTGTACAAAGTTTGTACGTTCTCCCCGTGACCTGCGTAGGTTTTCTCTGAGACGTTCGGTTTCCTCCCACACTCCAAAGACATACAGGTTTGTAGGTTAATTGGCTTGGTATAAATGTAAATTGTCCCTAATGTGCGTAGGATAATGTTAATGCGCGGGGATCACTGGTCGGTGCAGACTCCATGGGTCGAAGAGCCTGTTTCGCGAAGTATGTCTAAAACTAAAAACAAAACTAAAAAAAATTAAGAATTAAATTGAGATGCGATCGCTTTTAATTTTAAGTTGAACATATATATTTCCAGAAGCATTAATCAGACTAAATCAATACTATCAGGATAGGTGTATAGTGGGCAGAACTTTAGGATATATCAACCGTTTGCTAGTTCAGGTCTGCTTGGTGGCCTGCGCAAATCAGAGAATCACATTTTAGCAAGACTTAATCTGGCTTGGGTAAATGGAAAAAACAAATCATAAGCATAAAATGTCCACAGCTTGTTGCGCTCCTCAATAATACAACTTAATAGAATGTTGGGCTCAAATTTTTGAATGCAATAGAACTATTGTGGCCTAAAGTTAGATTCTAAAATCAATTCTAAAACCCAGACACATATTTTCTCCTTAAAAGCCACCATCCCTTTTTTAATTGGATTTAAATGGCTTCTAATACACACTTTGCAGGTAACTAAATGTCTATGTAGCTGGTTCAATTTGATAGATCAATATTCTTCAAGATTGTATTTGTTCTCAAACTCGTTTGGTGGCTGACTGCTTCATAAATCTTAATCATTTTTCCTTTATCCATTGATTTCTTATTCTGCCCCTGACTATGGAATACTCTTTTTAAATCAAGTTCATATGATTTACTATTTCAATACCTTTGATAGTGCAGAAGAATAAAGCAGTTCACTTTTAGCAACGCTAAATCAAATACTGGGACAGATTTAGCGTTTCTGCTTCAAATATTCAGAAATTAATCAGTAATTTCAAGCATTTGCTAATTAAATTAAAATGCAGCAAAGTATTGACACATTATAATGAAATGTATTCAAAAGTATAAATTGAATACTGATGAAAGATCTAAAGAATTAATTGTTCTTTTCTCTTTCCACTGGTGCAATGGGCGAGGAGCAAGGCCGGTGGGAAAGAGGAAGGAAAGGTCTGTCCTATTGTGTCTTCAAGGTTGGCTGCAGGAGGCATCCCCAGGCACAAAGGTGGGTGGTCGAGAAGAGGGACGTTGGTTCACATATCGACCCACGTGTCCACAGATGGCAATGGCTTGAGGCCCACGGCAGCCTGGGGCTTGCTTTGATCGGGCACCACTCATAAGAACTAGAGCACGGACTGGACTTTAAACATGGCGCCAAAGAGCTGGTGACTCTTGCATGTGGGCTCGGTAGACTATTTCTGTACACTTTGCTGGTCGGGGTTGCACTTGGGTATGGCGATACTTTACTGGACGGTATGTAAGGATAAAATTCCACTGTGCATTTGCACATGTGATAATAAAAAGCACCATTGAACCTTGGAACAGTAATGTTGAAGTGATGGCACTTCTTTAAGGCAGTGTGTGTCATTGTGCATCAAGGATTATCTCGTTGTCATCACCTGATCTTTGGCAAATGTGTTTGTCAGTGAGTTGATTGAATGGCACATGTTCACTCAGCAGGCTTTCAAGAAATAAATCTAGCTTGGCAAAGGATCCTCTTTTTGGTAGACAGAACAAATTGGCGACAAACAAAATAGTTTCAGATCTTAAATTAATGTACAATCATGTCAGACTAAAAAAACAATTGTTTTAAAGATAGGACTGTGCTGGGGATAGAGGATTGAATTCCTCCTCATCTCCTTTCTAAAGGTACATCCTTTTATTCCAAGGCTATGACCTCTGGTCTAGACTCCTAGTAGAAAAATCCTCACCACATCCACTCTATCTAGGCCTTTCACTATTCGATATGTTTCAATGAGGTTCCCCCTCATCCCTTCCACACGCCCCCCCACCGCCACCAGTTCCCCCCTTTGTTCTCGGCTGTCCACCTCACTCTCGGTCCCTCCTCGTTTTCTGCAGCAAGGGTCCCATTGATGCCAGTAGCTTGGGGCTGATTCAGAGTCCATGGTGGGAGAGCCGGGACTGTCGGGCGGGTCCTCCGTCATCGGTCCGTGGCGGGCATTCCTAGTTCCTCAGTATGTGGTGGGAGTGTCCTCCATAGTCGGTCCGTGGTGGGCGAATCCTCTATCACTCAGGCGAATCATAGAAACATAGAAAATAGGTGCAGGAATAGGCCATTCGGCCCTTCGAGCCAACACCACCTTGATCCTGGCTGATCATCTAGAATGAGTACCCTGTTCCTGCTTTCTCTCCATATCCCTTGATTCCATTAGCCCTAAGAGCTATATCTAAAGGGGCTGTCCCACTTGGGTGACCTAATCTGCAGCATGGTCGACACGTGCTCTTAGGAGGTCCTATAAGGTTGCTGGAACTCTCCTTCATGTTCGAGGGAAGTTCACGAATACTTGTGGCCTCAGCTAGGTCGCAGAAAAATGTTCAGCATGTTTGAAAATGTTTCCGCTAGTAAAATTTGGTCGGCATGGTTCTTTTTAACTCGTAGTGCAGTGGAGTGGGTCACTATTTAGTTACAGGCAGTCGAGGGCAGCCGTAGGCAATCTCCTTCACTCACCGGGCATTTTGATTGGCTCATTGGAGTTTTCAGGACCAAGGAAAATCTACCGGTATGTAAAATGCACGCTAAACTTTATTATACTTCTTAAAAGTGTCTCCACTCCTTCTCCACCCCTCCCCCCCCCGTGCTCTCTAATGGACTTATTGTACACTGTAGCAGCCGTTTACCTTCCTCTTCATCGCACAGACAGCGCTCCCCTGCTTTCCCTGGCGTGTGTGCGTGTGTGTGGTCGATCCAGCTCGTGGTTTCAACGCGGACGGTCGATCCAGCTCAAGGCTTCCCAGGCGAGTGCCCTCGAGCTTGAAGGTCGAAGGCACTCTTCTTAACTCGCGGATTAGGTCGCCCAATAGGGCCGGCCCCTTAACTCTCTCTTGAATACATGTAGTGAATTGGCTTCCACTGCCTTCTGTGGCAGAGAATGCCACAGATTCACAACTCCCTGGGTGAAAAAGTTTTTCCTCATCTCATTCCTAAATGGCCTACCCTTTATTATTAAACGGAGACCCCTGGTTCTGGACTCCCCCAACATCGAGAACATTTTTCCTGCAACTAGCCTGTGCAATCCCTTAAGAATTTTATATGTTTTTATAGGATGTCATCCTTCTAAATTCCAGTGAATATGTCAAGAGGTTGAAAGGGTCAAGAGCTTCAAATTCCTGGGCGTGCACATCTCTGAAGATCTTTCCTGGTCCGAGAACACTGGTGCAATTATCAAGAAAGCTCATCAGCACCTCTACTTCCTGATAAGATTACGGCGAGTCAGTTTGTCAAGGAGGACTGTCTCTAACTTCTACAGGTGCACAGTAGAGAGCTTGCTGACCGGTTGCATCATGGCTTGGTTCGGCAACTTGAGCGCCCTGGAGAGGAAAAGACTACAAAAAGTAGTAAATCCTGCCCAGTCCATCATCGGCTCTGACCTTCCTTCCATCGAGGGGATTTACCGCAGTCGCTGCCTCAAAAAGGCTGGCAGTATCATCAAAGACCCACACTATCCTGGCCACACACTCATCTCCCTGCTACCTTCAGGTAGAAGGTACAGGAGCCTGAAGACTGCAACGACCAGGTTCAGGAATAGCTACTTCCCCACAGCCATCACGCTATTAAACCTGGCTTGGACAAAATTCTGAACTTTAATAACCCATTATCTGTTATTTGCACTTTATCAGTTTATTTATTCATGTGTGTATATATTTATATAATGGTATATGAACACACTGATCTGTTTTTGTAGTCAATGCCTACTATATTCTGTTGTGCTGAAGCAAAGCAAGAATTTCATTGTCCTATCAGGGACACATGACAATAAACTCACTTGAACTTGAACTTGAAGAGTCAAGAGTGTTTTATTGTCATATGTCACGGAAGGGACACTAAAATTCTTACTTGCTGCAGCACAACAGAATATGTGAATATGTAAACATTGTACACAGCGGGGAAAAAAAAGAAAGTTTAATAAATAAAATATAGTACAAATAACAAATAATAATATAGTCTTTTGCAGATCATAGTTCATAGCTTATTCGTTGAGTTTAATAGCCTGTTGGGTGTGGGGAGGAAGCTGTTCCTAAACCTGGATGTTACAGATTTTAGGCTCCTGTACCTTCTTCCTGATGGCAGTGGTGAGATGAGTGTGTGGCCAGGATGGTGTGGGTCCTTGATGATTTTGGCTGCCTTTTTGAGGCAGCGACTGCGATAGATCCCTTCGACGGTGGGGAGGTCAAAGCCGGTGATAGACTGGGCAGTGCTCACAACATTTTGTAGACTTTTTCGCTCCTGGACATTCAAGTTGTCGAACCAGGCCAAGATGCAATCAGTCGGAATGCTCTCCACCGTGAACCTATAGAAGTTTAGGAGAATCCTCTTCGACATGCTGAACCTCCGTAATCTCCTCAGGAAGTGTTATGGATATAAGCCCAGCCAATCCATTCTTTCATCATATGTCAGTCCCGCCATCCCGGAAATTTACCTGGAGAACCTACACTGCACTCCCTCAATAGCATGAATGTCCTTCCTCAAATTAGGAGACCAAAACTGCACACAAGACCAACGTGTCATTAGCTTTCTTCACTGCCTGCTGTACCAGCATGCTTACTTTCAGTGATTGATGTACAAGGACGCTCGTAGCACCTCCCCTTTTCCTAATATGATACCATTCAGATACTAATCTGCCTTTTTGTTCTTGCCGCCAAAGTGAATAACTTCCCATTTTTCCACATTACAATGCATCTGCCCCCTCACCCAATCTATTCAAGTCACCCTGCAGCCTCATAGTATCCTCCTCACAGGTCACACTGCCACCTGGCTTTGTGTCATCCTCAAACTTGGAGATGTTACATTTAGTCCTCTAGGAGTCTTCTGTTGTAACACAGCTGTAGCGAGCCAGACCAGCTTGTTGGGAGTTTCCCGGAGCCCTGCATCTTTGAATTCACAGGAAAGACTCAGCTTTCTCCTTCTGCTCAGTTATAATATAGATGCTGCATGACCTGCTGAGCATCTTCAACATACAGTATTCTGTTTTTCTGCAATGTTTCATTTCAGACTTACTAAAAAAATCTTAAAATTGTGACAAATGGGCATCTTTTTATGAGCAAATGCCAGTGTTGCCAACATTGAA
Source organism: Okamejei kenojei (assembly GCA_035221665.1). Taxonomy (NCBI): domain Eukaryota; kingdom Metazoa; phylum Chordata; class Chondrichthyes; order Rajiformes; family Rajidae; genus Okamejei; species Okamejei kenojei. Next base: position 19,491,776 of record CM069148.1, on the reverse strand, counting down.
AATATCAAATTCCCTCTATTTTCGACAGATCATTTGTCTTGATGCATAAATGTGATTGCCTGCATGTTGTGTTTAGTTAAATATAGTTGAATACATGAGAAAATGATTATCTTTTAATTTTTTGGCTAAGTAATGTGTTGAATTTCAATTTATTTACTTCTATTGAAAATAAAAAAAGTGCTCCTGCATTATCTTTATACGATTAAAGAGTTCCTTTTATGCAGATTCTCTTAACGAATGTAAATGGTTTTACATTAGGCTTATATTTGTCTTGAGACCCCTTAGCTCGTGTGCACCGAAATATAAACCAAATGAAGAATGATACCAAATTTCAGCCCTGTCTTTTAACTGGTGATATTGAAGTTTGAAAATCTTGTTATATTCGTGACTCCAATAAACAAGGACAGAAGTGGATCAATTATATTACTTGGCTTTTATAAATCCTTTTGGGTAGTTCTAATGCTTTTTCTCCCATAGTTAATATTGATGGGCTTTAGCTTTGCTTGGCCCAATTGTAATAAAATGCACTTCATTTAATGTAAGCCTGCAGCTCTCAAAAATGCAGGAAAATATTCTGACATATTTTTGGTTTTGGCCTGGTTTATGCTTTTTCTTTTACTTTTGAACTAATAATAATGACATTGTTTATTTTACTGGATATGTTTTACTTTGATTAATTTTATCATAGACTATAAATCTGTGCCTGTTGTCTCCAATTTGATTTAGGTTTATTTATGAATTTGATTCAAACCGGTACTGGTCAGTCGTGTTTCGTAGAGGCTTTTTGGGCAACAACAAGCCTCTTTAGATTGAAGCAAGTAATCAAAGAGAGCATGTTATTGCATGCCTGGGGTAGTGCTAATGCATGGCTCTGAGCTATATTGATGGCAAATGTTTAGCCTTTCCTCTTTTTATTTTACAGCAGCAGTCAATAGCCCTCACTTTCCTCTATTACTTTTTCCAATGCCAACCATGGAAAGACAACAAATTTGCCTGGAATGCCTGCATCCTCAGAATATCTTTAAAAAGTTACTTTATGTTATGCTTCATGGTCAGTGGCCTATATACTCTATCTGGTAATTTTCCTTTGCTGCTTTTGGACTGCCACAGATCATAGAGCGGATTATTTTTGTAAGCGTTAATTTACCACGATGCTTGGGGTTAAGAGGCTGGAAACACTCTCTCTCTCTCTCTCTTCCTCTCTCGTTCTTTCTCTCTCTCTCTCCCTCCCTTCACTCGGTCTCCCTCTCACCTGTCTGTCTGTCTATCCCTCCAGCACTCTGTTTTTTTTATTTAACTCTGAAATTGAAGATAGACACAAAAAGCTGGAGTAACTCAAGCAGGATCTCTGGATTGAAGGAATGGGTGATGTTTCAGGTAGAGACCCTTCTTCAGACAATCACAAGTACTCTCACTGACGAGAGTTGAGTTCTGAAGAAGGGTCTCGACCCGAAAAGTTACCTACTCCTTCTCTCCAGAGTCACTGCCTGTCCTGCTGAGTTACTCCAGCACTTTGTGTCTATTCACAAGTACTCTTTGTATCTCTGTGGAATTATAGACCCCGTGGAGGTGTTGTATGGAATTATGTAACTGGTTTGGACTGATGGTGGGATGGGAGAGGTGGAGTGTCAATTTGTGTCTATCCCGGTAAAGGATCGCAGCTCCACGATGTTAAAGTCCATGCTGTGTCTGCTGCTGATGCTCTGAGCCAGGTCTCCGGGCAGAAAGGCCGCACCAATACAGATTTTAGTCCGTGAGAGGGTCGAAAATACTAATCATATCTATGCTAAATCTGCATTTGAAGCTGTGAACTAGGATGTATATGAATTATTCTTGGTAATTTTATTATAATTAGTATGTTATACTTAGAACTTTATAACCTTACAAGAAAAGTACTCTTTGATTTTCAAGATGATCATCAACAATTCCAATTTTTCTGTACATTTTGAAGAAATTAGACCTTGCTGAATCCTTTTTATGAGCATAAAAATGGACCTTAGGGATCAATATGAATTACTGCAAAGATGTGTGAAAGATGTTCAACTTCAAACTTAGTTTAGTTCAGTTTAGTTTAGTTTAGAATTACAGTGTGGAAACGGACCCTTTGGCCCACCGAGTCCACACTGAAACTGTATACTAGTCCTATCCTACACATACTAGGGACAATTTTTACAGAAGCCAATTAATCTACAAACATGCATGCGTTTGGAACATTGGAGGAAACCAGAGCACCCTGAGAAAACCCACATGGTCACAGGGAGAACATACAAACTCCACAAATAACCCGGGCGCTATAAGGCAGCCACTGCGCAAATTGGTTAAGGCAATGTTTCAGGCAAGTTAATTGGACACGGAAAAAAAACTATTAGGTTAATTTTATATGAAAATCAAAAAGAACAAATTGCTGCTTCTTGCCTCCACTGGAGAATTGGAAAGTTATAAAGACCTAACCCGCTCAATTCAGAGTTCATCATGGGCAAAAAAACAAGCACTACCAAAGACTTTTAAAAATTATTTCTACAAGAAGAAATTTCACCCCAACTGCAATGATTTCCTGCTTGCCTCCCTTATCACTTAAAGTGATGGATAGATTATAGAGTCATAAGTTACAGCGCACAGAAACAGGCACTTCGGCCCAACTCGTCCATGCCAACCAAGATGCCCTAGCCAAGTAGTCCTACATGCCCACGTTTGGACTATATCCCTCTAAACCTTTCTTATCCGTAACTGTCCAAGTATCCTTCAAAAGTTTTTATAGCACCTGCCTCAAACAACCTACTCTGGTAGCTCATTCCCTATGCACACCACCTCTAAATGAAAAAAAAAAACCCTTAGGTTCCTATGAAATCTTGCCCCTCTCCCCTTAAACCTATGTCCTCATGTTCTTGAATCCCCTACCCTGGGTAATAGACTCAGTGTATTCACAATATCTATTTTCCTCATAATTTTATACACCTCTATAAGATCCCCCTCAGCTCTGGTTTTTGAGTTCTGGCAACATCCTTGTTCTTCTTCTCTGCATTTACAACATCACTTCTGGGCATTTCCTTAGCAGGTTATTAGCCAAAAGCTACCAACTTAAAATGGCCAAATTAACAGAAGAGGTGCAAGAGACCCCAGCAGCTCAAAGGAATATTGCAACTGAGGCTCAAGGTGGGAAAAAAATTATAGACATTCACATATATAATCTAGAAGATGGGCTTTTTAAAGGAAGATAAAGCAAGCTGCAGTATTACATGACCAATCATTTGAATGAAATATTAATCTAGGGATGAGTCTGGCTTCTTTCTGTTCTTTTGTTCAATCAAATTGCATGAATCATTTGAAAAAGATCTGGCAGGACTGCCAGAATCCTGGGCAACATCCTTTTCAATATTATTTCATTAATGCTGGTGAGATAGTGTTTTGCATAAAATAATTATCATCTTTACCTTGATATCAGCACCACCCACTCCAAATTAATTCTCCAGAGAGTATTTTGAATAGATTCAGTGAACTGATATAAAATGCAAACCTATCTACTTTGTTAGTTGCGACCTGTCTTCATATATAAGTTCCCATCAAGAACACTAGATGGTGCCTTGGTTTACATCAGGAAATGTTTCCATTAAAAAGTGCTCAGTATTAAATAACTGAGGCACACTGTTCACAGCCCTGATTCTTATTTTCTTATGATATTTGATGATCATTCAGTGAGTGTAGTCATGGACAATATGGATTGCCAATGAAATGTATGAATTCACAGTTTGTGACAATACTCTCATGAAAACTAAACATTGAAAAGTCCTTTAATCTACATGGTAAATTATTTGAAATTCCATACAGTGCGCAGGCAGCACATTTGTCTTTTGACTTCACACATTGCATTCCTTTCACATCTGATTTCCTAGGGGCCATTTTATGCCAGCAAACAGTGGAGATGACATTGGTTCACAGACACCCAGACAGGCATTGGAAAATAATGTAATTTAGGCCCCAAGATAAATTCAGATAGTAGTGCATTTCTGGTTTAAGAGTTTTTAAAAATGAGTTCTCCAGATCACCAGTTTCCATTGTTTCCTCTTCTCCAAATTGAATTTTAAATTGGGAAATTTGTCTCTGTTGATGTAATGGTTTTGGCCACTTTCTCCATTATTTGAGTCTCACCAGATGATCAGCCTCTGACCTCCAAGATTTGATTTTAGAAATTGTGCTGGAGATGTGTGACAACTATTTTTGCTCCATAGGTACATCATTTTCATCTATTGGTCAACTTCATAACTATTCTGTTATTATCAGTTGGTCAAAGGCAGGACATTGTATGCTGGGTGACTCAATTTCTGATTTCCCCAATGCCTTTCCACAATCTACAAGGCTCCTGTCAGGTGTGTGCTGCAGCATTCGCTACCTGTCTGTATGATTGCAGTTCAAAAATAACCCAAGGAGTTGAAAACAAAGAGGGCAAAACAGGCTATTGATTGATTGCCATCTATTGGTAACAGTAAGCATTCTCTTTCATAAATGCTGGTGCAGAATGCAGAATCAGAAGACAGATTACAGCCACACACTTCTACGACAGTACTTCCCAAGCATGACTTCTGCTGTGTAAGTGGATAAGGACAATAGTTGGAGGACAGCCGTTCACACAATTGTGTGGCACGATAGCGAGCGGTAGAGTTGTTGCCTTACAACGCCAGTGACCTGGGTTCGTTCTGTACAGTGTACTTTCTTCCCGTGACCTGCATGGGATTTCCCCGGGAGATCTGATTTTCCCCACGCTCCAAAGACGTACAGGTTTGTAGGTTAATTGGCTTGGTAAAATTGTAAATTGTCCATAGTGTGTGTAGGATAGTGTTGATATGTGGGGATCGCTGGTCGCCACGGACTTGGGGGCCAAAGGGCCTGTTTCCTCACTATATCTCGAAGCAAAACTAAAAGTTGGTATTTCTATTGGACTTAAAACCTGAGGCTGTTAATGGAGCATAAAATGTTTTGTCGTAAACACTACAATAGAATGTAAAGTATGAATGGAAGGTTTAATCAATAATTGACTAATTACTATGCGAAGAACAAAGATGGCCATCCACTACAACCTATCACAATCACAAATTCAGTAAAATAATTCAATATGTCCAAAGGAGTGGAATTAGAAAGCAGTAACAAATGTTTCTGTAATAAATTCATCACTTCCTATAAACATATTTTACAGATGCCATATTTTAAATTGAGACTGAGGGGTAAAATGCAAATATCTTTGACCTCTCAATTTCTCTGTTTCCACTTAATTTCCTCTCTCACCAAAAAATATGCTCATACTTCAGTTCAGGTTCAAAAGATACCTACTTTGCTTTTAACATATTGACATTGATCCATCAGCTTAATGGAATAAATGGTAAAATCCAAATGGAACTTTTTTAATTGCCATCTACTTAAGTTATACACAAGAAATGGATTCAAAGGATGGAGAAAGGTCAGTGGATTTCAAACACCAGTCTCAGAAAAGCTTAATCAGGCAAACCAAATAACCACATGAGAGACAGGGATAACGGAGAAAGTAATTGCTCAAGTTAGATTGTTTTATTGTAGCATAATAAGCCATTAGCCATTGTAGCATTGGTCTGGGCAATTAATACTTTCATGCCCTTAGTGCAGTCCATTCCAGAAGCAGCGCACACTATTTCCAATGTTCTTTAGAAAATAATAAAATAACGTGCATTTATATAAATTCCGTTATACCCTCAGTTCTCAATTTGTTTCACAGCCAGAAAAGTATGTTTTGGGTTGTAATTACTGTTGTATTGCAGGAATGTGAAGTCAATATGCACACGTAGAAGAGCACAGAAAGAATAACATGAGAATTTTGTTTTTTGATGATCTCAACAGTCATAATAATGTGATAATCTGATTTGGTCATGTCACCTGAGGGATAGTTTTTGACTAATGCATGATGAAGAACTCCTCTGTCAGTCTTTGAAATTATATCTTGGAATCATCCCTACACACCTGGGGGAAGATGAAGTGACATGGGTTGCGAGGCATTATTTGAATGATGACACCTCTGGCACTTAAGTACTGCTCTGGCATTTTGAAATGCTGTGCTGGTATTTGTCCAAAGGTAAGAAAATGTGAGAGAAATTACAAGAATTTGCAAGCCAGGAATCATAAATCAATTTATGGAGCAACAAATTACCGTTGACTCCTGCAAGTTAGAATTTTTTTGCTGCAGGAATTGAATATTAAGGAAATACTTAGACATAATTAACCTTTTAAAGTCCCATGGTTTTCAGGGTCTGCAGTGCATTTGCTATATCTTTCAGTTGGGCCACTTCTCCATAAGCACTGTTTAAGTGCTGTAATTGCATTATGCTTTAGTTTAGGTTTTGAAATGGTCTACATTTAATGCTAATAATTACGCTGTAGAACTGTTGTGGGGAGTACTGTAAAAATACATTTGCCTGAGTGGCCTGCAACCAATGTGGGATCCTTCGCCCACCTTAAACTGAATCTTCAGGTCTTAATAAACCCTATGTACAATTTCAGAACAGTTGGCAGATCGCAGTGTGCATCATGCACATAGTAGGCTTCAGACCTTTGCACAAGGTAATACATGGCACCAATCCTTCAACTTCGAATTGAAAAAGCAATAATAATTTGCAAGAACAATCACAAACTGAATCAATAATCATTTCAAAATGTCATAATAGTTAAAGTTAGAAAGGTTTGATGGTTCGGGAGATGGAAACCTTTGCATCTCTGTCAGTTCTAACCCTAGAATTTTATTTGCGGCACTTAAGGTTTGAGATATCATTTTCCATTACGTTGGGAAAGTAAACTCATTGAATCACACAAAAGAGGCCAGCAAACCTGTGCTACATGTTAAAACAACAATCCCATTTGTCCCATTCCTCTGCTTTCAAGAACTGTACCAATATGTTTTCTACTGAAACAAAATGCTGAAATAACTTAGCAGGTAAGGCAGCATCTCTGGAGGACAAAGATCGGTGATGTTTCTGGTTGTTACCCTTCTTCGGGCTGATTGACTAAATCGGTTAGTTCACCATGTGGAGCGGTACTGAGCTGCAAGCTTGAAAAGGTCCCATGTGTAATACATAGTTAGCGCTTGTGAGGTGTAATCAGTCAGGCAGCAGCATGCATGTGCTAATATTAGCCTTAATGTTTTCAGCATCGGAGGAGATATTGGCAAGAGTTCCAACTTCTAAACACTGGACTGTGACTTGACGGAGATGCGATTTATTTTCTGTAACATATCTCCATCTGCACTGCAGCCTAACATTGAGGAGTTGGCAGCCTTTGCTGCTGGAGAAACATAGAAACATAGAAATTAGGTGCAGGAGTAGGCCATTCAGCCCTTCGAGCCTGCACCGCCATTCAATATGATCATGGCTGATCATCCAACTCAGTATCCCGTACCTGCCAATGAACTGGCCTCAACTACCCTCTGTGGCAGAGAGTTCCAGAGACTCACCACTTTGCTGGAGACCGACTTCGAGAGCTCCACCGCAGGGAGCCTACGGTACTTTAACATCGCGGACCCCGTGATTCCTTTGCCAGGGATCGATCTCTGAGTTCCACCACGGGACTTTAGCATCACAGAGCTCGTGGTCTCTGGTCAGAGACCGATGTCGGGAACAAGCCGCAGGAGCTTCGACCGCCTCGACACTTGAGCTTCAATCGCCCAGACGGATGGTTCGACTGCCCCGACCGCGGGAGAAAAATGAGGGAAGAAAATTAGACTTTATTGCCATCCATTACAGTGAGGAATGTTGGAATCCGCTGTGCTGTGGTGGATGTTTATGTTAACTTTTATGTAGTTGTGTGTCTTGATGCTTTTTTAGTATGGCTGTATGATAATTCACATATCACTGTACCTTAATAGGTACACATGACAATAAAAGACCTTTGAAACCTTTGAAACCTTTTGACTGGAAAATGGATTATTGTCATGAACATAGCCTCTGCTTCACATCCATTACAATTATAGAGCTTGCTGATTTACCAAGGTTGCATATGAAGGATGACTCAGGTGAGGAATTATTAGACAACGACTGTTACTCATGGGATATAATCCCCAAAATGCAGTAATAGATTTGAGGGTGAGGTTAATATAATTGGAGGACTTTCTTCAAAATGATGTATTTATTCTGTTTTAGGGTGCATTATAAATGCACTATGTGTATGATGGAACTGCAGATGCTGGTTTGAACTGAAGATATACACAAAATGCTGGAGTAACTCAGTGGGCAGGCAGCATCTCTGGAGAGAAAGAATGGGACATTTTGGGTTGAAACCCTTCTTCAGACTGAAGAAGGGTCTCAACCCAAAATGTCACCTGTAAACAACGCTTTATTTCAAAATTAGTAGGCCATTCCAATGTTTGTAGATAGCTAAGTGTAAAAGAAGAAAGTCCATATGACTGTTTTTGATTACCTACAATATCTTCTAAGTTCATGCATTTTAAAACTGAATATATTCATAGCTTTTAAGATCAGTTGTTTTAAATAGAACTTTTAGAAAATAAAGGAAGTGTGAATAGCTGATTTAAGATCAACCTATTTGCCTTATCATGGCCAAGGATGTTTTAAGTTATTTGGAAATGTTGTAGTATGACTCCCTGTATATCTGAACAATATTCACTGCTGCATTAGATATGGAATTTGAATTTTACGTGTCTGAGCTAGACTTGGAGCTAAACTTAAACCAACATGTTATCCTTAATAAATTCTGTGTACTGGACTATTCCTTCACCACTTAAGTTCCAATTAAAATTTGGAAAAATATGATGAAAGTATCTATTTTAGCACCTCATTACCTGTCCAACAATCAGTCTGTCATCTAACTGGCTTTTCCCAATATTCCTTAATAACTTGGCCATCAAAGGTTAAAAAAAAGGGTACACAAAAGGCTGGAGAAACTCAGCGGGTGCAGCAGCATCTAAGGAGAGAAGGAGATGGGCGATGTTTTGGTTCGAGAAAGGTTTAAAAAAAAGGCATGTTTAATGATAACAAGGGAGCGAACATCAATTGCAATGTGCAGAAGAGTTCCAAATTTCCCTCATTGTCTAAATGTAAAACAGTTTCCCAATCATGTCCTTGAAAGACCTAAGGTATGCCACAGCCCCAGAGTTCCCAGATAGCATCAATAACGGCTACTTCATCTAAGAGTTCATCCTTGCATCTTAAAATCTTCCAGAAGATCGCTCCTTAACATTTCACATGCTAGGGATGACCAACCCAGCCCTGTAGTCTGCTCTCAGAGGTCAGGTTTGATTCTGATGTGCTCCTTCCATGGCAAGTGTAGACTTCTGACGATGTGGTGCTCTGAACTGCTCACAGTTCTGGAAAAGAAATCAAATTGCAGATGAAACAACCAGAGAAATGGAGGACAGATTCTGAGGAAAAGTTGATGACCCAAAAAATTGACTGTTTTCTCTTTCTTCTGACATTGCTTGACTGGCTGAGTTTGTCAAACAATTCTGCTTTTGTTTCCGTTTACTGTTCTCCTGGAACAGGTACACTAGGGCTTTGCATTCTTGCAGTATTCAATCATTAATCTCTCATTAAAGACAATTCAATTCACACTGAAATTAGACAGCGGAAGTTTTTTTTTGCTGTGAATGGCTGATATCTTTATTCTGCTGTTGCAGTCATTGTCAGAATAAATCTAATGCAGGGAATTGCAACAACTGCTAATCATGTCAGAAAGACACAAAATGCTGGAGTTACTGAGCGGGACAGGCATCAACTCTGGAGAGAAGGAATGGGTGACGTTTAGGTTCGAGAGCCTTGTTCGGACTGAAGACGTCCCAGTCTCGTCACGTGGATTTATTTTAGAAGGAAAAAATCTTAGTGTGGGGAGAGATCTGCAAATTTTCACCATGCAATTCATCAGAGGTTCTTGGTTCTTGGTTACTTGGTCCTCCAAAATATTCCAACTGGAATTTAAACTGGAGGTGGTGAAGGGAGGGGTTTAGCCAGAGAGGGCTATTGGGGAGAAAGTGCCACTTTAAATTTAGTTGCATCTGGCTGTGAGGAGGTTGTGATTTGGTTTTGTAATGCACAGCTGTTTGCCATTGTTCTCCAAAGGACGGTGAGGCCTACGGGAAAGCCTGCTGGAGCAGAGCAAGGTATTCTGCTCCTGATGGCAGCAACTGAGGATCGTGTGGAAGCAGCACACCGCCAGATGATGCAGGCAGAAGCAGGCAGCAGCCAGTAGATTAATCACCAAAGCCAGTCTGAAGAATGGAGGATGTCTGTTTCGTTCCTGTCCAAATAAAGCTATAATGAATCCCATCTGGCTTGAAGCAACATAGTGAAAAATCTATTTCAGCTACAATCTGCCAGCATTTTTTTTTATCCTCCACACTCATTGTGGGAGCTTTGTTGCTGCAGTGACAATAATACCGACAGTAATCTCATGTCGTTATAACACATGCCATCATCCTTAGTGCAGTCAGAACAATCAGGGTTGGTTTTACGGGTAGTGATCAGGAGAGATCAAATGATCAAACCTTGTTAAAGTTAACCAGGTCAATTATAGTTCACTGGGTCTGACATATGGTAAAGGACAAATTGTGTGGGAAAGAACTGCAGATGCTGGTTTAAATCAAAGGTAGACACAAAATGCCTGAGTAAGTCAGCGGGGCAAGCAGCATCTCTGGAGAGAAGTAATGGGTGATGTTTCGGGTCTGAAGAAGGGTCTCCACCCGAAATGTCACCCATTCCTTCTCTCCGGAAATGCTGCCTGTCCTGCTGATTTACTCCAGCATTTTGCGTCTATCATACGTTAAAGGACATTGGATAAGCTGAAATAATACCTGGTAAAGGGGATCTTGCCCTTCAGTAAGGGCAATGGGATGGACATAGTCATACAGTGATACAGTGTGGAAACAGGCACTTCAGCCAAAATCGCCCACACCGGCCAACAATGTCCCATCTACCCTAGTCCCACTTATCATAGAATCATAGAAAATAGGTGCAGGAGTAGGCCATTCGGCCCTTCGAGCCTGCACCGCCATTCAATATGATCATGGCTGATCATCCAACTCAGTATCCTGTACCTGCCTTCTCTCCGTACCCCCTGATCCCTTTAGCCACAAGGGCCACAGCTAACTCACTCTTGAATATAGCCAATGAACTGGCCTCAACTACCTTCTGTGGCAGAGAATTCCACAGACTCACCACTCTCTGTGTGAAAAAAGATCTTCTCATCTCGGTCCTAAAAGACTTCCCCCTTATCCTTAAACTGTAACCCCTTGTTCTGGAGTTCCCCAACATCGGGAACAATCTTCCTGCATCTAGCCTGTCCAACCCCTTAAGAATTTTGTAAGCCTCTATAAGATCCCCCCTCAATCTCCTAAATTCCAGCGAGTACAAGCCGAGTCTATCCAGTCTTTCTTCATATAGAAGTCCTGCCATCCCAGGAATCAGTCTGGTGAACCTTCTCTGTACTCCCTCAATGGCAAGAATGTCTTTCCTCAGATTAGGAGACCAAAACTGTACGCAATACTCCAGGTGTGGCCTCACCAAGACCCTGTACAACTGCTGTAGAACGTCCCTGCTCTTGTACTCAAATCCTTTTGCTATGAATGCCAACATACCATTTGCTTTCTTCACAGCCTGCTGCACCTGCATGCCTACTTTCAGTGACTGGTGTACCATCACACCCAGGTCTCGTTGCATCTCCCCTTTCCCTAATCGGCCACCATTCAAATAATAATCTACCCTCCTGTTTTTGCCGCCAAAGTGGATAACCTCACACTTACCTGCGCTTGGTCCATAACCCTCCAAACCTGTCCTATCCATGTACTTGTCCAACTGTTTCTTAAACAATGGGATAGTACCAGCCTCAACTACTTTCTCAGGCAGCTTATTCTGTGCACCCACCACCCTCTGTGTGAAAAAGTTACCCCTCGGATTCCTATTAAATCTTTTCCCCTTCACCGTGAACCTACCTCTGGTCGTCAATTCCACATCTCTGGGTAAAAGACTGTGCATCTACCCGATCATTCTCTCATTCTTATCAGAGTGTCAAGTACAGTAAGCTGCACTGAAGTGGAAAATATCAATTATATTAATTATGGAAAAAACTATATTAAATTTAACAGCTCAGCACAGGGAGGAGGTGACTTGCTCCATCCTTCAATATTCTGGAACATCTGTATGTCAAATAGGTAAACGAGGCTCATGTGTATGTGACATTATGATTTAATGATCATGTAATGTAAGCATATGTAGTTGTAGTTAGTCTTCAATAAAACAGGTAGCATATGTTCTGAATCTCCTGGTGTCTCCTATTGACTACTTAATGCATTAGTCATAATGGGCGGCACAGTGGCTGTGACTGCGGTACAGTTGCTGCCTTACAGCACCAGTGACCTGGGTTTGATCCTGACTACGTGTGCTGTCTGTACAGAGTTTGCACATTCTCCCTGTGACCACATGAGCTTCCCCCAGCTGCTCCAGTTTCCTCCCACTTTCCAAAGATGTGCAGGTTTGTAGGTTAATTGGCTTCGATAAAAATTGTAAAAATTGTAAATTGTCCCCAGTGTGTAAGATAGTGTTAGTGTATGAGGTGATCACTGGTTGGCACAGACTTAGTGGGCTGAAGGACTTGTTTCTACACTGTATCTCTAAAGTCTAAAGTAAAAGTCGTCCCTATCATGGCAATAAACACCAGCTCAAAAAATCTAATTAGTTGCTGCTTAGCTATTAAATTGAATAATTTAATATGACATGGTGAGTTATGAATTCAACTTAAGTCTTACCAGCTCACTCAGAATTGGCAAACAACATAGCAAATGGAGTGAATTGAGGGGTATGAATTTTGTGTGGGCATATGGGATTAGTTTAGATTGGAATCATGATTGCCGCATACATGACGGGCCAAAGGGCCTGATCCTTTACCATATTGTACTATGTTCTAAAGGTCCTGTTCCTTTTTATACGTTTCCCTCACAGATTCCTGATGCTGAATACAGAGATATTCTCCCATGAGGGTTATGCCCTCAGTATTCTTTATAACAGTGAGATCTGGATCAATACCTTCAAGCAAAAGTGACACTTTAAAAGCATTCACCTCCACTGTCAGTGAATGTTTCTTGGAGCCACTGGAACCAACCTATCACCAACAATGTGATCTTTCAGGAATAGTCACAAAAATCTGGAGTAACTCAACGGGTCAGACAGCATCTCTGGAGAAAAGGAATAGGTGACGGGTTGGGACCCTTCTTCAGTCTCGACCCAAAACGCCACCTATTCCTTTTCTCCAGAGACGCTGCCTGACCCGCTGAGTTACTCCAGCTTTTTGTGTCTATCTTCAGTTTAAACCAGCATCTGTAGTTCCTTCCTACACTACTGCTGGGACTTGTGGGGGTGAGTGAGATTGCAGTGGGGAGAGCAAATGTTGGTTGTAAAGCAGAATAGTCCCTGGAATATTAGGTCAGTATTAGTTTTAGGTTTATATTGTCATGGTTACCCAGGTGCAGTGAACTGCTGGAAACAAAGAACTGCAGGTGCTGGTTAACACAATAATAGGACACAAATTGCTGGAGTAACTTAGCAGCTCAGGCAGCATACCTGGAGAACATGGATAGGTGACGTTTCAGATTATGACTCTTGTTCAGACTAATTGTAGGGGGGGGGGAGGGGGCAGAAAGGTGGAAAAAAGGAGAGGCATGACAAAGCATGGCAGATACTAGCTTGACAGAAGTGAGAGGAGGTTTGATAGGCTCATGGTTGGAACAAAGGCTAGAGATAAGAACAGAAGGTGTTTAAAGAATTGTGGAATATGGAGCCAGGGGGTGGAAAGTAGTGATAGGGGGGTGGGGGGGGGGGGGGGGGGAGGGGAGAGGGGGGAGGGAATATGTGCGAGTCCAGGTAGGACATTGGGAAGGTTAGTTAGAAATTACCTGAAATTGGAGACAGTATAGTAACAGTATAGGTTTGTAAGTTACCCAAGGGTAATATAAGGTGTTGTTCCTCAAGTTTGCATGTGGCCTCACTCTGGCAATGGAGGAGACACAGGACAATAAGGTCAGTGTGGTAATGAGAAGGAGGGATTGATCATCTATACTCACTACCCTGCCTGACGAAGGCCAAAGTACTGAAAGCCTTCTTGACCACTCTATTTTCCTGTGACGCTACTTTCTAGGAACTATGTACCTACACTCCTAGATCCCACTGCTCGATAGCACTCCCCAAGGGCCCTACCATTCACTGTGAAGATCGTACCCTGGTTTGACTTTCTAAAATGCAACACCTCGCACTTGTCTGCATTAAACTCAATTCACCATTCCTCAGCCACTTGCCCATCTGATTAAGATCCTGCTGTAATTTTAAAACACCATCTTTGCTATCGATAATACCATTCACTTTAATGTCATTTGCAAATTTACTAATTATGCTTTCTATATTCTCATTCAAATTGTTGACATAATCCACAACACCAATGGGCCCAGCACTGATTCCTGAGGTACGCCACTAGTCACAGGCCTCCAGTCCGAAAAACAAACTTCCACTGTCATCCTCTTCTTCCATGAAGCCAATTCTCTATCCAGTCAGCTAGCTCCCCTGGATCCCATGCGATCTAACCCTCCAGAACAGGCTAGCCTACAGCTTTGCCCTTTGTCAACCTTTTAGGTTACCTCTTCAGAAAGTTCAATCGATTACCTAAGAAATAATCTCACACATACAAAACCACATACAATGCGGACTAACCCAACTAACCTCTATCTAACCAAATGAATATGTATCTTATCCCTCAGAATCCTCTCCAGTAACGTGAACCACAGACGTTAGGCTCGCTGGTCTATAGTTCCCAGGCTGTAATTCTCAGGCTTTTCCTTGCATTTTACACCTAAATTATCCAGTATATTTGCATTATCAATAAACTGAGTAATAAGAAATTAATAGCGTTTGCTCTCATCACTGGTGTTAGATGTGTCTGCTTTGCATTGCAACAAGATCAACATGATCCCTTTGTTTCCAGTTAACCATAATAGATTTCCATCTTGTATAGAGGGAAGCCATTCATCCCATTGAGTTCATGCTGACCCATAAAGCAATTCCATTCCATTAATTATTTTATTTTCTCCATATTTCTTTCAATTCTCCTACCCACCTGTATTAGGGCAATTAAAAACATTCCTGAGGCAACCTGAAGAAAGGTTCTGACCTGAAACACCACCTAGACATGTTCTCCAGAGATACTGCCTGACCCGCTGAGTTACTCCAGCACTTTGTATCTCTTTCCTGGGCAACTTAATGTGGCTGATTAACCTGTTAATCCACATGTACTGGAACGTGAAAGGAAACTTGAGCACCTCGAGTAAACCCATGGGGAAAATGCAAAATTCACGCAGTCAGCACCAGTATCAAGATTAAACATGTCTCTGGAGCAACTCTACTTGGTGCACCACTCTGCCATCCCCGCCAACACACTTTGCGTGCAAAGGAGATAGTTGATATCTTGATATTTATGCTTAAATCAAAATTACGTCACAATCAAAGGCCTAATGGAGCACATGGTCCTGACTTCTTTGAAAATGGACTATTCACATAAATAATCATAGTCCCTTCAAAGATGTTGCTTTGATACATCAGCAGTGGCTCAAAGGGTAGCACTCATACATCTCTGTCAGAAGGTTGTGGCCTCTGAGGCTCAGCCACAAACATCTCGGCTGCGATTGCAGTCAAATAATGAGGAATGCGGCAGTGTCAAGATTGATATATTTTTGGATGGTTATACATCAAGGGATATTGGTTATTGTAGGAAACAGACACAAAGGTACAAGGTTAGTCATGATCTACTAAACAGTGCAGTGGCACAAGGGGCCAAATGACCTACTCCTGAATCTATTTATTATTTTCTGCTGTTGTTTTGAGTTGCCTTTCATGTGAAATATTAAAACTTAAGAACGCACAAGGCCTTATTTTGTTCTCTCAGTCAACCATTTATCCCAGGTGCCTCAGGCATCATTAATCGCCCATGGAACATTATTGAAACAAATTACCTGGTTATTATCATAATGCTGTTTCTAAGTGTTTGCTGGCACAATCTGCATATGTAATCCCTACGTAGCAAGGAACAGCACAGTCAATAAAATACTTTTTAAATAAAAATAAAAAAGTAACATCACAGCCAATTAAATACTTTTTATATAGCATGCAACAGACAACATGTGAACAGTTATATTTTAGCGCCTTTTTATTATCTCATTCTCCCCAAAAAAACAATTTAAAATCTGTTTACTTGCAAAAACATTAAGTTGAATTAGTGCCTCACCACCTTAACCATTCCTGTTATTTCTTTGTTCAGCCACCCCATCCCTCTGCCGTTCCTATGTTTATTACATGAGTCTGTAAATCTATTTATTCATTACAGTGATGGAAGTCACATTCACCTGTTTCCTGCACAAACATTTTTCAGATATTAAAAGTGGAGCCCTCGGCATTTGAAAGCCTTTTTAAGCTGCAGGAAGTTCGGTTAGAAAGCTTTAGCTTTCCAACATGTCAACATCAAAACTCTCAGTTATTCAACATTCACAGCAGCATTAATAAACCAAGTAAATCTAATGGCCTGAAATACCATTAAAATATTGGGCCATAGGTTATCCTGATTTGATAAACATGGAAATACGGAGGCTGCAGATGCTAGAACCTTGAGTAAGAAAACAAAGTGCTGGAGGCCAAGCAGCATTTGTGGAGGGGTATGGACAAGTGATGTTTTGGGTTGGGACCCTTCTTCAGACTGAAGTACATAAGTTCATGAAGAACATAAAGTTCTTTCCGACCGATAAATATGGGCTTTGCTTCTATTTTTGTTTAAGCATTATAAACGTTCTTGGTGCGAGGTCAAGCCTCACAATGTAGAATAACACCAGGCTGAAAAGATCAGGAGAGGAGGCTGATGAAAGCATAAACATTTGCTCAACCATTTTAATTATAAGGGACTATACGGCATTGCTACTTGATTTTTCATTCTATTTGTATTTGGTCACTGTTTCAGGCTATGTAGTATTAGGTTAACAATGAAGCTTCAGGTTATTGTTAAATAACATAGCTTTTGTATCCTGGGCATGCTCACTTCTTATAAAAGGGCCTTTCAGAGCTATGTGTAAGAAAGAGCTGCAGTTGCTCGTTTATACCGAAGATAGGCACAAAATGCTGGAGTAACTCAGCGAGTCAGTCTGCACCTTTGGTGAAAAGAAATAGGTGACGCTGTGGGTCGAGACCCTTCTTCAGACTCAAGAAGTGTCTTGTCCAAAAGGTCACCTATTCCATTTCTCCAGAGATGCTGCCTGACTCGCTGAGTTACTCCTATCAGATCTGTGGTTACTTTCAACAGAGAAATTCATCCTCCCTTTAATTTCCCTTGGTACTTTTTCCCTCTCTCATGTCCTTCAGTTTTCCTGCGATTATTTTTTCATCACTTACCGAGGGGGTAATTAATCTATAGGAGCATCTCTGGGCTGTGGGAGGAAACTGGAGCACACGGTCAAAGAAGTTGCATCTGTGTCTGACACCACTTATTCTCCATCTGTTTCATTATACTATTGTACTTAGCTAATCATGCAGAATAACAATTTGCTGCCAGGTTTTATTCAAACATTTCATTTATCAAGCAAAACCTGTATAAATAGGCTCCTGCCGTGAGCCTTCACCTGTCCCAGCTGCAGCAATAGTTGTTTTCACTAGCATTCCCTCTCAGAGAAATAACCTGCTGTCTCAATCAACTATGAAGAACAAAAGGTGACAAGATAATGCAGCATGTTGTGAGGTATTTTCTTAAAATTAATCCAAAAAGAAACATGTCTCTTTTTATTCAATAAATCTGCTGATTTACATCTCTGATTCTTTTGTTCACTACCTGGAATGATAATAATAAGAGCACTGGCAAAATTGAAATAGTATACTCAATACCATTTTCTAATCTACTCACTGCAGTGTTTAATATGGAGTAACTGAGACAGCAAATGGAGTATCATTGGCATGCAGTTTGAAGATTCCTCAGAACAAAAACTTACAGGTAGGTAGACGAGATGAAGAAATATGATTTCAAATTGTGTAAGTGTAAATTGAACAACTAAAAGCTTTATTTTCTCTCTTCAAACAGGCTGAGTAACCTTATCTCAAATTCCCATCATCTGGAGTATTTTGCCTTTGTATAAATGGATATAGGATGTTCGGAAAATCAAATTCAGTCTGATAAATAGTTAAGTAATTCCCTTTTCAGCTGCATGCGCTTACTTCTGAGAGAGCAGGAGGTCATTTGGTTAGCTTTTAGCAAAGCAATCCCATCAGCCAGATACCTACACTGCTTATTTCCCTGTAGCCTGACAACTTATTGTTTTCTCTTGTGCTCCTCAATTCCCTTCACTCTTTGTTTTTTGGCCACTTACCTACATAAACATTGTAGTTAACAATTAACCTATCAGCATGTCTAGGGAGAACACAGGGTGGCACAGTGATGCAGTGGTGGAATTGCCGCCGTGCAGTGCCAGAGACCCGGGCTTGATCCTGACTACGGGTGCTTTCTGTACGGAGTTTATACATTCTCCCTGGGTGGGTTTTCTCTGGGTTCTCTGGTTTCCTCCCACACTCCAAAGATTGACTGTTTTTTGGTTAATTGGATTTGGTAAAAATTGTCAAATCCCTAGTGTGTAGGATTAGTGCTAGTGTACGGGGTGATCTCTGGTCGGCCACAAACTCCACAAGTCCGGTTCAAACACAAGTCCTTGAAACTGTGAGCCAGCTGTACTATCTACTGCACCAGAGTGATAGCATACTGGCCAATATGAGCACATAATTCTTGCTGTGAACACTGCCCGTTCCATTATAGGTACTGACCTCCCCACCATCGAAGGGATCTACAGGAGTCGAGGAAACGAGAGCGGAGTGGAACGGAGACGAGGAAACACTTCTTCACACAGAGAGTGGTGAGTCTGTGGAATTCTCTGAGGGCGATGGAGGCAGGTTCTCTGGATGTTTTCAAGAGAGAGTTAGATAGGGCTCTTAAAGATAGCGGAGTCAGGGGATATGGGGAGAAGGCAGGAACGGGCTACTGATTGGGGATGATCAGCCATGATCACATTGAATGGCGATGCTGGCTCGAAGGGCTGAATGGCCTACTCCTGCACCTATTGTCTATTGTCTATTGCCAATTATTTTCTGACTCAGGAGTCACACAGTTATTGACTCAGTACTTAATCTAGACACCAGTCCATGACTTAGCATTTTACACCTCTTGCACTAAAAAAAAGTTCAGAAATACAATAGAATGCATTCTTACATTCAGAGCTGCTTTAGAAACCTAACATTTAAGATACACTAGAGTGGATTTTAAGTGCCAAAAATAATTACATACCAATTATGATTCCTCCTGTAAGAAGGAAAGAACTATAATAGAAAATCAGGAGGGTGAAAAGGGGACATAAACTGTCAACGGTGAACAAGATTAAGGAAAATCCCAAGGCATTTTATTCACAACTCAAAAAACAAGAGGGTAACAAAGGAAAGAATAGGACCACCCAAGGACAAAGGACCACATAAAGCACACTATATGCCTGGACCACATAAAGTGGGTGAGGTAGAAAACAGTGCTTCACATTATTGCTGTTGTATCTGCTGCCATCACCTCCCCTGGCAGTGTGTTCAAGGCATCCATGTAAAAAAAAACTTGCCACGTATATATCCTTTAAGTTTTTCCCTTCTTGTCTCAAAGCTTGGTACTGTAGTAATTGCAGCTGTACAAAACTTTGGCGAAGCTACATTGGAGTATCACGTGCAGTCCTGGTCACCGCATTGCAGGAAAGATGTGGAGGCTTTGGAGAAGCTGTAGAAGAGGTTCATTAGGAAGTTGCCTGGAATAGAGGGTATTAGCCATAAAAAGAGGTGGGACAAACTTGGACCATTTACTCTGGAATGTGGCAGGCTGAGAGGCAACTTGATAGAATTATATATAATAATAATAATAATAATAATAATAATAATAATAATAATAATAATAATAATAATAATAATAATAATAATAATAATAATAGTCAGAGTCTTTTTCCCAGAGTGGAAATTTCAAATACTAGAGGACAGCTTTCCGGTGAAAGGGAAAAAAATTGAAGGAGACTTGTGAGGTAAGTTTTTTTTACACAGAGCGGTGGATGCCTGCAATGTGCTGCCAGAAGAGGTGATGCAAGCAGATATGATAACAATGTTTAAGATACATTACAACTGGCAGGGAATAGAGGGATATAGACCATATGCAGAAGGATGGGGTGAGTTTAATTTGTCACCATTGACAACACAGACATTGGGGCGGAAGAGCCTGTTCCCATGCTGTACTGTTCTTTGTTTAGTACTTTTTAAATTTAATGACAACCCCCACAGCTACCCATCATGCCCTTCTCTGGAACACTTCTAATGCCATCATCTTTTGCACAGTTGGAGGTGTTGCTTCAGAAGTGAATCCTCAATATTCCTTTGAGTGCTAGTGTCAACATCTTTGACTCCCACTTTGTGTCTTTCTTGAAGCTTGGCACGGCAGTCTCGGTGGATATAAGGATAAGTTTATTCCATGCTTTGATGTACTTCCATGCTGTACTTAAGAAATGTTCCATATAATTTCAGTAGCAATAACTCCTACAAAGTTCATATTTGAACAACAATGTAAAATAATTTTGCTTCAATGGCTATATATTAAGTGAGTGTTTGCTGAGTTTTATTAAATATTTTTCTATTTCTTCAGAACAATCTTCCACAGTTGATATTGTTGAACAAGTCAGATCCTCAACTCATGAAACTAATCAAAGTCATCACGCTTTGTTTTAAGCATCTGACACATTAACCATTGACCGATGGATCTTTATTTCATTATATCCACTTAATTCATTATTTGCCAATAACCTCATCCTTCAGATTTATTCTTCATGTTGTCTCTTTCACTTTTCACTTTGTTTACTCTCTAAAAATCCATATAACTCTTAAGAAATTGGCCCAGATTTTAGACTGCAAATGAACTGCATCTGTGGGGAGCCAGTGTTGATGCCGGAAAAAACTAAAGAAAGGTTTTCACAAATATCATCATTACAATTTAGGCTTCCATGAATGACAAATTCACAAAAGCTACCATCAATCAATTATTTTACCTAGCATCCTATCTGAAGGGAGACACAATCAACCTGGTTATCATGGAATAGGTAAGCGGGATTTTTACATCTCAGAAAAAAACTGCACATCTCAGAAAAAATATATAGATCTACTGGCTGCAGCGTTATGGGCTTTAAACATAGCGCTATGGCCACAGCGCGATGGGTCACCGGCTGGTCGGGAAAATTTCTGTATAACAATGAGTCTTTGGAATTCTCTTTCTCAATGGAAGTTGAGCCTTTGATTATTTTTCAGGCAGTGGTAGAATTCTGGATAAGCCAAGTGGTGAAAAGTTACCAGTGGGTGGTGGGATTGCAGTTACATTGGGATTGGCCTTGATTTTACCAGAATGGTGGGTGGGCTTAAGGGGGAGAGGGAATGAGGGAGGGAGGGAGAGAGAGGGAGGGGGAGCGAGAGAGGGAGAGAGGGAGAGGAAGGAGAGAAGGGAGGGAGGGAGGGAGAGAGACAAGGAAAGGGGAGAGAGAGAGGGAGAAGAGAGAGGGAGGGAGGGAGTGAAAGGGGGAGGGAGGGAGAGAGAGAGGGAGGTGGAGGGAGAGAGAGAGGGGGAGTGAGAGGGAGAGAGAGAGAGAGGGAGGGTGAGAGGGAGGGAGAGGAGGAGAGAGAGAGGGGGAGAGAGGGGGAGGGCGGGAGAGGAGAGAGAGGGAGGGAAGGAGGTAGAGAGAGAGAGGGAGGGAAAGAGGGAGGGAGAGGGAGGGAGAGGGAGGGAAAGGGGGAGGGAGGGAGTGATGGAGGGAGAGTGGAAGGGAGAGTGGAAGGGAGAGAGAGCAGAGACTGAGACACATTAGTTGAAAAAACAAAGACAACAAAAGCTGTTGGAAGAAACAAAATCTGCCTTGCTTAACTGTACAAGTAAGTGCAGAAGCAGGTAGATATGGTGTAGTTACATAGATCTATTTTGCCTTGTTCTTCATTTGTGTTGTTAACGTGTGCCCATGAAAGAAAAACAACAAATAGCATGCAGGAAGCATTTTTGAAAGTTTCAGGAAATACGTCAAATTTCAGGAAATTTTGGATTCAATATAAGGAAAATGTTTTTTGAGGTGTGGAAGCACTTTCAGGGCCTGATATTTTACAGTTCTTATACTAAAAACAAGTTCATAAATATAACTGAATACAATCTTAAATTAAGACTGCATTCCAAACCTGACATTTAAATGCCACTAGAGTGATTATACGTGCCTAAAAATAATTACAGACCAATTATGTTTCTGCATGTCGTCAGATATTCCATATAAATGACAGCAAAGTGGACTTTCTAGCTTAAGAGCAACTCCCAAAGTTTATAGTATTTCCTTCTCTGGATGGAAATATCCAATACTGTCTTGTTTGATGGGATGTTTCAGAAATGAATCATCGATGTTTCATTGAGTGTCATTGTCAATATATTAGACTCTCACTTTGTATGGTTCTTGAAGGCTGACCAAGCAGACAACTTTATCAATTATCAGTATATATGATATGTTTTTCCATGTTTTGATAAAATGCTATACTTGTGAAATGTCATAGTTGGTTAATTACCAATCTACACTGTAAATATTTATATGTACAGTGCTAATTTGCATATAGTACAGTCACAGGTACTGACCTCCCCACCATCTAATGGATCCACAGGAGTTGCTGCCTCAAAAAAGGCAGCCAGCACCATCAGAGACCCACATCACGCTGGCCGCACACTTATTTCATTCCTGCCACTGGGAAGAAGGTATAGGAGCCTGAAAACTGTGATGTCCATCTTCTCAATAACCATCAGGCTATTAAACACCATAACCTCCAAATAAGCTCTGAACAACATAGATTTGGCGGACATTGTTTTTGTCTTTGCACTATTATATATATATTTTTAATATATACTGAACTTCTTGTGTTGTTGTTTATTATAGTGTTTACAGAGTACTATATTTACATTTCTGTTGTGCTGCTGTAAGTAAGAATGTCATTGTTCCGTTTTGGGACATATGACAGCAAAACACTCTTAACTCCCTCTTGACTCTCTATCCTTCACTTCATTGGCAACGTATTTAAATGTCTGCACATTTTTATTGAACTGTACCCATATCTTCATAACATTCTGCAATCACCCACGAGTTGGTGACATTCAAAAGTATCACATAAATCACAATGCTATATGCTTTGAATAGAAGTGACCCACAAATAGCCCTATATCATCGTTGCTGTGTATGTCTGGACAATTAAAACTATTACACTTGTAACAATCATTTGTTTTATTATAAAAACCATAATTCATTACTCAGTTTATAATCTCAAATATCAGATTGATCCTTCAAGTTGACTATTTCACTTTGTTTGCTCTCTAATGAAACATATAGCTCAAAGAATTTGGCTTAAATTTTGGTGTGGAGATGAACTACATGCATGGGGAAGCTACTTTGAAGTGGGGAAACCCAGAAGACGGAAGACATATTATACCGTTCTTAAAATGTAGATGTCCAAGAAAGGCAGAAAAGCAAGCCACCATCAATGAATACACTCCCAAACATTTGCACTGAAGATTGACACAATTAACTTGGAACCATGGAGTTGAGAGATCTGAATCTCTCAAAACAACAGTCTAATTTTAAGATGTTACTAAATAAAAAGCTTTCAATGGAATCTAATTAATAGTTCCTAAAATAAAACTGGAAAGCATTTGACTGTTTTTCTTTAATAAAAAAGATACCTTTGCAAAGTAATCAACAACACCCACTCTCTCACAGGAAAACCAACATCATGTTAAAAATAGTCAAAAACAAAGAAAACACAGTATCATTGATAAAGGTTTTCTCACAGGTCATATTCTTAGATAAGGAGGAATTGAGGTATCAGCGATAATTTGGAACGGAAGTTCGAGGCTGTTGTGTTGATGTGGAAAAAGCTGGCACAGACATAGAATACAAACTTGACGGTCCCATAAACATAAACATATAGTATCAAATAACAGCAACCTAACCTAATTGGCCCTGATTTACTCCAAATGTGTGGAATTCATTGCCACAGGCGGCACTAGAGGCCAAGTCCTTGGGTATTTTTAAGTCAGAGATTAACAGAATCTTAAGGGTGTCAAGGGTTATGGGGAGAAAGCAGGAGAATGAGGTGGAGAGGGAAATAAAGATCAGCCCTGATTAAATGGCAAAGTCGACTCGATGGGCCGAATGGCCTAATTCTGCACCTATAACTTATAAAACATATATTTACCTCCACAAATTTCAAATTCCCTCACAGTTTAGAAAAGGGGAATACAGATACATTCCTTTCAAATGGAATGGGGCAGAAAAAAAATCAATTCTTGTGGATCATAAACAAACCAGACGCATCGGTGGAGCCAGAAAATAGGTGCACTGAAGGATGCGAATGCTGAATTTAAATGTATCAGCTGGAAGGATCATTACCTGAGCCACAGTCAAACTGCTGTTGAGCCAGAGAGATCAAAGAACTGAATCTACGGCTTTAAGATTTGGGTGGGAGACAAGATTTTTGAGTGTGTAGGCAATAAAAGAAAAGGGAATTTTTCATTTTATTTCCTGGAAGTACAGAGTTGAAGTCAATCTCCTGCTTTATTAATAGTCTAGGCCTGCAGATAAGACTTCAATGTAAGTAATCGTGTGAGTGGGAGGTGGAAAAGTGCAATGTGGAATACAGCAAGATTTAAGGCCATAGAATAGTTTAGGGATGAGCAATTAAATATGCAAAAGAGGCACAGGCAATATGTTGGAACCCATGAACTATGTAATTGATGGGAGAGTCTCACATTAGCTTATCTAAGTTTAATGAATGCTCTTCCTACAATGAGTAGGACATTTTTGTTCTTCCCAATTCAACACATTGGGATAAATTGTGCAGGTCCTGCATATAATAACCTGCACATTGAAATTATGGCAAGAGAATCAAAGAACCAGGTACCTGACTTTCCTTAACTCGGCTGTTGATATTTTGGTAGCTCTTGGAGTGAAGTCCTGCTATGTCATGGTCCAAGAAACCCTCTAGTTTGGCATGAAAAGGAGGAATTGTCAGTGCAGTAATCACTAAGAACATTAGACCCTGGGTGTGGTCCCAATACCAAAGAAAATTTCATGGCTTCATAAATGTATTGAAGATCATAATACATATCAGATCGATAATTCATCTCAACCTGTGCACCATGTACAGCCTGAAGAAGGGTCTTGACCCGAAACGTCACCCATTCCTTTTCTTCAGAGATGCTGCCTGTCCCACTGAGTTACTCCAGCATTTTATGTCTGTCTTCGGTGTAAACCAGCATCTGCAGTTACTTCCTCCATATGTCTATCACTTCCTGAACAACAATTGAGTATGGAAGTTGGGAGGTCATGTTGCAGTTATATAAGATGTTGGTGAGGCTTAATTTAGAGTATTGAATTCTGTTCTGGGGCCCCATGTTATAGGGAAGAATTTGACTAGTTGGTAATGGCATAGAGAAGATTTACGAGGAGGTTGTGAGGATTCAAGGGTCTGAGATATAGGATGATTCTATTCCTTGGAGTGCAGGAGGATGAGGGGTGATCATATAGAGCTATAGAAAATCATGGGAGGAATAGATCGGGTAGCACATAGTCTCTTGCCCAGAGTTGGAGAATCAAGAACCAGAGGGCATAAGTTTATGGTGAAGGGGAAACAATTTAAGAGGAATTTGGGGGGTAACTGTTACACTGTTGAGAGTACGGAACGAGCTGCCAGAGGAGGTAGTTGCGGCAGAAACTATTGCAACATTTAAAAAACAATTAGACAGGTACATGTGTAGTAGCACAGGTTTAGAGGGATATGGGCCAAATGCTGGCAGGTTGGACCAGTGTTAGGTGGGACATTTTAATCGATTTGAGCATGTGGGTGGAAGAGCCTATTTCCATAAAGTATGACTATGAGTCTATAACAACTTCCATAAAAAAAATACTCCAACTGGGTTTTCTTCTTCTTCTTATGTATTTTCTACAGTTCAAGGGTAATTTATTTCTGCTCTAGTTCTCAGAGGCAGC
Organism: Okamejei kenojei; assembly: GCA_035221665.1. Classification (NCBI taxonomy): domain Eukaryota; kingdom Metazoa; phylum Chordata; class Chondrichthyes; order Rajiformes; family Rajidae; genus Okamejei; species Okamejei kenojei. Next base: position 19,465,633 of record CM069148.1, on the reverse strand, counting down.
TGAAATATCCAGTGCAGGATGTGCAGAATGCGGCATTAGTGTGGCGAATAGTGCTAGATGGATCAGGTGAGTGGTATTAAGATTTCTAGTAAGTACAGCAGTAAGTTTGTTTACTTACTCTTCTGAAAAATACTTCACGAGTCTTTATGAAAGCAGTTGGTTAAATGCTTATTTCCTATGCTTAATTTATCTTATGCAGTTAAATTCCAAACTTCTAGATGTTTTACATAATTGAATGGTTTTGTATTGATACCCCAACACACTTTTAAATCACATTGTTTTTATATTTTAAACAATAACACAATGAATATATAATTGAACCTGCTGAGATTAAAGGGAGCTTGGGAAATCTGGTCTAGATGAATTTATAGTTAGCACAGGAAATAGGGCCCTGGTGAGTTTATAGGGAGTATGGGATAATGGGGCATAGTAAGTTTGCAGGTAACTTGGAATATGGGTGTTTTTGAATTTAAATAGCATGAGTAAAGGGGCCAAATGTTGAACCAACAGGATTTCTGAACAACTGGAGACCATGTAAATAACATAGAAACATAGAAAAATAGGTGCAGGTGTAGGTCATTCAGCCCTTCGAGCCAGCACCATCATTCAATTTGATCATGGATGATCATCTAAAATAAGTACAGTGTTCCTGCCTTCCCCCTATATCCCTTGTTTTCTTAAGGGATAGCCATAAGAGCTAAATTTAATTATCTCCCAAATTTCACTTTACCAATTGGTGCATGTGACAATAAATGTCTCTTGAATCTCTTGAATCTTGAAAACATCCAACGAATTGGCCTCCAATGCCTTCTGTGGCAGAGAATTCCACAGATTCACAACACTCTGGGTGAAAACTGTTTTCCTCTTCTCAGTCCTAAATAGCCTATCCCTTATTCTTAAACTGTGGCCCCTGGTTCTGGACTCCCCCAATATCGGGAACATATGATCAGAGTTTCACTGTTTAAGGTCAATTTTTCTCAGCAACAAATCTCAACCATGCTTACAATCAAAGAAGTATTGATGCATGTTGTCAGTGAGATGGAAGCGATCATATAAAACTTCTTTTGTATTTTCTGAACAGCTTGTAGTTGATCATATTGATTGAAAATTATTTGAAAAATTAATTGTGTGCATGGCAGTTTCAAGAACTACTCTGCCACTCCCACAAGTGTTCGAATTATATGATGAAATATTGCAAAATAATAAGTGTCGGAAGGACTGCAGATGCTGGTTAATACCAGAATTTTGGAGTAACTCAGCAGGTCAGACAGCATCTCTGGAGAAAAAGGATAGACAACGTTTTGGGTCAGAACCCTTCTTCAGACTGAAAGTAGAAGTGGGGGAGGGCAGGGGGATAAATTAGTGGCAAGAAAAGGTCAGAACAAAACAGGGATAGCAACTGATGATCTCAGGACTGGTGGAGCCCATAATGGCCCATTGTTGGTTGGGGAAGGTATGATAACTTATGCCGAGGAACGGCACCTCATATTTTACTTGGGCAGCTTACAACCCAGCAGTATGAAGGTTGATTTCTCTAGTTTCAAGTAACTCCTGCATTCACTTCCCTCTATCCTCTCTCCCCCCACCCCCACCTCCCCCATCCTAGTCATACTACCATTTACACTGTTTGCATCCTTGTATGGCTCTTGTTATCACACCTTCCCCAGCCAACAATGCGCCATTATAACCTGACCCTTCCTGAAGTTATCTGTTTTGTTCTGATCTTTCCTTGCCACCAGTTTATTGCCTCCCCCCCCCCCCCCCCCCCCCCCCCCCCCACCCCCCCCTCCACCACCACCACCCCCCCCCCCTCTACACTCAGTCTGAAGAAGGGTTCAGACCCGACACGTTACGTATTATTTTTCTCCAGAGATGCTACCTGACCCGCCGAGTTACACCAGCATTTTGGGTCTATCTTCAGTTGCAAAATAATAGTTGAATATCAGATTAGCCGGATAATGGTGTGGCATTGTGGATGGAGCTGAATGGAGCACTTGTGTAAGCAATAACATTTCTTACTATAATGGGTGAAAGCATGTCGTTTATTCCACTTGGATAAACTGGGCTGAAGAGGTGGGCAGATATAAAGGACCTTGTCTTGCGTAAACGTTCTCAATATTTCCAATTGTGAAAAAGGCATTTCCTTGAAGAAGAATACATTTTAAATGGAAAGGTAATATGCTGATGAACCATATGATCAATGCAGAAGAGCATTGTGATAAATCACGAAAGGTGGTGAGTTTTCGCAGATGTGTTTGGAATGGCAGATTCAAAGATGCAAGAAAGATTGCTTCAAGAAAGTAACCTGACCTTAGAGAAAACAAACGGGAGTTTTCATGCAGCAGAAAGCATGGGGGTTTAATTTAAAGTAATTATTGAGTCAAGGGTCTAGAATGTGAGTGCCATAATAAACCAAATTATTGGGAGTGACAGAGAAAAAGCTGGAGGCTAAAGCAAAATAAACCCCACATAAATATAAGAATATTGCGACTCTGGATTGATATATGAATTTTTCAAAATAAGATTATGATCTGCTTTTGCAAAAAATGGCGATTGAGCAGAAAAGAGCAATGATTTTACTAAAAAATGTTGTGGTAAAGAATTATCTAGCCAAACACAGAGAGCTAAAACAATTGATGAGAATGTGCTTTTCCCTCGCAGCTCCAGCGACCTGGTTCAATCCAGAGTTGTCTATGTGAATTTGCTTCTTATCCCTATGACAAATTGAATTTACCTTCGGTTCTCCAGTGTCCACCCACATTCCAAACGCATGCTGGCTCTTATGTCATTTAGCTACTGTAAATGTTTCCTAGTGTAGTTGGATGGGAGGAGAATCAACTTTTAAATGGTATGAGATAATGGGTGTGAGAGAATGAGATGTAAATGGGGGACTGGGATAAGTGGGGTTGTACTGAGACCTGGCAAAGACTCAATGGGTCAAATAGCTTCTGTCTTAAAGAAATATGGAAAATCTCAATAATACAAATAAATATGGAGCTGGAAAAAGCATTAAAACTCAGTAATTTTGGTTTCAATTGTGAGAAATGTATTACACTTATCTTTTGCCTTACAACTACCTGAGATTACAAATAGATTTTCAAGCCAAGTATGTTATTTTATTTCACATAGAGGAAAGCAACCAAAGTTTCAAATTTGCAGAGGTGGAACTACTTAAATTTATCATTTTTTGGAGCCCATCTTTCTGAAAACAGGTATAAGCATCGTATCATTTGGAGCAACTATAAATGGCAGTATGAAAAAGGGTCCCAACCTGAAATATCATCTATCCGTGATCTGCAGGGATGTTGCCTAACCTGCTGAGTTACTCCAGTACTTCGTGTCTTTTTTTTAACAGTAATTGTATGTTGTGTTTTATGATTGTGGATTGAATAACTGATATGTCCGCTGGGCAGAAATAGTAAGATTAAATGAGAACTTACCAGTTTGAAGTTTGATCTTTATTTTATGAGGAGTTGCGATGAGGGATTTTGTGAAGACCCAGCACGCATGCGCGACATTCTTCAAAGCAGCGGTGTGGAATCACAGATAACAACAATGACTGAAGATGGTAAGATTCAAGAGACTCTATATACCAGTTGACCTTATAGTAGAGGGTTGAGAGCGGTGGGCACGAAATCCCTCATCGCAACTCCTCATAAAATAAAGATCAAACTTCAAACTGGTAAGTTCTCATTTAATCTTACTATTTTACTTCGGAGTCACGTGACTTCGTGAAGATTTCAAAGCTCTGTGATTTCATGCCCTGGACCACATCCATGCTCACACATTGCCACAATTACTGATGGAGGAAGTATGTTAACGTATTTCAGACTTGAACAAGCTGAAAAATAATAACGCATTTATTAAATACAAACAATAAAACCCCTAACTCGGGGATAAACGTTTTATGGAACAGTACTTAAAACTGACTCCGCAAACGTTGCGGGAGTGGCCACAGGCTTATTATATAACCGCTGAAAGGTTGTTTCACTGGCCCAGCCGCGGTTGCGAGGACATGACCCATGGGAACCTCCATGGTCCTCGCCGCTGATGTGGATGCAGCCCTGGTAGAATGAGATTTTAAAACGTTAGTATCGATACCTGCTGCACCCAATACCACCTTGAGCCACCTGGAGATAGTCTGCACCGTCACCCGGTGATGTGGGTTCTTGAGCCTGATAAACAGACCCTGCTCCATCTTCCTGATGGTGTGTGTGACTTTAATATAATATTGGATATACAGAGTGTTGCATCAATGGGATACGCTTGGAATTCCAATTGCAGCCCCGTAGTTCCAGGTCTGTGCTGCTTAAGCAACTCCTCTATAAAGAAAGTTACTTTGTCAGGGGTCGAGAACATTCTGTCCAATCTGGACCCGTTGTCCAGTGGTCAGTGCCATTAACATCACCACTTTGTAGGTGAGTTTATCCAGTGGTAACCCCGTCATAGGCGACCAGCTCCTGAGTAGGGTCAACACCACCCCCAGGTAATATTATATCTTGGTCGAGGAGGGTTAATATTGAAAATACCCCTCATTAGTTTGGATACCAGCTGGTGCGATCCCACTCCTTTATTGAGATAGGATGACAGTGCACTCCTGGCACTCTTTATGGCACTGTAGCTGAGTCCCTCATCAAAATGAAGGCCCGTGAGGAATTCCAGCACGTTGGGGATCGTGGCAGAGTTGTAGGTGGTCTTGGTTCGACTGCAGTAGGCCTCCCATTTCCTGATGTGGGTTAGGTGCTGGTTCCTAGTAGACTCTCTGCACGACACCGTTATGATATCCATGGTCCTGGATGACAGCCCGAACTCCAGCAGTGGCCTCTTCAGAACCTGCAAGCCAACAGGTTCAGATGACCATGGCACAGATGATACTCCCCTGTGATGGGATTGGTGACCAAATTTGGGCATTTGGTAATTTGTGCCCAATCTTTTAACATATTGAGGACCACCGGGTACCATGGTTGTGTAGGCCAGTCGGGTATTATCAGAATACCTGTTGCAGAATCCAGTTGAATTTTCTGCAATACCCGACTGATGAGGCAGAATGGGGGAAATGCATAGAAAAACCATTTCCCCCAATGTAGCGAGAATGCTTCCATCGCCACTGCCCCAGGATCTGGCTCCCAAGATACATATGTTGGTATCTGATGGTTAAACCTGGATGCAAAAAGTCGATATCTGGTGTTCCAAATTTGGCTATAATTTTAGCAAATATTTGGGGGTTCAACATCCACTCGATGTTGTCATTGAATACTCGTGACCTGGTGTCCGCCACTGTATTGAGCTTACCCAGAAGGTACATAGCTGATATCCAAATATTTCTTTCACACACCAGAGCAAAATTATATTTGGCAATTCATCACAAGATATTGACTTGATACCACCCATATGGTTTAAATATGCCACCACAGTGGTATTATCTATTTGAAGACGGACATGCGTGTGTTGTAAATTAGTGCAGTAAGCCCGCAGCCCGTGAAATGCTCCCAGCATTTCCAAATAGTTTATACCTTGTGACTGAAGAAGAGTAGACTCGTGCGAATCCCATCAGCCGCCACAACTAGAAGTAGTGTCGGTAGCTCCCAAGCCTTGGGCGCTTGCGTCGGTTTGTAACACGACTGATGGGTTGGATATAATGATGGGATTAAAACAATCACTAACATTGCTAACCCACCATTGTAGCTCAATTTTTGCCTTAATCGGCAGCTGCATAGGCCTGTCAAAATGCACAGCATATGCTTTTAATGCTGAGATTTTTCCTCTTTGCAAGTTTTAATAGTGTAATGGGCAAAATCGTGCAGCTGGAAATGTAGCTACAAGCTTTCCAATTACCTTAGCAGCATGTCTAAAGTCGGTTTCCTGGTACAAGCAAGGCTGGTACATGCTTCTATTATGTCTGTTGCTTTGCTACCTGGGATAGTGACAATCATATGATTGGTGTTAATGGTGAATCCCAGATAGTCCATAACCACAGAATGGTTGAGCTTAGATTTGTCTGGATGGATGACAAACCCTAGTTTCTCGAATAATGTTTTGGTAGCTGTTACTGCTAGTTCAGCTATTTCCAGAGTTTTTCCTACAATTAAGATGTCATCTAGATATGCCATGAATATGTGATTTTGTCGTCGGAGAGATGCCAATATTGGTTTTAAAATGTTGGTAAATAACCTAGGGGCTGTGGTAAGCCCATTAGGTAGGGCTTTGTATTGCCATAGTTGCCCCATCCAGACAAATTTTAAGAATTTTCAGTGATGTTCCCTTATAGGTACTGAATAGTATGCATCTTTTAAATTGATGCAGGTCATGAAGCACCCTCGGGAAATCAGTTGCTTAGCCGTTTCAAATGTCTCCATTTTCAAATGGGTATATTGTACAAAGGTATTTAAGTGGGTTAAATCAATGATAATGCGACATCCACCATCTTTTTTGGTTTTGGTAAAGATGTTAGACACAAACTCAAGAGGTTCATGTGTTGTTATTTCTATTACCCCCTTGGCATATAGCCTTAGTATTTCCCCATGTCCTTCCACTTTTTCTTTGTGAGAAAGTGCAAATTTCCGGTCAGGTACATGTTGAGGTGGGGAAGATGCCCATTTATGAATTCAATCTCATAACCCTGAATACATTGCAATATAAATGTATCCGGAGTTATAGTACCCCATGCATCCCAGAATGTATGCAATCTCCCTCCTACTTGTGAGGTTATACATGCAGCACTCTCAAGAGATCCAGACCCCCTTACCTCCATGGTTACCGGCGGGGCTTGATGTTCTGGGCTTTCGTGGCTCGTTGTGTTGCTGGGGTGGGGGGTTGGCGCATCTTCCACGCTGGTCGCTGTTGGACCTGCCCTAAAAAAGGCTTCTGCTGGACTTCCGGTGGCGCTATGGAGCCCTAGAGTATAGTGCCAGCCAGCTCTGCAAAAAAAATTGTTTAAAAAACGGGGGTTTTAGAAGACTTATCGGCTGTCTGCAACGAGCTGTTTGTAGTTTCCTCACCGAGTGACGTTATCAGACAGCTATGTCGGTTCCACGGAGCCCCACAGATAAGAGTAAAGCTCGAAAGCCGAAACTGGGAGAAGCCAAGTGAAGCCTGGGAGGTCGACTAGAACTCGATCCCAGGAAGATGTGTCGACTAGACTCGATCCAGGAAGATGTGTCCAAGAAACCAGGGACAAAAGTGGAAGGTGAGGAATTGAAATCCTTTATTTCTCAGCAGATAGTTAAGTTAAAGGAAGAATTAAAGGAAGATATAAGTCAAATAAATAGCTCGATTGATATACGATGAATCAGATGAAAACTCAACTGATGGAGTTAAAAAAGGAAACAAAACACAATTATTGAAAAAAAGGTTAAGAAAATGTCGGATGATTTAAAGAAGAGTTTATTGACACGTTTAAATGACATGGGAGGAAAAGCTGGATAAAAAAACTGGAAAGGTTTAAAAAGACATTAAAAAAAGACATTGACAATAGATTTAAAACCTATTGAAGAAATGCAGCGAAACAACAGATGGCTGCAATAAAAGACCTTGAACAGACAGCAGAAGCCAATGCTTTGACTACAGCGAATTTGATTACAGAAAATGACGTCTGATGAGTATGCTGACTAAAACAGCCGAGAAATGTACTGAGCTAGAAGGACATCAGAGAAGGCAAAATCTGAGAATTGTAGGGATTCCTGAGGGTCGAGAGAGAATATCGAAGGCCCTCGAGAGTTCACTGCTAAATTACTCAAAAGAAGTCTTATCTCTGGAAGAGATGCCTTTATTAGCTCGTGCTCACAGAGTCAGTAGACGTCAGACCAGACCGGCGCTCCTCCCAGGCAATGATCATTAAAGTACAGTTTGATTTTGTTCTGGATGAGATTATGCGGAAAGCTTCGAAAAACTAAAAACTTGACATTTGAAGGTCAAAGAGATTAGTATTTATCGAGACTATCCACCAGAGGTCGCCAGGAAACGAAAAGCATTCAATGAAGCCAAAAGTCTTATGCGTGGAGTAGAAAATCTGAGATATACGGTTTGAACTACCCAGCGACTTTAAGAGTTTCTTATAAGAAAGTGGAATACTTTTTTAAGACCCCAAATACAGCATTGGAGTTTGCTCAGCAGTTCAAGACTTTGAAGAATACCTACAAGCAAGTTTATACTGACTTTTACCATCTTCAGATACTCAACATGAACTTTTAATATTTACAGAGACTCTTCAAGAGGATATTGGACTTGATGGAATAGACAATGTCGAATGGAATGGAGGGGAATAAAACAAGATTTGACAACGTCATCTGGATTATCTGGACATTGATAATTAGTTCTAATATATAACTAACAAAAATAATTAATACACACATTAAGATTATAATACGGTTTTATTATCAGTTTTTCCCACCCTATTTTTTTATAATTAGGAATGTCTAATATTACTAATCACTATTACTAATAATTAATAACTAAATTTTCCCTTTTTTTGAACTGAATTAATTGTATGTTATTCATCTTTTATATAGCCTTTGTATTTTTTATGTCTAATATTAGTTAGATTTCTAAGTTAGCTTTATGATAATTGATATTTTTAAAGGAAGAACCTTTTTTTTATTCTTCCTCTTTTCTCTTTTTCTCTCCCCTTCCTGGTTTTTTTTTTTTTTTTTATTATTATTCCCCCTCCCCCCCCCCTTTTTTTACATTATATATATTATTACCCCGTTAAAATATTGTTAAGGAATAGTAATTCCCTAATTCCAGGAGCTGGTCGTGTTGATAACATCGATGACGGAAGTCGTTAGATATATAGTCATCTTAATATGGCTGGCACAAACTACATCGATTCTAGATGTAGTTCTTTTTTCTTTTACACACAGTACTTCTATTTATTTTCTTTCTATCTTTTATATCTATAGTAATTTTTGAGTTTGATTGGAGTAATATAATTGTACCAAGGGAGATATATTCATTGAGGGGCAAAAAAGGAGATTTAAACTACATCCACTCGGGGTTCAGGTGTAAGGTTGGGTTTATCGCGCTGATCCTTAGATCCTGCAGATCCCCATAAATCTAAAATGCAAGACTTAAAAAGAAATACGGGGAATGAGGGATTAACATTCTGCAGTTGGAATGTTAAAGGTATTAATGAACCGATAAAGAGAGGAAAAGTATTGACATACTTAAAGGCAAGTAAAGCTGATGTAATTTACATTCAAGAGACCCATCTAAAAAAAAGAGGCGGAAAACAGGTTGAAAGCTAAATGGATAGATAAACTATATCACTCTTCTTTTACACATAAATCAAGAGGCGTAGCAATATTATTTCGTAAAGGTACTTTATTTAAGCATACATTAACCATAGACGATAAAGATGGTAGATATATTATTGTGATAGGAGAATTAAATACAGAAAAAGTAATTCTTGTTAATATATATGGACCAAATTTTGATAGTCCATTGTTTTTTTTAAAAAAGTATTTTAATAAATATTTCCGGAATTAAACACAATATAATTTGATAATTGGTGGAGATTTCAACTGTACATTAGACCCTTACTTAGACAGATCTACAAAACAAAGAAAAAACAAATCACGTTCTAGTGATTTGCTAAATGCATATATGCAAACAACCAACATTAAAGATGTTTGGAGAACAGAAAATCCTACAGGACGAGAATATTCTTTTTACTCCCAGTACATAAAACTTACTCAAGAATAGATTATTTTTTGGTGGATGCAAAACTTATCTCACTTACTTATGAAGCTAAATATGGATAATATAATAATCTCAGATCACGCTCCAGTAACGTTTAAAATTAAAATTAATAATAAAATAGAAAATTTAAGACAGTGGAAATTTAACCCACAAATTTTAAAAAACAAAGCCACTCAGGAATATATCATAACTCAAATTAAAACTTTTTTTGAAATAAATGATCAACCAGAGATATCGCGTTCTTTATTGTGGGAAACATTTAAGGCATATCTTCGAGGGAATAATGATTTCTTCACAAGCATTTGACAATAAAAAGACTCGGAAAGAACAACAAGATCTAGAAAAAGGAGATTAAGGAATTAGATATAAGAATGCAATAAAAACCAGATACGACATTACATAATAAATTGTTATATTGAAATATAAATTAAATAAAATATATACAGATCAAGTGATAATAAAATTTTACCAACATACTAAACAATTACAGTTTGAATTTGGGGATAAGCCCCAAAAACTGCTGGCTCGACAATTAAGGAAAATTGAAGCGGAAAAAAATTATACATAGGATTAAATCACAAATTGGTGATTTATTAATACAACCTAAAGATATTAATGAAAGATTTATGCAATATTATAAAAATTTATACACTGCTAAAACAACAGTAAGTAAAATAGAAATAGATGCATTTATAAAAAAATGTAACTTGAAAGGACTGGATTTACAAAATAGAAAATTATTAAATGCTGATATTTTCAATATAAATGAAATTAAAGAATCTATTAGATCATTAAAAAAACGGTAAAACACCAGGACCTGATGGTATAGGTTCGGAATTTTATAAAACATTTCATGAATATATAGTTCCATATTTAAAATCACTATATGAACAGATATATACAGAACAGAAGCTTCCAGATACATTGAACGAATCGATTATAACACTCATACCTAAAATTAAATAAAGACTTAGACGAACCAGGATCATATAGAGCAATAGCTCTATTAAATACAGATCAAAAGATATTAACACAATATTAGCAAAAAGATTGAGTTCAATTGTTGATGAATTAATACATCCGGATCAAACTGGAATTTATACCAAAACGATATTCTTCATATAATTCTAAGACGATTGTTTAATATTATATATTCGAAAAAGATGTGAATAAAAAAGATTTAGTAGTTATTTCGCTTGATGCAGAAAAGGCTTTTGACCAAGTGGAATGGCCCTATTTATTTTTCGGTTGATGGAAGCTTTTAAATTAGGAGAGGTGAGTTTATTACTTGGATTAAATTATTATATGCAAATTCCAATAGCTAGAATAACAACAAATCGAATGTTATCAATTAAATTTAATTATCACGAGGTTTTTTGTAGGCAAGGTGCCCTTTATCACCTTTATTGTTTGCATTAGCAATAGAACCACTTGCTCAGAGGGTAAGACTACATCCGGAAATATATGGATATGATACGCAAATACTAAGAATAAAATTTCCTTATATGCAGATGATGTATTACTTTATATCACTCAACCAGAAATAAGTATTCGAAATTTGTTAAAACTAATAACGGAATTCGGATCACTTTCAGGATACAGTATTAATTGGAATAAAAGTGAACTTATGCCTATAACAATGAATAATGTTACATATATTACAACAATTTTCCTTTTAAGATAACAAATGAAAATATTAAATATCTTGGGATTTTTGTTTACAAAAAGATTTAATTCTCTATTTAAATTCTAATTTTCCCCATTACTAGATAAATTAAATAAGAATATTTCATACTGGGAAAAGTTTACCTATTTCGATGATAGGGAAAATTTAATGCAATAAAAATGATTTTTCTTCCACAATTATTATATTTATTTCAATTAATCCCGATATATCTTCCAAAAATTTTTTTTAAAAAGTTAGATTCTTTAATTACGAATTTTATTTGGGATTATAAGATTCATAGAATAAATAAAAAAAAATTTATGTAAGTCTAAAATAAATGGAGGATTAGCGTTACCCAAACTTGATGTTTTATTACTGGGCAGTTAATATTAAAAACATGAATTTTTGGTTAGGAGAAATAGATAATAAACCAAATTGGTTAAGTATGGAAGAGAAGATTGTTTCTCCATTAGAAATTAGCTCTATAATATTTGCTATTATTAATGTAGCTAAGAAAGTTTATAGTGAAAATCGATAATAGAAAATGGAATCCGCATATGGAAACAAATAAAGAAAAGCATTAAAACTAAAATTCTATACCAATAAGTCTTAAGATTGTTAATAATTTTATGTTTAAACCTTCGATTTTTGGATAAGGCTTTTTTACAATGGAAAAATAAAGGAATTCTAAGATGGGTTGATCTTTATAAGGAAAATACTTTTCTTTCAATTTCAAGAGTTGCAACAAATTTATGGGCTACATAATAAAGAATATTTCAGATTATTTACAATTAGAAACTATGCCTCTGTAAATATATATGAATATTAGAAATAGAAAAATAAATAGAAATTTTAGATGAATGTTTTGAATAAACATCCAAATATGGAAAAAATGATATCATTAAAAATATATATAATATTTTACTGGAAAACGATACTCCATCAACAAAGAAATATACAGAGAATCTTGTGGAAAAGGAATTAGGCCAAATAATAAGACCAGAGAAATATGGGATGAAAGTTTACAACATATACATTAGTGTTCATTAAAACGCTAAACATTCTCTATACAGTTTAAAATATTACATAGATTACATTACTCTAAATCTAAATATTTATATAAATAGTTTTTCCTAAAAATATCTCCAATATGTGACAAATGTCAAATTTCAGAAGCAAATTTACACATTCATTCACTAACGGCATAAAAATTGTAGAATACTGGAAGGAAATATTTAAAATAATCTCGACTGTTCATTAAATTATAAAATATAATCCCTGACCCAAAGCTGATTTATACTTGGAATAATTGAAACTGACCAATTATAACAACGAATCAAAGAACCTTTTATTGGATTATGGTTTAATAATTGGGAAAAAATTAATAATAAATTTTTGGAAAGGCCCTGCATTCCCAACAATCAAATGTGGAATATAGCAAATGTCGGAGACACTTCATTTGGAGAGATTGAGGCTTGTCCCTTATGGATATAGGGTTAGATCTCTTCAGATGTATTTGGTCTCCCATATATTAAATATTTGCAGGGTGTAATGGTTCGGCGCTGGCGCGGGAAACCTGACTGAGGCCTGGACATTTGAGTGGATGAAGAGATACGTATAAATAAATCATGAATATATCTATAAGGACGGATTATTGACGAATATTTTATTCTCCATCAAACCTCTTCATTATTCTTTATTCTATTCCTAATTTCTCATTTTTTATATCTAAATAAAAAAAATAAAAAATTTATATATGAAACACACTAGCTTATATTTAGAATGAATATAAAATATCATTAAGATTTATAAGAACATTGTTAGGTATTATTAGCATTTCCTAGTATTTTATACTTTTAAGTATATAAATTATATGCTTTTTTTAGGTACAATAATTTTAAATTTAGCGATAAATAAATATTGTTAACATTAGGAAGAAATAATAGAATTATATAAGATGTATACGAACTTTTTGTATCAATAATATCATAAAATTTGGTTTCTTATACTTAATAAAATTAGAAATAAAATGATAATTACTAATTGTACGAGTATAATGCTAATATTGTGAATGTATAGTAGTATTATGTATCTTTAATTATATAAAATACATAAACTATGAAATCTATAACTAAGGATAATACAGTATAAATAATTTATTAGTATGAATCAGTTATTAGGACTATGTGTGATTTTTACTACTGAAATATTAATGTATACTGGTTGTTATTTTGTTTCTATAAATTAATTAAATTTAAAAAAAAAAAAAAAAATAGGCTTCTGCTGGTAGGGTGCGGCCGGTGGATAGGCTCTCGGTGCCCTGTCGGGTTGTCCCCGAGGCCTGGTAGATACATTGGGATGGTGCCTGCTATACGCCGGTGGCCTCTGACCTGAGGATGGCGGTTTCATTAAGCCAACTGCTTTCGCCTCCTCATCCAGGTCTTTAACTGTTTAGGCAGGTCTTCCCCGAACAGTTGTCTCGGTGGCGGCGTAGCAGAAGCTTTACACAACCCCGCAAATTTTGGGTTGAGTGTGGGGCGGATGGAGCTCTTGCTGAAACAGTTGATTTCATACTGTGTGTTACACAGTAGTGCCAGTGCATCCTGTTGCTCCCCGTCATCTCTTGTCCCGTCTATGTTTCCGGCAAAGGCCGTGATGCCTGATGTCAACAATTTCAGGATTTTTTGAATTTTCAATTCCTGGGCCCTGATCCCGGGACTGATGTTACCCCAGATGAACGTATTGATGGTCGGGACATTAAGCGACACACAATTACCCGGGGCTTTGCTTTGTACTTATTGATAGCCTCCGTCAGCACCTGTTCCTGCAGCTGGTGAGTTGTAAGGTAATTAATGCTCGCCGCTAGTTTGGGCTGAAGCTGTTGCCCTGAATGCCCTGGTTGAGCAAATTTAGATACTACCTCTAGTAGTACTTCCTCAGGTATTTCTGGCAATGCTGGTTCCTGCGCCAACCCCCCCCCTACTTCAAAGTCAGCTAACTGCTGACTCCTGGCACTCCCCACGGACGAAGGAGAAATACTCGGTGGACCTGCTGTGTGTCTCCTAGATTCTAGGGACACCTGTTCTTGTTGGAGCAGGTCCCGCTCGAGCAGCTGCTCCATCATACGCTCCATCTCGGGCCATGTGTGACCCGCCGCCGTTATCTGCGGACGGCAAGTCGGCTTCCCCAGGTCTGGAGAACTACTGGGGCTTCTACCGTCGGTCCGCACCTCATCGATGTGATGTCTCGGGTACCTAGATAGGTAGTCGCTGCCTGCCGCTCCTGTGGGGCTACATGACCCCCGCGCGGACATGCCGCTAGTACGCCGTCTTCCGGACTGAAGCGGTCCGCCTCTCTGGTACGACAGCAGCGGTGACGAGTCGGTGCCGGCCCGCGCAGCGGGGCTCCCCGACATCCGTGCGGGCTTACCGCCAGTCCCGGTTATACGGGACTGAAGCAGCGCAAAGTCGCTGCCAGCCGCCTCAGCGGGGCCTGTATATACTGCCACCGGCCTGCGATCTGGCAGCCTGTCCCGGTGGTGAGTCGGTGCCTGCCGCTCCTGCGGGGCTCCCCAACTTTCCAGTAGGTACGTCACCGGTCCGCAATCTGGCAGACTTCTCCGGTGGTGAGTCAATGCCGGCCGCTGCAGCGGGGCTTCTCGACCTCGGTGCGGCTTTCCCCCTGGTCCGCCCTTTGGTGACCTGTAACAGAGGGGAAACAGAACGTGCCGTTGAACGAGGCACAGGTTTACGCACCTGTTTTCCGCTGGCCAGGTGATGTTTGGGCGATAGCGGTAGGGAGTCAGGGTCTTGCCTACCCTGCTCCCGCGCGGTGCTCCGGGAGAGTCGGGCCCTGCCAACTGAACAGGGCTCCCCAATTTCCGCGTTCTTTTCCCGGCCCACGGAGCGGGTGCTGCCGGTGTTGCGGGCAGCTCCGAGGATTTGGGAGGGGGAGGCCGCCTGGACTCCCGTCCGAAGTCCCGCGGCCCTTGGAGGCATGTTTCTATGGATGCACTTTCTTTCCTTCCATCGTTCCTGTAAGTAAAACAAGTCTCTTACAGGAACTAACCAACTCAAGGTTAGTTTAACTTACCTTGAGGCCTTTTTGAAGGTGCCGTTGGGGGAGCGCACTCCCCCCTCCAGCTGTCGACTGCAAATGCGAGCGACGATATGTCACTCATGCATGCTGGCGGGATCTTCACAAAATCACTCACGTGACTCCGAAGTAAAATATATGTTTGGAAATTAATTATAATGATAATTGTATAATTAATACAATCCCATCTGCTGGATTTGCATTAGATCCATCTAATGACCACAAGTCAGTATGTAAGGAGTATTTGTATGTTCCCTGATGACATTTAACAACTTATAGGAAACTATTACATCAGATGTGAAGACGGCATGGTGCCGTCCTGACTACGGATGCTTGTCTGTATGGAGTTTGCACGTTCTTCCCGTGACCGCGTGAGTTTTCTTCGGGTGCTCCAGTTTCCACCCACAATCCAAAGACGTACAAGTTCATTGGTTAATTGGCTTTGATTAAAAAAAGTAAATTGCCCTGGTGTGTAGGATAGCCCTAGTGTATGGAGATCACTGATTGGCATGAACACAGTGTGCCAAAGGGCCAGTATCCACGCGGATCTCTAAAAATAGTGCAATGTGCAACGTTGAGATAATGTGGATTTAAAAAATAGGCTACACTAAATAGAAGAAACAGTAAATGATTCAGACACGTCATTCTAATTCCAATAGGAATATATTGACTGATGAGATAAATTCAATAGCAGCAATTCTTAAGAGAAAGTTTAATCATTTTTCAATCTTAAAGTTTAGAATAAAGCTATTAGAAATCGCTGACATCCACTGCCAGTGATACCAGAAGCATATCTACATGGCACTGAAGATTTTATAAATCTCGATGTACAAAATGGGGTGTAGCATGGGAGTTTACATGAACGGTCATTACATTTTACTGTGTTCCATCAACTTTTTGGGAGGTACTGTTTGTCGTGCATGTCATTGAAATCACCTACTTGCCAGGTGCCAAATAAAAATGGATAAGTTGGTGGAAGAACAGTCAATTTTTTGGCTGTAGGAATTGGAGAAAAACTGGAAGATACCATTCAAAACCATGATAAAGCTATGGATGCATTTCGGCAGAGGTGTACTCAGGATGGAGGTGCGAAGCCTCAGAGTTAGGAGCATCAGAGTTAGGAAGTTGATTTTATTGCAGTGAGGTAAGGATTTGGAAAAAATCCAACCTAAATTAAAGCAGTTTTCGAGATGCTTACCCTGACAGGTATGGCAGGGATCCAACGTTTGTTGGGATTTTCTCAACGTCTGCATTAGTTTTTCTTTCATCCGTCAGGTAAGGTGAAACAGTTCAATGAGTTAACAAGGAAATGTACAGTAAACCCTTGCTATAATGGACATAGACATAGACATAGACATGGAAAATAGGTGCAGGAGGAGGCCATTCGGCCCTTCGAGCGAGCACCGCCATTCATTGTGATCATGGCTGATCGTCCCCTATCAATAACCCGTGCCTGCCTTCTCCCAATATAGCTTGACTCCACTAGCCCCCAGACCTCTATCTAATTCTCTCTTAAAACCATTCAGTGACTTGGCATTCACTGCCCTCTGTGGCAGGGAATTCCATAAATTCACAACTCTCTGTGTGAAAAAGTTTTTTTGCACCTCAGTCTTAAATGACCTCCCCTTTATTCTAAAACTGTGGCCCCTGGTTCTGGACTCACCCAACATTGGGAACATTTTTCTTGCATCTAGCTTGTCCAGTCCATTTATAACCATGGAGGTGTGGGGAAGGGGGGAGGGTGGGAGATGGTGACTGAATGCCTGCGAAAGCTGATTGCTCGCTATAACGGAGTGGAGAAGGGGTGGGGGGTGGGGGAGAGGGCAATGTTCAACCCAAGATCAGATGGGAAGCTGTTTGGGGGTGAGAAACACGGGGGGGGGGGGGGGGGGTAAAAACAACGGGAATTCAGAGCGCATGGCACCACACGCAGTACACCACCTTCACACTGCTGCTCTCTCCGCTCCCACAACCAGGTCATTGGGTAGCTGGCGGAAGTTGGGGATGGTGCAATGGAAGCCTCGGTCCGCTATAAACCAAAATCCATTATATAGAGATCGTTATTGCGAGGGTTTACTGTACAGTGCAATTCTGTGTAGAGTCCCAACAAATGGCACAGCAACAACTGTTTTAAGCAGCAGTCAGTGACACAATGGTCATCTATTATAACCTTAAGGTTTTGTGATCATTGAGAATGTGAGTAGGTTTGGTTATTTACTTTGTTCCTGAGAATTCTGTCTTTGTAAAAGCAGCAAACCAAGCAGTTCGTAAAATGTTTGTCCATTGAGTTTTATATGATCAGTTTATTTTACTCTAAATAGATGACAAATTGTGTCTGTAACAAATTCAGAGTCAGTTTTTTGCTAAAGTAGAATTTTTTTTTTGATAAATATTTTTATTAGTTGTAGAAACATATTAATAAGAAATGCTTATTAGATACATTCATAATATTATTAATATTAACATTTAAGACTTTATGTTTCTATACACTTTTTAATTTTTTTTTATAAAGTAGGAAGAGATAGAGAAAAATAATATAGAGAATAAGGAAGTGACTGGAGTATTAATCAATTATCCGTCATTGGAGATATAACCATGATTTATTATGCGTAGTTCTTCATCCATTCTATTATTCAGTTCTCAGTCAAGCCCTCGCACTGAGCCACTTTGACCCTGTAAATATTCAATATATGGAGACCATATCCCTCTGAAGAGATCCAACTTGTCCATTAGGACAAGCCTCAATCATTCCAGATGGAGTGTCTCCGACATTTCTGTATTCCACATTTTGATTGTGGGGGATGTAGGACCTTTCCAGAATTTTAGTATTAATTTTTTCCCAATTATTAAACCATAATCAATAAAGATTTTTTGATTCGTTGTTATTAATTGGTCTGTTTCTAGTATTCCTAGTATTATTAACTTTGAACTAAAGTAGAATTGTTACATATTCTTTGTTTTGAGTGTGGGATATTTCCATCATTTTCTCAAGGCCTTCACTTGAAGCCAGTGTAGGCACTCAATGCATTCAATACAAGTGGTCACAGGCCAGGGAGCAGTTCTTAAACGAACCTTTGAAAACAACCTCAAAAAATGGTTATGTCCTCCTGGAAATCTTTTATAGATTCATAGTGTCATGCAACATGGAAACGAGCCCTTTGGCCAATTCGCCAATGCCAACTAAGATGCTCCATTTAAGGTAGTCCCATTTAGTAAGTTTGGCCCATTTTCCTCCAAATCTTTCCTATCTATGTATCTGTTTAAATGTTTTTTGTAATGCTGTTATAGTACCAATTAAAACGATGGAACTCAGCTTAGAGTGTTTGTTTCAGGAATCAGGGAACTGATATGGAAACAATATTATTCACCATCAGAGCTGGTTGAGAGTGGTCAGAGCCTTGATTGTGGAGATAATGACTTGGGAGAGAATGCTGACATTGCGAGTTTGAGTCGAGAGCAAACTCTTCTAAACTTGCAAATTATGTCGCCACAGTGTGACAGGCCCTTTAGTATTGGAGACAGGATATCCTGTCAATAGAAGCCAGTGCCTACACTCTCACTCCGTTATAGCGGGCAATCGTCTTTCGCGGGCAATGAGTCACCATCTCCCACCCTCCCCCACACCTCCATGGTCCATTATAGCAAGGGTTTACTGTCCATTTCCTTGTTAAATCGTTGAACTGTTTCACCATACCTGACGGATGAAAGGCAGTAGCTCTACCACTGCGTAACCATGCCACCATTGTTGCAAATCATTAGACTCAACACCAACGTACCACTCGTTTTAAACATTACAGTTCCATGGCAAGTACTAATTTAAACTTGCAGTGTCTTCGGTCTCACAGATTAACTTCCAAAATAAATCTTTGCAAATCAGATAGAATATGATTTAGAAAATACTCTGAAATTACACACAGAATAATAGGGGACACTAATTAAGTTTCTAAAGAATTCTGAAGGAAGGAACTGCAGATGCTGGTTTAAACCGAAGATAGACCCAAAATGCTGGAGTAACTCAGCGGGACAGGCAGCATCTCTGCTGAGGAGGAATGGGTGACGTTTCGGGTCGAGACCCTTCTTCAGACTGATGGCAGGGGAGAGGGAGATACATAGATAAGGAAGTGTAAGATGTGAAAACTGGACAAAGGGGATGGAGATTAATGAAAATGTCGAATAGATCTTTATTAGTTGGGAGTAGGTATCAACAAATTAAACAGAGACAAAATGTATTGGGAGAAAGTCAGACTGGTTGGGGAACTGGGAAGGGAAAGGAAGGAGAGAGAGGGAAAGCAAGTGTTACTTGGAACTAGAGAAGTCGATGTTCATATTTCTGGGGTGTAAGCTTCCCAAGCGAAACATGAGGTGCTGGTCCTCCAATTTGTACTGGGCCTCAGTCTGACAATGGAAGAGGCCCAGGAATGAAAAGTCAGTGTGGGTAGACACAAAAAGCTGGAGTAACTCAGCAGGGCAGGCAGCATCTCTAAAGAGAAGGAATGGGCGAAGTTTTGGGTCAAGATCCTTCTCCTCTCTCCGACGAAATGGGTGGGGAGTTCTATTGACTTTGTTACACAT
Organism: Okamejei kenojei; assembly: GCA_035221665.1. Taxonomy (NCBI): domain Eukaryota; kingdom Metazoa; phylum Chordata; class Chondrichthyes; order Rajiformes; family Rajidae; genus Okamejei; species Okamejei kenojei. Next base: position 19,445,604 of record CM069148.1, on the reverse strand, counting down.
TTTATATTATCATGGACAATTGAACATATTAAAAACAAGGAAGAATAAAATCCAGCAAAAATATGCAGCAGAGAACATTGTTATTTAACTGTCAAACAATCCAAATTATATGTAAGCTCCATCTGAGACTCACCTCATCTTTCCTCATCTAGTATCATTTAATTATTGTTTCATTTATTTAGCCAGTCTCCCCTTAAATGCAATGTGTTATTTGCCTCATTAGACCACTGTCAACTTTTCCTTGACTATCATATTATTGAACTCTTGATTTAGAACCTGGGAATAATTTAGATGAATAATCTTTGGGCACAGCATGTGCAAAGCACTGAATTGGATAGGAGGAAGATTGACTAATGCAAAGCACTAAAATTATGATATTAGTAAAGGGGGGATAGAAACACCAAATTTAATTTGAAGGATATCCTGTGAATAGAGCTACAGGATTCTGTTCAGACAGTATATCTCCAATACTAAAGGGCCTGTCCCACTGGGGCGACATAATTTGCGAGTTTAGAAGAGTTTGCTCTCGACTCAAACTCGCAGCATGGTCGACACGTGGTCCAAGGAGGTCCTAGGAGGTCACTGGAACTCTCCTTCATGCTCGAGGGAAGTTCGTGCGAACTCGCGGCCTCAGTTTGGTCGAGGAAAATATTTCAGCATGCTGAAAATTTTTCCGCGAGTAAAAATTGGTCGGCATGGTTCTTTTGAACTCGTAGTGCAGTGGAGTGGGGTCTCTATGTAGTTATAGGCAGTCAAGGGCAGCCGTAGGCAATCTCCTTTGCTGACTGGGCATTTTAATTGGCTCATTGGAATTTTCAGGACCAAGGAAAAGCGTCCGGTAATGTTAAATGCCTGCTAAACTTTATTAAACGTTGTCTGGCTTCTTAAAAGTGTCTCCACTCCTTCTCCCCCCTTTTCCCCCCCCCCTTCTGCCCCCTTCTTCCCCCTTCTTCCCCCTTCCCTCCCCTTCTCTCCCTCTCTCTCCCATTCTGTCCCCCCTCCGCGCTCTCTAAAGGACTTACCGTACACTGTGCCAGCCGTCTTTTACCTTCCTGTTCATCACGGGTGTGAATTTCAGACAGCGCTCCCCGGCTTTCCCTGGCATCCACCTTTGCGATGTGCTTGTGTGTGTGCGTGCTATCCAGTTGGTGGAAAGACAATACATGATTACAATCGGGCGATTTACAGTGTAAATCATAGTTAAAGTAAGAAATTTTGCCGTAGGAGTTGCTGTATTTAAGAGTGTGGAGCGATTGTGATATGTGATTGTAGATCTACTTCTGTGGCTAGCATGCAAATAGTTACCTGGGTTGGGTGCCATCTTGGAGATGATCTAAACCTTACACACACTTCCTTCTACTTTTTGACCAAATTGACAAGAAATGTTCATACAAAGTTCCCTCACCTTGCCATGCTTATCCTTCCTCCTTACTATAATATTCCAATCATAAACTCTGATCTTGACACTGGTTAAAAATAAAATAAAGTGTGGATGCTGTAACCTGAAACAATAGTACAGTCTAGCTCAATGTCTGAATATCAATGTCATAATATCTGAAATATTATGGTCACTTTTCCCTGGAGATCCCTTTCTATAAAACCAATTAACCCTATCTCAATAGTACAATAAAATAAACTAACGTCATGAAAAATTGCCCCATGACTGTCTTAATTGTATTCCTGAGAAATGGTCTTCTGGACTCTTTTGAAAATCTTACACAAATGTTATTTTACTCTTGTTACAAGCTATATATTTTTTTCAATTTATATTCTGACATAGTACAAATTAAAACATCAGAGTTTATAAGAAGGATAAAACAATAATCGCGGAATATTTACAAAATAGTTTGGAGGAACTATTTTAGTTCTTGTTCTGAGAATTGAGATAAGGTTGTTAATCTCAAAAGAATTTTCATTGAGTTTGAGATTTATTGATTTAAATCTAAATTTAAAATTGTATGCATAAATTAAGCTTATTGTCAAGCATGAGTGATGAGTTGGCTAAATCATCCACATAGTACATTAAAGATTATTGTCCAGACTACATCTTCAACATGGTTCAGCTGGGAAACATTTGAGACATAGTAAAAAAAAGCCTTTGTTATAGGTGAACAAATGCTGTGCATTTGTCTTCTTGTGATACTAGATTTATTAGCACATAGTTTACTGAATGAACATTAAACATTTTGTTGTTGTGCATATAAGAATATTGTTGTACAAATGCTGTGCTTTTGTCACACGTCCCATGCCTGTTCCAATGCAATTCATCACATTCAGTCCATATCTTCCATATCCAAAGCCCAAAGATTGATGATATCTTGATCAAAGTCTATATAAGTATTATTGGGATTAGTGAGTGCAAATTGTCATCTGCCATTTATTTATGTTCACTAGAAGATTGGAAATTCCTCTGTATAATTTTGGAGGCCATAAATATGTAGATTGCTCGAGGATGTTGGGTGGAATGGGAAGGTGAGTTTCACCACTTGGTGTGTCTGATCTCTCATCATGCTATCATTGTGGTAGTTACCTATTCAAATTGCCTTTTTTTTCTTGTTAAATAGCACCTTTTCTTAGTAAAGCAATTTTCACAGGTGACCTACACCTGACTGGTCATTCAGTATGCCAAGTCACAAAATTAAACGTTCTCTGTATAGTGTCCTTGGATTCAGAAACCCATTCAATGGCTCCCAATTTAGCTGTGGATGTGTCACAATTATGCACTTCTAGTTTATACCAATATAATTTTGTAATTGGAATTTGTGTGTATTTCTCTCTGCAGTTACCTGTGGACAGATCATCAAACTTTTAACTACCTGTTACATATAATCAGTACTATATTTTTCTTAACAATTTTCTTTTTGATAGAATCTAATGATTTGTAACATCTGTGGAGTAACTTGTTTTCTTTCAAACTGTACAGTTTAAGACACAAATGCAGAGGCTACAAGCTTGAATAAAACACAAAATTCTGGAGTAACTCAGTGGGTCAGACAGCAATCTTAGGTCCATGTCCAGAAATTCTACCTCTCCTCCTGAGTTACTCTAGCATTTTGTGTTTTTCTGAATGGTTTGTTTTACATTGTCTGTATTTTCTAATATGTTACTCATAAATTCAATGCTCAGAGGGTGTCATTCTTAATGCACAGTGTAAATTGACTCCATTAATTTGTAGCTGATTAAATTTGGTGTTACTATCCCCCCCTTTACTAATATTATAATTTTAATGCTTTGCATTAGTCAATCTTCCTCCTATCCAATTCAGTGCTTTGAACATACTGTGCCCAAAGATTATTAATCCAAATTATTCCCAGGTTCTAAATCAAGAGTTCATTAATACGATAGTCCAGGATAATTTATATCGAAATTGGTGAGAATGTGGAACTCAGTAACACAGTGGTCAACTGAGGCAAATAACACATTGCATTTAAGGGGAGACTGACTAAACAGATGAAACATGAATTAAATTATACTAGATGAGGAAAGATGAGGTGAGTCTCAGATGGAGCTTACATATCATTTGGATTGATTGACAGTTAAATAACAATGTTCTCTGCTGCATATTTTTGCTGAATTTTATTCTTCCTTGTTTTTAATATGTTCAATTGTCCACGATAATAAAAAAATGTGTAACAAAGTCAATAGAGCTCCCCACCCATTCCGTCGGAGAGCGAAGGATCTTGACCCAATATGTTACCCATTCCTTCTCTCTAGAGATGCTGCCTGCCCTGCTGAGTTACTCCAGCTTTTTGTGTCTACCCACACTGACTTTTCTGTCTTGGGCCTTCTCCATTGTCAGAGTGAGGCCCAGCACAAATTGGAGGACCAGCACCTCATGTTTTGCTTGGGCAGCTTACACCCCAGTAATATGAACATCGACTTCTCTAGTTTCAAGGAACACTTGTTTTCCCTCGCTCTCCTTCCTTCCCCTTCCCAGTTCTCCGACCAGTCTGCCTTTTGCCCAATACATTTTGTCTCTGTTTGCTTTGGTTGTTGTATACTCCCAGCTAATAATGATCTATTCTACATTGTCCTTGATCACCATCCCCTTTGTCCAGTTTTCACACCTTACACTTCCTTATCTATGTATCTCCCTCTCCCCTGACATCAGTCTGAAGAAGGGTCTCGACCAGAAACATCCACCATTCCTCCTCACCAGAAATGCTGCCTCCAGCATTTTGGGTCTATCTTCGGTTTAAACCAGCATCTGCTGTTCCTTCCTTCAGAATTCTTTAGAAACTTAATTAATGTCCCCTATTATTATTATTTTTTTAAAAATATTTATTTTATAAGAAGCAATTGTACAAGGAGAAAGTAATCGACATAACAATTATACAATTTTCCTACAGCTTCAGTTTTAACATTTTATAAACAAATAAGTGAATCAGAAATAACAAAAAAAGGAAAGGAAGAAGAAAGGGAAAAGGAAAGAATTTCGAAAAAGATACGAAAAAGAAAGAAGACTCCTGAACTAACAAAGAAGTGACAAAAAAAGCGTAGATACAGTATATACCACTACCCTTCCCTACACCCACTCTGATTATTCTGAGTGTCATTTTAAGTGTATTTTCTAAATCATATTCTATCTGATTTGCAAAGATTTATTTGGGAAGTTAATCTGTGATACTGAAGACACTGCAAGTTTAAATGAGTACTTTGCCATGGACCTGTAATATTTAAAACGAGAGGTACGTTTGTGTTGAGTCTAATGATTTGCAACAATGGCAGCATGGTGGCACAGCGGTAGAGCTACTGCCTTATAGCTCTAGAGTCCCAGGTTCGATCCAGGCCATGGGTGCTGTCTGTATGGAGTTTCTACGTATTCCCCATGTCCTGCGTGGGTTTTCTCCGGGATCTTCATTTCCTCCCACACTCCAAAGACGTACAGGTTTGTAGGTTAATTGGCTTGATATAAATGTACATATGTTATAAAGAATTATCCTTAGTGTGTGAAGGATAGTGTTAATGTGCGGGGATCGCTGGTCGGTGCGGACCTGGTGGGCTGAAGGGTCTGTTTCCGCGCTGATTCACTAATCTAAACTTGGGTTGCTGTGTGTCATTATCCATGCTGCTGTGTGATTGCTCCTGGCTGTCATGAAGAAACAGGCTCACAGACCTGGTACACCATCAGTTCTGTAACATTATTAATTCAACAAAATCCCTGCAATTGCAAGCAGATTGAAGTGAAATATATCACAAGCATAGTACCTTTCTTTTCCTGTTTCTCTATTACAGTTCCTGAATCTTAATAGAAGCTTCTAGGTGCAGGTTAGTGGGACAGAAAAAGATTATATTATCACCACATTAAACTTCACCCAGAATGTTGTTGCTCTGTTCAAAGAGTAGGTTCTCATAATTAGAAGATGGGAAGGAAAAATCGTAATTGTTCAAGGAGATTGTTCTATGATTCTCGGCAAATAAGTGTGTGATCTGCCCCAGGACTGGTAGTCAATTTGTATTTATCCACTGTGAGCATGTAAATCAATAACAAAGGAAAATCATATATAATGAAATACCTCAAACAATTCTAGACTGCTCCATGGTTAGCGTCTAGCTCCTTTGCAATGTCACTTTAACCCTGATTACATAAGAACATAATAAGGAGAAGGAGTAAACAAAACTGAATCTTGGGTCAGCTCCGCCATTCAGCAAAATCATGACTTTGACACAACTTTCTCCTTTTTCCTTGTATTGCTTGAATCTCTTTCAATTCAAATGCCTGTCAATCTCTGCCTTGATTATCTTCAGACAACATTTCCACAGCACTTTGGGATAGAATATTCCAAAGGGTCACAATCCTCTATGAGAAGACATTTAGTCTTGCCTCCAGCTTACATGGGTGACACCATATTCGAAGCAATATCTTGTTCTAGATATTGCCCGAAAACAGAAAATTATTTTTAGCATTCCCACGTTTAATTCCCCTCCGAATCTTATACTTTTCAATCAGACCACCTCTCATTCTTATAAGCTAGAATAAAATCAGACACAACCTACTCAAACCTCTCCATATGTGAACCACTTCATCCCAGGAATCGACCTTGCTTACCTCCTTTGTAAGAACATTCTCCTTAAATATTGGAAGCAATGCTGTGTGCAGTATTCCAGGTGCCATCTTATCAGCACTCTGTAAACATGCCTCAAAACCTCCCTACTTTTATATTCCAATATCATTTACAATAAAGGCCTACACACCATTAGATTTTATAATTACTTGCTGTGCCATTTGTGCTCAATGCACACACATCCTGGATTCCTTTGTAAATAAGTAACAATTTGTTTTTTCTATTCTTCCCACCAAAATGGATAACTTCATATTTTCCTACATTATGCCAACTTCTTCACCACTCACGTAATTTATCTATATCACTATGCAGGCTCTTTATGGTATCTTCATTGCATACAACCTACCTATCCTTGTATCACCAGTGAATTTGGCCTCAATGCACTCACTCATTTCATCCGATCATCAATTTAAATTATAAATACATGGAGCCTAGCACGGATCCTTGCAGAAGGAAATCTGATTGCCATTCTGAAAATGAGCCATTTATCCCAACGCTCTGTTTTCTTTTAATCAGTTAGTCTCGTATCCATGCTAATGTTTTACTCACTTCTTATATACTATTGAGCAATTACTGTAACCTTTTATGAAGCACCTTATTTAATAGCTTCTGGCAATTGAAATAATTACATCTTCTGGTTGCCCTTTAAAAGAAAAGAGTATATACTCCAGTACTTCAAGCCAGCCCAACATATGTTCACGGGTGACCTGTCCCTGGTCACCTCTCCTCTTCTGCTTGTTACATCCTTGAGGAAATCTGGCAGATTTGTCAAACATGATTTCCCTTTCATGAAGCAGTGTTGACTCTGCTTGATTGTCCTGTCATTTCCTGAATGTCCTGCCATTACCTCCTTAATAGTGGGATGCAATCGGATTTACAGCTACACCAGTGACTGCAGACTCCATAAAGAAAAGTACAATTTAAGTCAAGGGCCTAATTCACGACCTTTTTTACTCGTGCACATTCTTCATCAGGCTAGAAAAACGGTGCGACCTACATGATGCCACGAGTACCTATGACTAGCATCACGACCTGCTACGACCTACCTACGACCTCCTACGACCTCGTGACGACCATGCTGCGAGTATGAGTCAAGGGCAAACTCGGCAGAGGTCGTGAATTAGGTCGTGAAAGTGGGACAGGCCCTTAATTGTAACCAATGCTATTAATTGTTAATTCATTTTAGTGTATCATAATCTTGTTATACCACTGTAGATTCCAGTGAATGCTACTAATCACTGGATGATGGAGAGTAAGATCAATTCACATTGTTGAAGGTGAAAGAGATGTCATGTTCAAAGAGTGGATCTGTTCTGACAAAGACTTCATTGTTAAAGCGGGATAAAATATAAAACCACAAAGTAACTGGGGAGATGAGGACGTCTAGTGGCAATGTTTTTGAGTCAAATATTTTGCCACAGTTAATGACTTCTAGCAGAACATTCAGTCTTCCAATGCTTATCCCATAGCTAAACCTTGCCAATGCTTTACCAGGGAGTGCCTGGCACTTACATGCAGAGGGATCTTTATATTGTATTGACCTCCTGCTGTGGCGAATCCTATGTGCTTTTGTTGATTGCTGTCAAGGAGGTTGTGTAGTGCACTAACCATATTTTGATTCTGAGTAGGCTGTGCTTGGTGCACCAGTTCAGAAATAGGTTTACAAAATTCTGTTCCTGACTTTGGAGTGATTGATTCATAGAATCAGAAAACCTTACTGTGCAGAATGGAGCCATCCAGTCCACCAAATCGATGCCAGTCAAAAAAATGCCCTTATATATCAAGAGCTCTTAAATTTGAGGGTAAATTTGAGGGTTACACCACTTGAAGTGCGTAACGAGGTACATTTGAAATATGTCAGACTTGTCTTCTACCATTACTATTTCAGGCAGTAGGTTCCAGATCCTCACAGTTTCCTGGGTGAATGATCTCTCCAATCCTTTCCCCCTGTTGGAGTAAAACTCCAATAATCCATCACCCATGGGACTTTGGTTGTAATGTACAAGCAGATTTTCCAAACTATTGGAGTTTACTCTTTTAACATGAAAGTATTTTTATCTTCCTTTCCCTTTAGGGGGCGCCGTCCTGTATGGATAGGGGGCGCCGTCCTGTATGGGTAGGGCTGCCCAGCCTGCAGCTGTCCGTTTTTTCATCTTTTTTTTATTTTTAGTGAGTTAAAGTGTTTTGTCTTGGAGGTTTTAGTCTTTTTTATGTGGGGGGTGGAGGGGGGGGGGGGGGGGGGGGAGGAAGAGGGAAACTGCATTTCTCAGTCCCTACCACATCGCGGGGCGGCTTTCCACTAAGCGGCATCTCCGACCCGTCCTCGTGGCCTTCCATCGGGGTCTGGAGCGCCGTTTCCTGAGGGGACCAGCCAGAGCCTCGGCTTCAGCGGCGGCACAGTGCTGGAGCGCTATCGCAGAGCGGAGCGGGCGATTCCTTGCCCGGGTCGTCGCGCAGGAGCTCCGATGTGCCGGGACCGCCGATTGGAACATCGCGGAGCTGCGGGTCTGTGGAGCAGCCAGCTGCGGACGGCGGCGCTGACCTTAAACATGGAGCCTGGGATCTCTCGCCGAGATCGCCAGTGGTAGAGCTCCATCCAGCGCGGCCTGTTGACTTCGGAAACCGAGGTCTCCAGTAAAATGCGTCCGTTCCAGGCATCCCAAGCCGCTGAGAGGGTTCTCCCGATGCCGGAGCACCTTCACCCGGCGAGAAGGGCTTGTAACATCGGGCCCCGTAGCGGCGGCTGCGGAAGCCTCAATAGGCCCGACTATGGGTGGACAAGGGGATGGGGACTGGACTTTGTTGCCTTCCCTCACAGTGGGAACCATTGTGGGGGGGATGTTTTATATGTTTACATTTCTTTACTATTGTTATGTTTGTATTTTTTTTAATGTACTGCGATGGCAACTTGAATTTCACTACACCAATTGGTGTATGTGACAATAGATGAACCTTTGAACCTTTGAACCTTTTATTCATCAACAAATAATAAAGTTTTCAGTGCACCCAGTAAGGGGCAGCACGATGACACTGTGCTAGAGCTACTGCCTTACAGCACCAGAGATCCAGGTACGATCCTGACTATGGGTGCTTGTCTGCACAGAGTTTATACTTTCTCCCCGTGACCTATGTGGGTTTTCTCCAAGATCTTCGGTTTCCTTCCACACTCCCAAAACGTACAAATTTGTTGGGTAATTGGCTTGGTATAATGTAAAATTGTCCCCAGTGTGAGTAAGAGCAATGATAATGTGCGGGGATCGCTGGTCAGTGCTGACTCGGTGGGCCAATGTGCCTGTTTCCGCACTTCATCTCTAAACTAAAATAAACTAAATAAAGAGGAACCTGATCCCTGGTGAATTTAAGGTGAGCGTGGGAACAGAACCTAATGGGTTTCATCTTGGATGACTGGAAGAGCGGGCTGAGTACATGGCTTGAGCCAGAGACCAAAATGCTTGTGTGTTTCAGCTCCAGATACTGGCTTTGGCTTCAAAGCTATCCATGTTCCTGACCCAGTGTTCCTGACCCTGATCCTCACTTGGACAATACTCCTGGTTTTACCTGACCAGCATTGTGGATCCATGGATAGCAATTCTTCAAAACATTTTGAATATTTTCATGTTTCATGGAGGATTGATTCGTTCAGAGCGGCATGGTGGTGCAGCAGTAGAGTTGCTGCCTTACGGCGCCAGAAACCTGGGTTGGATCCTGGTTGCAGGTGCTGCAGCCTCTACGGAGTTTGTACGTTCTCCCCATGACCTGTGTGGGTTTTCGCCGAGATATCCAGTTTCCACCCACACTCCAAAGATGTACAGATTTACATGTTCATTGGCTTGATATAATTGTAAAATTGTCCCTAGTGTGTGTAGGATAGCGTTAGTGTATGGGGATCGTTGGTCAACTCGGACTCGGTGGGTCGAAGGGGCCGTATTTCAAAACCAAGCTAAACTTTTGCACATGTGTAACTATGGCTTAGATCACCAATGATCGGTGACACCCAACTTCGAGGCATTGGTGTTTGTAGTAGTCCAAGCAAATCTGACGATGGAAGTGCTGTACCCCAGTGCAGTGCTGAACTACTATCTACCTCTCTGATGTCCCTCGGACTATCCTTGACTGGACTTTGCTGGCTTTACCTTGCATTAAACTTTATTTCTTTATTATGTATATATACACTGTAATGGATTGATTGCAATCATAGAAACATAGAAATATAGAAAATAGGTGCAGGAGGAGGCCATTCAGCCCTTCGAACCAGCACCGCCATGTATTGTGATCATGGCTGATCATCCCCAATCAATAACCCGTGCTCCCCAATCAATAACCTGTGCATGTATTCTCTTTCTGCTGACTGGTTAGCATGCTACAAATGCTTTTCACTGTACCTCGGTACACGTGACAATAAACTAAACTGAACCATATCTACTCATCTGCATCCCTTTACCTTGAGTGAGTGCAGAAAATGCTACGCTTTAATATGGTACTACTTTGAAAATAAATTAACATGTGTAAAGCATTAACATTGTCTCACCTGCAAGTTGAGAGACTTTTATTCTGTCCTCATTTCTTGCTGTGCCGGTGGTTTGCTTCAGTGGATTGTGTCAAAGGAGCCGTATGCTACAATGAACACTTTCAGTTTTGAGTTGACTGGGCTTCATGCACCAATAGAGAGGCAACTTCAAACTGTGTGGTTCCAGACCTGAGAATGTTTCATGTCAGAGAGTTGAGCACGAGAATCATAGGGCACAGAAACAGGCCCTTCAGCCAACTCATCCATACCAACCAAGATGCCCCAACTAAACGAATCCCATTTGCCCAAACTTTGCCCATGCCCTTCTAACCCTTTCTTATCCATGTACCTGTCCAAGTATCTTTTGAATGTTGTTATTTTACATGGGACTCATAAGTTTGTGATACATTTACTGGAGCCGGGCTCATATGTTAACCTTGTCAGAGACACAACGTCCTCTGGTTCTTGATTCCCCTACCCGAGATAATAAATTCTGTTCATTCACACTATCAATTCCTCTCATGTATTTGTACACAAATATAAGATCACTTCTTAGTCACATGCGTTCCAAGGATTAAAGTCCTGGCTTGTCCAATCTATGCCAATAGCTCAGGATCTTAAGTTCCGGCAACATCCTTATGAATCTCCCCTGCACTCTATCCTCTATAGATTTCTTCTCTAGCTTCCCATTGTGTCCTCAGATATATGTCATCCAGGCCCGAGAGATTTATTTTACCTTCACATGCTTTAAGACATCCAGTATCTCCTCGACTGTAATATGGGCTGTCCTCTTGGTATCTCCATTCCCTGCCCAAGTTTTTATACTTCATGTCTTTCTCCACAGTAAAAACAGAGGAGAGTTACTCATTGAAGACACAGCCCATCATCTGGGGCTCCTCACAGTGATGATATAGATGTGATTGTGGAATTCTAAAGTGTATTTTAACAGGTTTATTGTGTGTTTGGTATAAAATATAAAATATTTTGGTATAAAATATGAAAGTAGATATCTCAATCTACTAAGATTTCCCCTCCAATTATTTTCCTTATAACCGTGATTAATCCCCCACATTGACTTTTGATATTTCATCCTGCACAAGAATATGTGTCGGAACATGCCTCATTATATTACTGACTCAACTCAACTTCATTTTGACCAAATTTCTTGCTATTGAGGGAGTGCAGCGTAGGTTCACAAGGTTAATTCCCGAGATGGCGGGACTGTCATATGCTGAGAGAATGGAGGGACTGAGCTTGTACACTATGAAATTTGGAAGGATGGGAGGGGATTTTATTGAAACATATATGATTATTAAGTGTTTGAACACTCTAGAGGCAGGAAACATGTTCCCAATGTTGGGGAAGTCCAAAACCAGGGGCCACAGTTTAAGAATAAGGGGTATGCCATTTAGAACGGAGATGAGGAAACACTTTTTTACACAGAGCGTTGTGAGTCTGTGGAAATCTCTGGCGATGGAGGCCTGTTCTCTGGATACTTTCAAGAGAGAGCTAGATAGGGTTCTTGAAGATAACGGAGTCAGGGGATATGGGGAGAAGGCAGGAATGGGGTACTGATTGTGGATGATCAGCCATGATCACACTGAATGGCAGTGGTGGCTTGAAGGGCCGAATGGCCAACTCCTGCACCTATTGTCTATTATCTATTATCCTCTCAGGGTCAAAGAGAAATACTGAACTAAGATCTGCACGTTCAGTGTCATTGAATAGTGTGGCATAATAGTTGGGAAGCAGATGAACTTATTAAGAGTAATTTTTGGATGCACAGTTTTTTAAGCGCATGGAAGTAGATTCTAAACCAGGATTAATTGTTCAATCTGCATTTATCCTCTTTTGAGTTACACACCATGAGTAGGCACTGACGATAAGACGCAGGAGCTCCTGTGTTGTTATTGAATTAATCCAAGCTTCATCTGATATTATCTGCAAATGCTGTGCGTGGGATCGCCTGTAAAAGAAATGGGGAAAAAGACAAATTAATAGTGAAATATGTATTTCGACCAAAAGTCATAAAGTGCAAACATATTCAAGTGAAATAGATGTATAACATGGCACTAGTGTTTTCCCCAAGACATATTCTAAAATAAAGATAAATCATCAGAGTTTTATCAGATTCTTCAAGTGAACAGCATCACAGGAAAGTGAAGGAGAAAAGTCAAATCATCACCACACTAAATTACATTTGAAATATGTTGTTACTGTCAAAAGCAGACCTGTTGTGGCCCAAAGTGTCAAAGTCAGAATAAAATGGAACGCAGCAACAATGATTAGAAAGGTGAATGATCGTGAATCTCACGTAGAGAATTTTGTCACAGTGAGAATCTAATCAGTTGCTGCCGGTTGCCTCGAGGCTTGACCTGTGGTGCGATAAGTTGATCCCTATGTAATGCTCACAAACATCTCACCTGGGAATGCTTTCACACTTTGATGTCGAGAATTTTTAAATCTGTATTCATACTGCTCTGTCCTAAGCCGTTGTGCTTCATTGGATAGAATCAAGGGAGCTGACTGCTGCAAGGAGCACATTTCTGAGTTGGCTGTGCTAGCCACCATGTTTTATTGAACTTTACACTGCACCGAATCTTATTGTGGAATAGTTAAGCAGACCCTGCAAAGGCAGATTTTACATTATCACCGAAGACGGTTGTGCCGTTAGGTTAGCTTGATGATTTATTCCATTCTTTTCAGAATATCCACCGATACCAGAGCACCAGCTTGTAATTGCCTGAATTTACCTCCAAGTTCATTCACTTCCACTGCCTCTCACTGTCTAAAAACAAAGCAAACCATTGGAGATGCTGGAAATCTAAAGTAAAACAGAAAATGCTAGAAACACTCAGCGAGATATACAGAAGAACATTTGAGGAGAGAGAAACAATCTTAATGTTTTGGGTCTGAGACTCTTTGTCAAAGCTCTGCTATGCTATTTTGGGAATGGGGTAGATAATGAGAACCATTTCCCTATGAATGTTTCCTGCATTGCAAAACTTCTCTCGCAATTCTGAGTATAATCGCGATTTGATAATGTCAACAGAGATCTCGCCAAACCTCTTTGTTCAACCAAAGGCATTGGATGTAGATGAGATAATTTGGGCCTTGACATTTTCAGAATCCCTTCCTTCCTCTATCATGGCCACCTTTCACAACTTGGTAATTCATCCCGTCGACAGCAGCTTTCAAGATCCAATGTCAAGAAACATATTTGTTACTCTGAAATTTGTCTACCAAATGTAAATTAATGTGATATGGATGGAGCTTAGACATAAGAAAGGTGCAAGCACTTTAATGGGATTGTACTGCAGGCCTCCCCCAACAGCAAGCAGGAGATGGAGGAATAGATATGTAGACAGATTACTAAAAGGTGCCAAAACAACAGGTCTCAGTGGGTGACTTTAACTTCCCCAATATTGATTGGGACTTGCACAGCGTCAGAGGTTTAGATGGGGCAACATTTGTGAGCTGTATCCAAGAGGCTTTTTATGAAAGAGTATATGGACAGTCCAACCCAAGAAGGGAACATACAGGACCTTCTATTGGGAAATGAACATGGGTAGGTAACTGGTCATAGAGTCATAGTCATAGAGTATGAAAACTAGCCCTTCAGCCCAATTTGTCCACACGTCCCAACTACACTAGTCCCACCTGCCTGCGTTTGGTCCATATCCCTCCAAACTATCCATGTACCTGTCTGTTTCTTAAACGTTAGGATAGTCCCAGCCTCAACTACCTTCTCTGGCAGCTTGTTCCATACACCCACCAGCCTTTGTGTGAAAAAACATGTGTAAAGCATTAACATGGTCAGATTCCTATTAAATCTTTTAATCCACTCTCAGATTCCAATTAAATCTTTTCCCCTTCACCTTGAACCTATGTCCTCTGGTTCTCGATTCCCCTACTGTGGGCAAGATATTCTGCACATTTACCCGATCTATTCCTCTCATGATTTTATACACCTCTATAAGGTCACCCCTCATCCTCCTGCGCTACAAGGAATAGTGTGGAAGAGCATTTTGGCAATAGTGATCACAACTTCATAAGGTTTAACATTGCTTGGAATAGGCAGAACACTGGACCTTGCAGGAAAATATTACATTGGAGTAAAGCAAGCTGCAACTTTATCATGCAGGGACTCAGGAGGGTGCACTGGTAGCAATTGTTATTGGGTAAGTTTACATCTGACAGATGTTTAAAGACATTGATCATAGTTCATATCTGGCATGCTCCAGTGAGGAGGAAGGATAGGACGGCAAAGATGATCCCAAGATGAGCCAAATAAGAATAGGTGATGTTTCAGGTTGAGACTCTTGTTCAGTCAGGGGAGAGGAAAACTAGAAGTACAAAAAGGCACAACGAACTAAAGAATGAAAGGTGAAAAGAACAAATCAAGTAAAGGTGGATCTTTAAAGGATGATCAATGGTGGACCTCACAATGGTTCATTGTTGGCAGTGGACGAGGTGATAAAGAGGAGACGCAAATAGTGGAACTAGTTGGACGACTAGGGTAGGGGAGGGCGGAGAAAGGGGGAAAGCATAGGTCACTTAAAATTAGAGAAATCAATATTCATACCATAAGCTGCCCAAGCAAAATATGAGGTGCTGTTCCTCAAATTTGCATGTGGCCTCACTCTGACAGTGGAGGAAGCCCAGGACAGAAATGTCAGTATGGGATTGAGAAGGGGAGTTAAAGTGTTTGGCAACCGGGTGATCGGGTGGGCCAAAGCATACTGAGCGAAAGTAAGCATACCGAGGTGACCAGCGATATGATCACCCAGTCTATGCTTGGTCCTTTCAGGTGAGACAGAGGTTCAATTGCATCTCATCCAGCCTCATCTACCGTATCCGCTGTTCTAGGTGTGGACTCCTGTATATCGGGGAGACCAAGGGCAGACTGGGCGATCCTTGTCCTACGCGATCTCTCGGATTGAATAGGTATCTTAAAAAATATGTACCAGTGTAGGGCGATGGATTGATCTAACATCAAAAGTGTCATGGCATGCCATATGAGGAGCTACTGTGCACACCTGTTCTGATCTTTTTGAAAACCATGATGACTTTTGTTCTTTTCATTAATGTGGGTTATGAATAGGCTGATATTTTACTTCGGAGTCACGTGAGTGACTTCGTGAAGAACCCCGTACAGCCGTTCGTGCGTCATT
Source organism: Okamejei kenojei (assembly GCA_035221665.1). Lineage (NCBI taxonomy): Eukaryota > Metazoa > Chordata > Chondrichthyes > Rajiformes > Rajidae > Okamejei > Okamejei kenojei. The sequence continues at coordinate 19,429,858 of CM069148.1, read as the reverse complement.
ATGTCAGACGCTTTCGTGCAGACGACTGTGGAGCAGCGCAGCTCCTCCAACGGTAAGTCTAAACAAGTTTCAGGTAAGTGCTATTTCTTATCTGTTCTAGGTTTCCTTCAGGAACCTCCGGGATTCTCGCGAGATGAACCAGCCTAGGGCTTTGGGGGGAAACTCCGATCGCGGGAGCGGGGAGCTGGCGAATGTCGGGTTTGCGATCAGGAGTCACTGATAACGCGGTCAGTGACTCCACATGTTGAGTTCCCGGGGAGGGGATACCCGAGAATAGTGCGGTTCCAGACTGCAGTAGTCCCTAGGGGATGGGGCTTAACGGACCTGAACCAGCCTGGGTTCCCGGTGGATGGGAAACTTAAGTATATGCGGTTCCCAGACCGGAGTAGTCCCCAAGAAACGGGGTTTAATTCACGTAAATGAGTAGCCCGGGTGCCCGGGGATTGATTCCCGGGGAGGTGAAATTCACTTATGAGGTTTCCTAACCACAATAATCCCCAGGATATGGGGACAGCTGCCAAAATAGTCAGAGTAATTAAGAAAGATTTGGTAGGTTCACCTATGGGAATGAATTTAGAGAAACTTCTTTAGGCAGGAGGTGGATCAGTAGTAAAGTTTATGGCAGTGGCAGCCTATAGCAGAGGCTGAGCCAACAGCACCTTTGGGAAGGGCTGCATCATGGGAATGCCAAGCTATGGCAGGCTAGCCTATTGGAGAGGTTGTGCCTGCAGTACCTTTGCTCAGGACTGCTCATGGGGATGCCAAGCTATGGCAGGCTAGCCTATTGGAGAGGCTGTGCCAGCAGTACCTTTGCTCAGGACTGCTCCAGGGGAATGCCAAGTTATGGCAGGCTAGCCTATTGGAGAGGTTATGCCAGCAGCACCTTTGCTCAGGTCTGCTTCATGAAAACACCAAATCTATGGCAAATACTGGCCTATGGGAAAGGCCGCGCCAGCAGCACCTTTCTTCAGGGCTGCTTTATGGGCGCCAGCGGTACCTTCTTCCGGGCTGCTTTATGGGAATAGCTGTTTAGTAGGGTATTCCCCATTTACAGTGAACATGGGGGATGAGGGGTCTTTGTTAGGATAAGGCAATATAACATAATCTGTTAAGTCTTAAACTATATTTGAGAAATTGGGCTCCTCCATCCAGCTAGATTAAGTCTATCAAATAGACTTGTAGGATGTTGGGATTCACTTTTAGGTATTCAATTGGCTGTGATGCCGGCCTTGGCAACAGATGGCAGTCAATAAACTCTGGTAACAGGTTTACTAGTCGTTAGATTAATTGTTAATAGTATAGATGTGATTCAGCTGTGCAAGTAAGACAACTTATCTTGTTAAATGGTTAACTATTAAGTGCATTATAGGTCATTGTTAACACACCTTGTTTCTCCAGGTGAAATTCATAAAGTCACAATGATGGAGAAACAGTATTCATTACTGCTCCATTTGTTGTTCTGTAATATAATCTTTAATTATATTACAAAATGGTGCTGATGGCCCTAAATAGGAAATTGTGTCAGCAGCGCTTTTTAGCAGGCCTGCTTAAGGTCTCCCTCATGTAGGAGGAGAGCATGCTGCGTCAGTATTATTCTGATGCTGGGGCCATGGTAAAGTCGGCGTATTGCTGAAGCTGTGCTAGCAGCACCTTGCATCAGGGCTGCTTAATGGCTCCCTCATGTAAGAGGAGAGCATGTGGGATCGGTATAGTCTAATGCCGAGTCTGAGGGTATAGCCATAGAGCATACCCAAGGGTTTCAGGGCATATGCCCAGAGGTCTATGCCTGGCCAGAAAGTTACCATCCCAAACACATATGCAGTGAATACCGCTCTAAGGGGGACATTACAGTTGGCCGTCAAATCTTCCATTCAGGTAAGATCTTTCCATAGGCGAAACCTGGAGGACAAAGCACAAGCTTTTGGAATGAGCAAGGTTTCATAGTTTTGGTATAATGCACCCCACGTCTTTATTGGCAGTAAGCGGTTCACTGAAGTTGGTGGCAGCATGAAGGCTGGCCAGAGGTTCCACGCACTGTACCTGTGCTACTCTACAATTAAGGGACACTTACAGCTTGGTAAGGTGTACACTTAGTTATACATTACAAATGATTGAGACATTATCAGCTAATTTGAGGGGTCTAATCATGTAAAATGGTTTGTTCTAGCTTTTCAAGCAGGTTAGTATTGCGCAGGTTCAGTAGAAGGACCAAGATTGTCTTACAAGACCGGTTCGGAAATCGGGCCACAGTTGCTGTTTACAGTAGATACCAAGTTGCAAATATCATCTTGAGTTTGGAGATGGAGCAGATTTGCAAAAAATGTCTGTTGTGGGTATCAACTATCTATAGTCCCTACAGGCATTGTATGAGTTATAGTGATTGGACAAATGTGCATACTGTGATGCTCAGGTTGATACATTATGATGATGGCATATGTTAGTCACGAGGGTGCAATCAGTTAAAGACCCACGGAATGGTTACATATCTTGTTGTCACAGGAGAATCATCAAGTATATGTTAATGGCAACACAGAGTTGGTGTTGAATTAGACTATTATGAAATTCTGGTTAATGGAACACCTAACATGGTTTCATGTTTATTTCACTGGTTGCAAAATATGTGGCATTACAGTGGTGAAAAATACATTTTCGCTAAAAGAGTAGGAAGGCCTTTTATGGCTCCCTCCATTTTGCTTATCAATTGAGGTTTCAAATAAAGTCATTAAGAGGCCGCTTAAGGTTCCTATTGAGTGATTATGCAAATTGATTCCTGATTTGTTGCGAATAATATAACCTTATTTGGTTATTTTAAACGTAATTTGCTGGTTCAGCCAAAGGCTTGGGAAATCAGTTACATGATAAACTCAAATTATGTTCTGCAGGTTTAATAAACTGCCCTAAGGTTTGGGTTGTTACATCTATCCTTCTATGTGTTCAAAGTGTTTGCATAGCACCAAAATACAGAATTTTCTTTTCCAGGAGATGAAAGAGTTTGTTATGCTTATGCTCCATGGAAAATGTTATTGATTGCTGATGTTTCGAGTTCATGCTAAATGATCGTTTGTTAATTATGGAGTTATACGCCATTAATTGGGTTATCAAGGGGTAGGATATCTTCAACATAGGTCCCAGGACCAATATAATGCCATATGCAACGCTTACATTTGTGAACACTATTTCACCAGGAGGCTGCAGCTATATCCTTAAATTTGGCTGGAGTTTATTAGGTAGTTATCCTTCTGGCACTGGTTTAGTGCAGCAGGTTCAGTCGCTACATAATTGTGATGGTACAGGATGATAACGCCTGTAAATTATAATATATAATATTAAGTTATAAATACTTGAGCAGACCAGAAGGGGGTCAGGTTTCAAAATAGTCACAGGCATACCAGAGGACCTTTGATAAGGTAAGCACACATATATAAAACAATATATCAAGAGCCTTGGAGTTCTGGACTAGCAATGTTGTTAGTCACAAAAAATAAATAGATACATAAATAAATAATTTGGGAGAACTTATTGTCCAGGCCATTCTAGATGAGAAAAACACAGTTGTGTTATGTACTAATGGATTCTGATTCCAGATCTCATTACACCAGGGCTGTTACAACATCAGCAGCAAGGATATTTATGTTCCGCTGGGTCGCATTGTTACGGCTGCAGCATGGTCCAACGAACGAATCTCCAAACATCTGTAATGACCCATTGCTGAACCAGGGTTATTTGTTAACTCAATTTATGTTCTGGTTATATTTTCCATCTGGGTGAGAGATGGAAATATTATTGTTTCATTTAAACAGCATCAGCATGTATTACATCTATGTTATGACTGTATGCATTATGAATGTTTTCCCTTCATTTGTCAATGAAGCAGGTGTGGTTGTGTACACTCGTTTCACACGGCATGAAATCACAGAACTTTGAAGTCTTCACCTAGTCACTCACGTGACTCCGAAGTAAAATAGTAAGATTGAACGAGAACTTACCAGTTTGAAGTTTGATCTTTATTTTATGAGGAGTTGAGGGACAACATGCCCTCTGCTCCCAGCCCTCAGAGATCTCATCTGGTAGTTCTAGTCTTTGTTATCTTACCATTATACTTCAGTCATTATTATCTGTGATTTCACACCGTTGCTTTGAAGATTGACGCATGAACGGCTGTACGGGGTTCTTCATGTAGTCCCTCAACTCGACGACTCATAAAATAAAGATCAAACTTCAAGCTGGTGAGTTCACATTTAATCTTACTATTTTGACTATTTGTGATTAAGTCAGTTGTGTGCATTTTTGCTCATCGGCTTTCAATTTCACCAAATGAACATTGTCTAAAGAAGGGCAAAACAAAAAAAAAGTAAGGCTGGAAGGTTCACTGGGATAGAAAACATGATGCTTGGATCAAAGTAAAACTTCAATGATGATTTAAAGGGTAGTGGAGTTTACCTGGAATTTTATGTGAGAATCTTGCTAGATTGGCAGTATAGCAAGTCGCTGCCTGTCTCCATGGGACTCGTAAGTTTGTGATGCGTTTACTGGAGCCGTGCTCGTATGTTAACCTTGTCAGTAGTGTACATGGGAGTGCTTGGCACATATACAGCAAATAAATTTTGTTCTGCATTCATTTCATGCTGTAGCTGAGCTGGTGTGCTTTTTTGGATACTGTCAAGGTATTTTTATGCTGCGTTGGACACATTCTGCTTTTGGGTTCTTTGTGCTTAACATAGTACTTCAGAGCACACTCTAAAGTGAACTGCCTTGATCTTGGTTTGGCTTAGTTTACTTTAGAGATGCAGTTTAGAGACAGGTCCGTCAGCCCACTAAGTCCGTGCTGACCAGTGAAACCAGTTTCGCATCCTACACACTAGAGGTAATTTTCACGCAAAGGGTCCAAGAAATACAATCAGCGCTTGTACTTTCTTAGAAGTTTAAAAAGATTCAGCATGTCACCAAATATTCCAACAAACTTCTACAGATGCATTTTTGAAAGTAGCCTGACTGGCTTTGGCAATACATAAAAACATAGACATAGAAAATAGGTGCAGGAGTAGGCCTTCAAGACTGCACCGCCATTCAATATGATCATGGCTGATCATCCAACTCAGTATCCTGTACCTGCCTTCACTCCATACCCCCTGATCCCTTTAGCCACAAAGGCCACATCTAACTCCCTCTTAAATATAGCCAATAAACTGGCCCCAACTACCTTCCGTGGCAGAGAATTCCAGAGACTCACCACTCTCTATGTGAAAAATGTTTTCCTCATCTCGGTCCTAAAGGAATTCCCCCTTATCCTTAGACTGTGACCCCCTTGTTCTGGAGCTCCCCAACATCGTGAACAATCTTCCTGCATCTAGCCTATCGAACCCCTTGAGAATTTTGCAAGTTTCTATAAGATCCCCCCTCAGTCTTCTAAATTCTAGCGAGTACAAGCCAAGTCTATCCAGTCTTTCCTCATATGAGAGTCCTGACATCCCAGGAATCAGTCTGGTGAACCTTCTCTGTACCCCCTCTATGGCAAGAATGTCTTTTCTCAGATTTGGAGACCAAAACTGTACGCAATACTCTAGGTGTGGTCTCACCAAAACCCTGTACAATTGCAGTAGAACTTCCCTGCTCCTATACTCAATTAATGCTATGAATGCTAACATACCATTTGCTTTCTTCACTGCCTGCTGCACCTGCATGCCTACTTTCAATGATTGGTGTACCATGACACCCAGGTCTCGTTGCATCTCCCCTTTTCCTAATTTGCCACCATTCAGATAATAGTCTACCCTCCTGTTTTTGCCACCAAAGTGGATAACCTCACATTTATCCACATTATACTGCATCTGCCATGCATTTGCCCACACACCCAGCCTATCCAAGTCACCTTGCAGCCTCCTTGCATCCTCCTCACACCTAACACTACCCCCCAGCTTAGTGTCATCTGCAAACTTGGAGAGATTGAATTCAATTACCTCGTCCAAATAATTAATATATATTGTAAATAGCTGGGGTCCCAGCACTGAGCCTTGCGGTACCCCACTGCCTGTCACTGCCTGCCATTCTGAAAAGGACCCGTTTACTCCTACCCTTTGCTTCCTGCCAGCCAGTTCTCTATCCACATCAATACTGAACCCCCAATACCGTGTGCTTTAAGTTTGTATACTAATCTCTTATGTGGGACCTTGTTGAAAGCCTTCTGAATATCTAGATATTACACATCCACTGGTTCTCCCTTATCCACTCTGCTAGTTACATCCTCGAAAAATTCTATAAGATTCATCAGACATGCCTTTCATAAATCCATGCTGACTTTGTCTAATGATTTCACCACTTTTCAAATGTACTGCAATCCCATCTTTAATAACTGACTCTAGCAGTTTCCCCACTACTGATATTAGACTAACTAATCTGTAATTCCCCGTTTTCTCTCTCCCTCCTCTTTTTTAAAGTGAGATTATATTAGCTACCCTCCAAAAATCAGGAACTACTCCAGAATTTAAGGAGTTTTGAAAAATTATCACTAATGCACCCACTATATCTGTGGCTACTTCCTTGAGTACTCCGGGGTGCAGACTATCTGGCCCTGGGGATTTATCGGCCTTTAATCCATTCAATTTACCCAACACCACTTCCTGGCTAACCTGGATTTCACTCAGTTCCTCCACCTTATTTGACCCCCGGTCCCCTGCTATTTCCGGCAGATTATTTATGTCTTCCTTAGTGAAGACAGAACCAAAGTAGTTATTCAATTAGTCTGCCATGTCCTTGTTCCCCATGATCAATTCACCAGTTTCTGACTGCAAGGGACTTACATTTGTTTTAACTAATCTTTTTTCTCTTCACATATCTATAAAAAACATTTGCAGTCCGTTTTTATGTTCCCTGCCAGTTTTCTTTCATAATCTATTTTCCCTTTCCTAATTAAGCCCTTTGTCCTCCTCTGCTGGACTCTGAAATTCTCCCATTCCTCTGGTAGGCTGCTTTTTCTGGCTAATTTTTATGCTTCATCTTTCGTTTTTATACTATCCCTGATTTCCCTTGTTATCCATGGATGCACTACCTTCCCTGAGTTATTATTTTGCCAAACTGGGATGAACAATTGTTGTAGTTCATCCATGCACTCTTTAAATACCTTCCATTGCACATCCACTGTCAACCCTTTAAGAATCACTTGCCAGCCTATCTTGGCCAATTCACGTCTCATACCTTCAAAGTTACCTTTGTTTAAGTTCAGAACCCTTGTTTCTGACTTAATTATGTCACTCTAAATCTTAATGAAGAACTCAACCATATTATGGTCACTCTTGCCCAAGGGGCCATGCACAACAAGACTGCTAACTAACCATTCCTCATTACTCAATATCCAGTCTAGAATAGCCTGCTCTCTCGTTGGTTCCTCTACATGTTGGTTTAGAAAACTATCCTGCATGCATTCCAAGAAATCCTCTTCCTCAGCACCCCTGCCCATTTGATTCACCCAATCTATATGTAGATTGAAGTCACCCATTATAACTGTTTTACCCTTGTTGAACGCATTTCTAATTTCATGTTTGATGCCATCCCCAACTCCACTACTACTGTTAGGTGGCCTGTACACAATTCCCACTAGTGTTTTCTGCCTCTTAGAGTTTCGCAGCTCTACCCATATCGATTCCACATCCTCCAATCTAATGTCCTTCCTTTCTATTGCATTAATCTCCTCTCTCACCAGCAACGCTACCCCATCTCCCTTTCCTTTCTGTCTATCCCTCCTGAATATTGAATATCCCTGGATGTTCAGCTCCCAGCCTTGGTCCCCCTGGAGCCATGTCTCTGTGATCCCAACTATAGCATAGTCATTAATAGCTATCTGCACATTCAACTCATCCACCTTATTACGAATGCTCCTTGCATTGAGACACAAAGCCTTCAGGCTTCTTTTTACAACTCTCTTACTCCTTATACAATTATGTTGACAACTGCCCCCTTTTGATTTTTGCCCTGGAAACCCACCACCTCTTATTCTCTATTTATTTTGGGTTTTTTTCTTATTCCCCCCCTACATGTTGGGTCTGAGTGCTTTCTTTCTCTGCCTCCTGCCTCAGACCCTGTCTACTGGCTTTCTCTATTTGAGAAATTTGTTCAGCCCCCAACACATCCACTTTCAGTCTGAAGAAGGGTTTTGACCCAAAATGACACTCATCCTTTTTCTCCAGAGGTGCTGCCTGACCTATTGAGCTATTCCAGCACTTTTTGTTCATCTTTGGGATTTAATTTAGTTTAGTTTAGAGTTACAACTCAGCCCATCAAGTCTATTCCGACCAAATGATCCTTGCACATTAACGCTATTTACACACACTAGGGACGATTTACAATTATACAATGCCAATTATTCTACAAACTATTACGTCTTTGGAGTGTGGGTGGAAACTGGAGCACCCAGAGAAAACCCACGCAGGTACATCGTACAGACAGCATCAGTTGTCAGGATCGAACCCGGGTCTCTAGCGTTGTCAGGCAGTAATTCTACCGCTGTGCCACCATGCTGCCCATTGTAATACACACTGTAAATGGAGCAATGAAATGCATATTTGCTACTGTTTTCACAGACACATTACTCAACAACACAACAAATAATTTATTTTGTTATTGTTTACTGGATATTTAGTTTAAATAATACTAGGTAACCAGAACTGTACATTGGAATTGCCTGTAATGGCAATTTCAACACAATGGAATAGGAGAGGCTACTTTTTGTAGTAGACTCCGCCCAGTCCGTCAAGGGCACAACCCTATCCATCTTTGAAAGTATCTACCTGAGCTGCTGCCTCATGAAGGTGGCAACTTTGTAAGCTCCCTTTATGTGGCAACTATTTATATACCTTGGGTATGCAAGCAAAGAATTTCACTGTGACAATAAAATATTCATTAATTCATTCATCAACAAGTATCTGCTCCATGCCCTCTTGCTGCTACCATCGGGCAGGAGGCACTGAAGCCTGAAGTCACACACCACCAGGTTAAGGAACAGTTATTTTTCTACATTCATCAGGTTCTTAAACCAAACCATTATCTCCTCTCCACTCTTTCCCTCCCCTCCTCCCCTCATCCTACCTGTTCAACTGATCGCATCCTTGTATCCCTCTTGTTATCACACCTCCCCATTCAACAATGGACCATTCTGGACTTCACCCTTCCTGATGTCATCTGTTGCCGGCCCTGATTTGTTCTGGCCTCTCCTCGTCTCCAATTTATTTTCCAGAAATGAACACGAAAATCATTGAATAAAGGATTTCACATTTAAATGATGGGAGGAGAGATTAGTAAGAGGTCAGTTCAGAGTCTCGGTGCTGGGATCAGAGATGGAATAACTGTAAAATGTTCAGTCATGCCCCGTGAAACTGCAGAACAATAATGGCAACTGTCCACATCTACAAGTAATATCTCAAGTGAAAGGAATGTGAATTCCTTCATGACATGCTTCTGCATGACCACCAACACCATGCCTAGCAATACCCAGATAACATTCCCACAAATACCATCCTTCATCCGGGAAGGAGAGAAACGGAGGACTAACCCCTCGCCTCACAACTCATGCCCACTGAACGCAGACTGGGAAATGCGTGTTGACCTAGGCCTGAGGCTTTTGTTCCCAGTTGAAATTGCAGTTACCAACTTGCGACCAGACCTCGTTCTCTGGTCCAACTCCTGTCGCCGTGTTTTCATCATTGAGCTGACAGTCCCATGGGAGGAGGCTGTGGACGAGGCTTATGAAAGGAAAAAGCTTCGATATTCAAACCTTGCAGCAGAGGAGAGAGGTTGGAGGGTAAGGTTGTGTCCAGTGGAGATGGGGTGCAGGGGCTTTGTAGCCAGTTCCACCGCAAAGCTCCTGAGGGATGTATGAGTCAAAGGGCAGGCACAAAGGAGGGCAATAAAAGAACTTGCCAACGGAGCAGTCACTGGCTGTGGCTGAAGAGGAAAAATGCTGTCTGGGCTGCCACGTGACCATCTAGAGGCTAGCAATAAGACACACACCCAGGTCTGATCAACCTGTGGTGGGCCTGCCTCGACTGAGGGTGTCTTGTGATAAAAGGCCGAAACACCCAGTGACGTTGAGGTACACAACTGAAGATGTGTCTGATTGTTAGCAAAATTCACCTAGTGGTCATACCCAAGAATGTCAATTGTAGTGAAATCTTAGGGATTGTAACATCCAGTCCTAATAATCAATCAATCTGCTGTGCATTTGGGTCCAGGCTTCTTCAAGATGCTGCCTGACCCGCTAAGTTACGCCAGCACTTTGATTTTTTCTTATCCAAAGAAAAATATCTACCATTAGTTTGCTAAAATATTAATGGAGTCATGGATTTTGGATGACTTGGCTGGATATAACAGAGATTTTACGCAGAGGTTTTTGGATGTAGGTCAGTTTAGAGATACAATGCGGAAACATTTGGCCCACTGAGTCTGCACCAACCAGCAATCCTTGCACATTAACACTATCCTATACACAATTTAACATTTTTTTAATACCAAGTCTATTAACCTACAAACTCGTACGTCTTTGGAATGTTGGAGGAAGCCGATGATCTCGGAGAAAACCCATGCGATCATGGGGAGAATGTACAAACACTGTACAGACAGCACCTGTAGTCGGAATCGAACCTGGTTCTCCGGCATTGCAAGCCTGTAAGGCTCCTGTAAGGCAAAGATGTGATTTTTCAACTTTGAGAAACAACATATTGATTGCACACTGTGCTCTATTGTCATCACTTAAATTCTGTCGAGATTTTGCTGTCATCAACTGTTCTTCGTGAGGCAGAAGGATTCCAAAAGCACTTCAGCAAGATCATGTTTATTGTTTTGACTATGACCTGTCAAAACCTTACACCTGCCAAGTTTTATTTTAGGACTCAATTAAACCTGATTACTATAAATATGTTTCATTTCCAGTAACACAATCTAATTATACTGATTTTTTTTTTTTAAACTTTTTTTCTGAGCAGTTTGGTTTAATTTAAAATGGTTAGGTTCCAACACGATTTTACATGACTTGCCTTAGATGTATCAAATACTGACCAATGAAGCACATACTTTATCATCACAACCACACCATCTCTGCAAGGAATGTTTTAATGTTGGGAGACTGACACTTTGTACTCAAATTAATATAATTCTAGAAAATAACACAATTAAAACTGTGATATGAAATTATTTTGTTGGTTGGAAAACCTGTAACAAATGACCCATATCCTGACACTTTGAAGCCTTTTCAACATCTTGAAGACACAAGATGAAACGTGGTGCACCGCTTCATCAACACTCAAGAAGCTCAACATCCTTCAGGGGGGTGAAGCAGCATGCATTATGAGTATCCCATATTATCCCATATTATTCTCTGTATCACCATTGATCTGTGGCCATATACAAAAAGACTGCAGTTACTTAACTAAGCTGCATGACCCAAACACTTAACTTCAACCACCAAGGCACAAGGCATAAACTGCATGGAATCACCACCAAGTTCAGTTTCCTCTAAGTTGCGCATCTTCTTGATTTAGAAATACATTCTATTCCATGATGAATCTGAATCCAGGAACTCCTTCTCTTCCTTATTTGCTTGTTCCTGAAAGCCTGACTTTGTTAGCCCAGTCTGGGCTCGCCTCTAATTCCACACTCTGTAAACTTTAGCTAAAACAAAATTCCATCTTAATTTGCACCAAACCCTAACTCTTAGGACCTTCAGAGGTTTCTCCACTCCTTTGGTACTGGATTTTTTAATAATCGTGCCTTCAATCCTAAAAATATAAGAACATAACATTTAGCTTTTTCAGTATTTTGTTCGCCATTAGTAACTTTGTGGCCCAGATACATGGACCCAGGGTCTTCCAACATTCATGGATATCCATCAGCCTCAGCTATAACAATCGGGCACTAATGGTCATTTGCAGAGGAAAGTTCCTGAGGTTTCCCTCTCTGTAGGTGGATATATTAACCACATTTGAAATATATGGCTCGAATTTGTATAACATGTCCCCTAGTCTTTGCCACCCTAGTCTAACTTCTAATTCCCTAAATCTGATATAAAACTATTAAGTATTACTTTAATCTTAAAAAAATCAGGAGACCTAATCCTAACATTCATATTCTCCTAATTTGAATATCAGAATGCAGATTAGTTTACTTTAGTTTATTACTGTCAGGTGCAGTGAAAAGGTATCCTTACAACTATCTACCCAGCTATCAATCCAAGCCAATTAATTCCAAATGTTTCAAGTACTTGAGGATGTTCTAATCAGGTATTTGAATGGTTGTAGAATAACTACTTTTGTTCCAATCCTCGGCATTAAAAAATAAGTCGACAAACTAATACTTTTCATTACCATTACAATTACATTTTTATGATTGATGCATATGGATTCTAAATCTGAACATTTTGTCCTCCACTTAAAATACATCCCTATCCATTACATGTCTATTTATTATATTAAATTGAAATGCTGCTAGATTTTGTCACAACAATTGAGCCATCTTGTACAAGTTCAGGGCACATTTACCGTATTGTGTTCAGTTTTGGTGACCCTGTTATAGGAAATATGTTGTTAAACCGGAAATGGTGCTAAAAAGATTTACAAGGATGTTGCCAGGTCTCAGGGGCCTGAGCAATAGGGGGAGGTTGAGCTGGCTAGGACTTTATTCCTTGGAATGCAAGGAGTGGAGTGCAGGTGGGAGGAGGGGTGATATTTTAGAGGTGTATAAGATAATGAGGGGAATGGATAGGGTAGATGCACACAGTCCTTCACTCGGAATAGGGGAATCAAGAACCAGAGGATAAAAGTTTGAGGCGAGGGGGGGAAAGATTTAATAGGAACCTGAGGAGCAACTTTTTTACACAAAGGGTCATAAGTATCTGGAACAAGCTGCCAGAGGAGGTAGTTGAAGTGGGTACTATCGCAATGTTTTAAAAAAAAACATTTGGACAGGTACGTGGATATGATGGATTTAGAGGGATATAGGCCAAACCAGGCAGGTGAAACTGGTGTAGATGGAGCATGTTGGTCAGTGTGGGCAAGTTGGGCCATAGGGCTCATGTCCATGCTGTATCACTCTATGACTATGGAATATTATCCGCCCGGATTTGGACTGTTGTCTTCCAGTTCAACAGTTATTACGCTTGTTTTTTTTATTCACATGAAACTTTGCAGGCACAACGTGCTTCATATTTTTATGCTTGAGTTAGCTCATCATATCATTCAGCTAGTCTTTTGGTAAGGTGCCATCATTCCCACACTCACTTTTTCCACTTTCCACAGTCGTTGCATATCACTCCTCTTACAGGTGCAGAATGGGCTTAAGCTGAGCTGATCAGTCACAATGTTGGGTCCACAGTTCAGACATGCAGCTGCTCAACTCTGCAATTAACACTAGCTGAGAGTTGCAATTATTGAAATAAGCAGGCAGATCAAAACATGCCTGGTGTTGGCAACTCAATCAGTCGATGATCATTTATATCACATTGTTTGGTACTTTTAGGGTTTATCAATGTTTAGTTTAGTTTAGAGATACGACATGGAAACAGGCCCATCGGCTCACTGAGTCTGCACTGACCAGCGATCCCCACACATTAACACTATCCTACACACACTAGGAACAATTTTCTACTTTATACCAAGCCAATTAACCTACAAACCTGCATGTCTTTGGAGTGTGGGAGGAAACCAAAGGTCCTGGAGGAAGCCCACGCGGTCACGGGCAGAATGTACAAACTCAGTGCAGACAGCACCCGTAGTCAGGATCGAACCGGGGTCTCTGCTGCTGTAAGGCAGCAACTCTAACCGCTGCACCACCACCTTTAGATTATTTTCTTATTCACCTAGAAATCATAATTGTCTTTACTTCGTCCATACCATACATTAGAAGTTAATACTAATTAGAGGGTAAGCCTAAATTTAAAGACAGAATCAGGAAACTAAGCTGAACATATTTGTGGAGAAAAATAGTCATGGAGAAAATTAGAAAATACACAGAAACTAAATTAAAAATGATCCCAAGTGGGAAGGTAATACAATGATTTAAAGAGAAAACACTGAATACAGTTTCTAGAGGATTAACAATGGCCTGTATTCTTTATAATCGTTACTTTTTTGCAAAACTTTCATTCATTGAATGATGAACAAGGACCCCCAGATCACGTTGTACTTTGTACTTTCCCTTTTCCCAACGAGACTATTTAGTTCTTTACCTCTCCACATCATCGTCTATCTCTCGTTTCCCTTTTCGTTAACTAGCCTCGACCCAAAACATCACCCATTCCTTCTCTCCAAAGATGCTACATGTCCCGCTGCGTTACTCCAGCTTTTTGTGTCTATCTTCTGGAGGAAACATAGCAAGCAACATCAAATTGCTTCTTCCATCATGAAGGGAGTGATATGCTATTTCTGGTAATTATACATTAGACAATAGGTGCAGGAGAAGGCCATTCGGCCCTTCGAGCCAGCACCACCATTTAATGTGATCATGGCTGATCATCCCCAATCTATACCCCGTTTCTGCCTTCTCCCCATATCCCCTGACTCCGCCATCTTTAAGAGCCCTATCTAGCTCTTTCTTGAAAGTATCCAGAGAACCTGCCTCCACTGCCCTCTGAAGCAGAGATTTCCACAGACTCACAACTCTGTATGAAAACGTGTTTCCTCATCTCTGTTATAAATGGCTTACCTCTTATTCTCAAACTGTGGCCCCTGGTTATGCACTCCCCCAACATCAGGAACATGTTTCCTGCCTCTAGCATGTCCAAACCCTCTATAATCTTATGTTTCAATAAGATCTCAACTCATCCTTCTAAATTCCAGAGTATGCAAGCCCAGCCGCTCCATTCTCTCAGTATATGACAGTCCCGCCATTCCGGGAATCAACCTTGTAAACCTATGATGCACTCCCTCAATAGCAAGAATGTCCTTCCCCAAATTAGGGGACCAAAACTGCACACAATACCCCAGGTGTGGTCTCACTAAGGTCCTGTACAACTGCAGAAATACCTCATTGTTCCTATACTCAACTCCTCTTGTTATGAATGTCAACATGCCATTCACTTTCTTCACTGCCTGTTGTACCTGCATGCTTACTTTCATTGAATGATGAACAAGGACCCCCAGATCCTGTTGTACTTTCCCTTTTTCCAACTACACTATTTAGATAATAATCTGCCTTCCTGTTTTTGCTACCTAAGTGGATAATCTCACATTTATCCACATTAAACTGCATCTGCCCACTTCCCCAACCTGTCCAAGTCACCCTGCATTCTCATAGCACCCTCCTCACAGTTCACACTGCCACCCAGCTTTGTGTCAACTGCAAATTTGCTAATGTTACTTTGAATCCCTTCATCTAAATCATTGATGTATATTGTAAATAGCTGTGGTCCCAGCACCAAGCCTTGCAGTACCCAACTAGTAACTGCCTGGCATTCTCGAAGGGACCCGTTAATCCCTACACTTTGTTTCCTGTCTGTCAACCAATTTTCTACCCATGTCAACACTCTACCCCAATACCATGTGCCCTAATTTTGCCCACTAATCTCCTTATCAAATGCTTTCTGAAAGTCCAGGTATACTACATCCACTGGCTCTCACTTGTCCATTCTCCTAGTTACATCCTCAAAATTCCAGAAGATTAGTCAAGCATGATTTCCCCTTCGTAAAATATTTAACAGCATGCCGGAAATAGCACAACATAACTTAATAATTGGAGGAGATTTAAATTGTACATTAGATTCCTATTTAGACCGATCCACAAGACAAAGGAAAACCAAATCCCATTCCAGTGACTTATTAAATGCATATATGGATATATAATGTTAAAGATGTTTGGAGAGTAGAAAATCCAACTGGATAAGAATATTCATTTTATTCACCTGTACAGAAAACCTATTCAAGAATAGATTATTTTTTGGTTGACACTAAACTTATCTCACTCACTTATAATTCAAAATACCATAATATTACAATCTCAGATCACGCACCTTCAACATTTATGATTGAAATAAATGGTAAAACAGGGACAATGGAGATTTAATCCAAATTTAAAAAAACAAAGCAACTCAGGAATATATTATAGAACAGATTAAGATTTTCTTTGAAATAAATGATAAACTGGAAATATCCTCTTCCCTATTATGGGAAACATTTAAAGCATATGCCCCTGGAATTATGATTTTTTTTCTCAAGCATTTTATAATAAAAATAATCGGAGGGAACAACAGGAATTGGAAAAGGAGATTAAACAATTAGACACAGAGAATGCTGCTAATCCATCCATAACAACACATAATAAAATCGCTGCACTGAAATATAAATTAAATAAAATATACTCGGATCAAGTTGTAAAACTCTACCAATACACTAAACAATTACAATTTAAATTTGGAGATAAACCTCAAAAATTATTGGCTCGTCAATTAAGATGGATGGAGAAAAAATAATCCATAGGATTAAATCATATAATGGCGAACCATTAGTACAACCTAAAGATATTAATGAGAGATTTTTGCAATATTATAAAAATTTATATTCAGCTAAAACGACAGAAAACAGGATAGGAATAGAAGCATTTTAAAACAAATGTAATCTGAATGGGTTGGATTCACAAAATAGAGAATCACTAAATGCTGAAATTTCAGTAAAAGATCGAAGAATCTATCAGATCATTTAAAAAATGGTAAAACACCGGGACCAGATGGTATTGGCTCGGAATTTAATAAAACATTTTATGATCTGATTGCACCACATCTGAAGATACTTTATGAATACTGTTATACTCACCAGAAACTACCAGAAATGCTAAATGAATCTATTATAACACTTATACCTAAAATAGACAAAGATCTGGATGACCCAGGATCATATAGAGCTATAGCTCTTTTAAATACTGATCAAAAGATACTAACCAAAATATTAGCACAAAGACTTAGTACAGTTATTAATAAATTAATTCACCCCAATTAAACAGGATTCATACCAAAACGATATTCCTCATATAACCTGAGACAATTATACAATATTTACATTCGAAAAGAGGTATTAATAAAGACCTAGTAATTATTTCGTTAGATGCGGAGGAAGCCTTTGACCAGGTGGAAATGGTCTTACTTGTTTTCGGTTATGGAAACATTTAAATTGGGAGAAGTTTATTACTTGGGTTAAATTATTATACACTAAACCAACAGCCAGAATAATAACAAATCAAATGCTATCAACTAAATTTAATCTATTTCGAGGCTGCAGACAAGGTTGTCCTTTATCCCCGCTACTGTTTGCACTTGCAATAGAACCATTAGCTCAACGGGTGAGATTACATCGTGAAATATATGGGTATGACACCAGAGATACTGAAAATAAAATTTCTTTATATACGGATGATGTATTACTTTATATTACAAAGCCAGAAATTAGTATCCCAAATTGACTAAAATTAATAACTGAATTTGGATTATTTTCAGGATATAGTATTAATTGGAATAAAAGTGAACATGCCAATAATGGTAAATAACTTGCATATACTACAACAATTTCCTTTTAAGATAGCAAACGAAAAAATCAAATCTTGGAATTTATGTAACAAAAAGATTTGATTCTTTATTTAAATCCAATTTTCCACTTTTATTGAATAAATTAAATAAGAACATTTTATATTGGAAAACATTACCTATCTCAATGCTAGGTAGAATTAATGCAATAAAAATGATTTTTCTCCCGCAATTACTATATCTTTTCCAATTGATTCCGATATATCTTACTAAAAATTTCTTTAAGAAGGTTGATTCTATAGTCACCAATTTTATCTGGGATTATAAGACCCATAGAATAAATAAAAAACATTTATGTAAACCAAAAATAAATGGAGGTCTAGCACTGCCAAACATTGTTTTATTACTGAGCAGTTAACATTAAAAATATGAATTTTTGGTTAGTAGAGACAGATAAACAACAACTTGGTTAAAAATGGAAAAATAAGATTGTTCGCCTTTTGAAATTAGTTCGATTTTATTCGCCAATATTAAAATAGGTAAGAAAACCTATAGTGAAAACCTTATAATAGAAAGTGGAATACATATCTGGAAACAAATAAAGAAAACACTAAAATTGAAATGTATACCACTAGCCCTTACCATTGTAAATAACGTTACATTTAAACCCTCAATGATGGACAAAGGTTTTTTACAATGGAAAAACTGTGGAATTAATAAGATGAGCGATCTCTACAGGGAAAATTCTTTCCTTTCATTTCAAGAATTACAAGAAATTTATGGATTACATTCAAAAGATTACTTTAGATATTTCCAAATTAGAGACTATGTAAAAGCAAACACACAGGAAATTAGAAATAGAAAACAGAAATTTTAGATGAATGTCTAAATAAACACCCGTCCACAGAAAAATTGATATATATTTATAATATTTTATTGGAAAACGATGTCCCAATGACAGAAATATATAGGCAATCATTGGAAAACAAATTAGGTCAAATCATTAGACCTGAAGTATGGGATGAAAGTTTACAACATATACACCACTGTTCATTAAATACTAGACACTCTCTTATACAATTTAAAATATTACATAGACTACATTATTCAAAATCCAAACTACATAGTATTTTTTCAAATGTATCTGCCATAGGTAATAGCACTTAGAAGCTAACTTAACGCACTCATTTACAAATTGTGTAAAAATTACTAAATTTTGGACAGAAATATTTAAGATAATTTCGAATGTTGTTAATATGAATCTGATACCTGACTCGAAGTTAATAATACTGGGAATATTAGAAACAGATCAATTAATAACAACGAATCAAATCATTTTTATTGATTACAGTTTAATAATTGGAAAAAAATTAATATTGAAATTCTGGAAAGGTCCTACATCCCCCACAATCAAAATGTGGATTACAGGAATGTCGGAGACACTTCATCTGGAAAGATTAAGGCTTGTCCTATTGGACAAGTTGGATCTTTTCAGAGGAATATGGTCTCCATTTATTGGGTCAAAGGGTCAAAATGGCTCGGTACGAGAGCCTGACTGAAGCCTGAATAACGGAATAGATGATGAATCGCGTATCACAAATCATGGATATATCTCCAATGATGGATAACTTTTTTAATACTCCATTCATTTCTTTATTTTTGATTTCCTACTCTTACTTTATTTTTCTCTATCTTTTACCTGCAAAAAAAAGTATAGAAATACATGAGACATTGTTAATATTAATAATATTACAAATGTATGTGAGAAGTATGTTCTATTAATATGTACTTGCGTCTAATAATAATATTTAACACGTAAATCCATGCTGACTCGTATCGATCCTGTTACTATTATTCAAATATGGTGCTATTTCATCTTTATGATTGACTCCAGCATCTTCCCCATCACCTATGTCAGGCTAACTGGTCTATAATTGCCTGGTTTCTCTCTCCTGCCATTCTTAAAAAGTGGGATAACATTAGGTACCCTCCAATCCACAGGAACTAATCCTGAATCTATAGAACATTAGAAAATGATCTCCAATGTGTCCACGATTTCTAGAGCCATCTCCTTAAGTACCCTGGGATGCAGACCATGAGGCCCTGGGGGTTTATCAGCCTTCAGTCCCATCAGCCTACTCAACACCATTTCCTGCCTAATGTGGATTTCCTTCAGTTCCTCCATCACCCCAGATTATCAATATGAACCTAAGTTCTTGAAGAAAATAGAGATTAGTAGCTACATGGTCATTAAAAGAAACGGATCTTTTGAATATTTATAATGCAGCAACATAAGGTGGAATGGATCCAAAAAATATTGAATGAAATGAGATGGAAACAGGTGGAGCTTGGCTGAAATATTTCACAGTCCATTAAATTGAGAGGTCGGATCAAAAGATCAGAAAACAGCTTATACTGTTTCAATTTAAAAAACAACAATCTGAAGCATTCTCTCAGGAGTGTCAGGCCAGTTAGCTTGACAGTAGCATCTGAGAAAATCCTGAAATCTATTGTAAAATGAAAAAAAAAAGAAGTCTATGTACTAAATCCTTTCTCATCTCTTGTGTGTTCAGTTTTAGGTTAGTTAACCTTTCTAATGCTCTACAGAAGAGTGAGCTCATTCTCAGCAATGTCACTAGTAATTTGCACAGAGGAGAGTGTAGTTACATGATGCCTTTTTCATTAGGGTTATCACATTTGCATCGTGAAGTATGTCTTAATTTTAGTTTAATTTATTATTGACACATGTACGGAGTTTCAGTAAAAAGCTAATTTTGTTGTGTGCTGTCCAGTCTAATAAAGGCCTATATTTGATTACAATCAAACCATTCACAGTTCAGTTACAAGATAAAGGTCATAATAATTAGTGTAGGATAAAGTCCAATAAACTCAGGACTAGAGGATGTGAGCTTTAGAGAAAGGTTGAGTAGGTTGGGACAGGAGGAGGATGAGGGATGATCTTATAGATGTGTATAAGATCATGAGAGGAATAGATCGGGTAGTTGCACAGTTTCTTGCCCAGAATAGATGAATCGTGGACCAGAGGACATAGGTTTAAGGTGAAGGGAAAAATATTTAATAGGAATCTAAGGGGTAACAGTTTCACATAATATGTATGGAACAAGCTGCCAGAGGAGGTAGTTGAGGCAGCGACTATCCCAACATTTAAGAAACAGTTAGACGGGTACATGGATAGGACAGATTTGGAGGGATATGGACCAAATGCGGGCAGGTGGGACTAGTGTAGCTGGGACGTGTTGGCTGGTGTGGGCAATTTGGTCCAAAGGGCCTGTTTACACACTTTCTAACTCTATGACTAAGTCCAATGAAAGATAGTTTAAAGGGCTCCATCGAGGTATCTGGGAGGTCAGGACTGCTCTCTAGCTGGTGTGATGTCAGTCCAGTTACCTGATAACAGTTGGGAAGAAAGTGTCTCTGAATCTGCAGGCATGCGTTTTCAAACGTCTGTACCTCTTGCCTAATGGGAGAGGGGAGAAAAGGGAGTAACCAGGGTGAGACTCATCCTTGACTAGGCTGGTGGCCTTACCAAGGCAGCATGAGATGTAGATAGACACAATGGGAATGCAGTTGTTTAGCATAATGGTCTGGGCTATGTGCACAACTCTCTGAATTTCTTGAAGTCTTGGATGGAGCTGTTCCCAAACCATGCTGTGAAGCATCCTGATAAAATGCTTTCTACGGCGCATCTGTAGAAGTTACGGGAGTTCCTTGCTAAGCCTTCAACTGAAATAGAGGCATTGGTGTGTTCTCTTGGACATTTCTTTGAAGCTGGTCCATGACAAATTACTGTTGATATTTATCCCTAATAACAAAGCTTTCGACCATCTCTATTTCATTTCGGAGTCACGTGAGTGACTGCGTGAAGACCCCGCGGGCAGTCAGCGGCGGCATTAACAGACTGGAGTCGGGAAGAGCCCGTTGAAACAGGTGGGTCCGGGTTCACACTCGCCGGTCGGAGGCAGCTCGACTCCACACCGCAGAGGCAGAGGCAGCTCGACTCTACACCGCAGCCCGCAAAGATACTGCGGGCTGTCTAAATTAACCAGGTAGTGGGGCTTGCAGGGCAGCCCCGACTCTAAACCATAGCTCGCAAGGACTCTGTGGGCTGACGGTTTTACTTACACCGGGCAGGTTGGGCAGCTCGTTGACCCGGTAGGGTCCGGGCTCACGCTCGCCGTTCGCAGGCAGAGCGGCAGCCCAAATCTACACCGCAGCCCGCAGGGTCACCACGGGCTGACGGCAACGCTACCCGGAAGTTGGGCAAGCCCGTGGACCAGGAGGGTCCGGGCTTGGAGACTGCCATTCGTGGGCAGCGATGGCAGAGCAGAAGCTCCGACTCAACGCCACAGGAATACCGCGGACTGACGGCTATGCCGCTAATACCGCGGACTGACAGCTATAGCGGGGGGGGGGGGGGGGGGGGGGGGGGGGGGGGGGGGGGGGGGAGGGGAGAGAGAGAGTGCGCGTAAAACCCTCAGGTAAGATACTAACCTTGAGTTGTTTAGCTTCTGCACTAGACTTTGCTTACAGAAACACTGGATGGGAGACCAGAATGAAGGCATCGAAGTATGCCTCCCAGGGCCATGGGACTTCGGATGGGAGTCAGTGCCCACTATTCCCGGAGCTGCCAGCAACATCGGCAGCGCCCGCTCTGCAGGCTGGGTTAAGAACGCGGAAATCGGGGAACCCTGCACAGCCAGGACCCGATTCTCCACCATGACTGGCCATGGAGCCGTAAAGTGGTAGGAGCACCACGTAGGATCAGGGTAGGCAAGACCCTGACTCCCTACCACTGTCACCTAAGCATAGGGGCAGGTGAGCAAAGGTGCGTAAGCGTGTTATCCGCTTGGCGGCACGTTCTCTCTCCCCAACTATGCAGGTCACCAGAGGGAAGATCAGGGGAAGAATCGCACAACAGTCGGTGAAGCCCCGCTGTGGGAGCCGGGGTCGACTTTCCACCGGAGCAGGCCGCCAGTTCGCGGACCGGTGAAGGATTGAGGCCTGCGTCTGCAAGCACCGCATGTGCGGCTGGCACAGACTCACCACCGGGGGAGCCTGCCAGATCGCGGGCCGGTGTAGTCTCATCTCGGTCACCACACCCCCCTTTAGCGGCAGGACGTCACCGAACGTCGCCTTTGTCCCTAGGAGGACAGGCGGCAAGCCCGCGCGGGCGTCGGGGTACCACGCTTCAGCAGCCGGGACCGACTCATCACCGCTCATGTCTTATCAGACTAGCGGGCCGCCTCCGCCCGGAAGACGGCGGACCAACGGCAGGTCCGCGCGGGATTTGCTTAGCCACGCAGAAGCGGCAGGCAGCGACATCCCGTCTAGGCGTCCTTGTTATCACCTCGACGAGGTGCGGGGCGATGACAGAAGCCTCAGAGATTCTCCAGAACCTGAGGAAGTCGACTTGTCATCCACAGATGCGGCGGCGGTCGCATGGCTCGGATGGAGCGGATGATGGAGCGTATCCTAGAGCATGATCTCTGCAGCTGGACCAGATGTCCTCAAGTCCTGGAGACATGCGGCTGGGCCACCCAGCATGTCCCCGTCATTGGTGGGGAATGCCACGGATCAGTAGCTGGCTGACACGTAAGTAGGGGGGAGCAGGAACCTGTAGTACCTGAGAAAACCCAGGAGGAACTGCTGAATGTGGTCTCCAAGTTCGCCCAGCCGAAGCACTCGGGTCAGCCTTTTGCAGCCCAAATTAGGGGCTAGCATAGACTACCTCACCACACACCAGTTGCAGGAACAGGTCCTTACCAAGGCGATCAACAAATACAAGGCCCAAACAACGGCATATCGTTGAATGTACCGACAGTCAACACACCCATCTGGGGCAACAACAGTCCCGGGATAAGGGCATAGGAGCTGAAGTTACAAAAGATCCAGAAATCGCTGACGTTGGGGATTACTGCCTTTGCCAGGTCGGTTGACGGAATGGAAGTGACAGCAGAGCAGGAGGATGCTCTTGCGGTATTAGTCATGAAGTTAACGCTTCCCGAAATATCGCCATTTAACCGACTCATAAACCCCATATTTGTGGGATTGTACCAGGCATCTGCGACATCACCACCGAGACAGCTGTTCGGTGAGGACCTGCCCATACAGGTCAAGGACCTGGATTAGGAAGCGGAGGCAGTCGGGTTGATAACCCACCTCCCTCCAGCAGGGCGGCAGTGCGCAGGCAAACATCATATGCAAGACCTCGGGCCACCTGAAAGACCAGTAAGGACCTACACGTCAGCAGCACCTCAACACAATTCAACGGAACACCAGGAAGCAGAACGACAGGTTCGCCGGTAGCCATGGAGGTAGGTGGTCTGGTTCTCTAGGAAGTGCTGCATGTATAACCTCACAAGTAGGAGAGAGGTTACATACATTCTGGGATACATGGGTCTGATTGTCACTATCCCAGGGTACAAAGCAATAGACATTATTGAGGCATGTAACAGCCTTGCTTGCACAAGGAAACAGACTATTAGACATGCTGCTAAGGTAAAACTAGCTACATAATTGGGCCGTTACACTATCAAAGCTTGCAAAGAGCAAAATCTCGGCATTAATAGCGAATGCTGGACATTTTTTTACTGGGCCTATGCAGTCGCCAATCAAGGCATAAATTGAGCTACAATGGTGGATTAGCAATGTTAGTGATTGTTAAATCCCATCATTACGTAAAACCCATTAGTCGTGTTACAGACCGACGCAAGCACCAAGGGCTGGGACTGTTCAGAAATGCTGGGAGCATGTCACTGGCTGCGGGCTTAATGCACTAATCTGCAGCATACGTATGTCCATCTTCAAAATAATACCACTGAGGTGGCATATTTAAACCTTATGGGTGGTATCAAGTCGATCTTGTGATGAATTGGAAAAAAAATAATAATTTGGCTCTGGTGCATTGAAATAAATATTTGGATATCAGCTATGTACCTTCTGGTTAAGCACAATACAGTGGCGGACACCAGGTCACAAGTATTTAATAATGACACCAAGTGGATGTTGAAGCTCCAAATATTTGCTAAAATTATAGCCTAATATGGTACACCAGATATCGACCTCCTTGCGTCCAGGTTGAACCATTAGGTACCAATATGTGTCTCTTGAGAACCAGATCCTGGGGCAGTGGCGATGGACGAGTTCTCGTTACATTGGGGTTTATGGATTTCTATGCTTTCCCCAATCTGTTCATCGGTCAGGTGTTGCAGAAAATGCAACCAGGTTCTGAAACATAAAGGACCATGGATGTCATACCGCATCGTGCAGAGAGAGTCCACTAGGAAGCAGTACCTCACCTACATAAGGCTATGTAGTTGGACCAAGACCACCTACATATCTGCTACGATCTCCAATGTGCTGGCATCCTCACGAGTCTTCATTATGATGAGTCCCTCAGTGCAGTGCCGTATACAGTGCCAGGAGTGCACTGTCATCTATCTTGACATTGGAGTGGGATCTCACCAGCTGGTATCCAAACTATGAGGGATATGTTCTATCCATCCCTCCCCGACCACAATATTATATTACCTGAGATATAAGGGTGGTGTTGACCCTACTCAGGAGCTGGTCGCCTATGACAGATTTACCACTGGACTTACTCACCTTTAAATTGGTAATGGCACTGAACACAGCACAACGGGTCTAGACTCTACAGGAATTAAACCTGGATAGAATGATCGACCCATAATAAAGTAACTTCTTTATAAAAGAATTGCTTAAACTACACAGACCTGCGACTACAGGTCTGAAAATGCCCATCAGGAATATGGAGGCGGATCTGTGATCAGCCATGGAAACCCACGTCACAGGGTGACGGTGCAGACTATCTCCAGATAGCTCAAGGTGGTATTCGGTGCAGCAGGTAAGACTCTAAACATTTTAAAATGCCATTCTACCAGGGCTGCATCCACATCAGCGGTGAGCACCATGGAGGTGTTCATGGATCATGTCCTTGCACTAGCGGGCCGGGCCAGTGAAACTACATTTCAGCGATTTCATAACTAACCTGTGGCCGCTCCCGCAACGTTTGCGGAGTCAGTTTTAAGTGCTGTTCCCTAAACGTTTGTCCCTGAGTTCAGGGGTTTATTGTTGTATTAACAATAATGTTATTATTTTTCAGCTTGTTCAAGTCTGAAATACGTTAACATACTTCCTCCATTAGTATTACGGCAGTGTGTGGGCATGGACGTGATCCAGGACATGTAATCACAGAGCTTTGAAATCTTCACAAAGTCACTCACGTGACTCCGAAATGAAATAGTAAGATTAAACGAGAACTTACCAGTTTGAAGTTTGATCTTTTTTTATGAGGAAGTTGCGATGAGGGATTTCGTGCCCGCCGCTCCCAACCCTCTACTATAAGGTCAGCTGGTAAATAGAATCTCTTCAATCTTACTATATTGGTTCATTTCTGGGGAGTTCTGTGATTCCACACCGCTGCTTTGAAGAATGTCGCGCATGCGTGCCTGGCGGGTTCTTCACGAAATCCCTCATCACAACTCCTCATAAAATAAAGATCAAACTTCAAACTGGTAAGTTCTCATTTAATCTTACTATTTTGGTGCCATTAATGTATGTTGGTGTATGTATATAGCTTCACTTCCCGAAGCCAACCACAATCTCCTTCATCTTGCTGACATTGAGGGAGAGATTGTTGTTTTGGTACCAGATTATGAGGTCCACAATCTCTTTCCTGCACTTCGTACAATCACTGTTTGATATCCAGTCAACTATCCGGTGGTGTATGAGACTTTTAAAATGAATTGGACTGGTATTTGGCTGCACAGCCAGGAGTGTATAAGGCATATAGTAGAGGGCTGAGAACACATCCTTGCAGGACATCAGTGTTGAAGATAATTGTAGAAGAAGATTTTCACTTATCCTCACTGATTGTGGTCTGTTGGTCAAGTCGAGGATCCAGTTCCAGAGGAGAGTGCGGACTCCAAGTTCCACGAGTTTGGAGATGAGCATAGTAATGTAAAAAAAATAGACCAGAAAGCAAAAGTTACTGCTTCGACAGAAGTCAGACATATCAGACCTGCCCTGGTCAGAACCTACCTGTACTTCCAGCTTTAAGTTATTTTAAACATCCTATGCACTTCTGAGATATCTTCAATAAGATCATGGTTTAGAAACATAGAAATTATGTGAAGGAGCAGGCCATTTGGCCCTTCGAGCCTGCACCGCCATTGAATATGATCATGGCTGATCATCCAACTCAGTATCCTGTACCTGCCTTCTCTCCATACCCCCTGATCTCTTCAGCCACAAGGACCACATCTAACTCCCTCTGAAATATGACCAATGAACTGGCCTCAACTACCTTCTGTGGCAGAGAATTCCACAGATTCACCACTCTCTGTGTGAAAAATGAGTTTCTCATCTCGGTCCTAAAAGACTTCCCCCTTATCCTTAAACTGTGACCCCTTGTCCTGGACTTCCCCAACATCGGGAACAATCTTCCTGCATCTAGCCTGTCCAACCCCTTAAGAATGTTGTAAGTCTCTATGAGATCACCCCTCAATCTTCTAAATTCCAGCGAGTACAAGCCAAGTCTATCCAGTCGTTCTTCATATGGAAGTCGTGCCATCCCAGGAATCAGTCTGGTGAACCTTCTCTGTACTCCCTCTATGGCAAGAATGTCATTCCTCAGATTAGGAGACCAAAACTGTACGCAATACTCCAGGTGTGGCCTCGCCAAGACCCTGTACAACTGCAGTAGAACCTCCCTGCTCTTGTACTCAAATCCTTTTGCTATGAATGCCAATATACCATTCGCTTTCTTCACAGCCCACTGCACCTGCATGCCTACTTTCAATGACTGGTGTACCATGACACCCAGGTCTCGCTGCATCTCCCCTTTTCCTAATCGGTCACCATTCAAATAATAGTCTACCTTCCTGTTTTTGCCACCAACGTGGATAACCTCACATTTATCCACATTATACTGCATCTGCCATGCATTTGCCCACTCACCCAGTCTATCCAAGTCATCCTGCAGCCTCCTAGCATCCTCCTCACAGCTAACACTGCCCCCCAGCTTTGTGTCATCTGCAAACTTCGAGATGTTACATTTAATTCCCTCGTCCAAATCATTAATGTATTGTAAATAGCTGGGGTCCCAGCACTGAGCCTTGCGGCACCCCACTAGTCACTGTCTGCCATCCTGAAAAGGACCCGTTCACTCCTACTCTTTGCTTCCTGTCTGCCAGCCAGTTCTCTATCCACATCAATACTGAACCACCAATACCGTGTGCTTTAAGTTTGTATTCAAATCTCTTGTGTGGGACCTTGTCGAAAGCCTTCTGAAAGTCCAGATACAACACATCCACTGCTTCTCCCTTATCCACTCTACTAGTTACATCCTCAAAAAATTCAATAAGATTCGTCAGACATGATTTACCCTTCGTAAATCCATGCTGATTTTTGTCCAATGATTTCACCACTTTCCAAATGCGCTGCTATCCCATCTTTAATAATTCACTCTAGCAGTTTCCCCACTACCGATGTTGGACTAACTGGTCTGTAATTCCCTGTTTTCTCTCCCCCTCCCTTTTTAAAAAGTGGGGTTACATTAGCTACCTTCCAATCCTCAGGAACTACTCCAGAATCTAAAGAGTTTTGAAAAATTATCACTAAGGCATCTGCTATTTCTGGGGCTACTTCCTTAAGTACCCTGGGGATTTATCTGCCTCTAATCCATTCAATTTACCCAACACCACTTTCCAGCTTACCTGGATTTCACTCAGTTCCTCCATCTCATTTGACCTGCGATCCCC
This sequence comes from Okamejei kenojei, assembly GCA_035221665.1. Lineage (NCBI taxonomy): Eukaryota > Metazoa > Chordata > Chondrichthyes > Rajiformes > Rajidae > Okamejei > Okamejei kenojei. Next base: position 19,401,568 of record CM069148.1, on the reverse strand, counting down.
TGCTATTTCTGGCAAATTATTTATGTCTTCCTTAGTGAAGACAGAACCAAAGTAGTTATTCAATTGGTCTGCCATGTCCTTGTTCCCCATGATCAATTCACCCGTTTCTGACTGCAAGGGACCTACATTTGTTTTAACTAATCTTTTGCGCTTCACATATCGATAAAAACTTTTGCAGTCAGTTTGTTTCCTGCCAGTTTTCTTTCATACTCCATTTTCCCTTTCCTAATTAAGCCCTTTGTCCTCCTCTGTTGGTCTCTGAATTTCTCTCAGTCCCCTGGTAGGCTGCTTTTTCTGGCTAATTTGTACGCTTCATCTTTTTCTTTGATACTATCCCTGATTTCCCTCGTTATCCACGGATGCGCCACCTTCCCTGATTTATTCTTTTGCCATACTGGGATGAACAATTGTTGTAGTTCATCCATGCAGTCTTTAAATGCCTCCCATTGCATATCCACCGTCAACCCTTCAAGAATCAATTGCCAGTCCGTCTTGGCCAATTCTCGTCTCATACCCTCAAAGTTACCTTTCTTTAAGTTCAGGACCCGTGTTTCTGAATTAACAATGTCACTCTCCATCCTAATGAAGAACTCAACCATATTATGGTCACTCTTGCCCAAGGGGCCACATACAACAAGGCTGCTAACTAACCCTTCCTCATTACTCAATATCCAGTCTAGAATAGCCTGCTCTCTCGTTGGTTCCTCCACCTGTTGGTTTAGAAAACTATCCCGCATACATTCCAAGAAATCCTCTTCCTCAGCACCCCTGCCAATTTGATTCACCCAATCTATATGTAGATTGAAGTCACCCATTATAACTGTTTTACCTTTGTTGCACACATTTCTAATTTCCTGTTTGATGCCATCCCCAACTCCACTACTACTGTTAGGTGGCCTGTACACAACACCCACTAGCGTTTTCTGCCCCTTAGTGTTTCACAGCTCCACCCATACCGATTCCACATCCTCCAAGCTAATGTCATTCCTTTCTATTGCGTTAATCTCCTCTCTAACCAGCAACGCTACCCCACCTCCTTTTCCTCTCTGTCTATTCTTCCTGAATATTGAATATCCCTGGATGTTCAGCTCCCAGCCTTGGTCACCCTGGAACCATGTCTCTGTGATCCCAACTATATCATAATTATTAATAGCTATCTGCACATTCAACTCATCCACCTTATTACGAATGCTCCTCGCATTGAGACACAAAGCCATCGGGCTTGTTTTGACAACACTCTTGGCCCTTTTACAATTTTGTTGAAAAGTGGCCCTTTTAGATTTTTGCCCTGGATTTGTTTTCCTGCCACTTTTCACCTCGCTACCTATTGCTCCTATCCTCATTTTACACCCCTCTGTCTCTCTACTCACACATTTAAGAAACCCTCCACTTCTTATTCTCCGTTAGTTATATATTTCTTCTTTCCTCCCTACGTGTTGCATCTGACTGCTTCTCTTCTCTGCCTCCTGCCTCACAAACGGACTACTCTGCCTCCTGCCTCACAAACTTCTCTATTTGAGTCCCTCCATTCAGAAAAACACAAAATGCTAGAGTAACTCAGGAGGAGAAGTAGAATTTCTGGACATGGACCTAAGATTGCTGCCTGACCCACTGAGTTACTCCAGAATTTTGTGTTTTATTCAAGCTTGTATCCTCTGCATTTCTTTGTGTCTTAAAATGTACAGTTTGAAAGAAAACAAGTTACTCCACAGATGTTGCAAATCATTAGACTCTATCAAAAAGAAAATTGTTAAGAAAAATATAGTACTGATTATATGTAGCAGGTAGTTAAAAGTTTGATCTGTCCACAGGAAACAGCAGAGAGAAATACACAAAAATTCCAATTACAAAATTATATTGGTATAAACTAGAACTATGCATAATTGTGACACATCCACAGCTAAATTGGGAGCCATTGAATGGGTTTCTGAAACCAAGGACACTATACAGAGAACGTTTAATTTTGTGACTTAGCACACTGAATGACCAGTCAGGTGTAGGTCACCTGTGAAAATTGCTTTAATAAGAAAAGGTGCTATTTAACAAGAAAAAAAAGGCAATTTGAATAGGTAACTACCGCAATGATAGCATGATGAGAGATCATACACACCAAGTGGTGAAACTCACCTTCCCATTCCACCCAACATCCTCGAGCAATCTACATATTTATGGCCTCCAAAATTATACAGAGGAATTTCCAATCTTCTAGTGAACACAAATGTGGCAGATGACAATTTGCACTCACTAATCCCAATAATACTTATATAGACTTTGATCAAGATATCATCAATCTTTGGGCTTTGGATATGGAAGATATGGACTGAATGTGATGAATTGCATTGGAACAGGCATGGGGCGTGTGACAAAAGCACAGCATATGTACAACAATATTCTTATATGCACAACAACAAAATGTTTAATGTTCATTCAGTAAACTATGTGCTAATAAATCTAGTATCACAAGAAGATAAATGCACAGCATTTGTTCACCTATAACAAAGGCTTTTTTTTACTATGTCTCAAATGTTTCCCAGCTGAACCATGTTGAAGATGTAGTCTGGACAATAATCTTTTTGTATTTCCAAAGAATATTACAGACCCACACTCAGCGATGGTAAGTTCGCTGTGGAGTTATAACCCTGGATTCAAATTACCATATATTTCATGATCGTGTATTAATTTGTAGTTTCTTCTGGTATTTGGGTATACTTCTACACATGCTTTCATGGTCATGCACAATTTCTGTTAATTTACTGGGTTTCTTCAGACTCCCACAATGGATGAGATAACCCCCCCCCCCATTTGAAGTTTACCCACACAGCCCACCCCTCCAGCTGACCACTTGCATAGAATATTTTTGATCCCGCAACTATGATCAGGAAGAATGTTGGACATTACTTTCTTTGTTTTTCGCCAATCTCTCACTTTCACCACTTTAATACTCTTTCCTATCATATCATATCAACCACTTTCTAGCAACTGCATCTTGTCCATGGCTTGCATCCAATCCTAATTTAAATAGCATTTATCCATCACTGGTTCCTTTGGTCATTTTCTTTGGCCCCGTGCCTTCCAATGCATTAGATTTCGAATCTGTATGATCTATGCAACATCCTCAGCCATATATCTTCTCCCAAGCTATTAATTCCTTGGACAACAGCCTTCTGTGCATTTATTTCCTTCTGTACTCTACCATCATTGACAATAGCCTTCAGTTAATTTCACCTTGGATCTTACTTATGTATTTAAATTATTTAACTAATTTTCGGGTTATAATAGTTGCCATGTAAGTACCATTAATCTTCAATCAGTTTATCAGGTAAGCCTGCTCCTGGAGTTCCATAAATGGACATTGTCTGTAGGTGTTTTGTTTAGAGATACAACTTGGAAACAAGCCCTTCAGGCCAGCGAGTCCATGCCAACGATCAATCACTTGTTCACACTAGTTCTATGTTATCTCACTCTTTGCATCCACACCCTACACACTAGGGGTAATTTACAGCTGGCAATTAACACACAAACCTGCACATCTTTGGGATGTGGACGGAAACCAGAGCACCCGCAGGAAACCAACGTGGTCACAGGGAGACTGTGCAAAATCCATAGAATGCAGCTCAGACCATCACACAATCCAACTTCCCTTCCATTGACCATTTATACTTCACGCTGCCTCGGCAAGGCCTGCAGCATAATCAAGGACAAGTCGCATCCTGACAACTCCCTCTTGTCCCCTCTTCCATTGGCCAAAGGTATTGAAGTCTGAAAACGCACACCTCTAGATTCAGGGATAGTTTCTTTCCATCTGTTATCAGGCAAAGGAACCATCGTACCACAATAAGAGAGCAGTCCTGAACTACTATCTACCTCATTGGTGACCCTCAGGCTATCCTTGATCGGACTTTTCTGGCTTAACCTTGCACTAAATGTTATTCCCTTATCATGGGCAGACACAAGCTGCTGGAGTAACTCAGTGGGACAGGCAGCATCTCTGGAGAGAAGGAATGGGTGACGTTTCAGGTCGAGGCCCTTCTTCAAACTGATGTCAGGGGATTGTTGGGACAGAATGTAGTCGGAGACAGTAAGACTGGTGGGAGAACTGGGAGGGGATGGAGAGAGGGAAAGCAATGGCTTATTGTCTGATTGCAGGTAGATGGGACTAGGTGAGAGTAAGTGTTCGACACGGACTAGAAGGGCCGAGATGGCCCGTTTCTGTGCTGTAATTGTTATATGGTTATATAAGGGCTATTTGAAGTTAGAGAAGTTAATATTCATACCGCTAGGCCCTTTACCTCCCCACTTGACTGCATCCAAGGACCCCAACGGTCTTTTCAGGTGAGGCAGGGGTTCCCTTGCACCTCCTCCAACCTCATCTACTGTATCCGCTGTTCCAGGTGTCAACTCCTGTACATCGGCAAGACCAAGCCCCGGCTCGACAATCGTTTTGCTGAAAACCTCCGCTCAGTCCGCCTTAACCCACCTGATCTCCCAGCTGCTCGGCAGTTTTGCTGAACTCCCCCTCCCATTCCCAATCTGACCTTTCTGTCCTGGGCCTCCTCCATTGTCAGAGTGAGGCCCAGCACAAATTGGAGGAACAATTGGAGGAAGTATCTCATATTTCGCTTGGGTGGCTTACACACTAGCGGTATGAACATTGACTTCTCTAACTTCAAATAGCCCTTGCTTTCCCACTCTCTCTCCATCCCCTCCCCTTCCCAGTTCTCCCACTAGTCTTACTGTCTATGACTACATTCTATCTCTGTCCCACCCATTCCCCTGACATCAGTCTGAAGAAGGGTCGCGATCCGAAACGTCACCCATTCCTTCTCTCGAGAGATGCTGCCTATCCTGCTGAGTTACTCCAGCATTTTGTGTCTACCTTCGATTTAAACCAGCATCTGCAGTTCTTTCCTACATTCCCTTATCATGTATCCATACAATATAAATGGCTTGATTATAATCATGTATTGTCTTTCTGCTGACTGGATAGCACGCAATAAAAGCTTTTCACTGTACCTCGGTATACGTGACAATAAATTAAACTACTGTATATTAAGGTAATACCCAAGGTCAGGATTGAACCTTGGACTCTGGTGCTGTGAGGCAGCAGCTTTACCACTGCCCAACTGTGCCATGCTGTACTTTAAAAATAAAACAATGCTTCGTAAAATAGTGAACTAATAATATTTTAAAAATATATAATTTATTGTATTTATTTTACAATAGATACAATAAACTTGCATTTATTCTAATCAAATAAAAACACTATGCATTTATTCCTAAATAAGTATCATTTTTTTCAATCAAATTAGATAACATATTTCTGACCTACCTGTCCTATAGAAACGAAGGTGAACACCTTACAGACAATATAAAGAAGCGTGAAGTGAAAGGATAAGCAAATTGGCAGCAGTTTCATATTTATGTTTCAAAAAACTTCACAACCTGCAAAGTATTGAAGTGCAGTGACTGATGCCAATACATGTCAACCAACTATTGCACTCAATCAACCTACCATATTGAACTGATAAATCGGCTTCTGTAATTCTGCTTCTGATCCAAACAATGGGATGAATATGACTTTCAACAGTGATTTAATTTTTGTACCACATTTTAGTTTGAATGCAGTAGGGCTGAGAATGCCTTTTCAATTCTCTTTTTCAAGCCATTGAATTACAGAACAAGGGAAAAAAAACCTGTTTTGAATGTGTGCTTCCAAAAAGGAAAGGGACTGAATAATATAAAAATGTATAAAGTTGCTGTACAATAATCTGAAACAAATAGGTGTTAACCTAAAAGCAGCCATTTATAGGATTTATCCAATGTGTCACAAAATCTGTCATTTTCTTTTGGAACCTCCATTTGACCTAGTTTCCTTCAAATTATGACATTAAAGTTGTTAATGAGAACAGGAACACTATATATTGGTAAATCCAACCCTCAATTTTTATTAATGTGCTCTCTGGCATTTGGAAATGCAAGAAAAGGTGTAAGGGGTTGATCAGTTCTTATGGTGTAATTTTTCCCCTGTTGGTTCAAGAAGGCAATTATTTTTAACAATACAATAAAAAAAAACTCTTGTAGTATTTGGATACTCACACCACTGAACCATGAATTTAATATGGAAGAAAAATTACCCATAATAAAAAATTAAATACCAATTAATTTTTTTACTCGCAGATAATTTACAAATAAAGCTTGATAATGATACCTTAATTTGTTGCTATCTAAAACAATCTATAGCACCATGGAAATAAACTCCTCTGCATGATATTTTTTATTTGAAATAAAGTAAACAGTTGCTCTTCTTGGCACATTTAATTTTTAATACAGGGGATGAAATGGCTTTCGGGAGCTAATTTAAAAAAATGGGTACTAATGGTGAAAAAGCAATAAAGTAATTTCCTGAAATGTGCGTTTAAAATGTAAAACGTGTGAAACACTCAGCAGGTTAAATAGCACAGTCATAAAGCTATACAGCACGGAAATGGGCCCTTCAGGTCACCATGTCCATGATGTCCAAGTTGGCATTCAAACTTCACCCATTTGCATGGATTTTGCCCATAGACTTCTCAACCATTCCTATTCATGTATCAATCCAAATATATTTTAAAAATCATAATTGCATCCACTTATTTAGCTTTCTCCATCTGCTCATTCTAGAAATCGACAACCCTCTGGGTGAAATGTTTACCCCTAATGTGCCTCTAAAACTAAATCTCTCCCCTCTCACCTTAAACATAATTTATCTAGTTTTTAAATCCTCTACCCTTGGAAAAGATGAAAGTGTTCACTTTATCCATGCCCTTCATAATTTGTACACCTAAGTAAGGTCACTCCTCAGCCTCCTTTGCTTCAAAGAAAAATGGTCCAGCTTATACAACCTCTCCTTTATTTGAATCCCGCAAGCCCAGGTAACCTTCTGGTGATTATCCTCTGCACCATTTCTATATCAATGATATCCTTCCTACAGCTGGGTGACTAGAACTGTACACAGTACTCCAATAATGGTTTCACCAACAACTTGTACAGATGCCAACATTTGTACTCAATGCCCTTCCCAATGAAGGCAGGCAAGCCAAATTTCTTCACCACACCATCCACCTGTCTCACCGCACTTTAGGATCCATGCGCCTGTACTCCCATATCTCTTTGTTCTTCTATGCTCTCCAGGGCTTTACCATTTACAGTTTTTGTATCCTGTCCTGGTTTGACATCTGTGAACAGCGAAATCACTTTAATGTTTCAGGTGAATAATCTTCCATTAGAGCAGTAAATCTGCAGTTCATTTTATTTCGAGGATAATTTGAGGACATAAAACAAACTGACAACTCCCTGTTTTCTCTCACCTCCCATGAACTTCAAACCATTTCCCATTGCAGTAGCTGTGTGAAACCAACGATATCATATGCATAAATTGTTTCTCCTGCTGATACTTATTCCATTTAAGTAAGATCTCAAAAAGAAATACCAGGGAACTTAGAGGTTTGTGTTTTCCCTGTTCTTTAAGCATAATCATTCAGCAGTTCAGAATGAATTCTTCAAGACGGGTCCAGAGCAACAGCCACCCCTTTATTTGATTTGCTTTAATTTGATTTAATTTATTGTCATTGTCTTCAATGAAGAAACAATTATTTTTCCCTTAGTCATACAAAAAAAATAAAATTAAAAGAAAAAAAGCACAGAACACAGTAGTCCACAACACAAATATCCCCACAGCAGCACCAAAGTTCCACACTGTGAGGTAAGGAACCAAAGTCCAGTCAACCTCCTCACCGATGTTCACCCGTGGTCGGGGCCTCCCGAGCACCCTGTAGTCACCGCTACGGGCGGCCTGATGTTCAGGTCCTCTCGACGGCAACCTCTCGTCAGCCACCTTCCACTGGAGATCACGGCTCCAGGTGTCCACAGGCCGCGCTGGGCGGAGATTTGCGCTGGTGACCCCCAGCAAAGGGTCCCAGGACACCCCAGGGGGAGGGGGGGCGAGGACACGACTCACGACTGATATGAATAAGGAATTTAAATTTAAAAAATCAAAAAAATTGGGCAGCACAGTGGCGCAGTGGTAGAATTGCTTTCTTATAGCAGCAGAGAACCAGGTTTGATCCTGACTATGGGTGCTGTCTGTACAGCATTTGTACATTCTCCACGTGACCTGCATGGGTTTTCTCTGGGTGTTCCGGTTTACTCGCACACACCAAAGATGTACAGGTTTGTAGGTTAATTGGCTTTGATAAAATTGTACCTAATATGTAGGATAGTGCTAGTGTATGGATAGTGCTGGCTGGCGTGGACTCGGTGGGCCGAAGGGCCTGTTTCCACACTGTATCTCACAACTGAACTAAAAACAAAGCAGTTTTTCCTCATTATTTATATGAGAAATCATAGTAAAGAGCTTCGAGGGGTTAAACTCTATCAAATCTCTATCTCTACAATTTAGCTTCCCTGCCAAGTTCCAGATTACTGGCAATAATAGGAAGGACAGATGGCTGTGCTCGGTTGTCTGCACCCTGTTGTGTAACAGAAGTGACAATTTAAAATATGATGAAACTAAATTGAGATCTTTTAACCTTTTAAATGCAGAACTCCCCATGGGTTTCATCCGATTTGCTCCCACATCCCAAAGAAGTGCTGATTGATAGGTCACTTGGCCATTGTAAATTGTCCATAATGTTTAGCAGAGTGACAGAATCTGGGAGAAATTGATGGGAATACAAAGAGAATTTAAAAAATGCAATTTGTGGTTTGGTACTTGCTGGTCAGTGCAAACTTGATGGGCTGAAGGGCCTGCTTCTATACTGTATGATTCAATGATTCTGACTGATTCATATTTTTAATGGAAATATTATTAACACTCTTATGATATACCATTCCTAATATTCATTTTGTAGCTTTATAAAGTTATGTTTTATATTAATATATCTATAAATGTTAACACTTTAACATGTCAATGTAAAATATTTTACCACAATATCTAAATTGCCAGAATTCATAACATTGTTATGGGTGGAATGACTTCTATGTTTTTTCCCCATTTTATTCGCCGTCAAGCTAATCTGCTTTCCAAAGGTGACCTATGGTAAACAGGGAGTTTACTATGCACATTTTCTAAGCATCTTAATGCTCAACAGTGACTTCTATAGAAATCCATTCAGCTGTGAATAATTTAGTTGTGTGAATTAAGTACCATTCTTTGGCAACCAGTCTGAACCGAGCACTTACTATACAAACAGTGGCCTATTGTCATTAAGGACTTCATACGATATTCCATTTGTGAGGAAATAGCTTTCATGCAATCTAGCACCATTTTTCCTGGAGGTGATGTGAATTGTGTAGTTTTCCAAGAGAAGCGAGAGGTGATCAGTAACTGTCAAGCAGACCTTCCCTGCTGCATGAACCAGTTCCTACTATAATGAATATGGCATATCATGTGATGTTCTCACGGTGGGTTTGTTTCTTGTGCTGTCTGTTGTGTTGTGTATCTCCAGGATTTTATTTCAGATTTCAGCATCAGTAGCATTTGGCTCCTGAGAAATTTGCCATCCGATGAAAAATGCACTGAATTAGTCTATGACTCATATCCTTGAAACATTGTACACTTACTTCTGTGCTCATTGATTGTCACATATTTCTCTATCTCACTGTGACCCCCAGGTAGACTGCCACTCTTGCAAGAGAAGGTGACATACAACTGCTCCTGGCTGCGAATGTGTTCTTCATCATGTGAAAATCCTCAGCATTATCAGTAAGATTAAACGAGAACTTACCAAGTTCGAAGGTTGATCTTTATTTTATGAGGAGTTGCGGTGAGGGATTTCGTGAAGACCCCGCCAGCACGCAGGCGCAACATTCTTCAAAGCACCGGTGTGGAATCACAGAACGCACCATGACTGGAAATAGTAAGATTAAGAACGTAGAACATACCAGTTGACCTTATGATAGAGGGTGGGAGAGGAGGGCACGAAATCCCTCACCGGGGCTCCTCTTAAAATAAAGATCAACCTTCGAACTTGGTAAGCTCTCATTTAATCTTACTATTTTACCTCAAAGTCACGTGAGTGACTTCGTGAAGATTTCAAAGCTCTGTGATTTCACGCCCTGGACATCGTCCATGCTATCACACTGCCGCAATACTGATGGAGGAAGGTAGTTAATGCATTCCAGACTGAACAGACTGAAAAATAATGCACAGTTATGAACACAAATAATAACAAAGCAAAAGACCCCTAATTCGGGGACAAATCATTCATGGAGCGGCTCCCAGCACGGCTTCCGCGAACGTTGGGGGGCAACCAGCGAATTATTGTAGAACCCCTGGAAGGTAGCTGCACTGGCCCAGCTCGCGGTGGCGAGGATGTGGTCCATTGGCACCTCCATGGCCCTCGCCGCTGATGTGGATGCAGCCCTGGTAGAGGGAGATTTAAAAATGTTAGTACCTATTCCTGCTGCACCCAACACACCGCCCTGAGCCACCTTGCAATAGTCTGCACAGTCACCCGGTTATGTGGAGAGTTGTGGCTGATGAGGAGCCCCTGCTCCATCTTCCGGATGGTTCGTGTAGTGCGGATGTAGAGGCGAAGATGGGTGACTATGCAGAGGGTGGCATCAGTGGGGTACGCCCGAAACTCCAACTGCAGCCCATCAGCCCCAGGTCTGTGCTGCTTCAATAGGTCCTGGACAAAGAAATTCACCTTTGCAGGGGTGGAGACCATGCTATCCAGCCACAGCTTCTGTAATGCCTGGACTCGTTGGGCTGTAGTCAGTGCCATCAGCATCACCTCTTGGAAGGTGAGCTTTTTTTCAGCAAAAATTTGGGGATTCAACATCCACTCGATGTTATCATTGAACACTCGTGACCTGGTGTCCGTCACTGTATTGAACTTCCCTGTTAAATAGGTCGCTGTGATCCAAATATTTCTCTCAATGCACCAGTGCCAGATTGTGTTTGCCAATTCGTCACAAGATAACAACCTGATACCACCCATATGATTGATATAAGCCACCACCGTTGTGTTATCTATTTGGAGGCGGACATGTAAGTGCCATGAGTTATGACAGTAAGCCCGCAGTCCATGGAAAACCCCTAACATCTCCAAATAATTTATCCCTTGTGTCTGGAGGAGGGTACTCGTGAGGGTCCCATCTGCCACCACAACTGTACATGATGTCAGTTGCACCCCAACCTTGTGCGCTTGCGTCAGTCTGTAGCACGACGGATGGGTTGCTAACAATGATGGGTCTGTGACACTCACTAATAATGTCAATCCACCATTGTAGCTCAGCTCTAGCCGGATTTGGCAACTGTATTGGTCTATCAAAGTCCCCAGCATTTGCTTTTAATGCTGCGACCTTTGCTCTTTGTAAATTTTGGTAATGTAACGGTCCGAATTGCGCAGCTGAGAATGTAGCTACCAAGTTCCCAATGACTTTTGCCGTTTGCCGGATAGTCGGTACCCTGGCGCAAGCAAGGCTGTAGCACGCTTCTTTCATGTCTAAAGCTTTGTTGGTCGGGATAGTGATCATCAGTAAGTTTGTGTCAATGGTGAAACCAAGGTAATCCATAACTTGAGAGGGGTTCAGTTTGGACTTGTCTGGATGGGTTACAATCCCTGACGTCTCGAATAAAGATTAGGTCGCTGTAACTGCCAGCGTAGCCAAATGGAGGGTCTGTCCCACGATAAGGATATCGTCTAAATAGGCCATGACGATACAATTTTGTTGTTGGAGGAGTGCCAACATGGGTTTTACTAATTTGGTAAATAGTCTGGGGGCTGTGGTTAACCCATTAGGTAAGGCTTTATATTGCCACAACTGTCCCTTCCAAACAAATTTCAGGAACTTCCTGTGAGATTCTGTGATGGGAACTGTATAGTATGCATCTTATAAATTGATGCAAGCCTTAAAGTACCCCGGGTAAAGCAGCTGCTTAGCTGTTTCGAAGGTATCCATTTTAAAATTGATATATGGTACAAAAATGTTCAACAGGGTTAGGTCTATGATATTCCGACTCCCCCCATCTTTTTTGGTTTTTGTAAAGATGTTAGACACAAACGCAAGGGGTTCGTGTGTCGTTTTGCCAATCACCCCTTTGGCTGCCGTAAGATTTCAGCATGTCCCTCCTTTATCTCAGCCTGAGAGAGCGTAAAAATGTGCCGAGGTTCATGCTGTGTAGGGGGAAGTTTACCATCAATAAATTCTATGACATAACCGTGAACACTTTGTAGAATAAATGTGTCTGTGGTGATTGCATCCCAAGCACCACGAAATGCCCGCAACCAACCCCCGACTTGTGCGGGTTGAAGTGCTACTGCCTTAGAGGAACCAGACCCCCTTACCTCCATGGTTAACGGCGGGTCATGGCGGTTTGGGGGGGACGTTGCGGTGCTGTCGTGGCGGTGGCCACATCTTCCATGCGGGCCTCTGCAAGCCTTGCCCTAAAAAGGCCGCTGCTGTTGGGGAAGTGGAGGCGGATAGGTCCTTGGTGTCCTATCCGGCTGGCGCGGATTCCAAGGAGTGAATGGTTGTTGTCGCTGATATGGGTGAACTTTAGCCGGTGGAGGTTTCATAAGGCCCACGGTCTTGGCCTCCTCGTCGAGTTCTGTGACTTGCTTGGAGAGATCTTCCCCAAACAGCTGATGAGGTGGGGGAGTGGCGGAGGGACAGCACAACGCTGCAAATTGCGGGTTGAGTGTCGGCCGGATGGAGCTCTTACGAAGGCAGTTAATTTTGAACTGTGCATTGCAGAGAAGTGCCAGGGCATCCTGCTGCTTGCTGGGCACATCATCCCCATCGAGGGTGCTGGCAAATGCTGTAATGCCCGTCGATAGAAGTTTGAGGATGCGCTGTAGGCGGACGTCCTGCATCTTGGTGGTAGTACTCAAATTCCCCCAAATGTGAGCATTCCCCGTGGGCACACTTAAAGTGATGCAGTTGTCGGGCGGTTTGAATTCGTCCATGGTGTCAGTGACCACCTGACCCAGAAGCTGGTGAGTGGTCAGATAGTCAATGGTTCCCGCCAGTTTGGGGTGCAGCGGCTCCCCAGTGCGGGTAGCTGTGGCGACATTTTCCCACGACATCCAGCAGGTCCGCACCTAGGACTGGATCTACGGCCTCCGGCATCCCTGGTTCATCATTGAAGTCAGCGTCCAGCAACTTCTGGTACGGCTGGCTGGAGAAGACGATATGCTGCCTTGTGGAGCACGATATGGCGTGGCTTGTGGAGGCCCGAGACTCCCGTTCATCCCGGTCCATATCCCGTTGGACTAGTTGCTCCACCAAGAGCTCCAACCTGGCAATACGACCGTCCCCGCTACTCGCGGCGGACAAGCCGACTTCCCCAGGCTCTGCAATTTCTCTGGGGCTTCCACCAGCGGACCACACCTCCATAAGATGCAGACTAGGGTCCGAAGGTAGGTTGTCGTGGGCTACTGCTCCTGCAGGCCCATACGACTCCCGCACGGACTTTCCGCTAGTCGGCCTTCGAGCGGACTGTGGTGGTCGACCTGCCTGATAGGAAGGCAGTGGAGATGATTCGGCACCGGTCCCTGGTACCTGGCTCCCCGAAGTCCGTGCAGGCTTACCTCCACTATCGCCCAATCTTCTGCGTGGAGGCGCATGGTCGGCAGCTGCCAGAGCTAAGCTAACCGACCGTCTACTGCTACCACCGGTGCCCTTGACCGCAGCCTGACGCGGCATTGTGTCGGCAGCTCCCACTCCTGCAGGGCTGCTCGACGCAGCAGTAGCTCTGCCAGACTGCCCTACGGCAGATATCCCCGGCAGCTGTACGTGGCGTGCTGCGGCTGCGGGGCTCCCCTGTAGCGCAGCCGTTCCTCGGCCCGGCCCTCGTGGATCCACAGCAACACGGGGTGATGCCGCTGTCGGTGAGTGAGGCATTCGCCATGTACCTGGTTGCTCCCCCGCTTCCTGGGGGATGGGGGCACAAAGTCTGGGTCTGGAATGTCCAGCTCCAGTGCGGACATCCATTCGGGAGATAAGTCGGGCGCTGGTGTAACTGAAGTGCCCGACTTCCGCACATTTAACCCCGGCCGTCCGGATGCTGCCGGCGGTTCTCGCAGCTCCGGGGAAAGTGGCCGCTGGCCTGTCGGCGTCCCGCGGCTCTTGGGAAGTTTTCCTTTCATTTTCCCGTTGCCTTCCATCCTGCAACCAACGAAAGGTTAGTGTACTTACCTTGACTGCATTGTTGAAGGAGCCGTGGAGAGAGCGCACTCCCCCCCCCCCAGCTTGTCGATAGCAAATTTGAGCGACGATATGTCGTGCTGGCGGGGTCTTCACGAAGTCACTCACGTGACTCAGAAGTAAAATTCACCTTTATTATTGAACATTAGAATCACTTTTTGTTTAATCATACTTGGAAGCTCAGACAATGTAGTGATTCAAAATGTATTTTACTCACATAAGTATAAATATTAAATATACATGTTATAATAGAACCACAAGCTGAAGTGGTATGAATTATTATCTGTTTCAGACACAAGCACACAAATGTGAATATGCTGAAAAATGTGCACATGTATAACAATGCAAGAGGCACTCACTATTTGTGGGGACCAGTACTATTCCCACATAAACTTCATGGATGATTCTCATTATGGTAATTGCATAATTTCGTCAACACGGTCATCTTGGTTTTTTGCATTGCTGCACATTCTCTGGGAATAATTTCAGGAGGACGAGCTGAATATAACCGATGTTGATTGAAGTTATGGCTGCATTATTTTAGAAAGCATGTATTTCGCGAGGGCTTGTATACAAAAACAGGGATTTAATACTGAGGCTCTATAAGGCACTGGTTAGGCCGCATTTGAAAATATTGTTAGCAATTTTGGGCACCATATTTGAGGAAGGATGTGCTGGCTCTGGGGTGGGGAGGGGTTCAGAGGAGGTTTACAAGAATGATCCCAGGTTTACATATAATGAGCGTTTGACAGCACTGGGCCTACTCTCTGAAGTTCAGAAGAATGAGAGGGGACTTCATTTAAATGTGCAGAACAGTGAAAGGCTTGGATAGAGTGGATGTGGAGAGGATGTTTCCACTAGTGCAAGAGTCTAGGACTAGAGGTCATAGCCTCAGAATTAAAGGACGTTCTTTTAGGAAGGAGATAAGGTGGAATTTATTTCATCAGAGGGTGGTGAATCTGTGGAATTCTTTCCACAGAAGGCTGTGGAGGCATGATGCAGTTAGTGAGGACAATATGTGCAATAATCCCTTGATGACCTGAATATATTAGTGGAAATTAGTTAGTAAAGGGGCTGTCCCACTGCGGCGACCTAATTGGCGAGTTTAGGAGAGTTTGAAAAAATGTCATGTTGAACACCTCCTGTGACTATGTAGAAGATCTCCTTCGACCTCCTTCGACTATGTTGAAGACTAGCTTCGACTAGCTTTGGGAAAATTGGACACCGAATAGTGGAGAGTGAAAACGATCTCCTTTGACCTCCCTTCGACTATGTTAGAGACTATCTACGACTACCTTCGACTAGCCTCGATTACCTATGAATAACATGCCGACCTACTACGACCTACTTTGACTAAACCTACGAGTAAAAAAAGTATCGATTTTTTTCCATGGCGACCTTTTTTAATAGCGGGCATTTTTCAACATGTCGAAAAATACGCCACGACCCAGCTGAGGCATCGAGTACGCGGGGACAACTTGCGAGCATGAAGGAGAGTTACAAAGACCTCCTAAGACCTCGTGTCGACCATACTGCGAGTATGAGTGGAGGGCAAACTTGTCTGAACTCGTGGATTAGGTCGCCACAGTGGGACAGCCCCTTAACTTTAGTCAAAGAAACAAAAATGTATGCAAACAAAATAGTAAGATTAAACGAGAACTTACCAGTTTGAAGTTTGATCTTTATTTTATGAGGAGTAACGATGAGGGATTACGTGAAGAAGCCCCGCCTGGCGCTAGAACGGCATACTTCAAAGCAGCGGCATGAAAAACACAGAACATAATAGCCAGAGTAAGATAGTAAGGCTTCTCATAGATTTAGAACTACCAGATGATCATTTATTTTATGAGGGTGGGGAGTGGAGGGCACGTAATCCCTCATCGTTACTCCTCATAAAATAAAGATCAAACTTCAAACTGGTAAGTTCTCGTTTAATCTTACTATTTTACTTCGGAGTCACGTGAGTGACTACGTGAAGATTTTGAAGCTTCTGTGTTTTCCATGTCGTAGAATTCTTCCATACGACAGTCCGGCTAGGTCAACACATACATGAGTAAAAACCTTTTACCAGACCAGTTTCAGTTCTTTCCATAAATCTTTTAATGGTAAAAGAACATAATATAACCCCTTTTTTACATCTGGGGAAAACCATTACAAAGTGATAAAAGATATAAGTGATAACATAATCAATAATATCAATTGATAGTGAAACAAAGCAGGTGATTATAGTGAACCCAACACCGCGTGTCCAAAGCCTGTCATTGTGTGAACAGGTTTATTGTAGAAATTTGAAAAAGTTTCTTCTTTACACCACCCTGCGGTTTCTAAAATATGTTCGAGTGGCACGTCCTGTAACTTCGCCGCGGACGTAGCTGCTGCCCTGGTGGAGTGAGATTTGAACACATCAGTGTCTACTCCTGCTAAAAGTAACACCTGTTTTAACCACCTCGAAATTGTTTGCACTGAAGCTTTTGTGTGTGGTTTCTTATGCGTAACCATTAATGTTTTTTCATTACCTCGAAGGGTTTTGGTAATTTTTATATATTGGTTCAAATGTTTAACTACACACAATGTTGGATCAATAGGGTAAGCTTGAAACGTTACCTTTGCTCCAGTTCTTCCTGGTCTGCTTTGTTTGATCAGATCGTAAACATAAAACACAATGTTATCTGTAGCCACATGCATACAGTCTAAACGTAGCAATTGTAATGTTTGCACCCTTTGAGCTGAAACCAATGCCATTAACATTACTAATTTAAATGTTAACTTTTCCAATGATAAAACTTCGATTGGAGTCCATTGCCTGAGTAGAGTAAGTACAATGCTGACATCCCAAATTTCTGTATATCTTGGTTTGGGTGGATTTTTGTTAAAGATTCCTTTCATAAATCTCGATATTAATGGATGTGATCCAATTGATTTTTGATCAGAGATTTGTCCTAAATAGGATGACAATGCACTACGTGCACTATTAATAGCACTATAACTTAAGTGCTGTTCAAAATGCAGCTCGGCAAGGAACTCCAATATGTTTGCAATGTTCACAGTATGATAGGATATATTTGATTGTCTATAAAATTTTTCCCATTTCTTTATATGTGTCATATATTGTCTCTGGGTGCTATCTCGCCATGATGCGACTATAATATCCATAGTTCTATCCGACAATCCAAGCTCTTGTAGTGGTCTGGTCAAAACCTGCAGATTAACAAATTCATATAAGCATGTAATGGATGAATTTCTTTGGTCACCGGTTTTATTAACAAATCACTGCTGCTAGGAATTGACATATATGGTTCTTTAATCATGTTTAACATTAATGGGAACCATGGTTGTGTCGGCCAATTTGGAATCACCAATAATCCCGTGGCAGAATCTTGTTCTATTTTCTTCAGACATTGCTGAACCAGAGCAAATGGCAGAAAAGCATAAAATAACATATTCCCCCAATGCAGTGAAAAAGCATCTACTGCTACTGCATCTGGATCTGGTTCCCAAGACACATATTTAGGTAATTGATGATTTAATCTTGATGCAAATAGATCAATGTCTGGTAACCCATATTGAATCACAATTTTACTGAAAATTACTGGGTTCAACATCCATTCTGTGTTATCTTTAAACACCCTTGATCTATTGTCTGCCACCACATTGTATTTACCTGGGATATAATTCGCCGAAAACCCAAATTTGGTGCTCAATACACCACTGCCATATCTGATTGACCAGACAATCACATGATACTGATCTGACTCCCCCCATGTGATTAATATATGCAACAGCTGTTGTATTGTCTAATTGTATTAGTACATGCAGATTCTTTTTTGTAGAACAATAGGCTTTTAATCCATAAAATGCCCCCAATAACTCTACATAGTTAATACCATATGTTTGGAGAAACATTTCCTCTTGGACAGTCCATCTTCCCCCACAGCTGGTAAATGAATCTGTCGCCCCCCATCCGAGAGCACTAGCATCTGTTTGTAAAATTACTTCAGGCTGTTGTATCACAA
This sequence comes from Okamejei kenojei, assembly GCA_035221665.1. Classification (NCBI taxonomy): domain Eukaryota; kingdom Metazoa; phylum Chordata; class Chondrichthyes; order Rajiformes; family Rajidae; genus Okamejei; species Okamejei kenojei. The sequence goes on along the minus strand of CM069148.1, from coordinate 19,383,362 downwards.
TGTTTTTAGCAGCTTGTGGGACATTTTCAATCCACCATTGCAATTCCAATAAGGCATTTTTTGTTAATTGCATAGGCCTATCAAAATGGCCTGCTCTCTTTTTTAGAGCTTGTATTTTATCTCTTTGCAGGTTTTGGTAATGTAATGGACCAAATTCCACTGCAGGAAATGCTGCTACTAATTTCCCAATAACTTTTGCTACTTCCCGGATGGAGGGATAAGGTTTGTGCATAAGACCCCTGCAGGTCATTATAATATCATCAATCTTATCTGTTGGCAAAGTTACTAACATAGTAACTGAGTTGATCACAAACCCCAAATAGTTAATTGACTGTGTTGGCTGCAGCTGGGATTTAATTGGTTGAATCAAGAACCCTAATTTCTCAAATAAGGTTTTTGTTGCTGAAACTGATTTTTCAGCTGATTCCTGATTACTATTGATGATTAAAATGTCATCCAGATAAGCCATAACGATGTGCTTTTGTGCTCTTAATTGTGCTAAAGCTGGTTTCAACAGCTTTGTAAAGAGCCTGGGAGCTGAACGTAACCCATTTGGTAAAGCTTTAAATTGCCAGCTGTCCCAGCCAATTAAATTTTAAATATCTTCGAAAAAATTGGTGTATCGGTACTGAATAGTACGCGTCCTTTAAATCAATTGTGGCCATATAACAACCTGCTGACATCAAATGTCTTGTAGTATTGAATGTTTCCATCTTAAAATGTTTATACTCGACAAATTTATTAAAATTTGTAAGGTCCAGAATAATTCTGCAACCACCATCTTTTTTACTTCTTGGAAATATATTTGACACAAATTGATGTTCATGTTCAAAAAACACCTTTTTTAAACAATTTGTCAATTTCCACATTAATCTCTGCCTCTTCAATTGCAGAAAACATGAAACCATAAGCAGGTTTATTTTGTACCGGAGAGTTAACACCTTCTTTAAATGTTATAATAGCTCCTGAAACTGTTTGTAAAATAAACCGATCAGATGTGATGGCAAGCCACTCATCATAAAACATTTGTAATCTCCCTCCAACTGGAGATTCGTCCACAGTTTCTTTAGGAATTGAATAAATTTTTTGTACCTCTCCATATGAACGTGGCGGTCTCCTTCTCCCCGTATACGGGTGAACATTAGGCTGTGTCGGATGGTAATATTTTCTTATCATATTCTTGCCTCTGTTTCCGAAATCAAATCCCCTTCTTGACGAAAAATACCTTTTTTGTCCAAAAACGAAAGGTCTCATGTGGCTAATAGATTTAGCCTCTTCATCCATTCTCTTATTTGTTTAGGCAGGTTCTCTCCAAACAGATAACCAGGAGCTTGAACACCACTTGATCGACACAGACCTGCAAATCTTGGATGAAATATGGGCCGAATCGCAATTTTCCTCATACAATTAATTTCATAGAAGGAATTGCACAATAAGCCCAAAGTATCTTTTTGGATTTTAACCATTTCCGACCCTTCCATTTGCCTTCCATAGGCAGTAATGGCAGCTGAAATCAGTTTGAGGATTCTTTGAAATCTTATTTCTTGTCCTCTCATGCCTGGAGACATAGGCGTCCATATAGACGGATTAACCGTAGGTACCTTCAATGAGGTGCAATTATCCGGTGTTTTATATAATTCTGCTGTTTCAACCATCACAGAATCTTGAAGTTGGTGAGATACCATATAGTTAATATTGGCAGCTAGGTTTTCTTCCATAGCCTCACCACTTCCTTCCGGTATAGCAAATTATTTTGCCACATCAGGCACATCTGGCCTTTTCGTTTTTTATTCGTGGTGTGCACTCATAATCCACATTACCACTTGCAGGGTCTGACCTTTGCAGCCCTGATACACTTGGAATTATATCCAATGAGACTTCCTCCGCCCTTAATCCTGGGTCTGGAGTTTCAAATTCCCAATTTGGCACATAGCCATATTCTGGATATTCAAACCCCTCAGGGTCATTTTGGGAAACTTCTGGGTACTGTGACCCTTGTCTCATTATATTCTGGAGTACTTTCTCCATATGCTCCATTTTAAGCCATATAGCTTTATTATCCGGAGGACTTTCATTATCAGAGTCATTATCAGAAACCACGGATTTCTTTTTGCTTTTTCTAGGAACATTTTCCTCCGTGGTTTGTATTTCTGGAGAAATTATAGTCTCACTAACGGGTAAATCAACGGCCACCGGTATCGGAACCGGATCCGCACTAAACTCTTGTCCCGACTCTTTAGCTTCACCCCGGGACGATCTTTTTACCCGTGAAATTTTTCTTTTGAGACTTCTCCATTTTTCCTTTTTTATTATCTGGCTAAATCATTACGCCAGCGTGACTCTGATTTTACTTTCGCTTTTGCTGGTTCTACCAGCGTAGCGTCTTTTTTCCCAGAACGTCCCCTCTTTCCTTGCACTTACCTGTGGGTCCGTTCCAACCGCTGCGAGGAGCTGCGCTCTGCAGCTCTTGCTTCAGCCGTCAGCGTCGACGTAATGCCGTTCTAGCGCCAGGGGGGCTTCTTCACGTAGTCACTCACGTGACTCCGAAGTAAAATGTTCTATTTGCGTCTATGAGCACCTCCAAAATCTGCAAGAATGCTTGCAGTCAGGATGACTGTCAACCTCATCTAGTGTCACTAGAATTCACTGTTGACCTTTCTCAGCCCATTGTTTGCAGTGAACACCATTTGCCAATGGGCACCAGAGGTTCTCCAAGGCTTTCTTGGCAGGTAAAAAGTCTTTGTCTTTCAGTCACAGACAGCATCTTAGAATCTTGATTCAGCACCTTCCAAATCCACAAGGACAAGCAGCAATAGCATGGAACACCACCACCTGTAATTTGCCCTCCAAGCCACACATGATCCTAACTTGGAAATGTATCGCTGTTCCTGCACTATTACTTGGTCAGAATCTATGAACTCCCCTCTAATGTGGGTATACCCACAACTCACACACAACACCAGTTCAAGATGTCACTCACGACTATCTTCTCAATGGCAATTGGAAAAGAGAAATTAAATGTTGTTTCAGCCCATGAAGCCCACATCCCGCGAATGAATTTAAAAAATGGAGATGCAACTGCTTGGATATTCTAATAACTGCAAGTTTTTCTCCAACTCACATACCATCCTAACATGAAGATACCTCTCCTATACTCAGTCAAAATGTTCAAGCTTCCCAGCTTAAAGCACTGTGGGAATTCCTTCATTTCCAGCATTGCAGCATTGCAGCAGGTCAGAGAGCCGTCCCCTCAAATTCTTACTGGAAATTTGAGATGGTCAATCAATGCCAACCTTCCAGAGATAACTCCCATAACAGTGGCAATGAATAAATTATTCTCTGGCTGATATGATTGTACGCACTAGATGAACTGAAGAGCATCTCTTTTAGTTGTTTTTAATTTAGAGATACAGTGCAAAAACAGACCCTTCGGCCTACCAAGTCCACAACGACCAGCAATCCCTGCACACTAATGTTAACCTAGACACGCTAGGGACAATTTACTGTTATATCAAGCCAATTAACTTGCAAACCTGTACGTCTTTGGAGTGTGGAAAGAAACCGGAAACGAGAGAAAATCCAAGTAGGTCATGGGGAAAACATACAATCTATGTACAGCCAGCACCCATAGTCAGGATTGATCCTGGGTCTCTGACACTGTAAGGCAGCAACTCTACCGATGTGCCACCGTTCCTAAAAATAAATCGATGGGAAGGGGATGAGAAAGGAAAAATGGCTGAAACACATTTCATTCTCAATCCCAGATACACAAGTAATGTTGTAAAAAAATGTTGAATATTTGCTGCAAATGGCATAGATAATGAAAATAAATAAAAGCTCAAGTTAATCAAGGGTGAACACTGGAAATTGCTCAAACAGTGAAATCAGCAGTGTAAAAAAAATTGCATGTAACAGCATGTACAAGGAACCATTTATAATATAGACTAGACTAGACAATGGACATTAGACAATAGGTGCAGACATTTGGCCCTTCGAGCCAGCACCGCCATTCAATGTGATCATATCTGATCATCCACAATCAGTACCCCGTTCCTGCCTTCTCCCCATATCCCCTGACTCCACTATTTTTAAGAGCCCTATCTAGCTCTCTCTTGAAAGCATCCAGAGAACCTGCCTCCACCGCCCTCTGAGGCAGAAAATTCCAGAGACTCACCACTCTCTGTGAGAAAAAGTGTTTCCTCGTCTCCGTTCTAAATGGCTTACTCCTTATTCTTAAACTGTGGCCCTGGACTCACCCAACATCGGGAAAATGTTTCCTGCCTCTAGCGTATCCAAGCCCTTAACAATCTTATGTTTCAGTGAGAATCCCTCTCATCCTTCTACACTGCAGAGTGTACAAGCCCAGCTGCTCCATTCTCTCAGCATATGACAGACCCGCCATCCCAGGAATTAACCTTGTAAACCTACGCTGCACTCCCTCAATAGCAAGAATGTCCTTCCTCAAATTAGTGGGACCCATTGGGTCCCAGTCACACGGGAGGCCTGGTCCCCCAACGCAACCAATTCTCCAATGCAATATTCCACCACTCATCCATTCCCCCACGCAACCCGTTCCCCCAATGCAATATTCCACCACTTACCCATTGCCCCTATTTTTTCAGGCACGGCTCATTTCCCCTCATCCCTCTTCATGTGTGGGAGGGGAGGAGGGGAGGGAAGGAGGATGTAGGGTGGGAGGGGAGGAGGGGAGTGGGGTGTGTGTGGGCAGGGGGGTGTAGGAGGGGGGGAGAGCATGGTGTGTGGGGGAGGGGAGGGGAGGTATGTATGTGGGCGGAAGGGGTGTGGGAGGGAGGGAGGGAGGAGGGATGTGGGAGAGGGGAGGGGGGCTGAGGGGTTTGGGGCAGGGGGGCATGTGGGCGGGGGGAGAGAACTCGGAGAAAAGACGGTTTTTAAGATTTTTAAACCTTGCTAACTTTTACAATAGACCACCAATTGGAACAAATCTAGGTGCACTTGCAGCACAGGAGAACATTGAGTGAGCTGGCAGAAAATCGTAGTGCTGTCATGTACTGTTTTTGCGCAAATAGAAAGACCACGCAAACCGGAAGATGACAAGATCAGAAGTTTTAGAGATAGATAGATAGATAGATAGACTTACTATACCAAACAAAATTGATTGTCACTTAAGCAAGTGTCTCATGCGTGACCAATGAGAGCAAAGCTTGTAAAAATGAGCAAAGCTTGTAAAAATATGTGTAAGATAAAGTTAAACAAAATGTAAACAAGAAACCTGAGAAAAATACTCATAATTTCCAAAAGATTCAATTTGTCTCACCAATTGCAACAACGAATGAAAAGAGCAAGTGTTCACAATGTAGAAATAAGGAATTGCAGATGCTGCTTCACCAAGAAAATACATAAAAAGCTAAAGTGAGTCAGCAGGTCAGGTAGCGTCCCTGGAGAACTTGGATAGGCGATGTTTCAGGATGGGACCCTTCTTCAACGAAAGAGGATCCATTTTTATCAAAAGTTGACAAAAGTTGAAGGTTAATGTTATATTGATGAACCCAGGCAGTAGCTGGATGACCAAAACACACCACTCTTAAACTTAAGAAGCCCCAGCTTAATCTAAAAGCCAATCGCAACAAAATTAGTAGTATAGTTGGAGTAGCTGATATGACAGAAAATGACCAAAAATAGATTAAAACATTACCACTTGTATCTGAACCAGATAGGAAGAAGCTGGCCAGAATAAATCCCCATGAACTGAAGGAACATTTTGTCACTTCTAAATGGCTCTGTTTCATATAATTAAATGGATGTTTGAGAAATGTGAAGAGGTTTTTAAACATAAGCTAGAAACATTGTAGGGCAATGTTGATCCCAATTTCCAATGTGGTTCATCAAGCCAATGGCAAAGCAATGAAACCAAAATTTATTGCAGAAATTGATAGGCTACTGAGAGAGAAAAATAATTAAATCTGTTGTGTACTCTGAAGGTGCAACTCCCATTGTGCCAATGATAAAGTTTGATAGATACATCATGATCTCCAGAGATAACAAAAGATTGTTAATTGAGAAATGTCACTGGAACAGATAGAACAGAAGGCATCCATGTAATTTTACCTTGAGGGCAGCAGTTCATTAATTGAATATAACTCTTATCAGGTAGTCTAAGAGGTTTTTGACCATCTAAATCCATAAGGTCTTGTCAACCACTTAGAGTTTTGACTGCATTTGTTTTCTTTCAGAGAACCATGAAGGAATTGTCGTGGGGTGTTTGGATGCCTGGATCATCTCCAGTTTACGGGACCCTAAAGGGACAAAGACCTTTGGAATCTGGAAGTGGTGTTGAGGGGACTGCAGAGAATAGATACATTTCTGACAAATTTAGCAATGCTCTTGACTCCATTACACCGACTGTTGATAAGAATGTGAAGATGAGGTAGATTAAAGCTCCAGGGAAAGTTTTTTATGCATTTCAATGGATTGCTACAATTTGATGATGGATTGATCCACTAATAAACACCAGAGAGTTCATCTTACCTCGTGATTCATCGCAAGATATTGATGCTTGTGCAGAGATGTTTGGGTCTCTTGAATAGCAGTACGGAGGATGTCACCAAGGCCTGAAGGGATTTATTCCTGTTTAATGTGAAAAGCAAGAGAGGAGATTGCTGGGGTAATGATAGATCTTTTGATGCTATTTAGACAAAGACAAGGTTGAAAGTTTTTCCTTCATATAAAGAAGGCAATAGGGACAAACCAGAAAAATATAGGCCTTTTATCAGCAGCAGGGGCATTTTTTTGAGAAACTTTCGGGGATAGGTTTTATTTACATCTGGTAAAGCATTGGGGATATTGGGGATAGTTAGCAGGGTTTTGAGTGAGAGAGATCATGTTTTTCAATGTGATAGAGATTTTGAAGGAGGTGACAAAGATGGTTGATATTGGACAGTGGATGTTGTCTACATAGGGATGTGTAAAGCATTCAACCAGATTCCTTATAGTAGTCTGAAGACCCATGGAGTGAATCCAACCTTGTTAGCGTGGATCCAAAATGTGTCAGGGGAGTCTAGGGTTATGGGGAGATGGCAGGAGAATGGGGTTAGGAGGGGGAGATAGATAAGCCGTGATTGAATGGTGGAGTAGACCTGATGGACCAAATGGCCTAATTCTGTTCCTATCATATGACCTTATGTAGCCTTAGGACTTTGTTAACACGTCTGTCCCTTGTGATTTTGAGACTGATTACGGAGACGCAGCAGTAGAGTTGCTGCCTTACAGCGCTTACAGTGCCAGAGACCCAGGCTTGATCCTGACCGCGTGGATTTTCTCCAAGATCTTCGGTTTCCTCCCACACTCCAAAGACGTGCAGGTTTGTAGGTTAATTAGCTTGGTATAAATGTAAATTGTCCCTAATATGTGTAGGATGTGCGGGGATCATGTGTTTGTGCGTACTCGGTGGGCTGAAGGGCCTGTTTCCACACTGCATCTCTAAACTAAAACTAAACTACTGCTTGAAAATGTCAATTAATTCCATGGAAGCAATCTGGCATCTGTTTTTGCTTATATCAATATCCCCTCTAATTAAGTCTATCTACACCCTGATATGGCTGATGATAAATTGTCTGGACACTTTATTTGCATGTTCTGCACACATCAGATTGGTTAGCAAAAATATTTGTGAAACCTCAAGAGAAGTGAGGTCAGACTCCCTATCAGAGAGAATAATCTCCGGTCTATTTGAAAGTTTTTCTTAGCAACCATGAGATCCTTATTTAAAAACCTGTGTTGCAGGATATTTAAAGTTGAATTGCGTTGGTGGAGGGAGGATATGGGAATTGATGGCAGATTTAATAAGGTGTAATTATCAGTTCTCCACACTAACAGAGAGCACTATGCTCAAGTGATTATCTTGGTGTTTAGCAAACAACAATTTTATTATTCTTCATGAGGTTGTGGTGGACAGACACATGCTGGCTCTGTTAACTTGTCAACAAAAAAAATAAAGCTGCCAGAAGTAGTAAACACAGCCTCCTCCTTTGCTCAGGAAATGACCAATATTGCAATGACCAATATTTACTATTGCAACATTGAAGAAACTATTATTGCAACGTTTAAGAAACATTTAGACAGGTACATGGATTGGATGGGTTTAGAGGGATGTGGGTCAAATACAGGCAGATGGGACTAGTGTAGATGGGACATGTTGGTCGGCATGGGCAAGTTGGGTCAAAAGGCCCAATATGCACTATATTCCTTGCACTATGACACTATGACATAGTCATAATGACTTAAATGGCACTCTGAGTGAATACTATAAGGATGTTTGCTACTCTTCACCTGCAGTTGTCCACCTGACATTCAGTGGTGGACTTGCTGCAATCCCACAGTAATGATGTGCAAGAATAGTAAGATTAAACGATGAGGGATTACGTGAAGAAGCCCACCAGCCTGCATGCACGTCAACCTTCAGAGCAGCGGTGTGAAATCACAGATAACAGTTGTTGAACTGAATATTGGAAGATTCGAGAAACTAGAACTACCAGCTGACCTTTATGAGAGAGTGTTGGGAGCGGAGGGCACGTAATCCCTCATCATAACTCCTCATAAAATAAAGATCAAACTTCAAACTGGTAAGCTCATTTAATCTTACTATTTTACTTCGGAGTCATGCGAGTGACTACGTGAAGATTTCAAAGCTCTGTGATTTCATGCCGTGAACACGAGTCCATGCGTCACACACAGCATCAGTTGTCCAAGGATGAGTGAAAATTAATAATGCTTACAGACATGACATAGATTTAAAACATGCTGATGCTTTTTAATGAGCAAATGAAAATAATAGTGACCCCTCTCATCCAGGGGGAAACTATAAAACAGAACTTAAAATAGAATTGGCAAAAACCCCGGTCAAGCAATGGGTTTGATATAAAACGTTTGGAAAGTTTGTTCGTTTGACCATCCTGCAACTGCTAGGATGTGGTCCAGTGGAACATCCATAACCCTCGCTGCTGACGTAGTTGCAGCCCTGGTGAAGTGAGATTTGAAAATGTCAGTGTCCACTCCTGCACAAGCCAGAACCCGTTTTGACCACCTGATGGTCTGTACTGATACCTTCTTATAAGGTTTTTTGTAACTAACAAACAATGCTAGTTCAGTGTCTCTAAGGCTCTTGGTGACCTTAATGTACTGTTGTAGATGTGTGACCACACACAACCGAAGGTCCATGGGGTATGCCATGAAAATTAGTTTGAGACCTGACACCCCTGGTCTGCTCTGCTTGACTAAGTCATAAACATTAAATGTTATATTATTTGCAGATGTCACCATCCTGTCCAGTCGCAGCTTATGCAATGACTAGACCCGTTGCGCTGAAACCAGCACCATGAGCATGACAACTTTGTAAGTGAGTTTGTCCAAGGACAGGGACGTAGCTGGGGCCCACGAAGCAGTGTCAGCACCACGTTCACATCCCATATCTCTGAGTACCTGGGCCTGGGGGGATTTGAGCTGAAGATACCCTTCATGAACCTGGATATCAAAGGATGAGACCCGTCAGGGTGGTGTCCCGATCCCAGCAACAAGTATGATGATAAGGCACTTCTGGCACAATTTATGGCACTATAACTCAGTCTCTCATCAAAATATAGTTCCAAAATACAGGCTGGACCAGTACAGAGGAATATGGTCTCCATTTATTGAATATTTAAAGGGTCAAGATGGTCCGGTTCGAAGCCATGACGGAGGCCTGAATGTATGAATGGATGAAGAATTATAGACAATAGATCATAAATATATCTCCATTGACAAAGTCAGCATATTTGGTAAATCATGTCTGACGAATCTTGTGGAATTTTTCGAGGATTAACTAGTAGCGTGGATATCTGGACTTCCAGAAGGCTTTCGACAAGGTCCCACATAAGAGATATCAAACTTAAAGCATACGGTATTAGGGGTTCTATTGACGTTAGAGAACTGGCTGGCAAACAGGAGTTCCTTTTCACAATGGCAGGCAGTAACTAGTGGGGTACCGCAGGGCTCAGTGCTGGGACCCCAGCTGTTTACAATATATATTAATGATCTGGATGAGGGAATTGAAGGCAATATCTCCAAGTTTGCGGATGACACTAAGCTGGGGGGCAGTGTTCGCTGTGAGGAGGATGCTAGGAGACTGCAAGGTGACTTGGATAGGCTGGGTGAGTGGGCAAATGTTTGGCAGATGCAGTATAATGTGGGTTATCCACTTTGGTGGCAAAAACAGGAAAGTAGACAATTTAAATGGTGGCCGATTAGAAAAGGGGAGATGCAGCGAGACCTGGGTGTCATGGTACACCAGTCATTTGAAAAAAGCGAATGGTATGTTAGCTTTCATAGCAAAAGGATTTGAGTACAGGAGCAGGGAGGTTCTACTTCAGTTGTACAGGGTCTTGGTGAGACCACACCTGGAGTATTGCGTACAGTTTTGGTCTCCAAATCTGAGGAAGGACATTATTGCCATAGAGGGAGTGCAGAGAAGGGTTCACCAGACTGATTCCTGGATCTGTAGATTACTTAATAAAAAGATATCTTACCTTTAAAAAAAAATATAGTTTTGCGAGGAATTCCAACACATCTACTGAATTACACGATGCTATGTTCGTGTCATAATCGTTTATCTCTCTTTTTTTTATGTTAAAATAAAAAAGAAAATTATAGAAGTACTGATTGAACGTTAGTTTTAACACTTCCCATTTCTTGATATAGGAGATGTACTATGGTACTACAGGCTGCAGTGATCATGTCCCACTGTACGATCTGACAGTCCGAGCCCCAGGAGAGGTCTTCTCAGAGTCTGCAAACCAACAAATTGATTTGATCATGTAGTGGATGGTTCTCCTCAGTCACAGGGTGAACCAGCAGATTTCTGCCTTTGGGAACAGCCAGAAAAGGCTCTGTTATCATTCCCAGTATGAGTGGGAACCATGGTTGTGTAGGCCAGTCAGGCACTACCAAAATGCCTGAGGCGGAGTCTTGCTGGATCTTAAGCAAGCACCGACTGATGAGGCAAAATGGGGGAAATGCATAAAAGAACATTCCACCCCAGTGTAGCGAGAATACATTTACCGCCACTGCCCCTGGGTCTGGCTCCCATACAACATACTTTGGTAACTAGTGATTGAGTCTGGATGCAAACAAATCAATATCCGGTATTCCATACTGAGCGACAATGTCGTTAAACACTTTATGATTCAACATCCATTCTGTGTTGTCATTAAAATTCCGTGACCTGGTGTCAGCCACCATGTTGAATCTACCTGGTAAGTAGGTAGCTGGAATCCAAATGTTTCTTGTAATACACCAGTGCCAAATAAGGTTAGCCAATTTATCACAGGATACTGACTTGATTCCACCCATGTGATGAATGTATGCCACTGCTGTAGTGTTGTCAATCTGAAGTTGAACATGCAAATGATGCATATTCGCACAATAAGCCTTCAACCCATAGAGTGCTCCCAGCAACTCTAAGTAGTTAATACCATGTGACTGAAGAATTGATATTGGAGGATATTGCAGATGAATACGTAGCTTGAAAAATGGTGCAAGGGAGAGGGATTCAAATATCTCGGGCATTGGAACCAGTTCTGGGGGAGGTGGGACCAGTACAAACAGGACGGTCTGCACCTGGGCTTGAAGGGAACCAATGTCCTTGGGGGAGTGTTTGCTGGTGCTGTCGGGGAGGATTTAAACTAATGTGGCAGGGGGATGGGAGCATGAGCAGAGAGACAGAGGGACGTAAAATGAGGGTAGAAGCAATAGGTAGCAATGTGAAAAGTAAAAGTGGCAGGCAGAAAAATACAGGGCAAAAATCAAAAAGGGCCACTTTTCAACATAATTGTATAAGGGGTAAGAGTGTTGTAAAAACAAGCCTGAAGGCTTTGTGTCTCAATGCAAGGAGCATTTGTAATAAGGTGGATGAGTTGAATATGCAGATAGTTATTAATGAATATGATATAGTTGGGATCAAGGCTGGTTGCTGAACATCCAGGGATATTCAATATTCAGGAGGGATAGACAGAAAGGAAAAGGAGGTGGAGTAGTGTTGCTGGTTAGAGAGGAGATTAACGCAATAGATAGGAAGGACATTAGCTTGGAGGATGTGGAATCGATATGGGTAGAGCTGTGAAACACTAAGGGGCAGAAAACGCTAGTGGGAGTTGTGTACAGGCCACTTAACAGTAGTAGTGGAGTTGGGGATGACATCAAACATGAAATTAGAAAAGCGTGCAACAAGGGTAAAACAGTTATAATGGGTGACTTCAATCTACATATAGATTGGGTGAATCAAATTGGCAGGGGTGCTGAGGAAGAGGATTTCTTGGAATGTATGCGGGATAGTTTTCTAAACCAACATGTAGAGGAACCAACGAGACAGCAGGCTATTCTAGACTGGGTACTGAGTAATGAGGAAGGGTTAGCTAGCAGTCTTGTTGTGCGTGGCCCCTTGGGCAAGAGTGACCATAATATGGTTGAGTTCTTCATTAGGATGGAGAGTGACATTGTTAATTCAGAAACAAGGGTTCTGAACCTAAAGAAAGGTAACTTTGAGACATGAATTGGCCAAGATAGGCTGGCAAGTGATTCTTAAAGGGTTGATGGTGGATATGCAATGGAAGGCATTTAAAGACTGCATGGATGAACTACAACAATTGTTCATCCCAGTTTGGCAAAAGAATAAATCAGGGAAGGTAGTGCATCCGTGGATAACAAGGGAAATCAGGGATAGTATCAAAACTAATGAAGCATACAAATTAGCCAGAAAAAGCAGCCTTCCAGAGGACTGGGAGAAATTCAGAGTCCAGCAGAGGAGGACAAAGTGCTCAATTAGGAAAGGGAAAATAGATAATGAAAGAAAACTGGCATGGAACATAAAAACGGACTGCAAAAGTTTTTATAGATAAATGAAGAGAAAAAGGTTAGTTAAAACAAATGTAGGTCCCTTGCAGTCAGAAACTGGTGAATTGTTCATGGGGAACAAGGACATGGAAGACCAATTGAATAACTACTTTGGTTCTGTCTTCACAACGGATGACATAAATAATCTGCCGGAAAAAGCAGGGGACCGGGGTTCAAGTGAGATGGAGAAACTGAGGGAAATCCAGGTTAGCCGGGAAGTGGTGTTAGGTAAATTGAATGGATTAAAGGCCGATAAATCCCCAGGGCCAGATAGGTTGCATGCCAGAGTAGTTAAGGGAGTAGCCCCAGAAATAGTGGATGCATTAGTGATAATTTTTCAAAACTCTTTTGATTCTGGAGTAGTTCCTGAGGATTGGAGGGTAGCCCCACTTTTTAAAAAAGGGTGGGAGAGAGAAAACGGGGAATTACAGACCAGTTAGTCTAACATCTGTAGTGGGAAAAATGCTAGAGTCAGTTATTAAAGATGGGATAGCAGCACATTTGGAAAGCGGTGAAATCATTGGACAAAGTCAGCATGGATTTATGAAAGCTAAATCATGTCTGACGAATCTTATAGAATTTTTTGAGGATGTAACTAGTAGAGTGGATAAAGGAGAACCTGTGGATGTGTTTTATCTGGACTTTAAGAAGCTTTCGACAAGGTCCCACATAAGAGTTAGCATACAAACTTAAAGAACACGGTATTGGGAGTTCAGTATGGTGTGGATAGGGGACTGGCTGGCATACAGGAAGCAAAGAATAGGAGTAAACATGTCATTTTCAGAGTGGCAGGCAGTGACTAGTGGGGTACCGCAAGGCTCAGTGGTTGAACCCCAGCTATTTACAATATATATTAATGATCTGGATGAGGGAATTGAGTACAACATTTCCACGTTTGTGGATGACACGAAGCTGGGGGGCAGTGTTAGCTGTGAGGAGGATGCTAGGAGGCTGTAAGGTGACTTGGATAGGTTGGGTGAGTGCGCAAATGCATCGCAGATGCAGTATAATGTGGATAAATGTGAGGTTATCCACTTTGGCGGCAAAAACAGGAGGGTAGATTATTATCTGAATGGTGGCCGATTAGGAAAAGGGGAGATGCAACGAGACCTGGGTGTCATGGTACACCAGTCATTGAAAGTAGGCATGTGGCCCTTGTGGCTAAAGGGTTCAGGGCGTATGGAGATAAGGCAGGTACTGGATACTGAGCTGGATGATCAGCCATGATCATATTGAATGGCGGTGCAGGCTTGAAGGGCCGAATGACCTAAGCCTGCACCTATTTTTTGTATGATTCTATGATGACTCATGCACATTCCATTTGCACCGCAGCTAGAGATGGTACTAGTAGCTCCCCATCCTAGAGCACTAGCATCAGTTTGTAATATAACTGAAGGTTTGTTGACCAAAAATTTACTGGTGCAACACCGAATATTAGTCATCCACCATTGTAACTCAGAAAAGGCTTCAGCTGGCAATGGCATAGGTCTGCTGAAGTGACCTGCATGGAATTTGAGTGCCTGCACCTTTGCACATTGTAAATTTTGATAATGCAAAGGCCCAAACTGTGCAGCTGGCAAGGCAGCCACTAATTTGCCAATTATACTGGCTACATGTCGAATAGAAAGTTGCTCCTTAACAATAAGGTTGTTACAGGCTTCTATTAATTCTAATCTCTTGCCCCAAGGCAGAGTCACAGACATGTGAATAGAGTTAATGGTAAATCCCAAATAATCAATAACTCTAGATGGTATCAACTTGGATTTAACTGGATGGATGAGGAACCCCAATCTCTCAAACAAGAGTTTAATGGCTGAAACAGCTAATTTAGCTAATTTCAGAGTTTCTCTATGATTATGATATCATCCAAGTATGCCATCACAATATGATTTTGAGCCTGGAGTAGCCCTAGTATTGGTTTCAATAATTTTGTAAATAATCTGGGGGCTGAAGTTAACCCATTAGGCAATGCTTTAAACTGCCATAGTTGCCCTATCCAGCTAAACTTCAAATATCTCCAGTGATCCCTGTGAATGGGTACCGAATAGTATGCATCTTTGAGATCAATGCATGCCATATAACATCCTTTGGAAACCAGTTGTTTGGCAGTAACATTTTCCATTTTGAAATGTTTATACTGCAGAAAGGAGTTAAGTCGAGTCAAATCAAAGATGATTCGGCATCCTCCATCCTTATTTTGCATTGAAAATATATTAGAAACAAATTGGAGAGATTCATGACACAACTTCTCAATTACCCCTTTTGTGTGTAACACTTAAATTTCAGCTTGAACATCCAAACCTTCCTGTTGTGAATGAACAAATGTCCAGTTTGGTGTATGCTGTGTGGGTGGAAACGAATTGGGAAGGAATTCGATTTGGAACCCTTGTATACTGTGCAGTATAAACGGATCTGATGTTACCCAATGCCATTTATTCAAAAACAAGTGCAATCTCCCACCAACTTGTAACTGATCCACACACCCTATGTTCCGGAAAGAACCAGACCCACCTACCTCCATGGTTACTGGTGGATGAATGATTTTTATTTCTGCCCCCGAGGTTTGGGGGGTAAGACAGATGGAGTGCGCCAACTGTGCTTCTTTGATGCGGGCCGGCTTGGGCCATGGCCTAAAAAAGAGCCCAGAGTGTTCGGCATTCGAGCTGCCACCAGCTTCTGCAAACCTTTCGTTGTTGAAGGGAGCGTAGGGGTGCTGCCGCCGGAATGATGAATCTTTGCTTGTCGATGGGACCTTCATTAGCCCGACAGCTTTCGCTTCTTCATCCAGAACCTTGACCTTCTTAGGCAGATCTTCTCCGAACAAAACATTTGACGGTTGTACATTGCTGGCCCTGCACAGTCCCGCAAACTTGGGGTTCAGGGCAGGTCGGATGGCATTTTTAAGTAGACAATTAATTTCAAAATGTGCGTTGCACATTATTACCAGGGCATCCTGTTGCACATCAGACAGGGGACCCCCATCCACAGACCTGGCAGAGGCCGTGATGCCTGAAGCCAGCAACTTTAGTATTCTCTGGAGCTTCACCTCCTGGGCTCTAATGCCCCCTCCGATGTAACCCCAGATGGAGCTGTTAATTGTGTTTAGCGAAGCACAATTAGCAGGTATGTGGTACTTCATAGAAGTTTCTGCCATTACCTTTTCTTGGAGCTGGTAATTGATGCAAGGTAATTGATGCTCGTAGCCAATTCCTCATCCAGCGGCTCCCCTGTTTGCGATGGTATCGCAAACTTCAATGCCATAGCAGCAAATCTGCTTCACACACCTCGTGGTATGCTCTCCGGCCATACCTCCGAACTCCGAGTCAGTCCAAAACTGACCCCGAAAGCTCCCCTCCTCAGAGAGGGAGACATTGTGCAGCCCTGAACCAGGCACCGCCGCAGGACCCCGAGGAGACCCACGCTGATATAACTCTGTTCCCTGGAGCATATCATGATGGAGCATACTTTCCATCAGGTGCTCCATCTGGGATAAACGTCCGAAGACGCTATCCATTGTAGGAGGGGAAGGCAAAATCGATGACCGCCCTCTACCCGCACTCCCGCGGTCTTCCGTAGCTGGTTTCCCCGCGGCCCAGTCTAGACTTTTTTTTAATTTATTTTTTTAAAATATTTTATTTATTAGAGGTACATACATCAATGTACTTCACATATATATTGTTACAATCATTGTACCCCATAATTTTATGGCTTTTAAAGAAAAAGAATAGAAAGAAAGAGTGAAATAGGTGAAAAGAGTTGTGATAGTGAAAGAGCGTGCCAAAGGGGAGAAGAAACCCTTGGTCAAAGAATTAGAGAAAGGGGGTTAAGAGATAGACCCTAAAAAAAAATAAAAAAAAGGAAAAGGAAAAAAAAAAGCCAGTTACTATGTTATATATATCACGCAAAAGGAATCCACCAACTCAATAGTTTTTCATCACCCCCCTACCAAGGCCCGAGGTACTCCTGCACCCTATCTTTGTAGTAATTCTATAAATGCAGACCACGTCTGAAAGAAGTGTTCTGGTTTTCCTTCCAGGTGGAGTTTCATATCTTCCAGATGTAGTGTTTCAAATATAGTTGTAATCCACATATTTAATGTTGGTATAGGAGCATTTTTCCAGAATTTTAAGATTATTTTTTTTCCTGTTATTAAGCCGTAATCCAATAAATTCTTTTGATACGCATTTAATTCTGGACTACCTTATGTCATTCCGAAAATAACCCATTCTGGCTTTGGTGTCATTTTTATTTTAAACACTTTGTGAAAATTTGAAAGATTTCAATCCAAAACCTTTGAATATTTGTACAAAAGATGAATGAGTGCGCTATTGTAGCTTCTTGACAGTGGCATTTATCACAAATTGGTGAAACGTTAGGGAAAAATTTAGTTTTTGAGTAGTATAATCTATGTATAACTTTAAATTGTATTAAAATGTGTCTTGCGTTAATTGAGCATTTGTGCACATTTAACAAGTATTCTTTCCACCTTTCATTGGAAATTTTTATGCTTAGTTCGTTTTCCCACTCACCTTCCCAATACCTTCCGTTGTTGGTATTACTGCATTTAGTATGATAGTATGATTATATATATGTGCAATTAAATTTGGTGAATCCGCCTTTGTATTCATTTATTTCATCTAGTAAGTCTAATGGCATTTTGTGAAATTCATGTGCATGTTTTTTTCAAATAATCACATATTTGGAAATAATTAAAATACTGATTGTTACCCAGATTGTATTTTAGTTGTAATTGTTTAAATGATAATAGTTTTCCCGTATCATACAAATCTCCCAAAGTTTTCATTCCTGCTCTTTCCCATTGTATGAATGCTTTGTCTATAATCGAGGGTTTAAACAGAGGGTTTTTAGCAATAGGAGATAGGAGAGATAAGTTTCTTAATTTTAAATTGTATTTTATTTGTTTCCAAATTCTGATTGTACTATGTATAATTGGGTTTTTGTTGTAGTTTGTATTATTCACCGTCATTGATGAAAGAAGGATCGCACCAATATTAAAGGGGGAGCAGTCCTCTTTCTCCATAATGATCCACTCCGGTTGATGACTAGCATTATCCAGCAATTGAATCATATTTCTAATATTTACCGACCAATAATAATACATAAAATTAGGGAGTCTAGACTTTACCCCGGATTTTTCCATAATAGTACGCACTTGAAGCTCTGCAATCAAGAATTACCGAACAAAAAATGACAACAGAATAAGTTTTAACACTTACCTGCAGGGTTTTTAAACTTATCGCTGGAGGAGTGACGTGCCTGCCAGCCAGTCGTTGCGCAATGCGTTAGATGTAATTGACACGCATGCGGGCTGGCGGGCTTCTTCACATAGTCACTCACGTGACTCCGAAGTAAAATATGTTTCTATGCAGGAACCACAACTGCACGCACGAGAGGAGAGCTCCCTCACAGTGGTTTCATTAATCCTTCCTTTAACAGAACCAGATTTTAAAATTAGAACACAGCACACAACCACTGTAAAATTGCACATTCAATATCACTGGCCTAGGAAGAATTTTTTGTTTTTGTTTTTTTTCACAATAATTCAGTTTACACAGAATGCTTTTTACTGGCCTGTGTTTTATGTGTCTTTATGTTTCACTTTCACGTAGTTTTACGTGCAATTTTTTAAGCCTTTCTATGAAATTGAATAGTATTTGGCTGTTTTTTAAGGATTTTATAAACATTGGGGAAATCCCAAGGCTGTCACAATCCTTGGCAAATTCAACCATTGGCTAACCCTATGTGTGTTGAGCAGCCAACTGCAAAAGTTACTTGTTGCTTTATGAATGGGGCTAGGTTTACCTTTCATGAAACAAGGCTTTGTTTCTGCTGCAGGCAACCTCCCCTCCACACATACCTGCCTTATAATGCCCTGGTAGACCAATTGTTTCCACCTTCTCCTGCACAACCAAACTCATCTTCAAATACCTCGATATTACCTCAAATATATCTTGCCCGTCCCTGTCCTGTTCCTTATATCTTACATCAGAGACACCCCAAAATGCTCATAACTATTCAATGGCTTTATTCCTCTGCTTCCATCACATAGTCCTTTAAAACCATAATTCCCCAAAAGGAAGGCCTCAGGGCCCTACAGTTCTTCCTTGAACAGAGACCCAATCAGTTCCTCTCATCTAACACTCTCCTCTGCCTGGCGGAACCTGTCCTCACTGCAATATCTTTTCTGTTGACTCCTCTCACTTTCCTCAAGACAAAGATGTAGTCATGGGCACTTGCACGGGCTGTAGCTATGTCTGTCTTCTTGGAGAACATGTCCTCTGGAGGACTTGGAAAAAAAAACATGCTGCCACAGTATCTTCAGTCTTCTTTCCCTAGCTAATATTGGATTCAATTAACCAACTCACCGTGGATCCCGTGTCACCTAATCTCCTGGATCAGCCTACCACGGGGGACCTTGTTAAATGCTTTCCTAAAGCTACATTAAGTTATTGCCCAAGAGCCCTGTAATTACTCCCAGTAGTCTGATCTAATGTGAATAATTGAACAATTGACACTTAAGTGTTCAAATTACTTCAAAAGGTGCGTGAATAATTCTGGGTGCCAGCAATATTGGGAAAAACTGACATGTTCCCTGGCTAATCATGTTCCATGATTAAACACAACTATTAAAATGAAGCAATATTATTTTTAAACTACTCATGTCACTACTTATTCACTCTCTCAAGAACAACGAAGGCTCTACTTACTGTTTAAGTAAATGCTTTACAGTTTGGCTAAAGGAAATGATCGTCCAATTAGTAGACAGAAGGAAGTGCAGACGCCAGTTTACCAAAAAAGATACAAAGTGCTGGAGTACCTCAATATGTCAGGCAGCATCTCTGGAGATCGTGGAAAGGCAGGGATGGAAGATTGCAACCTTCACGTGGTCCGCCCTGTCTCGACTAATGCAATCAAATCGACGTGCACAAATGGAAGATCAAATAGAACAAGCTGTCCTACAACTTCAGGCTGTGCACGCCACACCAAAGAAGAAGATGGAAAGGCAAAGCTTCAGGTCAGGACCCTTCTTCAGATCCTTTTGAAGAAGGGTCTCGACATGAAACTGTCCATTTTTTCCAGAGATGATGCCTGACCTGCTGAGTTATCCCAGCACCTTCAGTTTCAAATTATCTGGAAATATTTTGATTAATTTGTCTGTTAGTATTAATCATAAACCAAGTTTTGAATAGATTTTTTCATTGCTTATTACATTTCTGCTGAGAGTTTCAAGTGCTTTTCTGCACCAGCCTACCATGGGAAACCTTATTAAAATGATTTACCAAAGTTATATTTGCTGGCACCCAAGCACCCTGTAATTAGCCCCAATAGTCTGATCTAATGTGAATAATTGGACAATTAAGTCTTACAATAGCATACTCACCAGTAACATGGCGATAGAACTCAGAGCCAACTGTTTTGTTCAATTGTATCCTGTTCAAAATTTTGAAGGGTTTATTGATAGATTCTCTAGATGTTGATGGTAATTCTCCCCTAAAGCCTCAAATTCTTGATGTTCCCCTCTATTTTAACTGACCACTATGTTTTCCTATTGACACCTTTATTCTCCCTTCAGATGCATCATTTAATCTGCTGAATTAAATTCTTACTCACTTCAGTTGATTTCTCTCCCCCACCTTTTAACATGGATAGCATTGCACAATTCTTACTCCCAGTAGATTTTTATTTTCAATATTTCTTTATCTATTTGTTCAATTCACCTACGATTTCCAAATGATTTGAATTGCCTTTGTCTCTCACATGTCGAAGTATCCCAGGTAATGCCACATTTTATTTTGACAATCACAGGTTTGCCAATTAGTTCTCAGTATTTTCAATGGGGCTTGTTGCTCCTTCAAACATTTCTTGCTTCTAAAATTCATGGCAGTTGAATATCAGTGCTTTTCATATAATCGAGCAAAGGCACAACTGGTCATGTAACAACAGCACCCCTTTGAGAAACGGATCAGATACTCAGGATAAAGCAGCTCATTTCTGAGTAATGATAACAAATAATTAATTTGTAACAGTGTACTGCTTCAGTCAGTCTGATCTGAACTAGTTTTTCTAACTTTTTCTTCAGTATTATCCTGCGTGATTCGTTTTGTCCTTATATTTATTACAGATTACTAACTACGGTGTCACTTTTAACTGAATTGACCACTCTTTCATCTGCAACTGTCATATCTGGTAATTGATGTCAAATAATGAGCAATTATCAATGAGTTATGAATATGAATAATCATTGGATTGCCCGACTATTATAGAACATAGTACATAGAACAGTACACACAGCAACAGGCCCTTCTGCCCACAAAATCTGTGCCGAACACAATGCCACCTTTTATCAACCTGCACAAAATCCAATTCCCTCCATTCCCTGCAAACCCATATATACCTATCCAAAAGTCTCTGAATGCCACTATCATATCTGTCTTAACCACCTATGCTGGCAGCGTATTCCAGGCACTCAACACCCTCTGTGTAAAACAAGTACCCCCACACACCTCCTTTAAACTTTGCCCCTCTCATCTTAAAGCTATGCTCTCTTATATCTGATGTTCACATCCTGGGAATAAGGTTCTGACTGTTTACACTATCTATGCCTCTCATAATTTCAGATATTTCTATTGTGTCTCCCTGCTACCTCCAGTGTTACAGAGAAAACAATCCAAGTTTGTCCTACCTCCCCCTGTAGCTAATACCCCCTTAAACCAGGCATCCTTTTTGGTAAACTTCCTCTGCACCCTTTCCAAACCCTTTGCACTCTTCCTGTAATGGGGTGACTAGAACTATACACAATACTCCAAACTCAGCCTATGCAAAGTGCTATAGAACTGCATCATGATTTCATTTTTTCCACAATGTGTCTTCAACAGTAATAGAAAGATTAAATGAGAACTTACCGTTTGAAGTTTGATCTTTAATTTATGAGAAGTTGAAGTGAGGGATTACTTGAAGAGCCCGCCAGCCCGCATGTGCGTCAATCTTCAAAGTAGCTGTATGAAACCACAGAATAGTTGCTGACCTAAGCTATAGGAAGATTAACGAGCTAGAACTACTGAATGATCTTTATGAGAATAGGGTTGGGAGTGGAGGGCACATAATCCCTTACTTCAACTCCTCATAAAATAAAGACCAAACTTCAACTGTAAGTTCTCGTTTAATCTTTCTATTTTATTTCAAAGTCATGTGAGTGACTACGTGAAGACTTCAAAGCTCTGTGGTTTCATGCAGTGACACAACATGTGTGTGTGAAACACTTAAGCAGATAAACCATTAATGGTAGGAAAAAACATGAGTTATTAATATCATGATGCTAACTTGCATACATGGCCATTGTTAACAGGACCGTAGTTCCAATAGACTGTTTAGTTAGACAATAACTCATGCAACACTGTGCAGAATTCTATCTGCAAATATCCAGACATATTCCACCAAATTTTATAATTTATTAGCCTGCACGATGAAAGGGAAAATCCATTCTATTGGCTGCTAATGCGCAATCAGCAATATCTTGAGACTATTGAATAACAAAAGAACTATCTTCCATTTCATAGGTACTACCAACTGAGTGCACTTGTATACCTAATGACACCCCCGGTCTCTGCTCCGGTGGGTATGCCGTCAACCTCAAATGTATGCAATCCTGCTCATTTGCGTATGAGATTATTTCTATAACAAGCTACCCTGAAAGCATAATCATCTTAAGATACTGATAAAAGACACCCTGCATAATGTTAGAGAATAGTGGGTGAATAACCAATCATTTATTGTCCCACTTATGGTACTACAGAAAATGATAAAGCAGCACAAGCAATGTCAATTGTGCTATCACATAAAACCTTCTCTAGGCTCAAACTGGAAGCCACACAAACCTGTTACTTCCATTTAAAATTGACTCACAAGCTTCTCATACAATCGTGCAGAGCTAGGTGCCCGAGAAGACTGGCTGCCCCAGCCGTCACTCGTGACTGAGTAAATAGAAGTTGCTTCAGCCGCCTACCATGGCGTGATTGAATAGGCAAATGGGTACTGTTAAATATCATGTTGCCTCATTTGTAATATCAGAAAAGATATCTACCGACAACCCATAAGTTTTATCAGCTGCAATTTTTGCATATTACGTAAAACTCGATGACACAATGCCCTTTAATCTGAGTAGGGCAGCATAGGCTTTCACCACTAGCTTTGTTATCAAAACAGCAGAATCTGTGCCTTATGTGTATAGATATGACAGAGTATGCAACTACAAGATTGATTCTCTGCATCAGTTAAATTGCAGAAACCCAATCATCCATCTTAAACTGGGTAAGTAAACCCATAATCCAATTAGGCAAATGCTAACCTGATTCGGCCTGCACCATATTTCTGTAGTCTTGAGAAGTATCTGAAATATACCCCTCTTGTCCTTGGCCAGACCACTCATCTTCAGATGAGCTGTCACTGATTGCACTCAGAACCCCTGTTCCTCTATTGACCCTATGAACTTAATTTTTTTGACTTTCCTACCTGCGGAAGCTGCATTATCTATTTATTCATACATTTCGCTGATAACATATAATCAGCAGCTAATGACTAGAGCTGAAACCACAGTCTCCCTTAGATGTGGGAATACGAGTTCCCTGTCAACTCTTGACTAAGAGTCACCACAAATGCTCAGCGTTTTCCTTCAGAGTGGAAATAGTATAATGTAAGGATGAATCAGGAATTACCTCACAGTCCTTTGACTGAAGCCACATGCCTAAGTCGCCAGATTGCACAACACAATCTCTTCGACCCGCCACTCAATCAGAAATGCTGGTATTGAGAGCCTATGGATTATTATAAATACATTGTTGATTCACAACATGAGCCTGCTGGTCAGATAAAACTATCAGATAAAGCTAGACGATCTTCCTGCTGGTAACTACTTGTCCCAGAGAGGATGGCAATGATGATTCCAATGAACCAGCAAATCTACTAACTGAGGAGAAATAAACCATATGTTGAGAAAGATTTTCGTTCTATTCAGCAGTCTGATAACCTCAATCACAGATGATGAGGCAGTGCTTCCCTGGTCACTATGACCCCTATGGCCAGTCAGTTCCATGATGGTCTACCCTGAGGCAGGGTAACCAAACTGTTCCTACTTGGAACTTACAGAGTTACTTTGCAAGGCATCTTGCCAATGTCTCTACATCAGCATGATCTATCCCAGAGACAGTGAATACAGCTAGACAGCCCATGCTGACATTAAACCCAACCTGGGCCAACAGACTGCTCCATTTCAGAATTTACGGAGGTTAATAACAAGACCTTACTTACCAGCGTCTCTAACCCCGGTTACCTTTGTTGGAGCTTCAGCGGAGTTCCATTTGCAGACCGCGTCTGTCGTGCTTGTCATTTCTTTTTTTATTTTTTTATTTTTTTTAAATTAGAAGTAAATACATAATAACAAGCATTTTGTTTGTTATAGTCATACATTATTAATATTATTTATATTAACAATTGTATAGTAATTGTACTTCTCTATATTTTTTTAATTTTTATATAGATAGAAAATAGTAGAGAGGGGAAAAAACAAAAACAAAAAAAAAACAAAAGAAGAATGGAGTATTCAACTGATTATGCATCATTGGAGATATATCCGCGGGTCATAAAATGTAATTCTTCATCTATTCCTTAATTCAGGTTTCAGTCAGGTTCTCGTGCCGAACCAATTTGCCCCTTCAAATATTCAATGAATGGGGACCATATTCTTGTGAATAGTTCTTGTTTGTCCATTAAGACAAATCTTAATCTTTCCAAATGTAGGGTCTCCGACATTTCCATAGTCCACATTTTAATTGTGGGGGTTATAGGATCTTTCCAGAATTTTAATATTAATTTTTCCCAATTATTAAACTATAATTGATCAAATATCTTTGGTTTGTTGTGAATAATTGATTTGGTTCTAGTATTCCTAATATTATTAATTTTGAATCAGGGACCAAATTGGTATTGACAACTTCCGAAATTATCTTAAAAATTTCCGTCCAAAAATTATTAATTTTTATACAGCTTACAAATGTGTGCGTTAGATTAGCCTCTAAGTGTTGACATGTATCACAAATAGGGGAGACACATGGGACAATTCTGTTTAATTTGTTTTTTGAATAGTGCAATCTATGTAATACTTTAAATTGTATTAAAGAATGTCTAGCATTTAACGAACAGTGATGTATATGTTGTAAGCTTTCATCCCATATTTCTGGGCTTATTATTTGGCCTAGTTCGTTTTCCCATGATTGCCTATATATTTCCGTCATGGGTGCATCATTATCTAATAAAATATTATAAATATAAGATATCAATTTTTCTGTGTTCGGGTGTTTATTCAAACATTCATCAAGAATTTCTGTCCTGTGTATTTGACTTAGCATAGTCTCTAATTTGTAGATATCTAAAGTAGTCTTTTGAATGAAGCCCATAAATTTGTTGTAGTTCCTGAAATGAAAGAAAGGAACTTTTCCAATAGAGATCGCCCATCTTAGTAATTCCGTGATTTTTCCATTGTAAAAAACCTTTATCCATCAATGAGGGTTTAAATGTAGCATTGTTTACAATGGGGAGAGATAGTGGTAAACAATCCAATTTTAGTGTCTTCTTTAATTGTTTCCAAATGCATATTCCACTGTCTGTTATAGGGTTTTCTTTATAGGTTTTTTTGCTTAATTTAGTAATAGCAAATATAATCGACTCAATTTCAAAGGGTAAACAATCTTCCTTTTCCATTTTTAACCAATCTGGTTGTTTGTCCAGTTCCTCCAACCAAAAATTCATATTTTTAATATTATCTGCCCAGTAATAAAACATAAAATTCGGAAGTGCTAAACCTCCATTTATTTTAGATTTACATAAATGTTTTTTATTTATTTTGTGGTTCTTATAATCCCAGATAAAGTTGGTGACTATAGAGTCAACCTTCTTAAAAAAAAATGTTGAGAGATATATCAGGATTAATTGAAAGAGGTTCAATAATTGCGGGAGAAAAATCATTATTATCGCATTAATTCTACTCAACATTGAAATAGGTAATGTTTTCCAATATAAAATATTCTTATGTAATTTGTTGAATAAAGGCGGAAAATTAGATTTAAATAAAGAGGTATATCTCTTTGTTACATAAATTCCAAGATATTTGAGTTTTTCATTTGCTATTTTAAAAGGGAATTGTTGTAATATATGTGGATTACTTTCCATTATGGGCATGATTTCACTTTTATTCCAATTAATTCTGTATCCTGACAATGAGCCATATTGAGTTATTAAATTTAATAAGTTAGGGCTACTAACTTCAGGTTTTGTGATGTAAATTAATACATCATCTGCGTATAAGGAGATTTTATTTTCAGTATTTTTAGTTTTATACCCATATATTTCAGGATTGGACCTCACATTTTGTGCTAACGGTTCTATTACAAGTGCAAATAATAGCGGGGATAACAGACATCCTTGTCTACAGCCTTGAGATAAGTTAAATTTAGTTGATAACATTTGATTTGTTGATATTCTAGCTGTTGGAATAGTATATAAAAGATTTACCCATGTACTAAAATCCTTGCGCAATTGAAAAATTTCCATAACCAAAAATAAATAGGGCCATTCCCCTGGTTAAAAGCTTTCTCAGCATTTAACGAAATAATTGCTAGATCTTTGTTAATACTTCTTTTTGAGTATATAATATTGAATAATCGTCTCAGGTTATATGAGGAATACCGTTTTGGTATAAATCCTGTTTGATCCGGGTGTATTAGTTTATTAATCACTGTACTTCATCTTTGTGCTAGGATTTTAGTTAATATTTTTTGATCAGTATTTAGAAGAGCTATAGCTCTATATGATCCTGGGTCATCCAGATCCTTATCTATTTTTGGTATAAGTGTTATAAATTAATTTAGCGTTTCTGGTAATTTCTGTTGGGTATAGATATGTTCGTACAGTGTCTTTAAATGCGGAACAATCAGCTCATAGAATTTGTTTTTAAATCCCTAGCCAATGCCATCTTGTCCCGGGTATTTACCATTTTTTAGCGATCTGATAGACTCTTCAATTTCTTTTACTGTTATTTCAGCGTCTAATAATTCTCTATCTTTCAAATCTAACCCTGTAAGATTGCATTTTTGTAAGAAAGTTTCTATTCCTGTCCAGTGATCTATCGTTTTGGCAGAATAAAGGTTTTGATAATATTGCAGAAATCTCTCGTTAATATCCTTAGGTTGTACAAGTGGTTCTCCTTTGTCTGATTTAATCCTATGAATTGTTTTTCCCCGTCCAGTTTCCGTAATTGACGAACAAGTAATTTTTGAGGTTTATCTCCAAATTCAAAGTGTAATTGTTTAATATATTGATAACATTTTACAACTTGGTCTGAATATATTTTATTTAATTTATATTTCAATACAGCAATTTTATTGTGTTTTATCATGGATGGTGTAGCCGCATTCTCTATATCTAATTGTTTAATTTCCCTTTCCAATGCCTGCTGTATCACCCGATTCTCTTTATTCTGAAATGCTTGGGAGGAGATCATGGCTCCACGAGTAAATGCTTTAAATGTTTCCCATAGTAAGGAGGCAGACGTTTCAGGGTTATCATTTATTTCAAAGAACGTATTAATCTGTTTAGTAAGATATTCCTGAGAAGCTTTTTCCTTTAAAATTTGTGGGTTTAGTCTCCATTGTACCTGTTTCTCTGTCCTTCCATTTATTTTCATCATAAATGTTAAAGGGGCATGAACCGAGATTATAATATTGTTATAATAATAATATTCTTAAAAAACAAAGGACTATCAAAATTTGGTCCATAAACATTAATAAGAGTCAATTTTTGTGCATATAATTCACCTATTAATATAATGTATCTACCATCACTGTCCATTATAGTTGTTATATGTTTAAAAGGTATCCCTTTACGGATTAATATTGCAACACCTCTGGATTTGTGTATAAATGAAGAGTGATACGCTTTATCAATCCCTTTAGCTTTCAATCTATGCTCTGCATCCTTTTTTAGGTGAGTTTCTTGGAGGAATATTACATCAGTTTTAAGTGCTTTTAAATATGCTAATACTTTACCTCTCTTAATTGGTTTGTTAATACCCTTAACGTTCCAGCTACAAAATGTTATTCCTTCACCCCCAGTCTTCATTTTTGAGTCTTGCATCTTTTGTTTAGGGAGGTCTATAATAGAGCGAATGGTTCAGTTCGACAAACCTGACATTACACCAGAACTTCAGATAGATTAATTTTAAATTCCGTTGATCTTTATCGCATATATATCTCCTTTGATATAACTTATAACTCCATTCAAACTTAAAATTATAATAGAATATTATATTAAAAAAGGGATAGATTAAGAGGTTAGTAGAGTGCAAAAAGAAGGAAAAAACCACATCTATTACTAGTGTAGTTAGTGATAGCTATACTAGCATGGCTACCCATCTACCGACTTCCGTAGTCGATGTAAAAAAAAACCTAACTAACTCCATGCTTTCTTTAAATTGACATTTCCATAACAATATTTTACCGGGGGGGTTTAGGTTCCAAAGTATTCAAATTCCATTACTCAAATATAAATACATTTGAGTAATGGAATTTGAATATATATATATATAAAACATATTAAAAAAAAATAAAGGAAGCGAAGTGAAATCAAACTTTAAGTCCAACCGCACTCAGAATTACCGTTTAGCTAATTCTAAGTAATTCAATTGTAAGTAATTAGTGACCATTAGTAATACTACGCAGTGATATTAGTATTTGTTAGTTGTTTATATTAAAGTATTATAATAGTAGCTATGAATGTAACGTCCATGGGAAAGGCTCCATTCAGCATCCTTCTTCAGTTTCGATTGTCCTTAGGTATAACAGGTGCTTAGTTCCATCCGATCTTACAAAGTTACATTGTTCGTTGGTGTCATTCATTTTGTAGATAATATTCAGTCAGCAGGCAGGTTCTTGATCTTCTGGGCATACTACAATGCATCCGCAGGGTTGGTGAAGATATGTTCAATCTTATTGTAGGTAATTCTTAGTGTAGCCGGGTACATCAGACCACACTTCAGATCCTTCACATCATAAACAATGCTCTCTTCCTGGAGACCTCCACAGGATAATCTGTTGGATAGCTGATGCCACTGGCCAACTCCTCTTGTAGTGGCTTGTCCGACCCCGAGGGAACAGTAAATTTAGAGGCAAGGGCAGGCAGCTCTTCCTTATGCAATTGTCGTGCATCATGCATTAAAGCATGGGATCCAGGCACATAGTCATGTTCGGGGTCATGTTCGGAGTCAGTCCATATTGATCTCTTAGAGTGGGAGAAACATTCCACCCTAAACCAGGCATTGCCACATGCGTATGCCTCGGAATGCCCGTGCATGCTTCCATAACACAGAACATATTTTGTGACACCATCTGCGATACTCTTTTGGGTGGGAGGAATATTACAACCCTGAAAACAGGGGCTGCTGCATGCATATGACTTGAACTGTCTGTGCATGCTTCTGTAATATAGAGCATAATATATGGTACCGTCTCCATCGCTTCATACATCCGAGTGGGAGGATGTATGCTACCCTGAACCAGGAACTGCCTCAGGCATGTGTGCATCTACTTTGGCACCATCTCCATCACTCCGTTCATCCGAATGGGAGGAATATTGCAACCCTGAACCAGGAGCTGCTTCAGGCATATGTGCATATACTTTGGCACCATCTCCACCACTCCTTTCATCGAGTGGGAGGAATATTGCAACCCTGAACCATGAGCTGCTGCCTGATATGCGTTTGTAACACGGAACATCTCTTGTGCCACCATCTGATTCATCAGAAGTTCTAATTGAGACCAACGCCCAATCATATCTGCCATAGATGTCCCCCAGACCTGGCTATGACTTTGCCCTGACTTGGGGTTGTCAGGCTGCTTCCTTCAGCAACCGACCGGGACTAGCTGTGCAGATCGGTGCTCTGTTGGTATCATCCTTATACTTACCAAACAGGATGCACCTGCTAGTGACTCCGTGTCCTTGCTCCCTTTTGGAACCCCAACGGAGTATTACAGGGAAGGACTGGAGCACCTCTGGCCCCCATACGCTAGACAGAGTGGGAGAAATACTGCAACCCTGCCAGGTGTTGTCATAGGCAATTACGTTCATATGATTAAAAGAAGCCTATCCTAGTTGGAATGTTAAAGGTATTAATGAACCAATAAAGAGAGGAAAAGTATTGGCACATTTAAAGGCAAGTAAAGCTGATGTAATTTACATTCAAGAAACCCACTTAAAAAAAAGACGCTGAAAACAGGTTGAAAGCTAAATGGATAGAAAAAATATATCATTCTTCTTTTACGCATAAATCAAGAGGTGTAGCAATATTATTTCGTAAAGGTACTTTATTTAAGCATACATCAACCATAACTGATAAAGATGGCAGATACATTATTGTGATAGGAGAATTAAATACAGAAAAAATGATTTTTGTTAATATATATGGACCAAACTTTGATAGCCCATTGTTTTTTAAGAAAGTACTTAACAATATTCCGGAATTAACATAATATAATTTGATAATTGGAGGAGATTTTAATTGTACATTAGACCCTTACCTAGACAGATCTACAAAACAAAGAAAAACTAAATCACATTCCAGTGATTTACTAAATGCATATATCCAAACGACTAACATTAAAGATGTTTGGAGAATAGAAAACCCTACGGGACGAGAATATTCTTTTTACTCGCCAGTACATAAAACTTACTCAAGAATAGATTATTTTTTGGTGGATGCAAAACTTATCTCACTTACTTATGAACCCAAATATCATAATATTATAATCTCAGATCATGCGCCATTAACATTTAAAATTAAAATAAATGGCAAAGTAGAAAATTCAGGACAGTGGAAACTTAATCCACAAATTTTAAAAAATAAAACCACTCAGGAATATATTATAACTCAAATTAAGATTTTCTTTGAAATAAATGATCAACCAGAAATATCTCGCTCTTTATTATGGGAAACATTTAAAGCATATCTTCGGGGAATTATGATTTCTTCACAAGCATTCCATAATAAAAAGATTCGGAAGGAACAACAGGATTTGGAAAGGGAGATTAAACAATTAGATATACAGAATGCAACAAAGCCAGATATAATATTACATAATAAAATTGTAGCATTGAAATATAAATTAAATAAGATATATACAGATCAAGTTTTAAAATTTTATCAACATACTAAACAATTACAGTTTGAATTTGGAGACAAACCCCAAAAATTATTGGCTCGACAATTAAGGAAAATTGAAGCTGAAAAAATTATACATAGGATTAAATCACAAAATGGTGAATTATTAATACAACCTAAAGATATTAATGAAAGATTTATGCAATATTATAAAAATCTATACACTGCTAAAGTGACAGTAAATAAAACAGAAATAGATGCATTTAAAAAAAAATGTAACCTGAAAGGATTGGATTTACAAAATAGAGAATTATTAAATGCTGATATTTCAATAAAAGAAATCCAAGAATCTATTAGATCATTAAAATATGGTAAAACACCGGGACCTGACGGTATAGGTTCGGAATTTTATAAAATATTTCAGGATCATATGGTTCCATGTTTGAAATCATTATATGAACAGATATATACACAACAGAAATTACCAGATACGTTGAATGAATCTATTGTAACACTTATACCCAAAATAAATAAAGACTTGGATGAACCAGGATCATATAGAGCAATAGCTCTATTAAATACGGATCAAAAGATACTAACAAAAATATTAGCACAAAGACTAAGTTCAGTTGTTAACGAATTAATCCACCCCGATCAAACAGGATTTATACCAAAAAGATATTCCTCATACAATCTAAGACGGTTATTCAATATTATATATTCGAAAAGAAGTGATAAAAAAGATTTAGTAGTTATTTCGCTTGATGCAGAAAAAGCTTTTGACCAAGTGGAATGGCCTTATTTATTTTTGGTGATGGAAGCTTTCAAACTCGGAGAGAAGTTTACTACTTGGATTAAATTGTTATATGCAAACCCAACAGCTAGAATAACAACAAACCGTATGCTATCAACTAAATTTAGTTTATCTCGAGGTTGTAGACAAGGTTGTCCTCTATCACCTTTATTGTTTGCGCTAGCAATAGAACCTCTCGCCCAGAGGGTGAGATTACACCCGGAAATACATGGATATGATACTAAAGATACTAAGAATAAAATCTCCTTATATGCGGATGATGTATTACTTTACATCACTGAACCGGAAACAAGTATCCGAAATTTGTTAAAACTAATAACGGAATTTGGATCAATTTCAGGATACAGTATCAATTGGAATAAAAGTGAACTTATGCCAATAACGATGAATAATTTACATATATTACAACAATTTCCTTTCAAGATAACAAATGAAAATATTAAATATCTTGGGATTTTCGTTACAAAAAGATTTGATTCTTTATTTAAATTTAATTTCCCTTCATTACTGAATAAATTAAATAAGAATATTTTTATACTGAAAAAGCTTACCTATTTCAATGTTAGGTAAAATCAATGCAATAAAAATGATTTTTCTCCCACAATTATTATATTTATTTCAATTAATTCCGATATATCTCCCTAAAAATTTTTTAAAAAAAGTAGATTCTCTAATTACTAACTTTATCTGGGATTATAAGAGCCATAGAATAAATAAAAAACATTTATGTAAATCTAAAATAAATGGGGGATTAGCATTACCAAATCTTATGTTTTATTACTGGGCAGTTAATATTAAAAAATATGAATTTTTGGCTAGAAGAAATAGATAATAAACCAAACTGGTTAAAAATGGAAAAAGAAGATTGTTCTCCATTTGAAATTAGCTCTATAATATTTGCTAACACTAACGTAGCTAAGAAAATTTATAGTGAAAATCCGATAATAGAAAACGGAATCCGCATTTGGAAACAAATAAAGAAAACATTAAAACTAAAATTTATACCATTAGGTCTTACCATCGCCAACAATTTTACGTTCAAACCTTCAATGATGGATAAGGCTTTTTTACAATGGAAAAATAAAGGAATCTTTAAGATGGGCGATCTTTATAAGGAAAACTCTTTTCTCTCATTTCAAGAGTTACAACAAACTTATGGAGTACACAATAATGAATATTTTAGATATCTACAAATCAGAAACTATGTTTCTGCAAATACACAAGAACTTAGAAATAGAAAGACGGAAATTTTAGATGAATGCTTGAATAAACATCCAAATACAGAAAAAATGATATCATATATATACAATATTTTATTGGAAAGTGATATCCCATCAACAGAAACACATAGACAGTTTTGGGAAAATGAATTAGGCCAAATAATAAGACCAGAAATATGGGATGAAAGCTTACAACACATACATCATTGCTCGTTAAATGCTAAACATTCCCTTATACAGTTTAAAATTCTACATAGATTACATTATTCCAAATCTAAATTACATAATATATTTCCAAAATTATCTCCTATTTGTGATAAATGTCAAATCTCAGAAGCAAATTTGTCACATTCATTTACTAATTGTATAAAAATTGTAGAATACTGGAACGAAATATTTAAGATAATTTCGAATGTTGTCAATATAACTATGACTTCTGATCCAAAGTTAATAATACTTGGAATACTTGAAACTGACCAACTAATAACAATGAACCAAAGAATTTTTATCGACTATTGTTTAATAATTGGGAAAAAATTAATATTAAAATTTTGGAAAGGCCCTGCATCCCCAACAATCAAAATGTGGAATACAGAAATGTCGGAGACACTTCATTTGGAGAGATTGAGGCTTGTCCTCATGGATAGGTTAGATCTCTTCAGAGGGATTTGGTCTCCATATATTAAATATTTACAGAGTCATAATGGTTCGGCGCGAGGACTTGACTGAGGCCTGAATATCTGAATAGATGAAGAAATATATATAATAAATCATGAATATATCTCCAAGGACGGATTAATAATAGAATATTGACTGGCCTTGAGGGGGATACGACATATATTGCCTGAAGTAGATTCATATTGCCCGAGTCGAAGACGAGGGCAATATGGATCTAGTGAGGGCAATATATGTCGTATCTCCCGAAAGAGGACAGTCAATATTGTTATTATTACCCATATCAGACATCTAGAGGAAAATTTGAACATCTCAGCTCGGCGGACTTCCACGTAAAATTTAACCAAAATGGACGCGGCAGTCTTCCTGTCTGCCGTTTGAATATTCTAAATTTCCCACGCAGCGTCACGTTGCCGTCACGTTGCCAAGTTCCCGGATGTGAGACCAGGGGAATATAAGACTATATTCCCCGCTGTTTTAACAGGTAAAGTCCATAGGCGTTCGCAAGAAAGGGGAATACAAGAAAATATTCCCCTGTTACCCCTGCTGGCAGTAAAAACGAAGGGAATACAATTTTGTAAAAGCATACCTCAGATGTGTGATATGGGTAATAATGAGTAATATTCCATTCTCCATCAAACTTTCCATACTCTCTTTTCTATTTTCTTATGCTTATATAAAAAATTAGAAAAAAGTATAGAAACACATTATCTTAAATTCTTAATATCAGTACGAATATAGATATCACTGGTTCTATGAAAATATTATTAGTGTCGTGTATTTTCAATTATATAAAATTGTGTATTTTCAATTATATAATAATTTTGAATTTAAAGTCAATGATAATACAAACATTGTTAACATTATGAAAATATAATGAATATCATAGAAGTTTTATTAATATTGCGTATTATTAATTACATAAAATTGGGTCCTGTATTTGGAAATCAGAGACAATATGGATATCATGGGTAGTATGAGTATATTGCTAATACTATGAATGTATCATTAATACCATGTATTCCCAATTATATAAAATAAACAACCTTGAAATTTATAATTAATAATAATACAAATAATATCAACAGTATGAATTTATCATTATTATCATGTATTTTTTATTATTGTAAAATAATGTACTTTGTCATTACTTTGTTTCTATAATAAAAATATTAAAAAAAAAAAAAAAAAAAAGAAGCCTATCCCCATTAAATCAAAAATTCGACTGCTTTATCAATATGCACATAGCTGGAATCTCTTGTAAAATAATCTTCAACAGTCCCCTCTACTGAGTGGAAATTATCATGATGCCACCAAGTGTAGCTCCCAAGGTGTCTGATAGGCACAGCTCAAAAAGGGTTTCCTAAGCCAGGAGCTCTGGGTTGCAATGGCGTCCAATTTCACTACCCCATTGGTGTATGTGATAATAAATATCCTTTGCAATGATCATTTTTAACATAAACTTTATTGGCATAATAAGATATATTGTTATATTGCCAAATAATTAAACATGACTAGAATGCTATCGACTTCGATTGTCACAAACGTGACCGAGTGGCAACTGCTATTAATGCCAACTCTATTTATAGCCGCCCCCAAAAAAAAGCATATGCTGCTGCAGCATAACTGTAGCAGTAACTTTGTTTAAAATTGTTCGGTGCTACGGCAGCTGAGCTTACTAAGTGGTAGCTTCTGGCTGCGGCTATTTTTAAACTCAGTGGCTGCTGGAAACCTCTTGCAGCGATAGTAGACCTGGCTGCCGGCATCCGCAATTTATGAATCCTAGCTCCTTACGGAGCCCCACGGCTGCCTCCAAATCTGGCTGCCTGCTCCCGTATGGAGCTCTGATATCGGCAGCTGCAATAACTTATCCCAGCTCCTATGGAGCCGCATGGCGGCAGCCGCAATCCCAGCTCCAATGGAGCCCCACGACGGTCTCCAATTTCATCTGCCTGCTCCCGTGCAGAGCTAGAATGGCGGCAGCCACAATCCCAGCTCCTCTGGAGCCCCACGGTGGTCTCCAATTTCGGCCACCTGCTCCCGTGTAGAGCTCGAACTGCGGCGCAAACAGTTTTTTTCTCTCTCTAGCTCCTATGGAGCGTCCACGGTGGCCCAAACCCCAGCTGCCTCCATAGCTACTCTGGGCCTGCTATTGGAGCAGCCCACTGAAAATAAAATTGACTTACCTGTGAGAGCAGTTCGAAACTGCTCCGACTAGCGCGCCATGCATTAGACATATTGACGCACATGTGAGCTGGTGGGCTCTTCACGTAGTCACTCACGTGACTTTGAAATAAAATTAAGGTCATAAAATGGCTTGTAACATTGGAATGGTGAAAATCAGATGGGATGTACAATAGTACGGCTATATGCTGCCATCCAATTTGTGTCTACTCTGAGGTTGAACTTCAGTCTTAACAAGCAGATAATTTATATTTGGAAACCCTGTTTATTTCCCATGTGAATTTGAATTGAACCCATTAACGACCAAATTCAGCCAGAAAAATATATGTTTGAATTGCAACAAGCATTTTCTCAAATCTCCAAATATGGTTGATATTGCAAAAAAGATAACTAGAATTCCATTATTTCCTGACCATAAAAAAAAAAACTGGCTTTATTATCTCAATATTACCAATAATAGAGATGTTTCACTGAGAAATCACGGCAGAGGCTGGAAAAGCGAGAGAACATAATTTAAAAAATAACATTTGTAGAAAAATCCAATCAAGTTTGTGATGTGATTTGATTGCATCCTGAATGAAATAGCTGCATTACAACAAAATTTAAGAACTGAGGGGTGACCCTAGCAGAATTTCTCCATCTGCAACTATTTTTAAGAATTTGGCTAGGCAATTAACTTATTTATTCTAAACAAGTTATTTTATTAACCTTTCTTCAATTGAAATTTTAGATTAGGTGTATACTTGAAACCAATGAGGAATCTGATTGTAATATTATAACACTTGCTGAACAATGATTGCATACAGGAAGTGCAGAATGAGAGGTTTAAGCAACTTAAAACGTATAGTGCTTAAAAAGAAGCTTGGATAAAGTTAAAACCCAATGTGGCAAACTACCTAATCGTGTTGGAAAGAGATTTCATGGCCACAGTCTATTGGATGAACACTGGGAATTATTAGATCAGGGACAATATCTTCAAGTAATGAAAATAATAAATAAAGTAGGAAGCATTGTAAATGCCTATATTTTCACATAAATTGTTTTGTAAAGCTTTTAAATTTCCTATTACATTGGCTAATCCAAGTGAGAACTCTGTTGCGAACACTATTGATATGTTTTGTAACCTAAAGATCAATAATTTTGCAACTGGTCAGTCAATATTTGGCTAATTACATCTTCAGGCTAAATTCACTTTCCATTACTTTAGAAACAGCAATGCATTTCAATAGCATCCTCGGGAGTCACAGGCAGGTCAGCACCAAGTGCCTCATTTCTAAACTCATTAGAGCCTTATAAACTTTCATAAAACACTGTGGAAAGCAGTGACACAGCTAATAGAGTTGCTGCCTCACAGCTCCAACAGGCCAAGGTTCCTGACCTACTGTATGTATTGAATCTGCACTTTCTCCCTGCGGATTTCCTCCAAGTGATTCACGTTCCAATCACATCCCACAAATGATACGTTACCTGACCACCACAAATTGGGTGGTCAGTTAACTTTACAGATGCTGCCTGTCCCGCAAAGTTACTCCAGCATTTTGCGTCTACCTCCATTTGAACCAGTATCTGCAGTTCTTTCCTCACACATGGTTTGTGACCAATGTTTTCTCTGAGGGTTTGGAATACTTCCCATTTGTCAGCTCCAACAATCTTAACAAGGTTCAAGATAAAACAGCACGCCCGACTGAAACCAAATGCATAACACACCATAACAGGCTATCTATGAAATACACAGCAGTAACTTGTTTAGACTTCCACAGTACTTACTTCCAAACTCACAACTTCTATCACCAAGAATGACAAGGACAGCTGATGCATGCAAACTCCACTTCCATCTGAAACACACATCTTGCCTTGGAAACACATTGTCCTTCCTTCATCTTCACTGGGCCAAATGCAGAAGATCAGTCATAAAAGTCATAAAATCAGAGAAATATAGTCATAGAATAATTCAGCACAAAAGCAAGCCCTTTGTCCCATCTGAACATTAAGTATTTACATAAATCCCATTTAGCAACATTTGGCCCTCGTTGTTCAATGGCTTGATAACTCAACTGCTCATGGGGACATTCATTAAATATTCTGGGAGTATCTGCATCCATCACCTGCTCATGCAATGCATTCCAAATCCTAATAACCTTCTCAATTAAAATGTTATTCCTCTGAACCTCTTTAAAACTCTTAATCATTACCAAGTCCATGTCTTCTAGTTTTAGTACATCTGCTATGGGGAATGTTTTCCTATTACTTACCCATCAATGCCATTCATAATATTTTATACCTCCGTAAAATCCCCCCCAACATCCTCCTCTGCTCTGAGGACTATAAAACCAATTTACCCAGCCTCTTTCTTCTCAGCTGTTACCTTTCTTCCCAACTCTTATCTTTCTTCCAACTGACTCTCATCTTATCAGCCAACTGCATCATCCTCTCATCTCTTCCTAAAGTAAATTAGAAACTTAATTAGATCCTGACCTCCCATCTCTGTCATTGGATAGCTTTAAACTATCTTCAATCAGACTTCATCAGATTGCAATGTTAAAACTTTGCACTAACTGTGCCCTTTATCCTTTATCTTTGCTCTGAGGATGACCTGATTGTATTCATGCAATACCTTTGACTGGATTGCATGCAAACAAAAGCTCGGTACATGTGACAATAATAATCTAAACTAATAAACTCCACGTGAAATACAAGAAACACCCCGTGAATCTCCTCTGCACCTCCTTTAGTACAATCCAGCTCTTCTTATAGTGTTATGACCATAACTATACAAATATGTTGGTCGTGCCCCGAAAATATTTTATAAAGTTGTACCATAATATCCCTGTTCTTATTTTCTATGTGCATTCTAATAATGTCAAATTTCCTGTACATCACTTGCACTTTTTTCATAAGTACATTTGTTACCTCTGTGAAATGCGCGATCAGATTAATCAGACAGGATCTCTCACTTTCAAGTCTGAAGAAGGGTCTCGACCCGAAACGTCTCCTATCTCCTTCGCTCCTTAGATGCTGCTGCACCCGCTGAGTTTCTCCAGCCTTTTGTGTACCCTCTCTCACTTTCAAAGCTGTGTTAAGTATTTTTCATTAATCCCCGCCTTTCCATGTGCTGATTAATCTTGTCCATCAGACTACTTTTAATTATCTTCCCTACCACTGACATTAGACTCTCTGGCCTGTAATTATCTTGTTATCCTTATTGCCCTTCACGAATAAAGATGCTGCATTTGTTGATGTCCATTCATCTGGCACCTCACCAATTGAAGTTTAAAAAATCTCTGCCAGGGCCCAGCAATTTTCTCTCAGCTGCTCGGGAGTTATCTATCTTGTGGCCCACAAAGACAACTAATACATCCGCTATTTTAACAATAACATTTTCTAGAATTTCACCGCACATCATCTCAAATTTTCTAAATCCATTCGTCTTCCCCTGGATATATACAGATGAGAAGCACACATTTTAAGATCTCACTTGTCCCCTCGCTTCATACAGATTACCATTTAGGACCCTAATAGGTTTTTTTTTTTCTTTGTTGACCCCCATGCCCTTAATATATTTTTAGAATATTTTGGGAAATTCCTCAACCTTGTTCACGTACCATCTCCTTGCCCTCTTATGTTTCCTATACTTCTGAAAGGCCTATAACTGCCATATGTTTGCTTTTATTTCCTTCATCTAGTCCTCAATATCCCTTGACATGTAGGGTTTCTTGCACCTGCTTTGTGTATTTTTCACCATAATGGGGACATATTTGCTCTGAACCGTCATTATTTCACTTTGTGAATGAGTTCCACAAATCATATATAACTGCATTAAACTGTTCCCAGTGATAGAATCCAGTGATAGAAGTGATAGTTAGTGCGCATCATCAAAAAACATTATTTCTAAACTTTATCATAGTTTAATGGAATGTCAAGCTAAAACTACATTTTATGTAAAATTTAAGTGGGAAAAGGAATTGAACATTACAATCTCAGAAGAAGAATGGCATCATATGTGTGTAACACTACAGACATCCACCAATTCACAAAATTTGAGAGAATTTAATTGGAAAAATTTGATTCGTTTCTTTATTACGCCTAACATAAAAAGCAAGCAAATTCTAAGGCAGCAAACATGCTGGAGGCAATGTGGTCAAACAGACGCAAACCATGCACATATCTTCTGGAGTTGCCCAAAAATAGAACCATTTTGGGACAGAGTGAATTCAGAATTAACGGAGGTATTAGGATATATAGTCTGCAAGAAGTGTTCCATTTTATACCTGGGTAATATAACTACAGTGGTGCTGAAGGAAGACCATTACTTGGTTAAAATCCTACTCACAGCTGGCAGAAAGGCCATTACAAGAAACTGGCTCGCAGTGGACACACCCAGACTTAGACAATGGTTAGACATAGTACAGGAAATATTTGTCATGGAGAAAATGACATATTCTCTAAGAGTGGAAGAAGACGAGTTTAACAGAAAATGGGGAAAATGGATTAGGTATAGAAATAAAGACATCAACACTGTATAATTTTATAGACAATAATGTAAGTTATTGGAAAATGTTTTAATATGAAAATATTTCTGTATACTGCATCATTAATTGTAAACTGAACCCCCCGCTACACTGTTGTACGTTTCATTGTTATGTTGTATGTTTTGTTGTTATATTTGTGTTTTATTTGTGTACACATAAAAGCTATAAAAACTAAAGTGGAAAAAAAAAAGAAACTGTTCCCAATCTACTTTTGGCACGTATTCTTATTTATCCTCCAATTCAGGACCCTCAGTCCCAAACCATCCTTCTTTCCTAAAATATTCTTAAAACTTACAGAGTTATGATCACTCACTCTAAAATGCTCTGCCACTGACACTGATATTAGATCAATTCGTGTTTCTTGTCTGTACGAGGTAATTCACGAGTTCTCCCGAGTTTTCCCCTGATTCAAACTCGTAATGCTAACGGTAGGTATAAAAAGTAACCATTTTTTTCATCACGAGTATTTTTTTTTACTCGTGGAGATTTTTTGCAAGGACAAAAAAAACTTCACGAGTTACTGGATGTCCTGAGTTCCCACCATTAGCATTACGAGCCACTACGAGACACCCACGAACTCCTACGGACCCGCTACGGACATTCTCCGAATTCAAATCAGGGGAAAACCCAGGAGAACTCTTGAATTACCTTGTACAGTTGGACAGGGG
Source organism: Okamejei kenojei (assembly GCA_035221665.1). NCBI lineage: Eukaryota > Metazoa > Chordata > Chondrichthyes > Rajiformes > Rajidae > Okamejei > Okamejei kenojei. The sequence goes on along the minus strand of CM069148.1, from coordinate 19,342,149 downwards.
CTTCACTGGTCAACATGATACACGCAACTAGATTCCACTGCCTCTACACCTTGCACATGAAAGTGATCCCCACTATATCGGGGACGTTGAAACCCCTTATCATTGTAATCCTACTACTCTTATGTCCCTGTGATTTCCTGAAGATTAATACCAATCAGTATTATTTAATTATCTTCACCACAAGCATCACCAGGGCTTTATGAAGACCACTCCTCATCACTATCTCAGGGGCAATTAGGCATGTATTAGTTACGACCTGGCCAATGACTTCAAAGTTCTCAGAAAGAAGAGAAATATACAATAATATAGACTTCAATTGTGAAGAGAATCCCATCCATTTACAATTGTGCCCTCTAAATGTAACTGAATAGCTGGGTACCAGCCATCAATTGCAAAGAAGCTCCTAAAGTGCATTGTATGACTCTATGACATTGAAGCCTCAGAAACAAATTGTTTCTGTGATTTCCCCACACCAACGCCACAAAATACAGTTTAGAAGTTTTCTTTTCTTTCCGTTATCTATGAAGAGAAGGCAGACTGAAACACAAGAGTGAATACCAAGGGGTGAGAAAAAGGAAGAATGAAACAATATTATCAGTTATGTGAAAATCATTTTGCATAATAATAGACGGAGTTTTCTGAAAATTGTCAGGTAGCCTTCCGTCAATTGCAATCTTATTGTGCATTATTTCTGGCCCTGACTAAATTGGATTAAATATCTGTCCAAGTGTCAGTCTTGGCACCATAGCCCTGCATTCATCTCTGAGTCAGAGGTTGTGTTTCAAGGCTTTCTTCAGGCACTTTAGCGCACATCACAGCTGGCAATCCGTACAGTAATACAAGAGCATTGTAACATTAAAGACAGCTGTGAAGGCCAAGTCATTGAGTATTTTTAAAGTGGGGGTTCTTGATAAGTAAGCCTATCAAAAGTAATGGGGAGAAGGCAGGAGTATGGGGTTGAGAGGAAAAGATAGTTCTGCTATGATTAAATGGTGGAGTAGACTCAATGGGCTGAATGGCCTAATTCTGCTGCTACGACTTAAGAACTTGTAAACTTATGAACATTGCCTCTTGGATCTGAGGACCTGAGGTCTCCCTACTCTGGTAGGGAGAGTGGGTACTGTTAAATGTGGTTCTACAGATTCCCCTCGCATCCCAATGATGTACTGATTGGCTATTTTAACTTTTCTTTAGGTGCCTTTCAGTGAAAAAGAGCACAGCTTTTTACTGTACCTCATATCAATAAACTAAAATAACTAAGGAGAGATCGTTTAATCTCTGGACCTTTATTACTCAGAGCAAGTGGTAATCTCATTTCAACATGCAAAATTCTTATAGAGCCTGACTGAGTAGATGTAGGAATAATATTTGCATGTCTGGAGAATCTGGAAACAGGTATTGCTGTGTCCAATTAATACGCTAACCACTAAGCACAGAGATTTATTTTACCCAAAGGGGAGAGCTTCTTTGGAATTCTCAAACCACTTGTTGCATTGCTGAACTCTTTGTATTCATCCATTTAATCTATCCCATTAATAGGCTGCATAGCTCCATTTATTTAAAGTCCAGTAATAGGCCATTTGTCTGAAATATTGAATTTAAATTGGATAACTTCACTGCAGATTAATTCAATATAATAATCTTTATGTTTCACTTTTTACATGTGGTCTAGAAGTTTAAACTTATTATTACATGGTGAAACAGAAGGAACATGCAAAATGGGTATGAGCTGCTTTAAGAACAACAATTCCCTGAAATGCAAAATTATTGTGTCATTAAATGTTCAAGATTTCAGAACTCAATTTTGCCTGATTATCAAACTACATCCGCAAAAGTAGGAACAAATTAAGAAGGGTTAAAAAATAATATATAAGATAATAATAAGATTAGAAATTGGAGAATTCTCAAACATGTATCTTAGAACATAAGGAATTATTACAGAAAATAATTACTATCTCGTTAAAAGTATGATTAACCTCATTCTTGCATTGAAGGAGTTAAGAACACAAAATCAGGGATACAGTGAAGAGGATCATACTGCTATTTAGCTGGTGTTTCCATGTAAAATTACTGACAGTACATGGTTAATCTTATCTCTGGTCTCCACATTGCAACAGATGTCAGGAATGAGCAGAAAGGTAGATGTCATCCTTCTTACTTATTACACTACAAGTCCATGCCAGTTCCCAGTGGAGTATTCCACTGGTCCCAATCCTCTTATTCCCCTGTAATCTTGTAAATTATTCTCCCTCACATGCTCATGTACTCATATTAGTACTCCTTTTCACTCAAAGACACTTAAAGAAAAGTTAAAATAGCCTCTCGGCACATCACTTGGTGTTGAGGATTCTGGAGTACAAGGCAGAAACTCACCGGATTACAAGGAGAATGTGCAAACTGCACACATTAAAACCAGAGATCAGGATTAAACCCAGGTCGCCAGACCTGTGAAATAGTAGTACTAACTGCTGCACCACTTTTTTCTTTAAATGTAAGAATACAGTGGCTTGATGGACAATTACTGACAATGGCTATTTTTAGATTTTCGTATTTATAAAATTATTCAGACTTGATATTTGTAGAGACTTGTCACATGCAAGTTGGCGCCAGAGCATGGTGACTCTATGTGCTTCCCCAGAAGAGGACCTTCAATTATCTACTATAATAATTCCACTCTTTTAACTGTATATGATTGTGCTCATGTATGGTGTGATCTGACTGGATAATACACAAAAAAAGTTTGTCACTGTATCTTGATGCAGGTAACAATAAACGAAACCAAATATCTTCGATGCCAAGGTGGGTTTTAAATTCTTGCTCATGCGCTGATAGGTTTAGTTTAGTTTAGTTTAGAGATACAGTGCGGAAAAAGGCCCTTCGGCCCACTTTGTCCACACCGACCAGCGTTCCACGAACATTAACACTATCCTACACACACTAGGGACAATTTACACTTAGACCAAGCCAATTTACCTACAAACCTGCAGGTCTTTGGAGTGTGAGAGGAAACGGAGACAGCATTCATAGTCAGGATCGAACCCGGGTCTCCAGTGCTGCAAGCGCTGTAAGGCAGCAACTCTACTGCTGCTCCACCATGCCGCCAGTGTTTAGTAGAGATATAGGGTTGGGTTTAACATTTTCCTCTTTAAAATTACCATCTGCAAAACATAGCCTTTCTGATCAATCTGTTTTCTTCTCTTTTAGTTATAGAGACACAAACTATCTAATACATTGACGTTCATACAAGGCAGAATATTCTTGTCATGCTCTCCTGTCTTAAGCACCAGCTTTCTTTATATTTAAACTCACATGGTAAAACCTCCAAAAACCCTTTGTGTGAACAGCCCCTCGGACGTCTCTTACTTTCTCTACTTAATGATCCCTAACTTTTTTGTCTCAAATTATAGTTATTAGAGTCATAGAGTTATTCAGTGTGGAAATAGGTCCAACTTGCCCTCACCGGCCAACATGTCCCAGCTACACTAGCTCCACCTGCCTGCGCTTGGTCCATATCCCTCCAAACCTGTCCTATCCATGTACCTGTCTAACTGTTTCTTAAATGTGGGATAGTCCCAGCCTCAACTACCTCCTCTGGCAGCTTGTTCCATACACCCACCACCCTTTGTGTGAAAAAGTTACCCCTCACATTTCCGATTTAGCCAAACTTCCTGTCTCTGATGTTTGATTTCTCTGGTAGATTTATTTACTGCTTCTCCACCTTATGCATAATTATTTCATGGCAGGGGAAGAAATTTACATCCATAGGGTTCATCACAAGACCAAGCTGTGATTTAAAGATCTTTTATCTTGTCAATAGCTTAAAACCTGATGCTTCGTGTTTCTGTATTTTAAAAGCAAACTTGACCAGGTTTTACCCATTAATCCTTTTGCTTGCATTTTAAACTAGATTTGTGGGATGACTACATGTTTTTTACATTCTTTCCCAAGCAAAACAGAAAACGTAATTAATACAATTCTACTATAAGATGATTGGCATAGATAGATCAGACTATATGTCAAATTAATTCCCAATTTCCAAGAAAATACCTTATACCCTATTATGAGTAAAAAGACACTTCCAAACAAATGGAAACAATATTTCATATACATATTATATTTGGAGTTAATAGTATATTCAATATCTAAATGGAAGAATAATAAATCTTAGTCTGTCCAGTAACCTGTTTTGGTTTCATTAGAACAGAAGAGCACAAGAAATATAAGCAGGAGAAAGCTAATAAGCCCCTTATTTAATACAGTTGATCTTTTATCTAGCATTACTTTCCTACACTGACTCCTTATCCTTTGAAATATCTAAAAATCTATCAATCCTGTCTTGAGGCAACTCAGTGGCTGAGACTCCAGAGCACATTGATAACAATTCCTGCCATCTTGCCTTAAGATCTTGTAATCTTCAGTCGTAAGGGGATGAGCAGTGCTGTAAAGAGATGGGTAAGGGCCAGGAGTGGGGGTGCAAAGGGGTGAGTGAAACGCAGAGATGGAGATGGTGAAGTGTTGTAGGCAAGGGAGTGGTGGTCTGGAACTTAACTGCAAGTTTGGACTTGACAGGAAGCCTGTCAATAAATGCCAGATTTTGGAAAAAAAAACAGCAAAATATATAAGGTGTTTTCAAATGCTTTCTTCTAATTCTCACAAGGCAATCACTTCCCAAGGCAAAGAAAGCATTATTTTATGCTTGCTGTAAAAAGGAGATTACATTTTCCATAATGTGGATAGTATCTCTGCATTGATTGTGGGCAGAGAGAGAATGTGAAGTGGAGAAGGGGATTGTTGAAAAGTCCTTGCACTAAATGTTGTTTCCTTAGGGGGCTGCCCCACTGTGGTGAACTAATCCGCGAGTTCTGGCGAGTTTGCCCTCGACTCATACTCGCAGCGTGGTTGACACGAGCTCCTAAGAGGTCTTTGTAACCCTCCTTCATGCTTGAGAGTAGAACCCGCGTACTCGAGGCTTCAGCAAGGTCGTGGCGTATTTTTCAACGTTGAAAAATGCCCACGAGTAAAAAAAGGTCGCCATGGAAAAAATCGATACTTTTTTTACTCGTAGGTTTAATCGAAGTAGGTCGTAGTGGGTCATAGTAGGCCGGCATGTTATTCGTAGGTAATCGAGCGTAGACGAAGGTAGTCGAAGGTAGTCTTCAAGTCGAAGGGAGGTCAAAGGGAGGTTGAAGGAGATCGAAGGAGTTCTTCACTCTCCACTATTCGGTGTCCAATTTTTCCGATGCTAGTCGAAGCTAGTCAAAGTTAATCTTCAACATAGTTGAAGGAGGTCGAAGGAGGTCTTCTACATGGCCGAAGGAGGTCTTCAAAATGACATTTTTTCAAACTCTCCTAAACTCTTCTAAACTCGCCAATTAGGTTGCCGCAGTGGGACAGCCCCTTTAAGGGCCTGTCCCACTGTGGAGACCTAATTGGCGAGTTTAGAAGGGTTCAGGAGAGTTTTAAAAAGTGTCATGGTCTTGTTGTATCGTCGAAGTAGAACACCTCTTAAGACCTCCTTCGACCATGTAGAGAACCTCCTGCGAATATGTAGAAGACCTTCAACTATGTTTGAAGATTAGCTTCGACTAGCTTTGGAAAATTGGACCCCGAATAGTGGAGAGCGAAGACGACCACCTTTGACTATACTAACACTATCTACGACTCCTTCGACTACCTTCGATTACCTTTGATTGCCTTTGATTACCTACGAATAACATGCCGACTTACTACGACCTACTTCGACTAAACCTACAAGTTAAAAAAAATCGATTTTTTCCATGCTGACCAAATTTTAATCGCGGACAATCTTCAGCATGCTAAAAAATACTCCTCGACCAAACTGAGGCCTCGAGTATGCGGGAACATCTCTAGAGCATAAACGAGAGTTACATAGACCTCCTAGGACCACGTGTCGACCCTGTTGCGAGTTTGAGTCAAGAGCAAACTCTTCTAAACTTGCAAATTAGGACCCCGCAGTAGGCAGGGCCTTTATAATGCACTGTTAATGGCTCAATTATGTAATCATGTATTACATAGAAAACAAAGTAAACATAGAAAAATAGGTGCAGGAGCAGGCCATTCGGCCCTTCGAGCCAGCACCGCCATTCAATATGATCATGGCTGATCATCTAAAATCAGTACCCTGCTCCGGCTTTTTCCCCATATCTCTTGATTTCTTTAGCACTAGGAGCAAAATCTAACTCTCCCTTGAAAACATCCAGTGAATTGGCCTCCACTGTCTTCTGTGGCAGATAATTCCACATATTCACGAATCGCTGGGTGAAAGGTTTTCCTCATCTCAGTCCCAAATGGCCTACCCTTCTTCTTAAACTGTGACCCCTGGTTCTGGACTCCCCCAACATCGGGAACATTTTTTCTGCATCTAGCCTGTCCAATCCTTTAAGAATGTTATATGTTTCTATAAGATCCCCTCTCAGCCTTCTAAATTCCAGTGAATAGAAGCCCAGTTGACCCATTCTTTCACCCGTCATTTGTCAGTGCTGCCATCCCGGGAATTAACCTGGTGAACCTATGCTACACTCCTTCAATAGCAATAATGTCCTTCCTCAAAGTAGGAGACCAAAATTGCACACAATACTCCAGGTGCAGTCTCACCAGGGCCCTCTACAACTGCAGTAGGACCTCCTTGCTCCTAAACTCAAATCCTCGCACAACAAAGGCCAATATGCCATTGGCTTTCTTCACTGCCTGCTGTACCTGCATGTCTTTTCGCCGACTGGTTAGCACGTAACAAAATGCTTTTCACAGTACCTCGGTACACGTGACAATAGACTAAACTGAATTGAACTGAATTGGATTGGGGTTGCAGGGGAGGGATCAGAATAAATTGTGGAGCAGCTGTTACGAGCGATCTGATGATTTACCAGATCAATGGGAGGCAATGATAGCGCAGATGAGATGGATCAGATTTGAGCAGCTTCGAATGTGTGTTGCGCTGGGAATTAATGCATTTTCTGTTTCAGTCGGGGATTTTGTCTGGAAGGGCCAGTGCAAATGCTGTTTTAGCATGAAAAACCTTTCATTTATTTATAAAATAGTGATGGATGCATCATGTCTTGAAACCAACTAAAAGTTTGTTTACATATTCAACCAAGAAAGAACTACAAAGTTTTAGTTTCCATCTAATTACTGATCCAGGTTACAGTTACAGTAAATAGTGAATTAGCTAATGCCAATGAATCTGAATGACAGGTGAGTGCCAATTTTAGTTTTTTTTGTTTTTTAGAGATACAACATGGAAACAGGGACAATTTTACACACTTACCAAGCCAATAAACCTACAAACTATATGACTTTGGAATGTGGGAGGAAACCAAAGATATCGGAGAAATCCCACGCAGGTCACGGGGGAAACATACAAACTCTGTACAGACAGCACCTGTAGTGAACCAGTTTATGTGGAGCTGCAAGCACTGTAATGCAGCAACTCTACCATTGTGCCACAGTGCCGCCCTATTTTCTCAACAATTTTACAGCAATATAGCCCTTAGCAATGCACATTTCTCAAATATAAAGTGATGCACCAAAGTCCCACTTCACTGCTTAATACCAATATTGAAGACATTCAATGCAGGTTTATTAGCCAAAATATTTTTTTCCTCTCTCTCTCTGTTGAGTTTTATCACTGAGTTCGCCTTGTTTCTGTTTGTTAGATTGCTTGCACAGTAATACTCTTTAGTGATTTTAACTTTCCAGATCTGTTAGCAGCTCACAAAGAACATGGGGAGAATAAAATAAATTGTAGGTTTGGTGTCAATGGAAGATCGATAGTCCACTCAGATTCAGTGGGCCAAAGGGCCTGTTTCTATGCTCTGTCTCTCCATGAATCTAAATATAAATGTGGCATTTTCTACACTAAGATAGGACCATCAACAAGATTGAACAGATGCACAATACAGGATTATAAAACATTTTGCCATGTTAATAAAATATTCATCAACAGAAGTGACAGTGGGGAAATATAGATTCTTTCATTTCTAGATAATAAAGGAAATTNCGCAAGAAGGAGTATTGGACAAACGCTGGAAGGAGTATTGGACAAACTCCATAAGGAGTTCAGCTGAGGCCTTGCTGACCAGTGTGCAACGATGTAGCTGGCAGTCATTACTGCCAGCTAAAGAATCAACGAGAGGGTCTTGTGGCCTGACATTGCGCTCTAAAAATGGAATGGAATGGAATACTTTATTGTCTCATTTGACAAGGCAGAGTTAAATGATTTGCTTGCATACATATGCAAGGTATGCAAATTGTCGCCACACACGACGCTGACAAAGTTACTGAGTTTCCAGCTTCTCCTTTTATCTCCCCCCACCCCCCATCCCTCATAGCGGTCCCCCCATATCAGGTCCTACATTGTTCATTCCCCCCCTCATGGTGGTGAACACTGTGACTAAAGGGCCTGTCCCACTTGACCGTCTTTTCACGTCACGCAAATTGGGCACGAAGATTTTGTACATCTCAAATTCTTGGGGTGCCGCGTGCAACCGCGTGTCACTGCCTACATCACCAAGCACCATGCATGCGTAATGGGCACCATGCGTGCGTAATGCACACCACGCGCATCACGTGCGCGGCATGACATGCGAGTCGTACGTAGAGACGCATAAATGATGTCCGTCCCAACTTGACTTCCCAGTTAAGAAGGTGAGTTTTGGAATAATGCTGCACCCCTCAGACATCGAGTTGATTAAAACAACTGGCAATTGGAAATGTTATGGCTATAATTTTGAGTGTCAACCGCTGTTTTAGTTTTTAATTCCATTAATTATGTGATCTTCACACCTTAAGCAACAGCTACTTAACAGCTCTGAAAGGGTGTGCAAAATAGTTAATGCAATGTTTAGTAAGAAGGCAAGGTTCATCCCGACCAAGATGCCCAATCTGCACTAGCCCCACCGGCCCATCTTTGACCCATAGCCTTCTGAACATTTCCTATCCATGTACCTGTCCTATTATCTTTTAAATGTTGTTATAGTACCTGTCTCAACTACCTCCTATGGCAGCTCGTTCTGTGTACCCACCATCATCGGTGTGAAAAAATTGCCCTCCAGGTACTTATTAAATCTTTCCCCTCACATCTTAAACATGTGCCCTCTAGTTTTTGATTCTCCTGCTCTGGGCAAAAGACGCTCTGCATCTCCCTTATCTATTCCTTTCATGATCTTATACACCTCTATGTGATCACCCCTCGTCCACCTGCAAGGAATGAAGTCCTAGCCTGCCTAACGCAGGCAATATCGCAACCTCTCAAGTCCTGGCAACAACCTCGTAAATCCCCTCTGCACTCTTTGATATTATGCGCCATGGTGGATTCAGCAGAAGAAGATAAATATTAATAGCACTACATTATGGTTAAAAGCAAAGTGAAGAATTGTTTAAATGAATAAAAGCACCATTCCCTACGCCATCGTAAAAACAGAGGGGAAAATATCATCAAAAATCATGTGGGGGAAATTGTGTGAGATTGTCAGCTATTTTATCGCCATTTATTGGCCAGGATGTTTACTGTCACAGGCAGCCTGCCTACATGAACTGCTCACAAACACTGCATACTCAAACTTAGCTTAGCTGAACCATGAAGGCAGTTCTAGCTTGTCATCAAGTCAGGTGATGAATAACCGCAAGGCCTCGAATAACAACCTCTGGATGTCAAAGGATAGTGACACAATGGTCATGGAAAGGAAGGAAGCACATGTCAGGTGGAGGCAGCTGGGATCAAATAAATGCACAGTCTCCTTAAATATGGCAAAGGAAACAAAGGCACAGGAGTCCTTGCACAGCAAAACCCCTCAGAAATACATTGTTGTTCTCAAAAATAAAATCTGAAATAAAAGCAGAAAATAAAGGGAATATTCAGTAAGACAGGCAGGATCTGTGAAGGAGAGACAATGCTAATGGTTCAGTCCAATGATTCATTTAAAAATAAAGCATGGACAAGACCCTTCAGCCCACCGATTCCATGCCAATCATCAAATACCCATTCACACTGGTTCTTTGTTAACCCACTTTCTCATCCACTCCCCACACATCAGGGAACATTTACAGAGGCCAATTAACCTACAAACCTGCATTTCTTTATGATGTGGGAGGAAACTGGAGTGGCGACCAGAACAAGGTATGACTCTTTGGATGACTACTCACGACCATACAGGCTGCACCCCGCAACATGTCGCCGGAGTGTCGCCTGTATGGTCATTAGTAGTCTCCTCAGTCGCCCAAAGAGTAGTAGCATTTTTCTGGTCACCGCTGGATTTTCAACATGTTGAAAATCTTCGGCGACCTGCATCGACCTATGACAGGTGCCTTCAGTCGCTAAAAAGGTTGTGTAAGTGGGACAGGCCCATAAAGCACCCGAGGTCAGGATCAAATTGGAGTCTGGTGCTGTGAGGCAGCAACTCTACCAGCTATGCCACTGTGGAAGTGGGACGTTTCACAGTGGCATAGTGAAATAGAATATAACAAACAAATAAGAGGTAAGGAACTTTTGAAATAAATGATTAACAAAAAAAAAACACATTCGAAGGTTGGTAAATATCTGGAATTCTCTGTGCAAGAGGGCTTTGAAGGTTGGATGCTGAGTGTAATCAAGAAGTAGACTGATGGATGTTTAGATATTAAGGGACATGGGGAAAACAAAAATTATTGTGCAGGAAAGAGGCGCAGGGGTATAAAATTGCCAACGATAATATTGAAAAGCTGAACTATCATGAGGGGACAAATAGGCTACTCTTGCTTCTACTTCTTATGTTCTTGTGCCACCTCCCTGTTCTGAGCATGTTCATATCTTGAATATAACTTATTGACATTGGTACACAATTTGTGAGACCAGCCTGATTAAACAGAAAGCATAATCAATATTGACTTCTTCCCTGTCACTTTAGCTGCAACATCTCGGAAATTTATGACAAGTACAGGATGTGCACTTTGAAGCAATCCTGTTTTGATGACGTGCACGTATTACTGCAACCTCTTCCTTCACTGAGGATATATCTTGGGTACAAGGTCACTATATTCTGATTGAATTTATCCTTTAAAGAGCTACTCCATAACTGTCAGTAATTTTTATAGAGCTAGCTGAGCTTTTGCAATGAGAAATCAAATGTAAATCAATGCTCCTTTGGTTGAGATCATCCTGAACCATGTTTTATAAAGGCTATAATAAAGATTTTTTTGTAATTTTTTTCTATACCAATCACAAATAATTTCAGTCGGATCAAAATGAAATACATTTTTAACTGGATTAGATGACTGCTTTGAAGTTTGTATCCTAAGTATGTTCGACCATTCTTCTGCTAATATTTACAGTATTATTCAGACTCTTGTCAAAATGGCAATACCATTACGTGCAATTACACATTCTGTATATCCCCCGTGGCTGTATGAGACTATTAGATTTCACTCATAATAATAAAACATAAAGATTCAAGAGAGACAGTATATAATAATGTTATCATACTTCTTAACTGACCAGAGGGTGGAAAATAATTCAGCCTAGGATTCTCAGCTTTTGGGGAAAACTCGATTTTTTGCACTATACATAATGCTTATGGAAATAAAAGATTGCAAATAAATTTTCCTTGGGGTTTCTGTTAGTTCTCTGCAACAAATTGAAAGGATATTCCATCTGAGCACATAAATAGATTTTCTGTTGAACTCCCACTCGAGTTGTGATTGTGGAGCTAAATAAATTACGAGGATATTTGTGCTGCATTAATTCTTTTAAACTTTTCCATACATCAACCCTATTTCCCCAATAACTTATCTCTCAAAATTTGTGAATCTATATTTATATTGGAAAACTGTAATTCTGCTCTTTGGGAAAATTCAGGAAAGTAAACCAAACTCCCATTCCTAATTTTAGTGGGGGGGGGGGGGGGTTTGGGGGGATGCTAACAGGGTTAAGTTCTCTCATGAGAGAGGGAATATCTTGAAATATTGCGGCTGATCAAGAAGAACAGTCATGACAAAAGGAGACAGAAGCAAAGATTAGGTAAAGCCTAACCACCCTAACTGATGTTTTAGATGAGGTGAGTCAAGTAATGAACATTCAACATCAATGAATGCTATTTATGTGGAGTTTAGTTATTTTAGTTTCAAGATACAGGGCGAAAACAGGCCCTTAGGTCCACCGAGTCCACACCGACCAGCAATCCCGGCACACTAACACTATCCTACACACACTAGGGACAATTTACAATAATACCAAGCCAATTAACCAACAAACCTGTACGTCATTGGAATATTTGAGAAACTGGAGATCCCGGAGAAATTCCATGCAGGTCACAGAGAGAACGTACAAAATCTGTGCAGACAAGCACCAGTAGTCAAGATTGAACCCGGGTCTCTGGCGCTGTCAGGCAGCAACTCTACCACTGTGCCACCATGCTGCACTGTGTTCGAGAAGCCAGTTTATAAAATCCTTCATAAGGCACCTTAAGCTCAAGCTGGTACCCATAGGAATGAAGGCAGGTTACTGATGGGGTTAGAAAGTAGGCTAAGAAGCTGGAGATAGTACTGAGCACATTCTACATTTCACAGGATGTGAGACCAGCAAACAAGGTGAGCAAACAAATAAATTGCCCTTAGTAAATGATGGGATGAAAGCAAATTTGCCAATGACACAAAGATAGATTGCATTATGTAAACTGTGCAGATTAAATAATTGGACAAATCTAACAAGTGGAATATGGTGTAGGCAAAGTAGAGTGCATCCACTTTAGATGGATTGATAGAATAGCATGTTTCATTAATGATTAAATAGTTGGGACCCAAATAGACTTCATGATCAATGTACTTAAAGAGCCAAGAACTAGTGCAGAAAATAATCGGAATGTCTAATGATATGTTCAGCTTTATTTCCAGATGACTGAATTACCAACATTTATTTAATTTAAGTAAAGTCCAGTTGGACCAATCCTGAAGAAGAGCATAATTGGGCAACACATCTTTGAAATATTGGTCTTGGATGGGAAAAACTTAAATCATGCCCAGAATACAAGATTGAAATCTTAAGAGAAATGTAGTCATCGGATTGTAGTCACTGGAATTACAATATGAATTGGTGACTTGATATTTTAAAAATCTTAAGGAGAATTGATAGAAACTGACTCTCCAGCTTGGGAATTCTAGGATGAGAGGCATTGTGTAAAAATTGTGAAACTGGGAAAATAGTCAACTGGTGGTTATTAGAATTGAAATTCACTTTGCCAAATTGCACTTGTTCATTTTAAATCTATTTAAATTAGTCATAGGGTAGTGAATCTGTGGAATTCGTTGCCACAGATGGCTTTGGAGGCCAAGTAATTGAATATTTTTAAGGCAGATATTCTCAGATTCTTGATTGGTAAGGGTGTCTGGGGTTATCGGGCAAAGGCAGGAGAACGGGGTTGAGGGAAAGTTAGACCAGTCATGATTGAAGTGCCGATTAGACTTGTTGGGCCAAATGGCCTACTTCTGCTCCCAAAACTGCTCCTATTTTTCTTTGCTGAGGTATTAAAATATATGGCAGGTGGCTCGTGTCTTTAGAGACTTGGGCGTTAGGGCTAGCGGGGTATCACTGACTGTCTCATAGGTGTTCTGTCAACAGGCTAACAAACGTCGGTTCCACATGTGGAAGTTTCATATACAAAGACATATTTGCAGGCTGATATTTATGTAATGGCAGGCTAGCAGTTCATGACACAGGAAGCTGGGATAGGGTAGTCGGTGGTAACATAGAAACATAGAAACATAGAAAATAGGTGCAGGAGTAGGCCATTCGAGCCCGCACCGCCATTCAATATGATCATGGCTGATCATCCAACTCAGTATCCTGTACCTGCCTTCTCTCCATACCCCCTGATCCCTTTAGCCACAAGGGCCACATCTAACTCCCTCTTAAATACAGCCAATGAACTGGCCTCAACTACCTTCTGTGGCAGAGAATTCCACAATGGAATGCCTAATCAGTCTGACCTCCCATACTTATTAATACACAGTAAATGGTCTCCCCACATGTGTTGGAAAGTTTTTTCTTCCCCCTGGGCTTTTAAATGCAGATCTGTTGGCCAGTTGAGGGAAGGATTGTGTGGAGCAATGCAGCACTCAGCTGCTAAAGAAAAAGTGCAGATCAATCTTCATGAGGGAGAAAGGGAGAATGTTAATCTGCCACAGCCGCACTAGTCGCAGAGCAAAATCAATATGTTTGTCTGGTATGGATTGGTCATCAATAGATCTACGCCTCTCCAATAAATTCACCGACTGGCTGCCAATGTGTCTGGGACGAGGCAGATGGGCTTATGTCCGAGATCAGCCAAGATCTCACTGAATGCAAAATAATGTCAAGCTGGCTAGTTCATCTATTTATGGTCTCTTGTTTCTGTGTTCCTTCAATCTCTTAAATTCACCAAATACATGTTAACGCTATTTGTTTAGAGCCCCTGAAATCATACATGGATTGGGAAGATTTGGTGAGTTATGGGACAGGCGTGGGCAAGTGAGACCAGCTCGATTGGGCAACTTGGTCGACCTGGACGAGTGAGGCCAAAATATTTTTTTTCCGTGCTGTTTATATTTAGTTTAGTTTAGTTTGGAGATACAGTGCGGAAACTGGCCCTTTGGCCCACCGAGTCCACACCGACCAGCGATCCAGCACATTAACACTATCGACACACACTAGGGATAATTTACATTTATACCAAGCCAATTAACCTACACACGTGTACGTCTTTAGATTGTGGGAGGAAACCGAAGATCTCGGAGAAAACCTACGCAGGTCACGGGAAGGACATACAAACTCCATATACAAAACACCCATGGTCAGGATCAAACCCGGATCCCAGGAATTTGGCACTGTAAGGCAGCAACTCTACCGCTGTGCCACCATGTCTCCTAAGTTAATTAGCCTTTTTTCCACACTCTTTAGCAATAATGGATATCAGACTAGCTGTCTTCTATTCGCACACTATAGCATCTTCAGAGTCTGTATATATCTATATCTTTAGAAGTCAATAGTGGATATCACAATGCAATGCAGTTAAGGAAGCTATACAGGTCATAATCTGATTATAATTGCAGATCCACTGCTGGATTATTACAGCAATCAGTTGAGTTTATAGGACTTGATATTACAATCCCTACTATAATCGGCACCTTCTTACTATCTTAAGTGGGGGTAGGGGTAAAATCTTCATTGTGGTCATTAGGTGGGCACCCTCCTTCCTTGGCGTTTCATTGATAGGCCCACAACACCTCCAGAGGGCTCAACAGCAACACCTTGCATCCCAGGTGCGCTCCCCTCCGTTATACTCTCTTGCTGGTCATTTTGCAGCCCAGTTGGAGTCCTCCCTCTTCAGCCACAGCCAATTACTGCTTCACTCGGCAGCGACCTGACAGCGACCTGATGGCTTGCCGGAAGGCCTGTCCTCGAACTCCCATTCCCTTCAGGTGAATACAAACATACCGCTTGATATAATTGCTCGAAATACAGATTTCAAGATTAGCCTTATAAAATAATGAAATAACAAAATTACATTTGTATTGTTATGCTGGCCTCGATGTTGCTAGATTTCATTGTTGAGATCCTACTACACACTATTATTGTTGCATAAATTGGTGAGTACATTTGGGGAGGAAGACATGCACCATGAGTTATGAATTATTGCAACTTGTTTTTTTTATGTAATGCTGCATACTTCATTCAAGGATCATCTTGCCTTTCGCCTCTCTCCTACTTTCAAGGACTTTTGGAATTAGATATTATCGGCCAATATATCCATGGCAGAAAGTCAGGTGTGACATTTGGAAGTACCTTTCTAATGGCACAATAATTATCAATCCAATTAACCCCCCTTTCCCAGAACAATTGAAATTGTTCAATCTTATTTTAATGTGCAGCCCGTTGCTGTGAGAAAAAAATTAAAAAACGCAACTTATATTTGTTTTCCTTTCCTCTCTATGTTCTCTCTCTGTAAATCAAATCTTCATCTTCCTTTGTTTTTTTTCCTGTTTCTTTACCTAATACGATTTATTGTTCTCTTGTTATTCTGCTTCTTTCCTGATCATTAATCACCATTATTTAATGAGGAATGCTGTTTATCACCGGAAATGTTCTCGGACAACCTCATTTCAAGATGACAATCGACAATAGACAATAGATAATAGAAGCAGGAGTAGGCCATTCAACCCTTCGAGCCAGCACCGCCATTCAATGTGATCATGGCTGATCATCTACAATCAGTACCCCGTTCCTGCCTTCTCTCCATATCCCTTAACTCCGCTATCCCTAAGAGCTCTACCTAACTCTCTTTAAAGCATCCAGAGAATCAGCCTCCACTGCCCTCTGAGGCAGAGAATTCGACACACTCACAACTCTATGTGTGAAAAAGTTTTTCCTCATCTCTGTTTTAAATGGCTTACCACTTATTCTTAAACTATTGCCCCTGGTTCTGGACTTCCCCAATATTGGGAACATATTTCCTGCCTCTAGTGTGTCCAAATCCTTTATTATCTTATATGTTTCAATAAGAAAAGTAAAGCTGGCTCGAGCAGTCAGTAGGAGTGGAGAGTTGGAGCCGTCACTTCGGAAGATCCGTCTTAGCGTGGGTCCAGGGATTCACGAATTTGATCGGGTCGGGAGATAAGTGTGGCAATGCCGGTTCCGATGCCGGGTGCCGTTTTACCGGCAGCAGTTAAGATAGCACGCTAATCTTCACCACTAGCTCCATTTACAAAAGGCAGGCCAACTGTAATTTTGATTCAGAATGAGCCTGGTCCATCTATTTATTTTCCAAGGGTACTAAGCAGACTGAGGCTGCTGCTAGACATGAAAAGGCAAATATAAAGTCACAGACCTGGGTTCTCTGACAACAATGGTGACTCTTCCCCTGATCATACAACAATGTTGGGGAGGATGGGAACATGGAGCTGATGCTCCAACCTTTGATTACATAAGGGTCCAAAGGCCAGTACTGTCCAGTGCTGTCCAAAAGAACAACATATGGAGGGTTTCCATATATTGGAGTTCCTTCCAGCGCCGTGTTTAGGACTGGAGGATGCCTCCCTAAAATATGATTTGGGAGAAGCAGGGCAGGATGCAGCTGACCCTGATGCTGGTGTCCCTGCTTATGTGCAAACAGCAGCGCGCACAAGAGCCATGCTCCGGGTGTCT
Source organism: Okamejei kenojei (assembly GCA_035221665.1). Taxonomy (NCBI): domain Eukaryota; kingdom Metazoa; phylum Chordata; class Chondrichthyes; order Rajiformes; family Rajidae; genus Okamejei; species Okamejei kenojei. The sequence continues at coordinate 19,324,982 of CM069148.1, read as the reverse complement.
TGGAAATGGCAATGAGTTTTGCTATTCTGGAGGGGACTGGTGAGGCAATGGAACAATCCCTTGCCAGCAGTATCAATTATTTAGTACCTCACCAGCTCCAGCAAGATATGATGCAGGTGACTGCAAACAAATATGAGACACCTGTTTAATGTGCATCACTGGAAGTGCCCACGGTGATCCAGGTTCTGGGCACCCATGAGTCCTTCTTTGAGGGGACAGGAGGTTCGGTGTCAACACATCCTCCAAATAGTGACTGCAGCAATTACTGCATTTGGCACTATGGTCCAAGGGACAATCATTCCTCAAACTCACAACATATATGTTGGGTATTTTATGCAATGTATTTTTCAGGAAATTGCATCAGGGAATATCACCATCAGGCCACCACTAAACCAAAAATTTGCTGCTCTATGTAAGGCGACTAATGTACAAATGCCTGAATTCCTGTTTGGAATGGACCTTGTCATGAAAATTCGTGAATTTAATGATGAGGCGAAAACAATTGGCTTAATGTAGTCAAGCATTTCGAGGTCACCTATTTGCAACCCTGAGTTAATACTGAAGGTCAGATCCAGGTGCTGGGCTCAGCAGGGGGAGGCCAGTGGGGCAACGAGGGTACCCACCGAGACAGACCGGCTACAACCCCAATATGAGCAGACAACAGATTTACAGATCAACTGTAGAGCTACAGGGACTTTTGTTAACGATAAAGTTCTGGTGGCCAATCTCCTATTGGAGGTTGATTACAAATGTTTTCTAATGAATGGTGCTGTATAACGTATGATATGTTTATACTAAATACTGGCTCACGTCTACCATTGAGTTTATCTCAGGGATAGATCCACCACAACAGCACAAGCTTAATAAAATGTGGGTGTTTTCTGCTCGAGAGCCTGAACAGGTAAACAATGGTGATTGATAAAGCCATTAATCATCCTCCACAATTGTGTCTAATATTTCCCCAGATCTCAAAAAGATGGGTGTTGTAGAGTAATTCTCGTCCTTAATCACTTAAATTCTTCAGTTCAGTTCTCTATAGGAATTTAAACTGGACACCTTCGTTACTGCTAAACAGCTGCTATCACAGGGCTGTTATGTGGCAACTATTGATTTGCAAGATGTGTATTATTCACTGCCAATTCATGCTCATTATCGCAGGTACTTGAAATTTAATTGGATGGGACAGCTGTGGCAATACAAAGCATTGACTCATGGATTAAGTTCAGCACCCCGGCTATTTATTAAATTGTTAAAACCTGTGCTGGTGCTATTGAGGGCCATCATCACATTGTACTGGCTTATTTAGCTGATATCTTAATTATCAGCAACACTAAAGAGTCAGCTGAAGAATCGGTTGCAGCAACCAAAAAATGTGCTTGAGTCATTAGGGGTTTCTCCCTCCAACTAAGTCCAAGTTACAGTCAACCCAAAATATTGAGTATTTGGGGTTTCTTATTAATTCTGTTGCTATAACAGTAACATTACCAACAGCCAAGATTGTCAATGATTTTGATGTCTGTACTTGCCTCCCACAAAAACTTTATCCCTCCATCCGAGATGTCGCTAAGGTCATTGGGAAATGGGTTTCCTGCAGTACATTTCGGGCCTTTGCATTATCAACATTTGCAGAGAGCACGAGAACTAGCACTAAAATCGAATGCAAGCCATTTTGATCGGGTTATGCAGTTACCAACCACAGCTCTCGCAGAATTGCGGTGGTGGATTATTAATGTTAATCAAGCTACAAATAACATTTTGGGTACTAGACCCTTCACTAATCTTCCAGACTGATGTCAGCGCTCACGGATGGGGTGGGCTACGGACACTGAGTCCAGCTGTGGGGGTAGCTGGCATGAACACGAAGGGTTGCTTCGCCACACGCACGGGATAAATTATTTCGCATTATTGGGGGCATTTTATGGGTAAAGGCATATTGCTCCTCAATGAAGGATTTACACGTTCAACTCAAGATTGATAACACCACAGCAGTGGCATATATTAATCATATGGGAGGAGCATGATCAGTATCATGTGTTAACTTGGCTACCGTCATGTGGCATTGGTGTATGTCAAGGCATATTTGCGTTTCAGCCATTTATTTACCACCTATAGACCTATGGTGGCCAACCATAGGTCGCGTACATCTCATGCCAATATAGAATGGATGTTGAATTCTAAACTTTATCACACAATTGTCACTCGATTTGAGTTACCAGACATTGATCTGTTGCATCCAGATTACATCACCAGTTGCCTAAATATGTTTCATGGGAGCCAGATCTAGGTGCAGTTGCTGTGGATGCAGTCTCGTTACATTGGGGGCACTAAAATTTTATGCAATTCCTCAATTTTTTCATCCCAAAATGCCTCACCACAATAGAGTGAGACTCCGCCACAGGTGTTTTGGTGGTCCCAGATTGTCCAACACAACCATGGTTCCCATTAGTGCTTCCAATGGTTCAGCCATTCATGATGATTCCTAGCTGCAGTAATTTGTTGGTGTATCCGGTTACAGGAGAAAGTCACCCTTTACATGACCGTATTAATTGTTGGTCAGCAGGTTCTGACCAGACAATTCCAAGGACTTGGATTGTCGAACAGGGCCATGGAGGTTCTCACTGCAGGCTGGCGAAATAGCACTCAAAAAACAATATATGGTTCACATAAAGAAATGGGAGCTGTTTCTGTGTACAATCCAATATGTCTTATCATAATGCAAGCATATGTGATGTGTTGGAGTTCCTTGCTAAGTTGCATTTTGATGAGCACCTGAGTTATAGTGCCATTACCAGTGCTCAGAGTGCGTTGTCCTCTTATTTAGGGCAGTCTTCAGAACAACATCCTATCAGATCTCATCCGTTAGTATCCCGATTTATGAGGGATTTTTAATAAAAACCCTCCGAAACTACGATATACAGTAATCTGGGATATCAGTCTTGTTCTCACGATGCTTTGGCATTGGGCTCCAATTACTTCATTATCTATGCAGATATTAACTCTTACTGTGGTTATGCTAATGGCGCTGGTTTCAGCAGAACGTGCACAAACATTACAATTGTTAGGAATACCTTGTATGCACTTGTCTGTCAATGACATTACCTTCTATGTTTATGATTTAATCAAACAAAGCTGGCCAGGTCTGGCTGGAACCAAGCTGACATTTAAAGCCTATCCTGTTGACCAAATGTTATATGTAGTTAAACACTTAAGTCAATATATTAAGGTAACAAGGAGTCTCAGAGTTTCTGAGACAGGACTGCTCATTAGTCACAAAAAGCCATATGAAAGAGTGTCAGCACAAACTATTTCTACATGGTTGAAACAGGCTCTCAATTATGCTGGAGTCGACAATCATGTCTTTACCTCTCACTCCACCAGGGCGGCATCAACCTCCGCGGCGAAGGCTCAGGACGTGCCGCTAGACCAAATCCTCGAGGCCGCAGGATGGTCTCGAGAAGCAACATTTTCTCAATTTTCTGACAAACCTGTACAGACCGTGCCACGGGTTGGGCATGCTGTTTTGGGTTCCATTTAATTCATTTGCTTTGTTTTCTATCATTGTTTGTAATTTCCCCTGAGACAGAGGGGTTATTCCTGGGTTTGTTATTATTAACAATAGTTATTGAATAATTCGAAGCAATGTTCAATATATTATTTATTCCCTACTGTGTCAACCAAAGCAGATTGTCATATGGTGTGCATCTATGGCATGAAAATACAGAGCTTTGAAATCTTCACGTAGTCACTCACGTGACTCCGGAGTAAAATAGTAAGATTAAACGAGAACTTACCAGTTCAAAGTTTGATCCTTATTTTATGAGGAGTGACGTTGAGGGATTACGTGCCCTCCGCTCCCACCCTCATAATCTAAGAGATCATCTGGTAGTTCTAGTCTTCTACGAGCCTTACTATGTTACTTCAGCTATTTGTTTTCTGTGTTTTCACGCCGCTGCTTTGAAGTATGACATGCATGCGCTTGGCAGGGTTTCTTCACGTAATCCCTCAACGTCACTCCTCATAAAATAAGGATCAAACTTTGAACTGATAAGTTCTCGTTTAATCTTACTATTATACATCGCATGTTCATAATTTTTGCGACAAAGACCCATCATTTATTTATTTGCCTCTGCACTCCACAATTTGAGATTCGTAATAGTAAAAATCACATGTGGTTAAAGTGCACATTGTCAGATTTTAATAAAGGCCATTTTTATACATTTTGGTTTCACCATGTAGAAATGACAGCAGTGTTTATACATAGTCCCCCCACTTCAGGGCATCATAATGTTTGGGATACAGCAATGTCATGTTAATGAAAATAGTAATGTTTGGTATTTTGTTGCATAACCTTTGCATGCAATGACTGTTTGGTCTACGATTCATGGACATCACCATTTGCTGGGTGTCTTCCCTGCTCTGCCAGGCCTGTATTGCAGCCATCTTTCGCTTATGCTTGTTTTGGGGGCTAGTCCCCTTCAGTTTTTTTTTCAGCATATAAAATGCATGCTCAATTGGGTTCAGATCGGGTGATTGACTTGGCCATTCTAGAATTGACCATTTTTTATCTTTGAAAAACTCCTTTGTTGCTTTAGCAGTATGTTTGGGATCATTGTCTTGCTGCTGAATGAACCACCGGCCAATGAATTTTGAGGCATTTGTTTGAAGTTGAACAGATAGGATGTGTCTATACACTTCAAAATTCATCATGCTACTACAATCAGCAGTTGTATCATCAATGAAGATTAGTGAGCCAGTACATTCAGCAGCCATATATGCCCAGGCCATAACATCTCCACCATTTTGTTTCACAGATGAGTTGGTATGCTTTGGATCTTGGGCTGTCTTTCTCTCCTCCATACTTTGCTCTTGCCATCACTCTTATATGAATAAATCTTCGTCTCATCTGTCCACAAGACCTTTTTCCAGAACTTCTTAACAAACTGTAACCTGACCATCCTATTTTTGCATCTGACCAGTGGTTTGCATCTTGCAGTGTAGCCTTTGTATTTCTGTTCATTAAGTCTTCTGCGGACAGTGTTCATTGACAAATCCACGTCTGATTCCTGAAGAGTGTTTCTGATGTGTCGGACAGGTGTTTGGGGATTTTGCTTTACTATAGAGAGAATTCTTCTGTCATCTTCTGTTGTTATGGAGGTCTTTCTTGGCCTGCCAGTCCCTTTGCGATTAGTAAGCTCACCAGTGCTCTCTTTCTTCCAAATTGTGTTCCAAACATTTAATTTTGGTAAGCTTAAGATTTGGCTGATGTCTCTAACAGATGTATTCTTGTTTCTCAATCTCATAATGGCTTATTAGATTTTCATTGGCTCAACTTTGTTCCTCATGTTGATAAACAGCAATAAAAGTTTCCAAAGGTTATGGAAAGACCAGAGGAAACACTAGGTGCTGAGAGCTCTCTTATACCTGCATTAAGGAGGCATTTAAACACACCTGAGCAATTACAAACACCTGTGAAGCCATGTGTCCTAAACATTATGGTGCCCTGAAATGGGAGGACTATGTGTAAACACAGCTGTAATTTCTACATGGTGAAAGCAAAATGTATAAACATACCCTTTAATAAAATCTGACAATTTGCACTTTAACCACGTCATTTTTTTCTATTACAAATTTCAAATTGTGGAGTACAGAGGCAAATAAGTAAATGATGGGTCATTGTCCCAAACATTATGGAGGACACTGTATTATGCACAAATAGGGGAATAAGCTTGACTACTAACAATTATTTTCAAAAGGATTAGAGAACTTTGGAATCTATTGCCTATTTTTAAATTGCAAGCTGACCCTAGATCTGGAATATATTAGAAATAGAGCTCAACAATTATATATGGCATGACAATGTACTTTTGAGGACTAATTCTATTTTAGGAAGTTAAAGAAAACTTTACTAGAATTTCTTAATTTATGTTATTTGGCTTCTGGGGTTGGGAAAGAAATGTGAGTAACAGGATCAAAACCATCACACGACAGTGCTTCAGTTTTTCCGTGCTGGGTAGACCTCTCGCCTTCTTTTCTGTATGATCAGCACAGTACATCAGCATTACTATGAAACATCTGTCCACAACATGTGCACAATGTTAATTCATAAGTTCATAAGTCACAAGAGTAGAACTTTGCCATTTGGCCCATCGAGTCCTCTCTGCCATTCTATCTGTGGCTGATTCGGAGGTCCAAACCGCTGAGGACGTTCTTCCGTTTCGACGTCGGAGCTCCATCATCCCGGCAAAAGGGCCTGAACATCGGGCCACCTGTAGCCGCGACTGCGAAGGGCCCGGGAGGCCCCGACCATGGGTGAACAACAAAGAACATTAAAGAGGAGGCTGACTGAACTTAGGTGCCTTCCCTCACAGTGGGAAACTTTGATACCGCTGTGTGAGGATGTTTATGTTATAGACTATCGTGTTCTGTGTTCTTTATTTTATTTGTATTGCTGTATGTTGACCACAAATTTCACTGTACCAAATGGTGCATGTGACAATAAATGTCTCTTGTCTTGTCTTGTCTTGTCCTCTCAACCCCCTTCACCTGCCTTCTCCCCATAGCCTTTGATACTCTTTGTGGATCTCCACTTTAAAAATACCCAAAGACATGGCCTCCACTTCCATCAGATTCATCACCCCCTGGCTAAAGAAATTCCTCATCCCTTTTCTAAAGGTACTTCCTTTCATTCTGAGGCTGCCCTCTGATCCTTGACCTAATAGTGGAAACATCCTCTCCACATGCACTCCATCCAGATCTTACATTATTTGGTAAGTTTCAAAGAGATCCTCACTCATCCTTCTAAACTCCACTAAATACTGGCCCAGAGCCATCAAACATTCATCGTATGTTAAACCAATCATTCCCAGATTCATTCTCGTAAACCTCCTCAGGACACTATTCAAAACCAGCGTTCTGAAATATGGGGCCCAAAACTACTCACAGTACTTCAAATGTGGTCTGGCCATTGCCTTCTAAAGCCAAAGCATTATATCCCTGATTTTATATTCTAAAGCTCTTGAAATAAATGCTAACATTGCATTTGCATTTATTACTATAGATTCACCCCTTCACAAAACCGTGCTGACTTTGGCCCATTTTATCATGTGCTTCTAAGTACTCTGAAACCTCATCCTTAATAATGCACTTCAGAATCTTGCCAACTACTGAAGCCAGGCTAACTGACATAGTTTCCCTTAGATAGACACAAAAAGCTGAAGTGACTCAATGGGACAGGCAGCATCTCTGGAGGGAAGGAATGGGTGATGTTTCAGGTCGAGGCTCTTCTTCAGGGTCTGAAGATCATCTGTGATTCAGAAGAAGAGTCTCCCTGAAAAAGAGTCTCGACCCGAAATGTGTCACATTCCTTCTCTGCAGAGATGCTGCCTGTCCTGCTGAGTTACTCCAGCTTTATGTGTCTATCTTCAGTTTAGTTTCCCTTGTTTAGCCTCACTTCCTTTCTTGAACAGTGGAGTAACATTTGCAATGTTCCAGTCTTCTGGAACCTCAGCTGAAATTCTTGAAAGATTACTACTAATGCCTCCACAATCTCTAAAGCTACCTCTTTCAGAACCCTGAGATGTAGTCCATCTGGTCCAGGTGACTTATCCACCATCAGACCTTTCAGGTTGCCAAGACCTTCTCCTTATTAAGAGCAACTCCACCGACTTCTGCCCCCTGACTCTTTTGAATTTCTGGCACATTGTTGGTATCTTCTGTTGTGAAGGCTGACTCAAAAAACGCATTCAATTTGTCCACCATTTCTATTCTCCCCATTATTATTTCTGGCGTAATTTTCCAAATTTACAAATTTTGGAAGAACAGATCTAATGTTATTGGCACTGAGTCAGGCATATGCACTTTTGCTTGTCACATGTTGACAGATAACTGGTTCCCTCCATGTCACAACAAGACCCACAAACAAGTTTAGAAGTTTTCCCACTGAGTCTCGCTCAGCTTTAATTAACATATGAGGCTACTCTCAATGATTGCAGTCATTGTCTGCAAATGGGTCTCCCTATGAAGTCTCCGCTCTTCTGCAAACGCACATGGTAACCACAAATTTGAATTCATCATTCTTGTTTTTGTTTGCTGAATGAAGTATGAGCAATGACTTTTAAACCACTTTCAATTCTTGGAAGTACTAACTATAAACTTCAATCATTTTGAGTGCTGCTCTGAGATTGTCAGACTAATGAAATGATTATTATCTTTGGCAGCCACCTTATGTAAAATCATCCGTTGTTTGTATTAGAATGCATGATACATCTGCATGCTCTAGTTTTGGGGAGCTTTCTGCTGGTAGTGCACCATAACTCTGCTACTTTCCCTATGCTTGTGCGTAATGATGCAACACTCCTTTTTTTTTCTGGTAATTGAGTGACTGTATATCTGTATTTGCTAGTATTCTGTTATATATCTGAAAATGAAGTAGCCTTCTCCCTTTATTACACAAGATATTATTTCTCTTGGCAACAGGAATATAGATTTTTTTTTTTATTGAATTACTTTTACAGAGTCCAAAAGAGATGCAATCTTTCTTGTAGATTTGTAGCATTGTAAATAAAGATAAAATATCTGACACTTGTAAACGAACAAAGCAATCCTTAAGGAAGGGTTATTTGTAATCCATCTTGTAATGAAACATGTTTCAGAGAAACCCAATAATGAAGTCATTTAGGTTGGGGAGAACCATAACATAACTGTAAATACACTCTTACATTTACCACATATATCTGATTCTTTGCAACTACATCTGAGATAAGTAGGTTTCTTCAGTTTATGTTGGAAAAGGAAAATTTTAAGTACAGGAAAATATGAAGTAATCCCAGAAAGAGTTATAAATGCCGTCAATTTAAAGGTAGTGGATCAGTACACGTAATGAGCATCAAAGGAAATATGGCTGGCAGAAGGCCTTTGAGATTAGGCCAATCCTGCATATATGAATATTTAAAAATTTAGGTTCTGTCTTGGTTAGGGACTAGTTTGTCAAAATTGAACTTTGTGAACAGTCAGTGTGATTATCTTCAACCTAGCTTCCAAATTCTCAGAGAAATTGGATGGTAAGCTGAATAAATAGCATTATTTGAAGCGATTCGGGGCCTTATTTGAATCAATCTCTGGTTTGTCTTTCAAGACAATTAATTGGCTTTTTGTTTGACTGGAAAAGCTGTTCTATGTAAGTTTAAACATTTTGTGTTGTGACCATGACTTTTTTGGAACTGCATCAAAGTATCTGTAGAACAACCTGCAAAATGTTATACTTTTTTCATTATGTTCCGGCTGCTTGTTCTGTCAAGTCTGAAGAGTCTGAAGAAGGGTTTTGGTCTGAAACGTTGCCTATCTCCTTCGCTACATATTTTGTGTACCCTCGATTTTCCAGCATCTGCAGTTCCTTCTTTAACTGCTTGTTCTGTTATCATGTCTGGACATTGAGAGGGAAAGTCAATGTGCATCAATCAGCATCTGCTGGGAGAAGACCATGTAGAAGGCCAGAAGACAGAAGACATGAAGAACACCTCTTGTGTTTCTACAGCAATAGAATACATTACCTGCACTTAATTAAGGAACAGTGTGTCTACTGGCTTAGCATTACCAGAGGGAGCTCTGTGCAAACATTTTAACTTCTTCTAATGTCAATTGCAATACCAAGTTTCAATGTCAAAATGTCATTACAGATGCGAATGACAACACTAGCTAAATAAGTGATTGTCTGAAATAAAAAGCCTAGGATTTTATCAGAATATCATTCCCACGGGAACTTCATATTTAGAATCTCACATTAATTTATTAATAGGATGATCTTCAAACTCGCTCAATAATCAGCTGATGTATGGTGGCAGGCAGAACAATATCAATGTCTTTTCTGATTATACCAGCAGTTTTCTTTCCTCGTTCAGAATGCTTATCCCATTTATCAGACAGATAAGAGTAGTGAGAGAAAATCACTTCCTGGATTTGTGAGTTGCAAGAACACAAGAAAACACAAGAACACCAGTAGTCAGCACCAACACCTTCAAACCTGTCCTGTCATTCAATATACAGTGTATTTATGGCTGAACTGCGCATATCATCATCTCTTCTTCTCTGCCAGTTGGCCATAACCCTCAATTTCATGACCTTTCAAATACCTATCTATCTCCATCTTACATATATCTAATGATCTGCCATCCACCACCCTAAGGGACAAGGAATCCTTGAGATTCACTACCCTCTTGGAAATGAAATGTCTTTATCCCTCAGTTTTAAATAACTGGCATCTTATTTTGTTGCTATATTTTCTTGTTTGTGACTCTCCCACTAGTGAAAATATTGTCACATCTCTCCCCAGGATCTCATACGTTTGAGTAAGGTCATCCCTCATTATTCTAACCTTCAAGAAAGACAAACATGATAGTTGTTGGAAATAATATAATGTTTATATAATGATATAAAATAGAATGTTGGAACTATTCAACAGGTCAGGTAGCTTCTGGACACTGGCCATTTTTGACACAAAGTAGAGAGGCTGATATTTGAAATTATTGACTCTCAAAGGTTGCAGACTGTCTGTTTGGAAGATGTTTGGAGGAAGTAGTTGAGGCAGTGACTATCACAATCTTTAAGAAGCAATTGAACATGGATAGGACAGGTTTAGAGGGATTTGGGGCAAACACAGGTAAGTGTGACTAGTGTAAATGGGACATGTTGGTCGGTGGGGGCAAGTTGGGTTGAAGGGACCGGTTTTTCACACTGTGTGTCTCTATGACTCTACGAGGTGCTGTTACTCAAGAATGTTTGGAGCTCTGCAGGAGGATATAGACAGTGAGGTCAGAATGGGAGTGGGATGGAGAATCAAAGTGGCAACTGGAAACTCAGGGACACCCAGATAACCTGAACAGAGGAGGGTTGTGAATGGTTACCCATTCTGCATTTGGTTCATCCAGTGTAGAGGAAATAACATTATGAACAATAAATAGGAAGAAAAAGAGGTAAAATAAAGAGGAAGCAAATTGGACTTTATTGCCTTTCATCACAGTGAGGAATGTGGCGAATTCACTGTGGTGGATGTTTATGTTAATTTTTATGAAGCTGTGCATCTTGTTGTATTTTTTTTATTATGGCTATATGGTAATTTGAGTTTCACTTTACCTTAATTGGTACATGTGGCAATAAACTGACCTTTGAACCTCTGAAATATTACTAGAAAAAGTAAGTGCATTGCTGTTTCACCTGGAGACTTTGTTAGTTCCTGGATGATGAGAAAGGAAAAGGTTAGTAGAACAGGTGTTGAAATTCTTGTGGTTTCATAGAAAAGTGTCATGACCCAAAACGTTACCAATTCCTTCTATCGAGAGATGCTGCCTGTTCCGCTGAGTTACTCCAGCATTTTGTGTCTATCTTCAATATTAAAAAGTCTATGCAAAATCCAGTGCTTTAAAGGCAGACCCGATTGTTCAGCGGAATAACAATCCCTTTATGAAATAGTACAAAACCATTTTGGAATTATCTGTCACTGTCTCATAATGCATTGCTCTCCAAATGAGAAAGGTAAAATGAACGACATTCCTCGCTGCTTGGAGAAGTTATCTCCCAGGTTCCTATTAAATCTTTCCTCCCTCAGCTTAAGTGTAATTAACCAATTCATAGATGATCCACTGTTATTATCCAGTCCATGCCATTTCCTTAAGATACTTTAAACCAACCTTAAGAGAAGCTAAAGAAACGTCACCCATTCCTTCTACCCAGAGAAGCTGCCTGTCCCCCTGAAATACTCCAGCATTTTACTCCATCTATCTTAAGAGAATAAAATATTAGAGACTTCATAAGGATTGTTTTAATAATAAAAATGATTATTGAAACATGTAGATGTCAAAGAATGCTTCTGGGCAGGATTCCGATTTCTGCAATGTGTGCTATTTTATCAGATATGCCATACTCACATTTGCAACAGTGCCTGATGTTTTTTGCTCTAATGAGCATTTTTGTGCTACAATACAATGCCATCATTTTATTTAAAATGATAAATAAAAGTCAGCAGAATGTATCACCAAATAAAAGGCTATTTTACTTTAATTATTTTTTGTATCATTATTTTATGAAGGCTAAGTTCAGCTGTCAAGTGAAATGTTAGATCTAAAGGGGAGATCATGAATAATGATGTTCATTGCAGGCTAAGAGTATTTTCCATTTGCTGTCAGACAAAAACTGAATATTTGATACATAATATCAAACAAATGTAAAATATAATCATTTAAAAATTACTAAGCTTATTACAGTGAAACATTACCCTCCTGAATGATTAAACACTATCATCTTTACATCTTGTAAATTATAATATCTTGCAAAAAGTTTGGTTTATAGCTCTCATGTTCCAGATGCTTCTTGCACTTTTTGCAGACTCAATAATTCGATGCATTTTAAAATTATGTTCAAAAGTAAATCTTAAGTATTTTGGAGGCAGATTTCTTTATTCGTTGTCCGTAGGAATAGATCCCTAGAAAGAGATAGAGCAGTCTAGATTTTTGTTTTGAAGATAGACAGAAAAAGTGGGAGAGAAGGAATAGGTGAGGTTTCGGGTCGAGACCTTTATTCCTTCCTCCACACTGGATTTTTTTTTAATGGCTTCTGTTACTGCCTCTCCCAGCATTGACATGAACCTTTGATTTATCATATTTATCAATGCTCTCCATCAACATCAGTCCCCCTGATTTCTAGAGCAGGCGAGATCCTAATGCTACTGACCCACTTAAAAACAGCCCAGGACTGGGTGCATGGTACTGTTTTTTTTCCAACCTAAAGTCTCCTAGCTCCAGGAAGGTCAGCTGAGATTAAGAAGCAGAAATGTTCCAAAGCCGTCTTCATGCTTAAATACATGCTAAACTGAACAATAGATATGGGAGTGTACCAGTTGAATGACTTAGTTTGATTCAAATGAACAACCAAATCACCAGAATAAGAAGTAAATTGAAGAATACTAACAACAGTCTGTCAGGGTTTGCTCCTGCTTTCTTAATGTTATCTTTACTCTTTCTTTAAAGTTATCTTGAGTCACCTCCTTAAAGAGCATTTTCATTTCCTCATGGGTTCTGGCCCTTCTTATGTCCATAGACTTTCCTGCAGTAGAACAGAAGGGTTAGGCGTCTGCTTGGTAAATGTTATGTTTCAAGAGGACAAGGCTAATTGTGAATTGCCCCAAGTATGTAGGCAAGTGGTGGAATCTAAAGCAAAATATAACGTGCTGTTGGATGAACTCAACTGGTCAGGCAGCATCTGTGTAAGGAAATGGACAGTCAATGCTTTGGTTGGAGACCCTTCATCTAGAGTTACAGATCAGAGGGGAAGCAACCAGTATAAAGCAGTGGGGCAAGAAATAGCAAGCAAGTGGAATGGTTGATTGGCAGAGACTCCCTGACCCGCTGTTACTCGAGCATTTTGTGTTGATCTATGGGTGCAGAGACTCAGTGAGCTATAGGACCATATTGGGGCGCCACGGTGGCACAGCGTAGAATTGCTTCCTTTCAGCACCACGGACCCGGGTTCGATCCCGACTACGTGTGCTGTCTGTACGGAGTTTGTATCTTCTCCCCTGACTGCGTGGGTTTTCTCCGAGATCTTCGATTTACTCCCATATTCCAAAGATGTACAGGTATTCAGGTTAATTGGCTTTGTGTGAATGTAAATTGTAGGATAGTGTGACCGGTTTCTGCACTGCATCTCTAAATTATACTAAATTAAACTAAATTTGAGGCAAATGGGGAGAGGAAGGGTGGAGTCAAGAACAGAGGCTGAGTGATGATGTGCAGATCAAAGGCTGCAGATTCTGCAATATTAGATAAGAATTAATTGAAAGATTGAAAGATACAGCATGGAAACAGACCCTTCAGCCCACTGAGTCTATGCGGCCATAGATCAACACAAAAGGCTGAAGTAACTCAGCAGGACAGGAAGCATCTTTGGAGAGAAGGTTCGCGGTAGATCTATGTCATCCCACTTTCACCTCCTCCCCCTGCACACGGTGCAATTTACAGAGGCCAATTAACGGAGGGGGTCAGCAGTGGGGTGTTGTCCGGTGGAGGGTGTGTATAGGTGATAGGGTTAGATGGGGAGGGATTGGGGGGGGAAAACCAGAGCGACAGGAGGCTGAGTGGACTTGTGAGAAGTGTGTGTGAGAGAGTACCAGGGTAGATTGGAGGGAAGGGAATGGGTGGGAGGTTGCGGGTTACTTGAAATTGGATAACCCAATGTTCATGCCATTGGGTTGTAGTCTACAAGATGGAATATGAGGTGTTGGCAGAATCTGGGGGTAGTTGATGAGAATGTGAAGAGATTTTTAAAAATAGGATTGCTGTTCTAATGATGTGACCCAAGCACACATTAAGATACAACACATGTTTATTAAATCACTTACAGCATAGGACGTTACAGCTCCGAGCTCCGAGCCTGATATTATAAAGCACGTACTAGGCGGAGCTACCACTTGCAAACACTATGATTGGCTAGCATGCAATAGCCAATCTACTGCTGTAAATTGGTGTTTGATGGTTTGTGCATTGAGCTTGTGTCTGTGCTGACGATTTAATGGCTTTTTCACCCTCTGTAGTTCTGTGTACAGCACAATCTGTGGCTGAATGTGGAGCCCAGACTGGATGTAATTATATGAACACATGTTCTGTGAATGCAATGAAGATTTATTCATGTGGACCTGCCAAGGAGAAACAGATGGAGATACGGCAAAAAGAGCACATTCTAATACTTCATTGATGGAATCAAAATTTTGCTAGTGAGGCCAGTGTTTATTATCCATTCCAGGTTCCTCTTGAAGTGGTTATAGCCTGCTAAGCTATTTTAATGGGCAGTTAACATATCAACCACATTGTTGGCTTTGATTGCATATGGATGCGAATCATAGGGCAACAAAGCAGATGGTAAAAGCATCCTGCACACAGTGGACATTTGCTAGAAAGGTTCAAAAAGACTGCACTGCACACGTAAATCACATCTGCCCATTGTGGCTCCTGATAATATAAGAAACTAAAGGAAATATTTCATGACCAACGGAGATTCTTTGAGATTTTACCTGACATTTGTATTGGGGAATGATTGGAAATGTGGGTGTGGTGGTGCAGGTGACAGGGCAGTGGATGGGATCATATGGAGATGATGGTGGGTGGGGGAATAGGGCAATGATTATTGGGAGGAAGTTCAGAGGTGGTTGAGTTTCAGCTTCCATAGTTGATTTGAGTTTAGTTCATTGTCACGTGTACTGAGGAACAGTGTAATGCTTTTGTTGCATGCTAACCAGTCAGTGGAAAGATAACACATGATTGCAATCGAGCCACCCACGGTTTACAGATACATGATGAAGGGAATAACATGAATAACGTTTAGTTCAAGATTAAGTCCAGTGAAGTCTGATTAAAGATAATCCGAGGGTCTCCAATGAGGTAGATAGTAGCTCGGGACTGTTCTCTAGTTGTTGGTGGGTGGTGGGTATGCAAAGATGGGGAAGCATAGGGACTTGGGGGATGGGCAAACCCCAGGAGAAACTATAGTGCAAGGCCTGGTATAGATATCATGTCTCATTCCATGTCAGTGAAACAACACCAGTCAGCAGAATTAAACACTTAAAAGATGTCTGCATAACATAGTCAAATAACTTCATGGATTGAGGCCAGCAAAACCAAGGAACTTTTGGAGGGAAAGACTGCCAGGTCTTTGGCAGAATTGGCCAGGATTGAGGCCATTACCCCAGTCAGGAATCTGGTGTATGGCGGGTCAGACGATTCAACATTTACGCTGAGATATCAGACACTTTCCCAACCAATACTAATGGTGCACTAACTTCCTTTCTAGGTTGACAGAGCATCTCACTGCTGCAAGTGCTGTGACCACTACATTTGTAATAAATACAAGAATAAATTAAATAAGCTATTGTTCCTTTTGAAAGCAGTTACTGCCAACAGTACAAAATGTGTAGGCTATCCTACTTTATTAGTCTGTTGGGCCGAGGGAGCAAGCAGAAATAAGCACCAGGAAATATATAACTGTTCTGTATGCGTCCCTTCTTGACAGAGCAATCATTGTTGGTATTATTTATACTTAAAATTAAATTGCTCTGCATAAGGAATTATTTCCATGCTGTTTATCATTTATGATGATTATCAGGAAAATAGGTCAGAAGACAGGAGATAGATTCGCCAAACGGACAATAAAATCTACTCAACACATCCGCTAACGGGGTTTGTATTATCAGGAACTTTATGACAATATCTCTTTTATTAAGGATTGGAGTGTCTACAGAGTTGCACACTTAATTATATGGTAGATTACTTCTGAAATTATGCTGTATAGTTGTAATAACTAGACAGTATTTGTTTCTGGCTCGTATCATATTTCCATATGGATCATATTTCCTTATGGCAAAAAAGTATTCTGCCCCTCTATGCTAACTCTCAGCACAGTCCCATGAATGGCATTAACCTATCAATTCTCCTGAAACCCATTCACTCTCTTCTACCCATCAACGTCACACACATCTACACTGGTGATAGATTACCGAGACTAATTAACCCACCAACCAGCTTGACTTTGGAATGTGGAAAGGAACTGGAAGACGCAGAAGAAGCCCATGTCGACATAGAGAGAACATGCAAACTCCACATAGATAGCACGAGAGATCGGTATCAGGCCCAGTTTGCTGGAGCTGTCAAAAGAAGCAGCAACACCTGCTGATCACTGTACCACCACATGAGAGGTGCAACTTTGGTCTTTGTAATGGATGATTGCCTCAAAAATCAGAATGGGAGGTAGTGTGGCAATACAGCTGTATCATAAATATTTTGTTTTATGTTCTTGGGCCATAATACAATGACTTACTTTGAAATCATTGATGAATAAAGTTCTGTGCTTATTGACAGATAAGTTGATAGACTTGGAGCAAGTACAGTGTGCTAGACAATGGTTGATTTATATAAATACCACTTCACAATGATAATTCTTAACTTTTCATTGAATCATTTTATGATAGGATTTTAAATTGCCCAAGTATAATTAGCATCTGATATTGTTGCACTATACTGCTTTATAATTAAATATTATTAGCTCTGTAGCGAGACACACAATGATGCCCTTGATATTAATATTTGCCACTTCCTTCTGCGAGGCAATCTGAAGTATTTGTTGCATAAATCTCCCTTGACCGCAATAATATTTCTAATATTCATCAATAACATGTTGTTAGAATAACTTGTAAATGTTATAGTATCTTATTGTCGAGCTATAAGCAACTTGCAGCAAGATGGGAGACAACCCAGGTGACTGTTAGAGTGCTAGCCACAGAAGCCACAGAATGACACATGACAATCACTCCACACTCTTAAAGGGCCTGTCCCACTTTGCGATTTTTTTCTGCGACAGCGAGCGTCAGTGACTGACGCCCGTAAAACCGTCAGGTTGTACAACATACACGCTGACGTATGCTGTCCTGTGAGTGACGCCCTGTTAGGGTTCAGGTCAGGGTTAGGGTTAGGGTTAGGGTTACGGACCACAGATGGGCTGTAAAATATTTTTCCTTCAATGCATGGATTTTAAACATTAATATATTAAAATTAATATAGTAAAATCAATTGTGCAAATGAAAAGATGTCTGAGTCATTCAGTTTTATTTACCAATGTATTGGTCCGCTTCCAGATCCGATCACCATCTCTAACTTTTCACAGGGATTGATTCAGTGAGTGTAGACTGAACTCCACTCTCCCCACCAACCCCCCTCTTCCCCCCCAACCCCCTCTTCCCCCCCTCCTGCCCCCATCCCTCCTTCTCCACTCCCCCTCAATCCTTCCCCCCTCTCCGTCCCTTCTCCCCCTCTCCCTCCCTTCTCCCATTCACCAAGCCCCCCCCCCCCCCCCACTTTCCCCGATGCCCCCCATTTGTTGACCCAGCCTGCGACCAGCGATCCCCCGCACACTATCCACACACACGCTAGGGACAATTTATACAAACCTGAGCACCTTTGGAGTGCGGGAGGAAACCGTAACCCTAACCCTAGCCCTAGCCCTAGCCCTAACTCTAGGTTGATAGGCTTGATATAAGTATAAGTATAAATTGTCCTTAGCATGTGTGGGATAGTGTGCAGGGGATTGCTGGTAGGTACGGACTTGGTGGGCCGAAAGGCACTGTATCTCTGAACTAAGTGCGACACGGGCCCCAGGGGATGGACTTGAACCCCTAATGTTCTGCCTGCTCCTCATGAGAACTAAACAGTTGGCCACGAGCTCCCCCAGAGGCAGATCTCTCTTCCAATGGTCTCTCCAAACCTCCAGAGGCAGGGGGCTTTTCAACTGGGTACAGATGATGTTGTCAATGTACCAGTGCCACCTACCTGCTCCGGCCACTGAGTCTAAATACCCACCACCCATTTTGAAGCAAGGCGAGGGGGCGGGGGGGGGGTAAACAAAGTGGTGAAGGAGAGATAGTGACTGAAACAAATAAAGCCGTTTGCGAACGCACGAAAGCGATTCTGCTCATGGAGATCAGTCCTGAAGTGTACGGCACACTCTTGAATCTCCTTGCACCCATAAAGGCAAAACTTATGCCATTCAATGACATTATCAAGCGGTTGCAGGAGCACTTCAACTCAAAGCCTCTGGAAATTGCAGAAAGCTATAAATTTGGCACTAGAAACCATAAGCAGAATGAGACAATCAATGAGTACATTGTTGCCTTGAAAAACTTAAGTTTGCACTGTAACTTTGGAACTTTTCTCGGATGCGCATTACGCGACAAATTTGTTTGTGGTCTAGTGGATGAACAAATTCAGTCCAAACTCATGAACACTCCAGATCTTACATTCGAGAAAGTATGCAAGATTGCTACCACAATGGTGATGGCATCAAAGAATGCTCACGTGTTTCGACCTCCACTGACAGCAGTGGCTGTTTACAGTCACAAGGCAGTGCCTATTGCCAAATCAAGAGGCACTATACCAAAATCAAAGTATGGTGGGGAGCCGAGTTCAGCCAGTTGTTATCGTTGCAACGGTTATCACTCATCTCCAATTTTGTCAGTTCAAAATGGCCAAGCGCTATAACTGCCAGAAGAAAGGCCATATTGCCTCAGCATGTCAGGTCAAGCTTAAAACAGGAAACCAACAACCTGTGGGAAACAAGCAACAACATCAGAAAGGAGTTCACAACTTGGAGATGAACCCAGTTGGAAATGAACTTGGGTTGTTCAATAGTTCAAGAGAGTTTATTGTCATGTGTCCCCGATAGGGCAATCAAATTCTTGCTTTGTTTTAGCACACCAGAACATAGTAGGCACAAATCCAGAACAGATCAGTGTGTCCATATACCATTGTATAAATATATACACACATGAATAAATAAACACCATGTATGTACACCATTTATGCAACCAACATCGATAAGCCTACAACCAGTCAAGCAAGGACTTTCGAACGGAACTATGGATTAATGAACAGTTAATCGATATGTGTATTGACATGGCAGCAGAGACCTGTATGAAACAAAGTTCCCACAGACACCATTGTTTGAGAGTGAGGTCAAGCTGAGAACCTACTCAGGTGAAGTTTTGGAGACATGGATATATGAACTGTAAAGTTCAGCATAATGGTCAGTCAGTAACACTGCCCATCATAGTGGCCAGCTACAGAAATAAACTAACCCTCCTTGGAAAGGAGTAGAATAGAGTTAGACTGGAAGAACATTTTCAACATCTATTTGTCCAAATCACGTCTTGAAAACGTCATAAGCAAACATGCAGAAATTTTTGCCGACAGTTACAAGGGAATAACAGGTACTCTGCGCACATTCAATGTGACACCTGTGTATTGTTGACTAAGACCTGTACCATATGCACTAAAGCAACAAGTGGAGGAAGAACTCAACAGGTTAGAGTGGAATGGAGTACTCATGAAGACAGACCAGAGTAACTGGGCAACGCCAATTGTGGCCGTACCCAAGGCCGACAAAACCGCTCAACTATGTGGTGGCTACAAAGTCAGAATCAATCAAGCCGTTGATGATGAACACTATCCGTTACCAACCTCGCAAGATCTGTACGCAGAACTTAGCGGACCAAGAGTCTTCACTAAACTGGATTTGTCTCACGCTTACGCCCAACTCAATGTCGACAAGGAAAGTCAGCAGTACTTGACTATCAACACACATAAGGGCTTGTTTTCATATACAAAGCTGCCCTATGAAATCCTCCCCGAAAATGTTCCAGTCTGTCATGGACAAAATATTACAAGGCATTCCGCACTGTGTGTGCAACCAGGATGACATACTGATATTCACAGAGGGCATGGTAGACCATCTGGAAATCCTTGAGCAAGTTCTCACACGACTGAAGTGCCACAATGTCAAACTGTGACAAAGTAAACGTGCATTTGTGCAGTCAGAGGTGGACTACCTTGGACTCAAAGTAGACGCTAACGGACTTTGCCCTGTGAAGGCGAAAGTGAAAGACCTTAAGGCCTTCCAACAGTGAGAGGTGCAATAGTTAAATTATGAATTTACTGTTATGACCAAAACAAATTTCGTTCAGACCGAACAATGACAATGTCTGAATCTGAGAATCTGAATCTAAGGCGAAAGTCATAGTGAATACTTTGGGATGGTGCAGTTCTATGCACGATTCCTTACAGATTTAGCAACTGTGCTAAAGATACTGCATCATCTGCTCCAAAAAGATGTGAAATGGACTTGGGGAAAGGAACAGCAATGTGCCTATGACATCTGCAAGGAAAACTTGACAAGTGACAAACTCCTTGTTCACTATGACACGCGAGTTATGGTGTAGCAGTGATCTCCCATGTAATGAATGACGGACAGGAAAAGCCTATTGCTTTTGCATCCCGCACCCTATCACCGAGTGAACGCAATTATGCACAGATAGAAAAGGAAACACTCAGCATCGTGTTTGGAATCAAGAAATTCCATCAGTTTCTTTTCGGCAAACCATTCACCCTGGTGACTGATCACAAGCAACTATTAGTGATACTTGGTCCCAAGTCAAATATACCTTCCATGGCGGCATCAAGGATGCAGCATTAGGAAATTTTGCTGTCCCAGTATGACTACAAGGTGGAGTACAGAAGCTCCAAGTGCAAAGCAATTGCAGATACATTGTCCCGGTTGTCCCGTGAGAACTTTGACGCGGGAAGTGAGAACTGAATCTACACACTGCAAATTGCAGATGAAGACTTTCATAGAAACATGGAAACATAGAAAATAGGTGCAGGATTAGGCCTTTCGGCCCTTTGAGCCTGCACCGCCATTCAATATGATCATGGCTGATCATCCAACTCAGTATCCCGTATCTGCCTTCTCACCATACCCCCTGATCCCCTTAGCCACAAGGACCACATCTAACTCCCTCTTAAATATAGCCAATGAACTGGCCTCAACAACCTTCTGTGGCAGAGAATTCCAGAGATTCACCACAATAAATTCTCATCTCGGTCCTAAAAGACTTCCCCCTTATCCTTAAACTGTGACCTCTTGTTCTGGACTTCCCCAACATCGGGAACAATCTTCTTGGATCTAGCCTGTCCAATCCCTTAAGAATTTTGTAAGTTTCTATAAGATCTCCCCTCAATCTTCTAAATTCTAGCGAGTAGATGCCGAGTCTATCCAGTCTTTCTTCATATGAAAGTCCTGACATCCCAGGAATCAGTCTGGTGAACCTTCTCTGTACTCCCTCTATGGCAAGAATGTCTTTCCTCAGATTAGGAGACCAAAAATGTACGCAATACTCAAGGTGTGGTCTCACCAAGACCCTGTACAACTGCAGTAGAACCTCCCTGCTCCTATACTCAAATCAATTTCCGGTAACTGCAACAGAAATTGCAGCAGAAACAGAGAAAGACGCTGTGCTGAAGTGGGTCTATGAACAGACATTGAATGGTTGGACTGACATCGATAGTGGATTGAACTCAATTCTGAACTCAGAGCTGAAGCCTTTCCATAATCAACGCCATGAATTATCATGTGCGCAGAGATGCATTAAGTGGGGTTATAGAGTGGTTGTACCAGAGTCTTTGAGAAACAAAATTATGAATGAACTTCATGCCGAACATCCTGGCATAGTAAGCATGAAGTCAATTGCCAGAGGTTGACCTGGTATTCACAATGACATTGAGTCACTGGTGAGCATCTGTAGTGTTTGCCAAAATTGTCGGAGTAAACCACCAAAAATACCACTGCAACCCTGGTGATGGCCAATTAGACCTTTTCAGAGAGTTCATGTAGATTTTTGTGAAAAGAGTAATGATCACTTTCTGGTACTAGTAGGTAGTCATTCCAAATGGATTGAGGTTAAGCATATGGCTTCAAGCACTACTACTGAGCAT
Source organism: Okamejei kenojei (assembly GCA_035221665.1). Taxonomy (NCBI): domain Eukaryota; kingdom Metazoa; phylum Chordata; class Chondrichthyes; order Rajiformes; family Rajidae; genus Okamejei; species Okamejei kenojei. The sequence goes on along the minus strand of CM069148.1, from coordinate 19,302,627 downwards.
ACCATAGATGAGTTGAGATCCATTTTGAATGCCATGGTTTACCGGAAGAACTTGTTTCTGATAACGGGCCTCAGTTTCATTCAAAATGGTTCAAATAGTTCATGCTGCGGAATGGTGTAAAACACACACTTGTTCCTCCATACCACCCACCCTCCAATGGGGTAGCAGAAAGGTCTGTTAGAGCTGTCAAAGATGCTCTCAAGAAACAGATTTTGCAGGGTAGTTCAAAGCTCTGCATGAACTATTGTTTGGCTAGTTTCTTGCTGAAGTACAGAACTATACAACAACTATTCAGCATTGTTGCCAATAATGTGTCATCCTGACCTATTCGACACTTAAAGCAGAGTTTTCTGTAAATTCACTTTGTACTACTCACCTGTAGAACTGTTGATGAAGAGAAGGCTAAGAATACGCCTATGTCTAGTTCAACCCAATTTGGCCTTGAGAGTAGAGCAAAAACAGTTAAATCAAAAACGCCATTTTGACTCCCACAAAAAGGAGAGGTACTTCAAGCCAGATGAGCAGGTTCGTGTTCTCAGTCCTCCCAGCAGGTCCAGTCGAGACAAATCGGATGTTGGGAAAATAGTGGAAGTGTGTGGAACAAAAAGATACTTAGTTGAAGTTGGAGATAGGATCAAAAGTGTTCATGTTGATCAAATTATTCCAGCCAAAGATGAACCACAAACTGAGAATGAAGTCCTAAATCCTGAGGTTTTTATCTGAAAGTGAGTTGGAAAAGACCACTGTTCGTACAGACAAAGAAACAGAAGGGGGAGAAGAGTGAAGTGGGGAGAAGGGAGGAAGAGGGGGATAGGGAAGTAGGGGGGAGAGGGGAGGGGAGAAGGGTAGGGGGTAGTGGAGAAGATAGGGTGGGGGTGGGAGGGGGAAGAGGGTGGTGGAGGGGAGAGGAGACTTACTGAATCCATCCCTGTGCAAAGTTAGAAATGGTGATAGGATCTGGAAGCAGACCAATACATCTGTACATCTATGTTTATGCCATCCTTTTGCTAGAGTAAGCATCGGCCTAATTTATCAGTAATTATATGAAACTAATATGAAACATTTTGTTAACGTCATTTAAGTACATCCACTCATTTTCCACTGGTTGTCAAAAATATTGGGGGTAATTGGACAGGGCTAAAGTGGGTGAGAATTTACAACCACAGATCTTTGACTTCCACTGGATTATAACTGAGTGATCCAAAGGTTTGGCAGTAACTTGAACAGATGAACTTCTTTCTTCAGCCATCCATGTTCTTACCTGGGGAAGAAGCTTGATCATATTCGGCCATGGGCAAATAAAACTCATACCACATAAGTGCCAGAATATCTAAATGCCTAACTATCACTGAGTCCTCCACAAGCAATATCACCATTGACCAGAAAGTCAACTGGACGAGCCACTTAAATATTGTGGCCACAGGAGTAGATAAGAGATTAGATATCTTGCAGTGAGTGACTTGTCTCTTGACGTTCCAAAACCTTGAAACCTTCTGCAAGGCACTCATCAGGAGCACAATAGGATGTCTTTCACCTACCTGGGTGAGTGCAACTCCAACAAAGTTCAATATTATGGAATGGAATAGTTTATTGTCACATGTGACAAGGCGCAGTACAATTCTTTGCTTGTATACACAAGGTATCCAAATAGCGGCCACCTCCGGCGCTGACAAAGTTACAAAGTACGCCGGTCCCTCCTTTGTTCTCCCCCCTCCCCCACAGCGGTTCCCCCACGCCGGGTCCCCATTGTCCAATGTTCTCCCCCTCACCCCCCCCCCACCCTCACGGCGGTCCTCCATGCCAGGTCCTCCATTGTTCTTCCCCCTCCCTCACAACGGTTCCCCCACGCTTTCATCAACCTCCGACCACAGTACGATATAACAGCTAACTTGATTAGTACTCCATCACCATCCTCATTGATTTCCTCCACCATCCATTGCACAGTAAATGCAGTGTTTTCCATACATAAAATACTGCAGTTACTTACCTTTGTGAACATTACCTCCCGATTCCATATCGAGAAAGACAAGGGGCATTAGTTTATAGGGGGATCACCACCTGTGTGTAGGCACACCATCGTGACATGGAAATGTGTCACCTTCCTACATTATCACTGGGTCTAAATCGTGGAATATCCACTCATGTAGCACCACAGTACTGAAACTAGTTAAAGAAGGTGGCTCCATTCAAGAGAGGTGATAAATGCTGGACTATCGAGCAAAGTCCTGATCCAAAAAATGTCATATCTTGTTTCATGTGAGTGAGATAATGGAATGTAGGTTCTGACTCTCAAGGGCAGACGACTAAAAATATTAGTCATTTAAAATCCTTATATCATGCCTTAAAATCAAAATTTGCTTTTGATTTCCATTTTGGTACTTTGTTTCAGTTTCATTAACCTTACAAGTGAACAACCAACCACTAACTAAAATCTGGAGGCAAACCCGATAACATGAATCAGTGGAGAACAAGTCAATTGATATTTTAAAGGCAGAGATAGATAGATTCATGATTAGTACAGGTGCCAGTGGCTATAGGGAGAAGGCAGGAGAATGGGGTTAGGAGGGAGAGATAGATCAGCCATGATTGAATGGCAGAGTAGACTTGATGGGCCAAATGGCCTAATTCTGTTGGTATCATGACCATTTGAATAAGCATTCTTTTCTAAGGACCAGGTAAAAATGTATGTTGGTTTAGGTTGCCACTTATGACATCCGCATTCTTGACCACAGTGATATGAACTGTGGATTCAAGTATGTAACTTGCTTTCCAATATAGTGAGACGTAATCTTATTGAGGAATGCATTGTAAAAAAGTCCAGCCCTTAAAAAAATTATGTTTGCAATTACTTTTTTTTATTTTCCTCTAAATATGCAATGAGATAACAAAACTCATGTGCAAGAGCATTCTTATATAATATCTAAATATATCCACCTTTGATGAAGTTAATGCAAAATTCTAATCTTGCAAGTGTTATCTGAAGCAGAAAGGGCATTCAATTTTGCGAATAACTATTGGAGAACAACATATATTTTCCACTGCACTACACTATTAAAATTCATAAGTTGTTTCACGATTCGAAAACAGTTTTGTTAAATTGATCTCTAATCCTATGGACGAGTTAATATGAACAAAATTGCAGGTAAACTTCTTGGCAGTAACATAATTATGATTTAAAATATCTTTATGTTAACATCACATTATGTTAAAAGGGCAGGCACAGTGACGCAGCGGTGGAGTTGCTGCCTTACAGCGTCAGAAACCCAGGTTCAATCCAAACTATGAGTGCTGTCTGTTATGCGTTTGTATGTTCTCTCTGTGACCACGTGGGTTTCCATTGAGTGCTTTGGTTTCCTCCCTCATTCCAAAGACGTGCAGGCTTGTAGGTTAATTTGCTTCTGTAAAATTGTTCCTAGTGTGTAGGATAGAATTGGTGTATGGGTGATTGCTGGTCAGTGCGGACTCGGTGGGCTGAAGGGCCTGTTTCCACGCTGTATCTCTAAACTAAACTAAAATCACAGCTTAAATAAAATAAGTAGGTAAAAAATATATAGAATTCTGAATAATTCCAATTTTTATCAACGTGTGGATGATTGAAACATTTTCCTCTTCAGTTGCAAATAACTCACATATAGTTAGAAATGGTGCAAATTAAATATGACACATTTTTTTCCAGCAAGATTGTTCACATTAACCAGCTGACATTCAGATGGCTTGCAGAAAGTTTCTAGCCAGAGAAAGGTAACCAGGGATTTGATTCTAGACATTGAAATTGTTAAGCAAAAGCCCATTATCTGGAACAGTCAGTGGAAATGTTGCCCTGAGGAGAGGGCCGTGGCCTCTTAGATTGCAGATAACAGAAACCTGCAAATTACCCGAGGCTGCACAACATACAAATATCCATACCAAACGCCTACTGAAGAAGGGTCTCGACCCAAAACATCACCCATTCCTTCTCTCCAGAGATGCTGCCTGTCCAGCTGAGTTATTCCAGCATCATGCGTCTACCTACTCATAATTATCTCCTTGATCATATCATGGTCGTTCCCAGGGTTTCACATTTTGGTCTTCCACAATTGCAGTTAACATTTAACAGCTTTTCTTTCACAAGTATTTTTGTGTATAGTAAATGATTTAAGCATAACTTATATCTCCATTTACCAAAAAGAAACACTGGTACAGGACTGGAACTGACATTGTCATCTATCATGCCAGCCACAAGCATCTTATAAATATCAAATACCTTTCTACTGCTTTCATGTTTTTTTTCCCAGCAACTTTCCAGCAACAGTGGCACAGTGGAGCAGCGATCGAGTTGCTGCCTTACAGCGCCGGGTTCAATCATGACTATGGGTACTGTCTATACGGAGTTTGTATGTTCTCCCTGTGATTCTGCAGGTTTTCCCCGGGTGCTTCAATTTCCTCTCACATTCCAAACACATACAGTTAATTGGCTTTGGTAAGAAATGTAAATTGTCCTATGCGTGTAGGATAGTGCTTGCGTACGGGGTGATCGCTGGTCAGTGCGGACTCAATGAGCCGAAAGGCCTGTTACTGTATTGTATCTCTAAACAAAATCCATAAACTAATTAGGTAAATCTTTAATGATTTTAGAGATACAATCACTCCAAATGACTGCATTGGAAAACTGTCTATATATTGATCTATTTCTGATAAACATTTTAATCAATCTTACCCTACTAGAATCATTTTTGCCTTTAGTATATTTCAAACCTATTAAATTTGTTAATGTGATTACTTATGCCTCTTTATTAGAATAATTCCATTTGGTTATTCCTCTTATAATTTTGCTGGCATTTCTGAACGGGTGCAATCTGTGAATGGTTTCAAACAATTTAATGCTGCAAATAAGAGAAGCTAATTTATCTTTTTCATTTAAGAATGGAAAATTCAATTGGTTAGTAAATAGTTGTTCTGCCGAGTTTTCAAATTAGAGTGCACAATCCCTCCTACTCTGGCATGGAACAATATTTCTGTAACAATGCAATCAATTAAGATGGTAACTTTATAATTACTGCTTTTCAAATGCATTGTTTGTCCCATTATATAAAATATCTACCCAGTCAATTTGTTTTGGGGAAAAAAATCTGCTTTCCGAGTTTGAAAGAGATTGGAAGTGTACATCTTTTGAATCTAGGGCATCCATTTGGATGTGCTGGTTTTCATTTTGTTCACCTCAATTTACATCACCACATATGTTGCTTCACTGCTTTTTGTCCAACATTTTCTGACATGTTCTATTCACTTAGATTGATAGTTCTAGATGTTCACCGCCGGAGAACAGAAAAAATATCTGGTTCAGATCAACGACGCATGATTTTATCCTTGCAAGCAGATGGAAATGCACTGAATGGGCAAGTGGCTAAATTAGTAGAGCATCCTGTTGCTTTAGCTAATGAAGATCACATTCATGCAAAATAGAGTTGGATTGTGATCAGTCTTGCTTGAGGAGTTCCTAGTTTAGGCCAACATTTTAATAGCTGCTTAACACATGGGAAGGGTTTAGAGATACAACATGGAAATAAACCCTTATTTTGTCCCACCAGGCCCATCGATCACCAGTTCACACTAATTCTATGTTATCCCATTTTCTCATCCACTTCTTACACACTAGGGACTATTTACAGAGACCAATGACCTTTCAGTCCCACGTGTCTTTGAGATGTGGGAGGAAACTGGAACTGGAGAATGTGTAAACTCCACACACAGCATCCGAGGTCAGGAACAAATCCAGGACTTGCTTTGGATAGGTGATGTTTTCAACCTTTCTTCAGACCGATTGTGGTGGGGGAGAGAAAGCTGGAAGAGTGGTGGGGCAGGGCAAAACCTGCCAAATGATAGATGGATACAGGTGAGGAGGGCGTGGGGGGTGGAGGGGGCGGGGGAGGGGGGGGGTGTTTGGGGGTGGGGAGGGGGTTTGATAGGTAGATAGTTGGGCAAAGGCCCAAAATGAAAAGACAAAAATGGTGAGATAGAGAATTAAGAGGAGTGAATTGTGAATTGAGGAAGGAATATAGGTGGAAGCATGGATTTCATAACCAAATGGGACTTGTAGCTACAAATTTCTGACTTAGAGGTAAGAATGCCACCAATGACTCATACCATCATAGGGAAAAGCTTGGCTCTGCAGTTTGAACCACCAGGAAAGAGAACAAAGCTAAATACAACAAAAATATCCCTCCAAAAAAAGAACATTTTAGTAGGAGTAGAAACTCCAACATGCCTGTCAGTAAACAAAGCTGCTTTTGCAGGATATCTTTATCATGCGCACTGATATTTTGACAGATGATCGGACAATCCTCTCGGAATACATCCCCATGAATTGATGTGCGCTCAGCATCATCATTTTAAATAGATCTTTAGTGGAGCCATCTTATTTCCTCAGCAATGCATGGTAATTATAGGTTCGGCAAGCCCCTAATTCACTGTGGGTGCACCAGACGTGGGAGCCTCTTACAATATCGATGCAGCAATTAGAAATCTCTGCACTGTATCCTGACAAAAGTGTAACACCTCCTGTCTGTATTTTCAGAACATTCCACCCGCCCACCACTTGAGCTTGTAATTGCTTGTGCCTACCTCATTTCAGCTAACTAGGTAGAGGTTACAATGTCGCCACTCTCCAAATATGTGGAAAAAAAACATTGTGATTGCAGTTTTATCAACTTCTATAATTGGATATTTAATATTTTGGTTTCTCTGGCAAATATTAAATGGCTGATGAATATATTTCAGCAATGACTATGTCTTTATCATGTGAATGCACTGATTTTCTAACTTACTTTTGTCCAAAGGAATATTCAAAATCCTGGTTGCAGTTATATCGTATAAGAAACTACATGTTCACTTTAAATGAGTAATATCTCAGTGAATGTTTGCTCCCCAGATTGTTAAGATGTGGACAGTTAAATGCCCACTGAAAAAAAAAAATCCTATGCTTGTTTACATCTCCAGCCACAAACATGGACATGGCCCAACAGGAAGACTCGGTGCCTTTTATTTAATATATTCTAGACTGCATGCCTGCTTTGTGTTTGGGCGATACAGTGACACAACTGGTAGAGCTGCTGCTTCACAGCGCCAGAGACCCGGATCCATCCTGACCTCAGGTGATGACTGTGTGAAGCCCTTGTTGAGGTTGCTCCTGTGGTTTCCTCCAGGTGATCCGGTTTCCTCCTAAATCCCAAAGGCATGCGGGTTTGTAGGATAAATGCTTCTGTAATTATTCCCTAGTGTGCAGGGAGTGGATGCAACTTTAATGACACATGTGCAAGATACAATGAAATTATTTTTTTGCACACTGTTCTGTAGAAGTATTACTACAAATAAGTGAATCTTAGATACAGTACAAGTGTATAGAAATAATACACTGAGATAGTATAGAAGAATCGCTAGATTTGGCACCATGTTCAAGTCCCAGTTGTTGCTCGTGCAGAGTGTCTGCACGTGACCAATGTCTTGGCGCCATGGTAGAGTTGTCCTGGCCAAATGTAGCTGTTGGTGTCCTTCACTGCTTCTCCACCGATCTGTGCAGCTACAGGTCGCATTCAGTCTATGTCTTCGGCCTCCACACAGGTGGCGTTCAATCTATGCCTGTGCCGCCCAATACATCCGAGCCCAAGGCTGTTGCTGGGCCTCTGGCCCCCATCCCACCATCGAGGTCCACAGCCCTGCCTTCCAGTTTGCTTATCAGCCCTCTGTTCCGACTACAAATCACCCCACGAGTAGTGGCCGGGCTCGGCGGCTTCCCTCTCCGGGTCCATTCCCAGTTCCCGGCAGACGAGCCAGGCCTGATATAGTGGTATGCCCGTGTTTCTGCCGCGTGGCACGTCGGAATCCTACCTCGCGGCACGCCGAGGTGCTTCTCAACAGTGACCTTCCAGAGCAAGCTTTCCCACATGAACAGCAGTCTATGAACAAGAAACAGAATAAAAACACATTGAACAGATCCTGCTGTTAAATTCAATTGGACCTTGTTATATAAGCATTTCTTATCTGCTATGACTCAGTCTCCTTACCTTCTCCCTCATCCTGCTCATCGTACTGAATAATTTCCACATTTTTACTGAACAGATAAAAATAGGCAAGTAACCATAGATAAGCTAAGCAAATCCTTCCTATTATTTGAGAAGATGAAAATGAACTCAGAAACCAAGTGAATTTGACATGTTATTATAAAGCACTCTGTTCCAATTGTTCACCTGCAAACATCAATGGAATTTTCACGGAGTTTAAATTGACAAACTTGCAATAATAGTGGGGTTTTTAAATTTGGAGAATTTGTGATTATTATGTATTTCATTGTTAATGAATACTGTCCCTTCATGGTGTTCATTGCTTGTCATCATTGAGCTTTACTTGCTAACATTCAGTAATACACCTCTAGGTATGATCTAATTTTTATAGATCAAGGTAGTGATAAAGTAGCAAACAATAATATATTAACAACATAGAAATACAGAAAAAACAGCCAGTCAATTAGAATATGATGAGATAAATAACACGGTAATATTTTTTTTTAAATGTCCTTCATCAAACCTAGAATGTGCACAGTGCATGACATGGAACTGAACAAGAGAAGTGAGGAAATATGGATATTGTTTCAGGATGTGTCAAACCCTTTATAGCCATTTCAGTAGTTATTATTATAAATTAGGGAAATTTATCTCTGTTGCACAAATTTATCTCTGTTCATACCTAATGCCCCTGTCCCACTTAGGAAACCTGAACGGAAACCTCTGGTGACCTTGCGTCCCACTCAAGGTTTCCAATAGGCGCCAGAGGTTTTGGTCACTCACCTGGAAAGCCTCCACTGAAGCACGAGCTGCATCTACAGACCAAACGTCCTACAGGATCTTTGCTGCCGACTGCACACGCACACAAACATATGCGAAGGTGGGGGCCAGGGACAGCGAAGGAGTGCTTTCTGCACGATGAAGAGGAAGGTAAACGGCTGCCACAGAGCACGGTAAGTCATTTAGAGAGCGCGGGAGGGAGGGAGAGAAGGGGAAAGAAGGGGAGAGAAGGGGAGAGAGAAGGGGAGAGAGGAGAGAGAGAAGGGGAGAGAAGAGGGGAGAAGGGGGAGAAGGGGGGAGAGAAGGAGTGGAGACAGTTTTAAGTACTTTAATAAAGTTAGCAGGCATTTTACCTTCTGGCAGATCTTTTAGGTCCTGAAAACCAAAGATCCTACAGGATCTTTGCTGAAAACTCCAATGAGCCAATTAAAATGGCCGGTCAGCAAAGGAGATTGCCTTCGACTGCCTGTAAGTAAATAGCAACCCCACTCCACTGGCTTAGACCAAACGGCAACCTATTTTTGGTCGAGGCCGGTTTTGGGTTTTTTGAAATAATCGCAGGAACATAGAAGAAGCCTCGACTATGCGGAAACCACTTTCCACCATTAGGGAGAGTGACCAAAACCTCAGGGAACCTCACAGAAACCTTGGGTGGGCTCAAGGTCTCCAGAGGTTTCCGTTCAGGTTTCCTAAGTGGGACAGGGGCAAACGCTGTTAGGGAACTAAGGCATGGCATGATCTTCTCTGCTCTTGTCCACCTGAGCCTGCAGTGTGTGGTAAACACAGCCCAGTCTATCACAGGCTCATTATTTCCCTCTTCACAATGTGTAATGCATCAGGAAGGCTGAAAACATTTTCAAAGAGGCCTGCAACCTGGCCATTTCCTTTTCTCATTTCTAACATCTGGGAAAGAAACAGGAGCTTGAAAGATGACAAGACAAGAACAGTTTCTTCCCCACTACTGTCAGACTCCTGAACTAATCACTTCTTTCACACCCCATTCCCAAAGGTACTCTTACTCTTGACACTACCTTATTATTCAATTATTGTGCTTTAAGATTTTTTTCACTGTATTGGATTGCACTATAATATCTAGTTTGTTTTTAGTTTAGTTTATATTGTCACGTGGAAAACCTGCATGCTATCCATTCGAAGAATGCACCATTGTAGTGTTTTGCACTCATTATTATATTTATTGTTGCATTGACCTTTATTGTATGTACAGTGTTTACTATGTGATCTTCATGTGAACAAGGAATTTCATTTTATCCTGGTGGATAGGACAATAAACTAAACCTAATCTGAATTGGAATCTGAATGTGAATTTGTATGGGATGTCCCCCGGGAATACAGGGTGATAAACTCCATGTCTGAGGAAGAAGATGATCCAACAATCAGAACTAATTCAATCAGAATCTTCCTGTTTTGCGAGGAAAAAAAGATTATTGCCCTGTAGGAGTGCATGGCTTATGGATGCAGTGTTCAATACAAATCAATGAAATATCTGAACATAAAAAACTCCAAAGCACCATTTCAATAGGGCTGAGAACATATCTTGGTGTGTCGATGTAAACTTTGACACTGAAAATCTGAAATATAAACAGAAAATGCTATAAATATTAAACAGGTTTTATGTGATAAAAGGAACAGAGTAAATGTTTCAGAACTATTACGTTCTATCAGAAGTGTGTCTTGCTTCTTATTTATCCCTTAAATAACATCACTGCCAGGCTAGGTTGTATTGTTTTATACTGCTTACATAACAACAACAAAAATACTCCAATAAACTGTGCAGGTATGACTGTAAATATCATTAGGACAGCTAAGAATCATTAAAGAGCAAAGAAAATAGAAGTGTTTATAGTTTGCAGCATGGAGTTCAACGTCAGCCACCATGCACAGCATCTGACATAATTGGAAATTAGTTAGAAAATGGTAGTTCATGTGGAAGCATTGAACAAATGATACAGGTTTATTTTGACATTCTGCATGTTGTGACAGCAACCCTCCCTCTGATACCACTCCAATCTCTACCAGTCATTGACAGGCCATGAGAGGCCAATCCCCAGCATCAGTGGTAACAGCTTTGTTCAATTCACTGAAAGATGAAGAAAGAAGGGAGAGAGGAAAGGAAAAAAAATGGGGAACCTTCTTGTTAGCTGTATTCTCCTGTTGCAGTTTCAAGGATGACTGAGCCACTGGGGTAAACCCAGGACCACCAGCGCCATTGTGTGGTCAAGTCTGCAGAAGAAGATTTAGACAGCCATTGCCTCTATTCAGGCCAAGAATGAGTGGTCGGGGCAAGACTGAAACTGCCAGTGCTTCTTACCTGCCCACAGATAATGAGGGACTGCACCCACATAGGGAGGCAAAGACCGAGCAACCAGGATAAGCCTGAGACTGCCAGTGCCACCTCTTCAAGCTCAAAGCTGAGACACCAGGATAAGCCAGAGACTGCCAGCACCTCCTCTCAAAGCAAGTGCGAACTGCAGGGAGAGGCCTGAGATCACCACACCTCCTCTTTGGATACCAGGACTGAGCTGCCGGGATAGCCCCAGATTGCCACGCTATCTCCCATGCATCCTGATGACAAGGGACAGTGCCCCCATGTGGACTAGTTCTTTCTTGTCATTGTAAGTAAAACATATTGCATGAGTTCACCCTACTGGGAGTGTCGGCCTGGGCATTGCTAAATCCATTGTTAACCATGGCGCCACAAGGCACAGAAACAGAATAGTTGTATGCAGATCCGACAGTCAGAAGACTGAACTATGGATCAAATTCAATGATTTAAATTCAAATAATTAAGCAAAATCAACAATGGTGAGCTTGAAGCCATTAATTTGCCTTAAACCATCTGGTCTACTATTGTCTTTGATAAAAATAAATCTGCCATCCTTCCCTACACATGAGTTCAGCCTCATTTATGCAAAGGGCTATTAAATGACGTCTGAAGTAATGGAAAGAAACTCCTCGATCCAGAGGTAAATGCTGTCTTTAATGCTTTCCACATTTCATGGATCAATAAAATAAAATAAATGAGCTAAGTACATTTGGGAAGTTGCTTTATCACAACAAAGTATTAAAATTATTTTTGATGGGCACTAAAGCAGCAGAAGACTAAGACATTTTACTTCAGAGTCACGTGAGTGACTACGTGAAGAACCCCATACAGCCATTGGAGCGTCATTACGTCAGACGCTTTGGTGCAGTCGGCCGGTTGGAGCAGCAGAACTCCTCCAAGCGGTAAGTTTAAAACTGGAGGTAAGTTTTAAAATTTTTTCAGGCTTCATTTTCTGTAACAGCGGTTGGTGTTGCTCTGTTAGTGATGTAGCAGAAGGTGAATAAGGTGGCGGCGAGGCGCTCCGGAGGGAGAAAGGTCGATGACCAAGAAAGTATTGTGAGTGGAGGCCCATCTTGCACACCTAGTCCGATGCCGGCTATAGAGCTAGCAATAGCGGACCCACTGCCTGTGAGCAGTGTAGGCTTGCCAGTAGGGCGGAAGGCCACTGGGAAGTCAGTTAGTCCTGTTGACCCAGAGTCGGGCCTGGAGATTGTACCCTCTACTGGAGAGACCATTTGCTCATGGCTCTCCCAAGTCGAGATTCTATTACAGAGAATGCTCGACAGGGACCAACTCCGTGAGGAGGAGTGGTGCCCAAGCCTGGTTATGGGAGAGCCTGTGCCCGAGCCCCTGCCAGAACATCCTGCCTATGAGGAGGACATTCCAACGGTGCAGTTTGTTGACACCGAATCAATGGTGGGAGAGGGGAATAAGAGTGTTCAATTAGAAATCATCCCTAACATTGCAGAAAGGTTTGCTGTGCCTAGAGAGGCAGGAGAGCCGATTGGGGAAGAGTTGGCTACAGCAATACAGTACATGCTCTCCCACCAACTACAGGAGTTGGCCATGGACGAGGCGGCCAAGAAATATGAAGCTCCTATAAATTGTTATTTACTCAAAATGCCGGTGGTTAATCATCAGATTTGGACACAGTTGGGGGTGTCAGCCAGGGCTCAGGAAATGAAGTTTCAGAAGGTGCTCAAATTATTTTCGGCAGGGCTTACGGCTTTTGTGAAGATAATGGATACAGGGCATTTGTCTGAAGCCCATCAGGATGCACTGGGACTGTTTTGTAGTGCGTTTTTTTAATAACATTAGAAGAGCAGCTATAAGGCCGGTGATAAATGCCAATGTGGCGGCTTTGTGCCACCCAATCTGTTATTTGGAGGTGATCTCGCAAAGCGAGTTAAAGAATGCCATGAGGATGTAAAAACTATGGGCCTCATTAAGCCAGTTGGAAAACAGGGGAAGAGGTTTTATCCTTACCGACGAGGCACCAGTTCGGATGCAGAGGAAGGACCAGCCATACAGGTCTGCAATACCGGAACTGGCAGGCTGCCACCGGTGTGAAGGGGAAGATGCCTTTGCCTACAAGGGGCCGTGGCCAACAAGGTCTGCAAGGACGTATGCAGGTGAGGAAAATGCCTCTCAGAGAGAATGAATTAAGTAACGTTGATGTTCAAATTGGGGATAGGTTACATTTGTTTCTCAAACAATGGCAGGAGTTAACATCAGATTAATTTATACTTAACAGTATTGAAGGGGTAAAAATTGAATTTTACTCTAATGAGAGTCCACCTAATCAACATGTTCCAAGTCGGAAACTTATATTTTCAGATGAAGAAAATGTACTCATACAAGCAGAAATTAATACATTACACAAGAAAGGGGTAATTGAGAAGTCAGTCTATCAAAGTCGTCAATTTGTGTCAAGTATTTTTCCAAGGTCTAAAAAGACTGGGGGATTGTAGAATTATCATGGATTTGATGAGTTTGAACTTTTTCCACGGCCAAACATCTTGATTCCAAAGGGTGTTATATGGCAAGCATTGATTTAAAGGATGCGCATTACTCAGTGTCTATTCATGGTGATGATAGGAGGTATTTGAAATGTATCTGGATGACTCAGTTGTGGCAATTCAAAGCACTGCCTAATGGATTAACTTCAGCACCTAAATTATTTACTAAATTGGTAAAACCTGTGTTAGCATTACTCGGAGCTCAGGAGCATGTGGTAATGGCCTATTTAGGTGATATTGTAATTGTTGGAAAGACTCAAGCTGAAGCTGAGTCATCTGTTTCAATTGTTAAATTCACTTTTGAACAATTAGGATTCGTCAATCATCCAGATAAATCTAAATTATCACCAGTTCAAATCATTAATTATTTGGGATTTACCATCAATTCAAATCACATGTTGGTAACTTTGCCTAGGGACAAATTGCAACAGTTAAGGACTGTGTTAATCTTCTTGGAGAGCAACGGCCTTCAATTAGACAAGTAGCCAGGTTAATTGGTAAATTGGTGGCTGCTTTTCCAGCTGTGCAGTATGATCCTCTGCATTATCAACAATTACAACGATCAAAGGAACAGGCACTGAAAATACAAATAGGCCATTTTGAGAGGCCTGTGCAATTGTCAGCTAGGGCAATTTCCGACATATAATGGTGGATTGTAAATGCTTCAAAAAGTTTTAGGAAGGTTTTGGTGGAACCACCTTCAATTATATTACAGACTGATGTAAGTGCACTGGGTTGGGGTGCAACAGATATGTCTTCCAGTTGTGGAGGCAGATGGAATACCGATGAGACATCCCCTCTGCAATTAAGAGGGATCAATTATTTAGAGTTGTTGGGAACCTGGTATGGGCTTAAAGCTTATTGCTCTACCAGGTGGGACTTGCATGTGCAGGTTCAGATTGACAACACCACAGCAGTGGCATATGTAAACCACATGGGTGGAGTCAAGTCACAGTCTTGTGATAGACTGGCTAATCAGATTTGGAGCTGGTGCATTGACCAAAATATCTGGCTTTCAGCAATTTATTTGCCAGGTAGATTCGACACTGTAGCTGACACTAGGTCACTCCAGTTCAATGATAACATAGAATACTAAGATTAAATGAGAACTTACCAGTTTGATGTTTGATTTTGATTTTATGAGGCGTTACATTGTTGATTACGTGAAGAAGGCCCGCCAGGCCGCATGTGCAGCAAACTTCAAAGCAGCAGTATGAAATCACAAATAAACAACACCGAAGTAAACAGTAAGATCAGTGACTCGACAACTACCAGATGATCTTTTATGAGAGAGGGTTGGGTGTGTGTTGGGTTGGGTATTTTACTTTGGAGTCATGTGAGTGATTCCGTGAAGAGTTCAAAGCTTTGTGATTTCATGCCGCAGATTACAATCTCGGCATCCCACTGCATTTGATTGACTCGAAAGAGAAATAAATGCATTAGTAATAACATTGTATTCAATGTAATGATAGGGTTTATTTAACAATGTAAACAAACAACAGTACCCCTAAAATTTAGGTACTTAAAATGTCATTGGCAAACAGCCCTGGATTGACTATTGGCCGATGATAAAATTCTGAAACATCAGCTCATTTGCCCATCCGACGGCTGCTAAAATTTGGTTGAAGGACACATCCCTCCCTATGGCCGCCAACATAGTTGCTGCCCTAGTATAATGAGATGTAAACACACTATCTAAATGATACACTGAGGTTGATGCTGACCTGGTGGAATAAGACATACAATCGTCAATGTTAATACCTGTTGCAGCCACCTTGAAATAGACTGAGCCGACCTTCTCTTGTGTAATTGTTTATTAACTAATACACAGTGCTGAATCCATACTTCTAAGGATTCTGGTGGCCTTGATAACATAAAAAATGAGACCGTGGGGTATTCAAAATGATCTTAAAAATCATGCCAGCCCTGGTCTGCTCTGCTAGTGTAGACCAGAATGTAAAATGTAATGGCATGAACAGCCAATTCCGTCCTGTCCAGCCATAGTTTTTGCAATGTTTTGCCGTCGTTGTGCTGATATTAGAGTCATGACTAAGGATGTAGCTGGAACCCCTTGGTGAAGTAATGTTTACACATTTACAATAACCAACTGCATAATCTTGTGATGTGAGAACTTGTATCAAGATCTTTTTAACAACTAGATATCCAGGTTGGACCCGACAATGTAGTTCCCTTATGTTACAGCTGTAATTTCTGTATAATTGAACTATTGTCAATATCACTTAAAATGAACTGGAATGTCAGTAATTTGTATCGTATCAAATGTATCATAAATATTTAACAAAAATTTCTGATCCCCTCAATAGAGATGTACTGCTTTTTTGGATGCTATCCATGCATACTGCAGTGAACAACCTCATGGCTAAATGTGACAACCTGAGGTATAAGTCAATCCATTGAAAATGTGTAAGTCAATAATCATTTTACTGTGCAAAGACCAGTCTCCTGAACCACAATTTAAAACAGCAAGTTCTTGCTTTTTGGCATAACTATATACCGTTGTGCCATAATGCCTGATGAAGCAGGCAACATGGACGCTTGGCCAGTCCGATAGTACGAATCCAAACGAGGTCTTGCTGACTGTTTAATACCCAGCTAATGAGGAAGACATAAAGTCCATTCCTCCTATTGAAGCGAGAATGTATTTCTCCACACTGTTGTGTCACATATTTTTGCAAACAGTGAAACATGCATAAACATGACGAACATTTGATGAAGTATTGAATCATGCTTTTTAATTATAAGGAGAAACCCTTTATAGCCCGACTCACCTGAGTCCAAATTAGGGCTGAATGAGTACCAGTAATTTCTTGACTGGGGACCAACGTCTGTGAGCCACTGACCCCACTGACAGTGGCTCCAGCGTTGCTTCCTTACCATTCCAACGGCATCCCACAGGCAGCGACTCTGTTTGAATTTCTTGCCGTTCTTACGGCATCCCTGCAGGCTGGGGAGCCGCTGACCCCCCTGTCAGCGACTCTGCTTAAATTTCCTGCCATTTTTACGGCATCCCTGCAGACTGGGGAGCCGCTAACTGCACTGTTAGCGGCTCCTTATCTCGCAACCCGATCAATTTTGCCGGTTTCTCCGCATTTGCGGTCGGACTGGAATTTCCCCACAGTCCATAACCGGCAACTTGTTGGGCTGCGAACTGGCAGGAAAAATCTCTGTAACAAGAGGCTCCTGCCTAAATACCCCTGGTAAGTAAAAAACCAAACTTACCTTTTAAGTTTAACTTACCACCGGCAGGAGCTCTGTCCTGCCAGACTGGTGCTTGTGCCAATGCGGCTGACGTAATGCTGCGTATGCGGCCTGGCGGGCCTTCTTCACGGAATCACTCACATGACTCCGAAGTAAAATGGATGTTAAATCAGGATGTATTTAATCAAGTGATTGCTCAGTATGGAATGCCAGATATTGACTTGTTTGCATCTGGTTTAAACCATCAGTTGCCCAGATATGTTTCATGGGAACCAAATACTGCTGCAGCAGTGGTGGATGCTTTCTCGCTGCATTGGGGTGGAATGTTTGTATATGCATTTCCTCCATTCTGTCTCATCTGTAGATGCTTGCAAAAGATCAAGCAGGACTCTGCTTCAGGGGTATTGGTAGTGCCGGATTGGCCTACACAATCATGGTTTCCTTTTGTATTACAAATGGCTAGTCAGCCTCACATGATTATTGCCAAGCATAAAAATCTACTGGTAAATCCAGTAACTGGGGATCAACATCCTTTACTTGATTGTATTGATCTGTTAATTTGCGGTTTTAAGGAGGCCATACCTGGGGAGAGGACTGTCTGATCATATTGTAGATGTTCTCACGTCGGCCTGCAGGGATAGTACCCAGAAGCAGTATATCACCTCGATAAGGAAGTGGGAGCAATTCTGTCTACAGCAGAATATTTCAGAGGAGCCAGAGGTCGTGGTACATATAGGTACCAATGACATAGGTAGAAAAAGAGAGGAGGTCCGGAAAGGAGAATTTAGGGAGTTAGGAGGAGTGTTAAGGAGAAGGACCACAAAGGTAACAATCTCAGGATTACTGCCTGTGCCACGCGACAGTGAGAGTAGGAATGGAGCAAGGTGGAGGATAAATGCGTGGCTAAAGGACTGGTGCAGAGCGCAGAGATTCAAGTTTCTGGATCATTGGGACCTCTTTTGGGGAAGGTGTGACCTGTACAAAAAGGACGGGTTGCACTTGAACCCGAGGAGAACCAATATCCTGGCGGGGAGATTTGCAAAGGCTACTGGGGACGCTTTAAACTAGATCGGTTTGGGGGGAGGGACTCAAATAGAGAAAGCAAGTAGTCCGTTTGTGAGGCAGGAGGCAGAGAAGAGAAGCAGTCAGACGCAACACGTAGGGGGGGAAGAAGAAAAAAAATAACAAACTGAGAATAAGATGTGGAGGGTTTCTTAAATGTGTGAGTAGAGAGGAGATTAACGCAATAGAAAGGAATGACATTAGCTTGGAGGATGTGGAATCGATATGGGTGGAGCTGCGAAGCACTAAGGGGCAGAAAACGCTAGTGGGTGTTGTGTACAGGCCACCTAACAGTAGTAGTGGAGTTGGGGATGGCATCAAACAGGAAATTAGAAATGCGTGCAATGAAGATAAAACCGTTATAATGGGTGACTTCAATCTACATATAGATTGGGTGAATCAAATTGGCAGGGGTGCTGAGGAAGAGGATTTCTTGGAATGTATGCGGGATAGTTTTCTAAACCAACATATAGAGGAACCAACGAGAGAGCAGGCTATTCTAGACTGGGTATTGAGTAATGAGGAAGGGTTAGTTAGCAGCCTTGTTGTACGAGGCCCCTTGGGCAAGAGTGACCATAATATGTTTGAGTTCTTCATTAGGATGGAGAGTGACATTGTTAATTAAGAAACACGGGTCCTGAACTTAAGGAAAGGTAACTTTGAGGGTATGAGACGTGAATTGGCCAAGATGGACTGGCAATTGATTCTTGAAGGGTTGATGGTGGATATGCAATGGAAGGCATTTAAAGACTGCATGGATGAACTACAACAATTGTTCATCCCAGTATGGCAAAAGAATAAATCAGGGAAGGTAGCGCATCCGTGGCTAACAAGGGAAATCAGGGATAATATCAAAGCAAAGGATGAAGCGTACAAATTAGCCAGAAAAAGCAGCCTACCAGGGGACTGGGAGAAATTCAGAGACCAACAGAGGAGAAAAAAGGGCTTAATTAGGAAAGGGAAAATGGAGTATGAAAGAAAACTGGCAGGAAGCATAAAAACTGACTGCAAAGGTTTTTATCGATATGTGAAGCGCAAAAGATTAGTTTAAACAAATGTAGGTCCCTTGCAGTCAGAAATGGGTGAATTGATCATGGGGAACAAGGACATGGCAGACCAATTGAATAACTACTTTGGTTCTGTCTTCACTAAGGAAGACATAAATAATTTGCCGGAAATAGCAGGGGATCGTGGGTCAAATGAGATGGAGGAACTGAGTGAAATCCAGGTTAGCCGGAAAGTGGTGTTATGTAAATTGAATGGATCAAAGGCCGATACATCCTCAGGGCCAGATAGGCTGCATCCCAGAGTACTTAAGTACTTAAGTCCCAGAGCTCCGGAAATAGCAGATGCCTCAGTGATAATTTTTCAAAACTCTTTAGATTCTGGAGTAGTTCCTGAGGATTGGAGTGCAGCTAATGTAACCCACCTTTTAAAAAGGGAGGGAGAGAGAAAACGGGGAATTACAGACAAGTTAGTCTAACATCGGTAGTGGGGAAACTGTTAGAGTCAGTTATTAAAGATGGGATAGCAGCGCATTTGGAAAGTGGTGAAATCATTGGACAAAGTCAGCATGGATTTACGAAAGGTAAATCATGTCTGACGAACCTTATTGAATTTTTTGAGGATGTAACTAGTAGAGTGGATAAGGGAGAAGCCGTGGATGTGTTATATCTGGACTTTCAGAAGGCTTTCGACAAAGTCCCACACAAGAGATTGGTATACAAACTTAAAGCACACGGTATCGGTGGTTAAGTATTGATGTGGATAGAGAACTGGCTGGCAGACAGGAAGCAAAGAGTAGGAGTGAACGGGTCCTTTTCAGGATGGCAGGCAGAGACTAGTGGGGTGCCGCAAGGCTCAGTGCTGGGACCCCAGCTATTTACAATATACATTAATGATTTGGATGAGGGAATTAAATGCAACATCTCGAAGTTTGCGGATGACACGAAGCTGGGGGGCAGTGTTAGCTATGAGGAGGATGCTAGGAGGCGGCAGGATGACTGGGTGAGTGGGCAAATGCATGGCAGATGCAGTATAATGTGGATAAATGAGAGGTTATCCACTTTGGTGGCAAAAACTGGAAGGTAGACTATTATTTGAATGGTGACCGATTAGGAAAAGGGGAGATGCAACGAGACCTGGGTGTCATGGTACACCAGTCATTGAAAGTAGGCATGCAGGTGCAGCAGGCTGTGAAGAAAGCTAATGGTATGTTGGCATTCATAGCAAAAGGATTTGAGTACAAGAGCAGGGAGGATCTACTGCAGTTGTACAGGCTCTTGGTGAGGCCACAACTGGATTATTCCGTACAGTTTTGGTCTCCTAATCTGAGGAAAGACAAACATACTTGCCATAGAAGGAGTACAGAGAAGGTTCACCAGACTGATTCCTGGGATGGCACGACTTCCATATGAAGAAAGACTGGACAGACTCGGCTTGTACTCACTGGAATTTAGAAGATTGAGGGGTGATCTCATAGACACTTACAAAATTCTTAAGTGGTTGGACAGGCTAGATGCAGGAAGATTGTTCCCGATGTTGGGGAAGTCCAGGACAAGGGGTCACAGTTTAAGGATAAGGGGGAAGTCTTTTAGGACCGAGATGAGAAAATCGTTTTTCACCCACAGGTGTGGTGAATCTGTGGAATTCTCTGCCACAGAAGGTAGTTGAGGCCAGCTCGTTGGCCATATTTAAGAGGGAGTTGGATGTGGCCCTTGTGGCTGAAGGGATCAGGCGGTATGGAGAGAAGGCAGGTACAGGATACTGAGTTGGAAGATCAGCCATGATCATATTGATTGGCGGTGCAGGCTTGAAGGGCTGAATGGCCTGCTCCTGCACCTAATTTCTATGTTTCTATGTTTCTATATCAAACTGCAGGGATCACAGATGTATTGGAATTTTTGTCCACTCTTTATTTTGATAAAAAAATTAAGTTATAGTGCAATTAATACAGCCAGAACTGCTTTGTCTTCTTATTTACCCATGAATTCAGAATTACGTTCAGTAGGGACACATCCGTTAGTTTCTCGATTTATGAAGGGGGTTTTCAATTCTAATCCTCCTAAACCCAGTTATGCCAGTATTTGGAATGTGGGTGAAGTTCTTATGCTTTTTCGCCAATGGGCTCCTGTTGCAAGCCTATCTCTAGCCAAATTAACCATGAAGGTGGTCATGTTTATGGCGTTGGTTTCAGCCCAACGTGTGCAAACATTGCAAAATGTTCTCTGGAAGTGGCGGCTCTGTGTTGCAGCTGTGGCTCACCTGCAGTCCGTCTGTTTTTTTCTTTTTTTGTCTTCTTGTGTCTGTTTTAGTTGGAATTTTGGTTTGTTAGGTTGTGTTTGTGTGGGGGGGGGTGGAGGGTGGGAGAAACAAGGTTTTGGTCTCTCCCTTCGTGAGGATGCGACCTTTTCTTGTTGTGTTCCCCATCACCGTCTCCATCTGTGCTGAGGCCTAATGGCGGATGCCTAATGGCGGAGCTGGCGGCCTTGGAGCTGTGGTGAGCGTTCAGAGCTCCAGCGTTCCAGCGGCGGCAGCGGCCCGGCTACAGAGCTCCGGTGCTCCAGCGATGTTCCAGCGGTGCTCCAGCGGCGGCAGCGGCACGGCTTCAGAGCTCCGGTGCTCCAGCGGCGTTCCAGTTTCAGAGATCCAGTGCTCCAGCGGTTGCTCCAGCGGCGGTCCAGCGGTGCTCCAGCGGCGGCCCGGCATCAGAGCTCCTGTGCTCCAGCAGCGTTCCAGCGGTGCTCCAGCGGTGGCACAGCTTCAGAGATCCGGTGCTCCAGCGGGTGCTCCAGCAGTGCTCCAGCGGCGCCACAGCTTCAGAGCTCCGGTGCTCCAGCTGCGTTCCAGCGGTGCTCCAGCGGCGGCCCGGCTTCAGTGCTCCGGTGCTCCGACGTTCCAGCAGTAGACCCTGATTCAGAGCTGTGGCGGGGTTCCAGCATTCTGGCGACGGTGGTGGTGGCAGCCCGGCTTCGGAGGCTCGGCCGCGGGCCTAGTGGACGATAACATCGGAGGCCTGGATCGCCTCAGCGCAGAGGGAGAACAAGTAGGGAAGAAGACGAAGACTTTAAGACTTTTGCCTTCCACCACAGTGAGGAGGTGCCTGGTGAACTCACTGTGGTGGATGTTAAATATGTGTTTATTATGTGTTTTTTAAAATTTATTATATGTTATGACTGCAAGGTAACAAATTTCGTTCAGACCGAATGGTCTGAATGACAATAAAGGAATCCAAATCTAAATCTAAAAGCTTCGGCTAGACAGAATGCATGTGTCAGCAAATGCCATTATATTTTATGTCTATGATTTGCTTAAACATAGTAGAAAGGCATGACAGGATGTAAGATTGTGTTTTCCGCATACCACACAGATGATCGCTTGTGTGTAGTTTCACAATTATCTCGTTACATTGAGGCCACCAGAGCCCTACGAGGAACAGAGTCTGCATTATTTATTAGCCACAAAAAAACACACAGTAAGGTGTCGGTGCAAACAATTTCAAGTTGGCTAAAGTGGGTTCTGGGAAGTGCTAGGATTGATACTAATAAATTCAAATCTCATTCCACCAGGGCGGCATCAACTTTGGCGGCAAGGGCGATGGACGTGCCAATAGATCATATCCTCGCGGCTGCAGGATGGTCCAGTGAGCTGACCTTTCAAAGGTTTTATCACAAGCCGATTTCAAGGCTGGGGGTGTTTGCTGATTCTGTTTTGAGTTCTGTTATAGTTTCCCCCTGAATTAGAGGGGTTTGTTATGGTTTAGTTTGTAAATAAACTGTTATTCATTTAACAAATGTTATTATTGATGCATTATTGATGTTAACGACTTTTGAGTCAATCGATGCAGTGTGAACGTTGGATTTGGGTCTGCAGCGTGAAATCACAGTGCTTTGAAGTCTTCACGTAGTCACTCGCGTGTCTCCAAAGAAAAATAGTAAGATTAAATGAGAACTTACCATTTTGAAGTTTGATCCTTATTTTATGAGGAGTTGAGATGAGGGACTACATGCCCTCTGCTCCCAGCCCTCATAGATCTCATCTGGTAGTTCTAGTCTTTGTTATCTTACCATTATATTTCAGTCATTGTTATCTGTGATTTCACTCCGCTGCTTTGATGATTGACGCACCAACGGCTGTACGGGGTTCTTCACGTGGTCCCTCATCTCAACTCCTCATAAAATAAAGATCAAATTTCAAACTGGTAAGTTCTCATTTAATCATACTATTTTATTTGGTTCCTACTGTTAAATGAGTGCTGGAGTATCAGCCTCTGTTGTTCTTCCCTTATGACATGGTGGTGCAGTGGTAGACATGCTGCCTTGATCCTGATTACGGGTGCTGTCTGTACGGAGTTTGTATGTTCTCCCCAAGACCAATGTGTAGGGATGGCCGGTTGTTGCGGACTCAGTGGTCCGAAGGGCCTTTTATCGCGGTGTCTTTCTAAACTAAACTAAACTAAACCTGGTTTAATTGAGTTTTTTGCCCAAGATATTTGAAGAAGGATTTTCACCTGTGCTCTTTCAGAAAACAAACCCAGACGAGAAGACATACTTCAGGCCGTGACTGACTATTATGGTCATCAGATGTCTTTTTAGTTAGTGGAAACTATCTGATCGCCTAAACCGTGTAACATTATTTCCCTGGAGACCAATGGATCAGTTACGCAGATGCAGATCTGTTCAGAATTTGTGTATCACTGGGAACACCAGTGTGATACTGCTGACTCGCTGTCTGAGGAAGAAGATTATCTGCCAAGCAGAATGAATTCAACAAGAATCTCACTCATATTGTGCCTATTAGAAAGAAAAGATTATTTCCAGGTAAGTGTGCATGTCTTGTGGAACACAGTGTTGAATACAGATCAGTGAGGTTTGTATTACATTTATCACCCATCCACAACCTGTGTCGTGCATTCCCATTAAAAAAGTGACATATTCTACTTCCAAAAATGCAGTCAGCCTTACAAGTAAGTCTCTGTCCTTAACTGTAAATTGCATTGTGTTAACATTCTAATAAATCAGTGCTTTCTCATTCCCATGCTTATATATTCTTCCTATAATTGGGTCTTCTATCCATTAGCTTATTGACTGCCTGTTCATTGCCTTGTATCTTCAATATTGACCTCCTTGGTGTTCTCTGATCCTCAACCTTAGGTCTGATCACACGTTCACAGCTATGGTCTATTGCATTGCAATTTCAATTAACCATATTTCTGCCCAATGATGTCTCTCTGCTTCCTTGCTTCTTTTAAAATGTTAACGTGATCCATTGCTCTTGTAAGTTTGCTGTGTCGCGGTGATGAACAGACATTTGTCATGGTTACTGACATTGCAAGCCAATTTTCCATGTATCTTTCAATAACCATGAGGTCTACTAGTTTTAATTAAACAAAGCAGAGTATAAAATGCATAACAATTGAACAGGCAGGGTCCAACATACTTGTTATAATATAATGAAGTTCATGTCCTGAGCACAGTAGTAATCTAACATGTGAACAGAGTGTGTAAACTGAACCATCAAGTACTTGATATTAGTCATACGAGTTCTGGATAGAATGATCCATTTCATTATCATAAGCATAAAAAAATAGATTTAAATTAAAACCAAATGAATGCATTTGTGAAACTGAAAAGGGAAACAAATGTATGTGAAGAAATTACAATAATGGAGTGAGGATTAAATAATATCGCAAAGGTCAAACAGTTGATATGCTAATATTGTGAGTAAAATTTCAAATGCTAATGGCTAAATTACTTTGACACAAACTGGGTTCTTTGCATATTGAATTTGGTTAAGTTGTAAAATAGAAAGGGGCTAGTTGGAAAAATTGTATGTAAAATGCTTTAAGTTTAGGAAACTCTGAGTGGTCAATGTATATGTTTTAATACTACACATTTATTATGCTCTTTCATAGCAACAAACAAAATCTTCCTCATTGCAAATTGATGCAACAGATGTTAAACAAACTTCACATGAAAATAATCTTATATGATTCAAAACATTCATTATTAAAACACTGCACAGCTTTATAAAAATAATTTAGATGAATTTGATGGTTGCCTCGCTTCGCTCAAGCCTATATTTTAAGAGCTCAGTTGGATATTCGGATACCATTCAAAACAAATGATATGATTCAAAACATCCATTATTAAAAAAATTCTCAACTTCTTTTTAAAATAATTTATTAAATAATTTATGAAAATTGCCAGAATTCGGTGACCATGTAATGATT
This sequence comes from Okamejei kenojei, assembly GCA_035221665.1. Lineage (NCBI taxonomy): Eukaryota > Metazoa > Chordata > Chondrichthyes > Rajiformes > Rajidae > Okamejei > Okamejei kenojei. The sequence goes on along the minus strand of CM069148.1, from coordinate 19,277,436 downwards.
ATTGATTACCTACTCGGAGATGTTTTCCTTATAAAAGAGAATATATATAACTTATTTAAAGCAGTGCGTTTAAAGGAGTAAAATGGCCTCGTGTTGACACTAGCATGCCACTGAAAGTGGGCAAATAGAGGCAAATAATTAAAACCAAATAGTTATTGCTCATTTAAGGAACCTATCAGTAGAACAAAAGCCAAATAAAAAAATTATGTCAATTGCTGCAGATCATTTGAGGCATTGAAAGCTTCCACATGCTGACATTTACACAGCGATGTCAAATAACGGGCTAATTTCAAAAGGCTTAGTTTAGCTCATTTTATGGAGCCAGACAATTTGAAAATAATTAATGTCTTACTACTTCTGGTGTACGAAATGCACTGCAGCTAGCTGCCAAGACGTTTTGTTTAGCACCTCCTGAAGCCTCAACCTCAAACTCAACCTCGAACAACTCGGAGGACCAAGACAGCAGGTGCATGGCAACAACACCGCCTTCAGGTTTCCCGCGAAGATAGATGTACTTCTAAGCGGAGGGCAGTCGGGACAATCTGGATGAACCATTGACTGTGGAGGTGCTGACTGGCTCCAAATAAACCTCCCGGAAGTAATGTCTCACAGACTGAATTGTACTCAGCACAGTGGGACCAGGTGGACCCGAATCAGCTGGAAGTGTACAATGCTATGCTTCTAGCAAGCAGAATGTCAGACACCATGAGGAAGGGCAGCATTACCCCAATCTACAAGCAGAAGGGGGAGAAAGTTGATGTTAGGAATTGGAGACCCTTCTCACTGCTAAATGTGAATAATAAGATCCTGTCCAAGGTCATCGGCAAATGGGGCAAGTCAGCACTAGGACAGGTGATCCACCCGGATCAAACTTGTGCTGTACGAGCAGGAAAATCTCGGGTAGCCTGGCGCTGTTCAGGGATACCATCACCTACGTGCAGGACAGAGGGGTGGATGCCTATCAGGTCAGCTTGGACCAGGAGAAAGTCTTCAATGGGATATCGCGCACATTCATGATGGATATGCTCTCCAAAATGGGCTTTGCGAAGAGAATCAGAAACTGAATCCAACTTCTCTACACTAATATCTGTAGTGCAGTCCAAATCAACCATTGGGAATAGGATAGCTTCCATGTCATGTCTGGAGTCAGGCAGGTTGCCCACTATCCCCAGTCTTGTTAGTGTGCTGTAGAAAACCATTTGCCGAATCCTTCAGGAAGAAAGAAAGCATAAGTGGGATGGCATTGCCAGGCATTGGGGCACTCTGATCAAAGCCTCCCTGTGCAGGGAAAATGTCACCGTCTTTTGCTCGGATCCAGGGTCTGTTGCAGATTGATCAGCAACTGTGACCAGTTTGAGTTGGCATCGAGATCCAGTGTCAACCGCAGGAAGAGAGGGGCAATGATCTTTGGCAACTGGCCCACCCGATCTTCCACCCCCGTCATCATCAAGTTTGGCTTCTCAAATATACTGTGGATCTGGTTTGGGGGGGCTGAGGAATGTGACAAAAATTTGCTTGAGAGGAAACAACTATGGAAGTAGCGTTCCCTCTCAATATCCGGTGCAAGGTGCACTCGGGGCAGCTGTATAGCACAAATGTGGACCTTCCCCTTCTTATCTTCTGTTATCATGCCGGGGAATTGTCTGATTCACCTCTATCCCATAGTGGACATTGGACATTGTCTATGGAACTGATGCGCAACAATGCTGAGAACTATATTCTTCAGTCTGTATCTTCCCTTCTGCTCTATCTTTTGCACTTGAATTTGACAATTGTATTTATGTGTAATATATCCGTTCTCTTGGATGTCATGCAAAACAAAGCTTTTCACCGTGTCTCAGTACACGTGACAATAATAAACCCAAACTTGTACCCTCCATAATTTGAGATAATCAAATTTTATAAATCACCACTGGCATCTAGAACTCATCCTATTTATCATTATCCTCGTGTTTCAATTTTCTTATAATCTCTGTTACCAAACTGCATCAATTCCTACATGTATCCCATCTTTGAAGCTTATTTCACCCACACCATCTTTCTAGGCTCTGTTCCCCAACTCTGACTGTAATCCTTTGCCTTCTCAGCTGGACCTTTGGCCATCTAATTCTTGATCTCTGAGATTTCATTTTCAAACCTCTCCATGTTCCTGACTTTCATCAAAAGTCCTCCATTTTGCATGTCGCCACATTCTGGCAATGGAGGCATCCTAGGACAGAAAGGTCAGTATGAGAATGGGAGGGGGAGTTAAAATGGTGAGCAACGAAGAGATCCAATAAACCAAGGTGGTCCCAGCACGTGTTTGACTCAATGGTTACGTAGTCTATGCTGGGTCTGAACACCAAATACAATAGATGAGGACCTCTGTATCATCTGGAAGGGCTGCCTGGTTCCTTGGATAGAGGTAAGGAAGGAGGTATAGGGACAGGTGTTAAATTGCCTGCAGTTGCAGGGGAAATACCACAGAACAAATGTGCCTGGGGATTGCAGACAACTGCAGGTCAAATAGGTTGTTGTAGTAGTGGAATTTAACTTTCCCAATATAGACTGGGAAAATCATAGCGTGAAGGGTTCAGATGTGGTGCAATTCCTCAAAAGTGTTCAGGAGAGCTTTCTTAAGCAGATTGTGGAGGCCCCCACATGTGAGAGGGCAACGTTGGATCTAGTATTGGGAAATTGGGAAGGGCAAGTTAATGAAGTGTGCGTGGAGGAGCCTTTTTGGACCAGTGACCACAGTTTGATTAGCTTTAAGATAGTTATGGATAGGGATGGAGAGGGGCCATGTGCTAAAATGCTCAACTGGGTTAAGGCCAACTTTGAGGGTATGAGAGAAGGTCTCGCTCAAGTTTAATGGAGCAGGTCATTATAGGGCCAAGTGTGATGTTGTTAAGAGTGTACTGAAGAAAGCTCAGGATGTGTACGTCCCTGTTGGAGTGAAGGGCAAAGCAGGCAAACATAAGGAAGCGGGGCTGATGAGGGAAATTGAGACGTTAGTCAAAAACAAGAAGGATGCATAGAACAGGTATACGCAGCTGGGATCAAGTGCATTCCTGGAAGAGTTTCGGGAACTAAGGAGTAGACTAAAAAAGAAAATCAGAAAGGCAAAAAAGGGCCAGGAGATAGCTCTGGCGGATAGCATTAAGGACAATCCCAAAAGATTTTATAAATACATAAGGGGGAAAAGGGTAACTAGAAATAAAGTGGGACCTCTCTGGAATCAAAGTGGTCACCACAGGAGATGGGCAAGGTCCTAAATGAATATTTCTCCTCTGTATTTACCGAGGAGAAAGACAGTAGGATGGAGGAAATTGGAGCAGTCACTGGAAGTGTCTTGAGAGCAAGTCAGGGTTACCGTTGAAGATGTACTGAAGGTACTGTCGTGTGTGAAGATAGACATAGATAGGGCCTAGATCTGATATATCCGAGGACATAGTGGGAAACTAGAGAGGAAATTACGGGAGCCCTGGTTGAAATTTACGAGTTGTTTTTAAATACAGGAGAGGTGCCGGAAGACTGGAGGGTGAAAAATGTTGTACCTCTTTTCCAAGAAGGGCTGCAGGGAAAATGCTGGGAAATATAGGCCGGTGAGCTTAACATCTGCCGTTGGCAGGTTACTGGAGAGTATTCTGAGGGATAGGATAAACAGGCATTTAGATGGGCAAGGGCTGATTAGGGATAGTCAGCATGGTTTTGTATGTGGGAGGTCATGTCTCACAAATCTGATTGATTTTTTCGAAAACATGACCAAAGAATGAGGGCTGAGTTTTAGATGTTGTGTACATGGGCTTCAGTAAGGAATTCGGCAAGGTTCCGCATGTTAGGCTGCTCTGGAAGGTTAGATCGCATGGGATCCAAGGAGAGATAGCTGAATGGATAGCAAATTGGCTCCATGGAATGAAGCGGAGGGTAATGGTGGAAGGTTGTTTCTCAGGCTGGATGCCTGTGACTAGTGGCGTGCCTCAGGGTTCGGTGCTGGACCCGTTACTGTTTGTCATCTGCATTAATGATTTGGATGAGAATATATATGGCAAGATTAGCAAGTTTGCTGATGATACAAAAATGAGTGGTTTTGAAAATGGTGAAGATGGTTGTGAACGATTGCAGCAGGTTCTGGATCAATTGGCCAGGTGGGCAGAGGAATGATTGATGGAATTTAACACAAAGAAATATGAGGTGTTTCCTTTTGGGAAGTCGAACAAGGGCAGGACCTACTCAGTAAATGGTAGGCCTCTGGGTAGTGCTGTAGAGCAGAGGGACCTAGAAGTAGCATGGTTTCTTGAACGTCGAGTCGCAGGTACTGTAGAAAAGATGGTCAAAAGGCTTTTGGCACTTACCCTTCATCAGTCAGAGTATTGAGTATAGAAGTTGGGAGGTCATGTTGCAGTTGTATAAGACGTTAGTGAGACCGCATTTAGAATATTGTGTTCACCTCTGGGAACCATGTTATCGGAAAGATGTTGTCAAACTTGAAAGGGTTCAGAAAAGATTTACGTGGATGTTGCCAGGACTAGAGGGTCTCTATTCCATGGAGCACAGGAGGATGAAGGGAGATCTTAGGTATAAAAAAATCATGAGAGGAATAGTAAATGGGTAGATGCACAGAGTCTTTTGCCCTGAGTAGGGAAATCGAGGACCAGAGGACATAGGTCCAATGTGAAGGGGAAAAGATTGGATAACATGCAACTAAAGCATTTCACTGCACCTCGGTGCACATGACAATAAACTAAACTGAACTCAACTCTACATTTTTTTAACGCATTTTGATTTTGGAGCAAGAAAAGCATTTGATTATATTGCAAGCTCTGTGGGGAGTTAGAAGACATTTTAATCCAACCATCCAAATTTTAGGGTTTAACAAAAACAAAGTGATCTTAAATCTGGCAATGATGGCGCTTCTGCAGGTTTGCTGAAGCACACAATTGAGGTAGGTTGATTTTTTGTTGTTTTTGTTCATTCAAGCCACTCATCATGTTTCATGCTATTTTGTTTCAGTTATAAGACTACTGAATGTTAAACACTTAAAAAGGAATGGAGTAGGAAGGAACTGCAGATGCTGGTTTAAGAAGAAGATAGACACAAAAAGCTGGAGTAACTCAGCGAGACAGGGCAGCATCTCTGGAGAGAAGGAATGGGTGATGTTTTGGGTTGAGACCATTCTTCAGTCTGAAGAAGGGTCTCAATCCGAGATGTCACCTATTCCTTTTCTCCAGAGATGCTGCCTGTCCCGCTGAGTTACTCCAGTTTTTGTGTCTTCAGGCTGAAGAAAGGTCTCGACCTGAAATGTCACCAATTCCTTCTCTTCAGAGATGCTGCCTGTCCCACTTACTCCAACTTTTGAGTCTAAAAATAATGAAGGTTTGTTTGAAGAAGGTTGTGTGGAAGGACAATGAGATGATCAATAAGAATCTATTCAATATTTTAAAGTGGGTTAGTTTAAAGATTGAATCGTCACTTTTTATAACAAACACAAAGCTAACTCATAGTCTAATTCAATATTCACTCAAGTAACTTATGGTAATTGGACAGGTACTCCTGGGAAATCATCTATATTCCCTTCATCTAATCTAATGAAAAGCTTTTGACCAGTAATATTATCTCAGTTTCTCCCTCCATAGATATTATCTAGCGAACTGAGAACTTTATTGTTATTTCTTTATTAAATTCTGGTATGTTTGGATGTTGCATACTAATATAGTATATTGGTATATGCAAACCTCCCAGCTATTATCCAATAATCAAGAGACCATGTTAAATTGGACATTACTGCACCATCAAGCTGTGAATGACATGTTGTTAGGTCACCAGTTACATTCCATGAGACGGAGGACCACTTATATTGAAAGTAAAAATTAGTCAGGCAAGGTACATTTCTGACAGAAGAGCTGTGATTAATCGAAGAGGTGTGAAGAGTTCAGTAGAAGGGTAAGAGACTGCAGGTGCTGGAGTCTTGAGTAACAGTCAAACTGCTGGAGGATCTCAGCTGGTCGAGCAACATATGTGGCGGGAAATATCTGATCAGTGGTGCAGCTGGTAGAGCTGCTACTTTACAGTGCCAGAAACTAGGTTTGATCCTGACTTTGGGTGCTGTCCATGTGGAGCTTGCACATTCTTCCTGTGACTGCGTGGGTACCCTCTGAGCACTCCAAGTTCCTCCTACATCCCAAAGACTTGCGGAATTGTAGGTTAATTGGCCACCGTAAACTGCCCCTAATGTGCAGAGAATGGATGCAAAAGTGGAATTACATAGAATTAGTATGAATGTGTGATCAATGGTGAGCGTGGAATCAGTGGGCCAAAAGGCCTGTTTCCATGATGATCTCTAAAAGTAAAACTAAATGTAAAACCCACTGAGTGCCACCAGCTGTTTGTTATTTTATGAAGCGTCCATACACAGGAAATAAAGCAATAAACAGAGTTTTGTGATCAGGTGGGTTGCACTGGAAGCTTCATTTTACTTCCATACCCTAACAATTTACTGGTAGCTTAATTTGTGACTACATATTACTCTTTGTTGTAGATATGTGAGGACAAATTAAAAAGGGGAGTCTTGGCGGGCGTGGGAAAAAGTAAGAAGAGGGAATAAATCAGGGAAGGTAGTGCAGAATAAATCAGGAAGGAAGTGCATTTGTGGATAACAAGGGAAATCAGGGATAGTATCAAAGCAAAGGATGATGCTTACAAAGTAGCCAGAAAAAGCAGCATACCAGAGGACTGGGAGAAATTCAAGACCAGCAGAGGAGGACAAAGGGCTTAATTAGGAAAGGAAAAATAGATTATGAAAGAAAACTGGCACGGAACATAAAAACTGACTGCAAAAGTTTTTATAGATACGTGAAGAGAAATAGATTAGTTAAAACAAATGTAGGTCCCTTGCAGTCAGAAACAGGTGAGTTGATCATGGGGAACAAGGATATGGCGGATCAATTTAATAACTACTTTGGTTCCGTCTTCACAAAGGAAGACATAAATAATCTGCCGGAAATAGCCAGGGGACCGCGGGTCAAAGGAGGAATTGAGTGAAATCCAGGTTAGTCGGGAAGTGGTGTTGGGTAAATTGAATAGATTAAAGGCCGATAAATCCCCAGGGCCAGATAGGTTGCATCCCAGAGTACTTATAACCATATAACCATATAACCATATAACAATTACAGCACGGAAACAGGCCCTCTCGGCCCTTCCAGTCCGTGCCGACCATTTGTTTTCCCCTAGTCCCATCTACCTGCACTCAGACCATACCCCTCCATTCCCTTCACGTCCATATACCTATCCTCTTTACTCTTAAATGTTAAAATCGATCCTGCCTCCACCACTTCTGCTGGAAGCTGATTCCACACAGCCACCACCCTCTGAGTAAAGAAGTTCCCCCTCACGTTACCCCGAAACCTCTGTCCCTTAATTCTCATGTCATGCCCTCTTGTTTGAAACTTCCCTACCCTCAATGGGAAAAACGTATTTCTTTAGTACTTAAGGAAGTAGCTCCGGAAATAGTGGATGCATTAGTGATAATCTTTCAAAACTCTTTAGATTCTGGAGTAGTTCCTGAGGATTGGCGGGTAGCAAATGTAACACCTCTTTTTAAGAAGGGAGGAGGGAGAAAACGGGGAATTACAGACCAGTTAGTCTAACATCGGTAGTGGGGAAACTGCTAGAGTCAGTTATTAAAGATGGGATAGCAGCACATTTGGAAAGTGGTGAAATCATTGGACAAAGTCAGCATGGATTTACGATAGGTAAATCATGTCTGACGAATCTTGTGGAATTTTTCGAGGATGTAACTAGTAGCGTGGATAGGGGAGAACCAGTAGATGTGGTGTACCTGGACTTCCAGAAGGCTTTCGACAAGGTCCCACATAAGAGATTAGTATACAAACTTAAAGCATACGGCATTGGGGGTTCAGTATTGATGTGGATAGAGAACTGGCTGGCAAACAGGAAGCAAAGAGTAGGAGTAAACGGGTCCTTTTCACAATGGCAGGCAGTGACTAGTGGGGTACCGCAAGGGTCCATGCTGGGACACCAGTTATTTACAATATACATTAATGATCTGGATGAGGGAATTGAAGGCAATATCTCCAAGTTTGCGGATGACACTAAGCTGGGGGGCAATGTTAGCAGTGAGGAGGATGCTAGGAGATTGCAAGGTGACTTGGATAGGCTGGGTGAGAGGGCAAATGTTTGGCAGATGCAGTATAATGTGGATAAATGTGAGGTTATCCACTTTGGTGGGAAAAACAGGAAAGCAGACTATTATCTAAATGGTGGCCGATTAGGAAAAGGGGAGACGCAGCACGACCTGGGTGTCATGGTACACCAGTCATTGAAAGTAGGCATGCAGGTGCAGCAGGCAGTGAAGAAAGCGAATGGTATGTTAGCTTTCATAGCAAAAGGATTTGAGTATAGGAGCAAGGAGGTTCTACTTCAGTTGTATAGGGTCTTGGTGAGACCACACCTGGAGTATAGCATACAGTTCTGGTCTCCAAATCTGAGGAAGGACATTATTGCCAATAAGGGAGTGTAGAGAAGGTTCACCAGACTGATTCCTGGGATGTCAGGACTGTCTTATGAAGAAAGACTGGATAGGCTCGGCTTGTACTCACTGGAATTTAGGAGATTGAGAGGGGATCTTATAGAAACTTACAAAATTCTTAAGGGGTTGGGCAGGCTAGATGCAGGAAGATTATTCCCGATGTTGGGGAGCTCCAGGACAAGGGGTCACAGCTTAAGGATAAGGGGGAAATCCTTTAGGACCGAGATGAGAAGGACTTTTTTCACAAAGAGAGTGGTGGGTCTCTGGCACTCTCTGCCACAGAGGGTAGTGGGGGCCAGTTCATTGGCTATATTTAAGAGGGAGTTGGATGTGGCCCTTGTGGCTAGGGGGATCAGAGGGTATGGAGAGACGACAGGTACGGGATACTGAGTTGGATGATCAGCCATGATCATATTGAATGGCGGTGCAGGCTCGAAGGGCCGAATGGCCTACTCCTGCACGTAATTTCTATGTTTCTATGTTTCTATGGAATGGAAGTGATGAATCTACTGTTGATGGAAATTGCATGGAACTGGTGGGCCTCACGCTGTGTTGTAATAAGTTAGTAAGCTTTAGGCTATGGTAATCAATCATTTGAGTGCAGACCCTACATTATAATGCACTTTTAATATCCATCAAATAGTGGAGTATATTGCACATTATTTTATTCAGTATTCATCTCGCATCCCCCAAACTGCAATTATTTTGGTTCAAGACCCTTCTTTAGACTGAGAGTGAGGGAAGTGTGTGGCATAGAGATATGAAAGGGTAAGGTGTGAAAATGAGAGATCAAAGGGGATGTAGGTCAAGGAAAATGTGGGTCAGCGGAGAGGGAGTCTAGAGATATGCGTCTAGAGTTATATACAGATTCACATTGCAACAATAGCTTCATCTTGAAAGTTGTTTCACCTGGCAGCATCATAATTCTGCATTTTTAGCCTTAACCAAACAAGATTCATTCCAGTAAAAGTGAATAATTAATCTGACCATATCTCAGAATGAAGTTAAAGAAGTCCAAATGCCCAGAAGAACTAAACATTAATTATTAAAGCTGATCAGTCAAACACAAAAAAAACAATTATAGATAAATTATGCACAAATTACACATATACGTTCCTGAAAGTAAGAAGACAAAATAAAACAAGACGATCTGTCCATTAGTCCAGAAAACTGCACTGATGCCCAAGATACGTTTCATCTGCAGTCATCCCCACCTTCTTTCCATCACTCAGCAATATGTATTCTTCCAAAAAATTACTGCATGCAATAAATGACTACACGCAAGATCCCGGGCAAACACACACTGAAAGCAGTGCTTGTTTGGAAGCAAGCAGTAGTTCTAGACGGAGCGTAATTGTTGCACTGACACTGGGGCTCTTTTGGGTGGGTACCAGGAAACAAGTGAGACAAAGTAAATAGAAGCACAGCAAGGGACCAAATATTTTTTTTTATGCATTTTACGAATTTTACATTGGGCCTGAGATGGCTAACCACAGACAAAGTGAGCAATAGAGCAGATGAATGGAGAAGGATGTAGCGTAAAAGATCACTTCCAAAGAACATGGCGGACATTGTCACCCTGTAAATATGTGGGTTCCATAAACCGGATGTCATTTTATTATGCATGCAAAGAAATTGCCAGATTAAATAAAGGAACGTAGAAAATAAATGGCAAAATTATCAACGGTAAATAAACTAACTAAATAAAGCTAACATTGAGAAATAAATTTTTTTAAAAAGGTAGTTGTATGTTCAGTAAACTTAGCTATCTCTTGGGCATTATCTAATGAAAATTAACATGATTACCAAGCAGCTTTTGAGAGATTTGTGTAAATAGCGTCAAATTAATTAATTAAAAACAATTAGCAATGGAAAATTGTTGCTCACAGAATTGGGATAGAATTAAGTTAAATTAAATGGGACATAAGATTAGCTAAATAAATTAAATACTTGCACAACAAGAATTAAAAGAGGCCCCAAAAACGAAAATGTATGTATCAAAGGCAGATAAAGTCTATTGAATCAAAAATGAATACATTAATTGGATATAGCCAGCAGTTAGCCAAAATAGGGGCAATTGACTAATCACTGTGGATATGATAAATAGGAAGAAACTTTCAGACAAATTGAGATAAATAGCCACAAATTAATATAATTTAAATGATAAAAATAATAAGTAATAAGGACATGTCAAGAAAATTAATGAACTAAATATTCAAAATGAAATAAAATGAATAAAATAACATTAGCTATGGCAGCTTGCCCACGTAACCAAATTGTTCTATTGAATGTTTCACATTAATACTGTCTTGCCCTTTTGAAGATCATTTTCAGTGTCTCCAGACTTGCTGGTGTTACGATAATTTCAGGTTACTAGAAAGCATTGCGTCTCCAATGGAATACCATTGCCATCGGGAAGAAGGTACAGGAGCCTGAAATCTGTAACATCCAGGTTCAGGAACAGCTTCTACCCCACACCCATCAGGCTATTAAACACGACATTAAATAAGCTCTGAACAATAACCGTCTATTATTATTATTGCGCTTTATCTGTTTATTTATTGTGTATGTATGGTCTATGGTCTATAGACACACTGAACTTTTATCTTCCGTTTTGTATTATGTTTACATATTCTGTTGTGCTGCAGCAAGGAAGAATTTCATTGTATCAGGGACACATGACAATAAAACTCTCTCGACTCTTGACATAGACTTCTCCGAGGGTCACCACATTATTGTGGTGAAGAAGCTTTCATGTGCCTAGGATCCCTAAGCCGCTAAACCGCCTGGAGCTATGGTTCTGCCAAGGTCACCCATTGTGGGGGAGGTTCCTGCAAAAGGTGGCCCAAGAAGAAGACTTCAATGATGAAACAGGTGGAGAATGGTGGCTGACCAGTAGGTGGAGCGCCACAATGGCTGAGATTGAGGAAGAAGGTTGCAACCATCATGGAGTCCATGCCCTTAGACCCAGGCCTGTCTATGTCAAGGACTATGTGGTGGCCATCTATGCCCACTTTAAAATATGTCACCTGAGGCATCCATCTCAAGGGAACCGAGAAGAGGACAACCATAGAGCCATAGAGTCATACAGTGTGGAAACAGGCTCTATTGATCAAATTTCTCATCTACACATGTTCGATATTCGATCTAAATTGATCATCGATGAAGATGATAGTGGAGTAGGCTGAAGAAGGGTCTCGATCCGAAACATCACCTATTCCTTCGCTCCATAGATGCTGCCTCACCCGCTGAGTTTCTCCAGCATTTTTGTCTATCATCGATGATGATGATGATAGGTCGGTAAAGCGACTGATGACAAATTAAACAGATGTGGGAAAATGGTATATTTTTATTCACTAGGTTGAAGAGAAAAACAGGCAAGCCAAATATTTTTTATATGGAGAAAGAAAATACAGGCATCACTTGGACCATATATAGGGTATTGTGTACGCGTAAGCTCTCCTGTAGTTGAATTTTTAACACATTTTAAAATCCACCCAACTTACAGTGTATCAGGACATCAATTTCACTATTACCATTTGTACACGACATCCCTAGAGCAATTTCACCCAAGGGACATGGAAATAAGAGTTGGCTCTTCAGCCACTTTACAAGTTCTTATTCTCAATCAGATCAGGGCTAACATTTGACCTGACTGTTAATTTGTCTATTTCTATAAATCAATGGGGACCGTGGCTAGTCACTTAATTTCACCTGTTAGAAAACCTGTTTATTATTCCGACTCTCTTTTTCCTACATATTCCACATGTCATAATCAAGGCAATAATTCACCCTAAACCCTAGAAGCTCAACTTGTATCTAATTGTCCTTTACAATAGCTTCTGAACAACATATGTAATATACACATATATCTCCTATATTTAGTAAATGGCCAATCCCTAACGTTAAACAATGCCTCCCCATTTAGCGGAAAGAGCATATTTTGGTATAACTCAGCAGCAAATTTAAACAGCAATAACGATTAATAATGTATTTTTAAATATCAGCCGGATGCACATGATAATAGGTGTATTTAAAGAAAGCAGAATGCACAAGCAATATTACTTTTCAGTTGCCAAACTGCAAAACAAGAGCCTGTCACTAGCTGACCCCATGAGTTCAGGCATCTTTCAATACATTGTTAAGCAAACCCCTTGTGCGGTGGTCACCATGGAGATCATAAGCAGAGGAAGCAGCAAAAGACACACAGTCCTGCTTTATATGCACAGCGACCACCATACTCAGTTTACGGGGATTACTACAATTTCCGATCCGACATACCCGTGCTAAAAAGAAGCCATCGTTTAAAAACTGCTCTTGTAAATAAATCTCCCAGCCAACTGGTACACTGCCAATGCACCAGGGTAAGTACACACTTCCACTTTTTATTAAAGTAAAAACAGTTTTAAAAGCATTCATAACACCTGTCCTACAAATTAAAAGAGAAAAATGGTTAAACATCTAGGTATTGCATTTCTAATAAAAAGGACAGCATTTTCTACATGGAATCTTCATATTCTTTCAGAATAACTTCACTGGGAATGTAGCCCTGCTGGAATTTTGATTTCATGTGGTGACAGCATCAGAACAGGAAATTATCAAAGAAAATCCCCTGTGTATAATTCTTAGCAGATAAATATTATTAATTAGAAGATCTCAGCAAAAAATGTGCAGTAAGTTCATGGCAAAAATTAATTTCACTGAGAAAACATACAGGGAATATTCAAGCTGTTCTTTGGATTGTGGCGATGCGATTCAGTGCATTCACTTGACCAGACAGATAGGACCCGGGGATAATGTTTGGTTTCGAAAGAGATGCCCCTGATGGTGTATAATTCTCTCAGAATTAAAATAAAGAGTCAATCCAGATTGCCTGCTCAATTTCCCGGAGAAAAGCATAAATACCAAAGTATTCTTTATTTAATTGAAGGTGAAGTTTCCTTTCTTTGGCACATTCAGCTGTTTAGTACCACGGGTTGGCAGAATACATGTTTACCATCTCTTCCAGTCTCGACTGGGAAAGTTCTCAAACTCCATCATTGGTTAGCATTAGCAGGGGAAGTTGGGTACGTGCTTTAAATCAGCAAAGCATATTCTGAAGACACGTTAACCAAACCAAGTCTTGAACACATTCCAGATGCCAATTCCATATTACAGAAACCTTGAAGTAGGTCAATCTCTTGTAACAAATACATTATTCATGAATATAGTCAAAAAACAGTTACCATTTCTCACTGGACTCACAGTGGGTTAGTGACAGCATTTTGCTTTCATGTCATCAGTGCTTCAATGCTTGATGGAACTGGACTGATTTGGTCTGATGGATACTTAAGAAAAATAATTCAATGACAGTTGAGATCTTTGAAAAGTCATGGAGAATAGCGCAGCAGTGATTGTATTTACTGGTGGTCATCACTGAGATGGGTAATAGATCAAGAAACCAAAAGCTATTTCCACTTGAATAATGTTTTCTAAAGTGACATTTCCCTACCAAATTTCCTCCAGTTACTGCTGTGAAATGGACTATAGCAATATCAAATCAGGAATAAAATGTGTTGTCAGGGACAAAAAGCAAGCTCCTCATACGAACATGTAAATAAATATCCCTTTTGACATTCTGCACATTTAATAAATATTTATCTTTTGCTGCTTGTGGTGCAATGATCATATGTAAATTATTTTCATTTACTTTATTCATGAAAGTTGCATTTCCATAAAATGATAATTTAACTTAATTAATATAATAATAAAGCAAACATATGATTAACTCAATAGCAATTTTTAAAAAAAATCTTGTCTTTTAGAAAATTCTTTGTGCACAGTCAGCTACAATAACTGATATTATATATGTTTGGTTTTCAGTGTGCCAAACTGGAGATTAGTATTATAAATGGAGTTCTGTTTTTTTTTCAAAGATATTTGCAACAGATATAATATCTAAGCATGCCAGATTAATTTTATGTCATTGCAAAAATAGCTGAATGTTTCCAAGCATGTCCTAGGCACATTTTAGAGCACAGCCAAACAACCCCCAACATCATCATATTTTATCTTGAGAGGAGATAATTCTCAGTCTTTCGCTGTCCTGACCTTTAACTTTTGAAGTCATTATTATTTATTTTCACCACCTTATTGCAGAGATAACAATTTAGTGGAAATAAATCAGGAAATCAAGAGCTATTTTGCATGCATTCCAGTTTAATTTATGTTTTGAAATAGCAAGGCAAAGCCGATTATCTGGTGTGACTCTGCGGTGCTGTTAATAACACACTAACGAGCCATTCACAGCATTTAAATTAAATTCCAATTGTGCAATTCATAATATTGTGGGTTGGTATAAAGAGTAATATGTACATTCTGGCATACCCTTTGTGTTTGTTAATAGTAAACCTATGAAAATAACTGGGTTATAGAAATAATATAATCAGCCTCCGCACCTTTACTTAACAAGATGGTGCAGACAAACACACATTGTAGACTCTGGTTGTGTCCAGATATATTTTCTCTTTGGAACATTTACTGCGAATAATATAAATTCCAATTTTCACTTTATGATTCAGATTTTCTTGCGCCCAAGGTGATTTAATGCCCCTTTGCTACCCGTAATTTACAATAAACGAAAAGGAAACCACATGGGGGATAGTTTGTGCTTACACTATTAACATTTCTTACTATCATTTTGCTTGCGATTGACCTTAGGCTGAAGGGCAGTAATTGGCCTTGGTGGATATGCCCACCTTCTGAGGGACACAATGTACTTTGTTGATTATATGCCGGAAGTATTGTAGCAGCTTAGCTTGCTAACTGGTTGACTGCAATACAGGAGGAAGCCCTGAAGCTGAAATGTTCTTGGGAACGACAGGAAACATTAATGACAAACTGAGATAACTTTGTTTGAAATTGAATATAAAATCTTCAAATCAAAATGTTTTTTCTGAATGATTCACATTTGCTTGCAATCAAAGTTGTCCAAACATTCAGTACTATAATGGTAATGGCTGCAAGACCAAAACACAAAAGGTTAAGGTCAATAAACAGCTTTCATGTCTCAGCTTGTTTAGCATTGGATGTTGCATAGTTCTTCTATAATAACATCGACAATCTCTGGTCATGGTGTCATCATGTAAAGCACTTGCATTGCCATCTCTTCTATTATGAGCTGTTCAATTATGAATAGAGTTGATTACATTTCAGGAGTAGCTTCATACTAGAGGAAATAACACAGCTGATTGTGACAACCACTCGTGGCTGACTGGCATTACCATTTAGTCCAAGTAAACTAAAATAGTGAATATGAAATTGTGAATAAGAATGTTAATTGAACATAATGCTACACTAATTGGCTCTACTTTGTTTGGAGTGGCACTGTGAAGTACAAAAGTCCTACGATGATGAAAAGTGTAGCAATTTTACAAGACAAATTTCACTGGATATTCAACTGCACATTTTAGATCAGGCATTTTTCTTATTGAGTCCACACACAAGATTAGATGTTGTACAGCCAGAGCTGAACACACTTCTTGGCATCTGCATACAATTATGTCTCTCTTGTCGCTTCTTGTGCTTCATGTGCGGGGTGGTGGAATAATTGGTGGAAACAAGGCCGAAACGTGAACGTTCTTTCCTTGACCCCAGACCAGGCATTAATCCCTCATGACTGATCACAACTTTTGATCCACGAGATTTTGTCAAAACCTTCACTGGACTAATGCTTTCACTTTGGGACTTCCATACTACAAAGGACAAAGGACATTTATTGTCACATACACCATTTCTGGTGCAGTGAAATTTGAGTTGCCATTTGCAGCACACCAATAAAAGTAAGACACCATATTATAAAAGAATTGAACATAAAACATAAAAACATCCCCCCACAATGGTCCCACTGTGAGGGAAGGCACAAAGTCCAGTCTTCTTCCCCTTGTTCACCCATGGTCGGGCCTATTGGGACCACAGCAGTCGCTGCAACGGTGGCCTGATGTTCAGGCCCTCTCGCCGGATGATGGGGCTTTGGTGCCGGGAGAACACTCTTCAGCAGCTTGAAGTGGCTGGAACGGCCGCTTGCTGTCAGAGTCCACGGCTCCCGAAGTCCACAGGCCGGGCTGGTTGGAGCTCCAACACTGACGATCTCGGCAAGAGATCCCAGGCTCTGCGGTGTTCAGAGTCAGCGCCGCTGCCGCTGGAAGCTAAGAAACGACAGCTCCGCGATGTTGAAGTCGGCGGTCTCAGCACTCTGGAACTACCCGGGCAAGGCATCGCCCGCTCCGCGCTGGCGCCCCAGCGCTGCGCCGCCGCTGAAGCTCAGTCCAGTCCCGGCAGGAAACACCACTCCAGTCCCAGTAGTAGGCTGCGAGGAAGGTGCGAAAATATGGCCCGGAGAAAAGCCGCATCTCCGACCAGGTAGGGACTGAGAAAAATAGTTTCACCCTTCCCCCCCCCCGCCCCCCACACCCCACATAAAAAAAGATTAGACCTCCAAACGAACTTTTAACATACCAAAAAAAAATTTAAAGGTGAAAGGACGGACATCTGCAGGCTGGGCAGCCATACTCGACGGCACTCTGAATACCGCTAGAGATGTAAAGGAACTTTCATTAACATCTTTAGTTGTGATGCACCAACAATTCTCCAGCCTCCATTGGAGGTCCTGTGTATTTAATTACTGGTAATATCAAGAGTCAAGAGTGTTTTATTGCCATATGTCCCAGATAGAACAATGAAATTCTTACTTGCAGCAGCACAACAGAATATGCGAACATAATACTGTTAGCAATATAATAAACAAGAAAAAAAGTTCAGTGTGTGTATATCAATACAGATCTAATGTTTAACCAAACTAATAACGTAAAACGTAGAAACAGGCCATTCAGCCCATAATATCAGTGCGCAACACAATGCCAAGATAAACTGATCACATCTACTTACACTTGATCAATATCCATCCATTCTCTGCACATCCATGTATCTAAAAGCCTCTTAAACATCACTCTTAAACATCACTGTCATATGTGCCTGCACCACCACCCCTGGCAGTACTTTCCAAGCACCCATCACCCTCTGTGTAACAAACTTGCCCCACACATCTCCTTTAAATTTTGCTCCTCTCACTTGAAAGTTATACCCTTTAGACATTTCCACCATGGGAAAAGGGTTCTGACAGTCTGCGTAATGCAGTAATAAGATTCAGAGTAATGTAGGTCATTGGGGCAGAAACTAAGTTTGTCACAATCACGTTATCCGAGTATTTTTCAATGCTACTTATTTTACACCCAATACTAGAAATGTGGTTGAACAGGTAAATTTATATATGGGGGAAACATATCAATATCAATTATTTAAGGTTTCAAATGGCTTGGGAAATGCTACATTTTATTTTAATATTAATTCCCTAGATCTAATAGCTAGTAACAGGTTTGATATTAATACTTACAGAGTAGGATTGTTGATGGCAGCAACCTCTGCTCCAAGGAAAACAAATCCAGCCTACCTAGTCGTTTTGTTTGATATATAGAGATCTTGGTTTGATGTTCTGTGGGTTCGTGGAGTCCACATTCACAGATCCCCGAACATAGTCAACACAAGTTGATAGAGTGGCAAAGAAAGCATATGGTGTTTGACTTCATCAGTTGGTGCATGCAGTTTAAGTCAGCAAAGCATGTTGTAGCTTTATATAACTTCTGTTAGACCATATGAGGAGAACTGTGTACAGATCTGGTTGAAATTATTACAAGAAGGTTGTGGAGGCTTTGTAAAGGGTGCATAGGTTTATCAGGATGCTTCCTGTATTTGTGGGTTTTAATTATGAGAAGTTGGACAAACTTGGATTGTTTTCTCTCAAGTGTTGGATGCTACGTAGAGACCCATCAGAAGTGTATTAAAGCCCCTGTCCCACGACCTCTGGTGAGTTTGCCCACGACCCATAGTCGCGGCAAGGTCGCCACGAGGTCGTAGGAGGTGTTCGTCACTCACCTTCATGATCGAGAGTGGTCTCCGCGTAGTCGAGGCTTCAGCTACGAGGCTTTGCGGCGTATTTTTTAACATGTTAAAAATTGACCGCAACTGAAAATAGATCGCCGTGGGAAAAATCAATTTTTAGTCGTAGGTCTAATCGAAGCCGGTCATAGTAGGTCGTGATGCTAGTCGAAGATGGTCGAAGGTAATAGCTCCGGCGTGAAATAAAGTTCAGTAGAAAAAAAAGTAATTTAAACAGCAGAACGTCACCTCTTTCACTCCAAGGCATGATCATTCATAACTGGAGAGTTTTTTGGAGAGGAGACGTGTTTTAGAGATGCCACCAAAATGGCAGCAGTGCAGGGGGAGGGCACAATCCTCAAAAAGACCTGCCATGCAGGTGTTACCCACCCAGGAGGAGGAGTGGCAGGAGGTGATGCCACAGGAGGTGATAGTGCAGGAGGAGGTAGCCCTGCATGAGAGACCCCTGGAGGAGGAGACCAGGGTGCTAGTATATGTCCCCACCTCCACCCCATCCTTCACTACCTCATTTGAAGGCAGCAAAGCAGCACTTTCTCCAGTGTCTGACACAGCATCAGAGGCAGATGCCCTATTGGTGGTGAGGGAGGGCTGGTGGGAGGTGATGCTCTACACCTTCACCAGGCAGCAGGAGGGTTGAGAAATGGTTTCAGCAGAATGACATCCTGTGTGAATAGGAAAATGAGGGGTACAGGGACAGGGACAAGAATGGCATGCTTGCCATCCATTGCTCCACATGTGTGCTTAAAGTTCCATCTTTTGTCAAAGCCCAGCGCCACTCTCTTCCAGTCATCTGGTGTACTGGGCCAGTCCATCACATCATCTCCATTCACCCATTGAGACCACTTCTTGTGCTTCCTCTTCACCCTTGCTCTTCCCCTTCTGCCTTTCTTAAAAAGCTGCTAAAGCAAAAGGGCTACTGCAAACAGCAGTAGTTATATTTTTACTAACATCCTCCAAACTAGTTCCTTCTTTGCTTGCATGGTTCAGAATGATTAAAAAAAACCTGGGAGGCATTTTTTAGTGAGAAAAAAATGCAGACATTACATCATTTTACCAGGTGATCATATGAGCTGTAGTCACTCATCACTGGTCATTGTTGGTTTTCGGTGTGGTCCTCTGAGGTGGAAGGGGGTTGTGCTCATTCACGGACCAATTTGCCATGGTCGAAGCTAATCTTCAACATAGTTGAAGGAGGTCAAAAGAGGTCTTCTTCATAGTCGGGCGAGGTCTTCAACATAGTCATAGGAGGTCATACACAGTCGAGGATGGTCGTAGGTCACCGCGACCTTGATTTTATTTTTAGTTACTTAAGGTCGCCAGAGGTCACGGTGGAGGTCTCCCAAGTGGGACAGGCCCTAAAATCGTGAGGCATAGACCAAGTAGAGAGTCTGAACTTTTTTCCGCTGGGTGAAAATGTGAAAGACCATATGGCATAGCTTTAAGGTCAAAAGCGGGTAGCTTAAAGGGGATTTGTAGGGAAAGTTTTTTTTTATACACACAGTGATGGATGCGTATACTACTAGGTCTGATGGTGGAAGCAGATATGATAGTGGAATTTACGGGGCTTTTAGATAGCCACATGAATATGAGACGAATGGACCCTTTTGGGTCAATTGGGTGAACATAGGCCTCTCCATTCAGATACCAACAATGAGTGTCCCTGAATTTCTACACAGTGATTTCACTTCCAGAGCCTCAAGTGCAGATAGTTATTGATTCAATTATTAGTTTAGTTTAGATTAGTTGAGATACAACATGAGACCAGGTCCTTTGGCCCACCAAGTCCACACCGCCCGTTGATCACCCGTACTCTATTTCTATGTCACCCCACTTTTACATCCAACACACCAGGGCCAATTTACAGAGGCCAATTAACCTACAAACACGCGGTGAAACCCCACATATTGACAGGGAGAAGGTACAAACTTCACAGAGACAGCGCCTGTAGTAAGGATGGAACCCTGGGCTCTGGCACTGTGATGCAGCAGCATTACCACTGTGCTACTGTGCTGCCCTTGTCATCTTTATCTGAGAATGGCTTAGCTTGGAATCACATCTTTGCCACATTTCCATTTTCTATTTATTAGCGAATATTTATATATGTTAATACCAAAATTAAGCCTCAATAGATTAATTTCAACAGTCAAACCACTGTTGCATATTCCACACTTCCCTCACAACTTCCACCATTTATATGAGACTCTTTTTCTTTAACCTGAAGTGATAGTTTCTAGAGTGAGTACCTATTTAAAATTAGTATGTGCTCTCGGGCTATTCAACAAGAAATCAGCCATTTATGCAGAAACTGAGAATTTGGATTCATTAGTGAGCCAAAGTATATATGAGCATTTCTTGGAAATGTTGCTTGTGGCATAACTTGAGACACTATTTGTTAAAAAAAATTGTTAGACAGGAACAAACTTAAAGCAATATATTCTGCTGATCAATGAGCACTCGAAAGCACAAAATTAGCTGAAAATTGCATTCACATTTCCACATTACCTATTTTGAGACATTCCTTTAGCAAATAAACATGAAAATACAGAAAATAGAAAAAATAAAAGGGTTATGATTTCTGTGCACTAATAACACACATTTACATAGCTTACTTCTTAGAATCAGATCAAAACTAATCTGAAATATTTGCAGTTGTTATGCCAGTGTGCATTTTTAATTTGGCATTCAGTCCCAATATCGGTAGCCTTTTCAAAATAAAACTCAATGCCACAATATTAAAAAAATGACCCAATTGTAATCAAGAAGCAATTCTAACTTCAGTGCATAAGCAATAAAAAAAAGGCAAATAAAAAGTTAACAGGTCTTAATAATCTTAATTTTTTTGAAGGGTCCAGTTTACCTTTTGCTGATCTTCTCATCCACCTTGGAATGATAGAAATGTCATGGTGAAATGTCCTAAATCAGCTAAGGATCCTGCCCAAAGGCTCACAGTTTGCGGGACCTCGGCCAAAGGCTCGCCGGTCGACGGGATTGGGAATCCGCCCAAAGGCTCAACGGGTGGCATAACCGGAGGGAGCTGGAGAAGTCGGATGCAAGGAGCAAGGACTGGTAGGAGAGAAGAACTGCAGCAATGTCTCCAGCGCCTTCAGGTAGGGTGTGGGAGGCACCCCAGGGAAGCAAAGATGGCCGGACGAGGAGAGTGGAGGGACATTGGTTTGCAGGAACAGCTCCAGTACCTTGAGCACATGGGCCAACTGGACTTTGAACATTGAATAATAGCGCCAAAAATGACAGTCCCCGCAGGTGTAATATATGCACAAAAGGATTTCACTGTGCAGTGGCATATGTGACACATAAAGGACCATTGAATATTGACTACTGGAGTAATTTCTCTTGATGCTCCTCCTGGAAGATACCTTGGCTGATTGTGATCATGGTGCTGATTGGAAGTGTAGAGTAGAGGTAGTATCATGTGGATATTACAGTAAAGGACCTTTGCACCAATTTGCATCAATTTATATGTTCCAGTCATTTGTTGATAATCTTATAATAACCTTAATTAACCTTACATAAGGTTAGAAAGATAGTGATGATGTTTTTTCTTAGGTTATACTATAATTTAATTTTACAAATCATTGCTCCTCCAGTTCGAGTTTATTAATATTTATATATGAGCACAGTGGGGTACAGTTACCATGAAACATCTTGCCTGCTGCAGTATCACAAGCACATACTCAGACAAACGCACAACAACAAATTATATATAAATTCTACAAATTACAGGTAAAATTCTAAAAGAAAGATTGAAAAAAGGCAAGACATTGATGCAAAAATATAATTAGTAAAAAATAACAAGCCCATAGTAGTGCAAGAGGTGGGCCATGGTATTCTCTGGTCAAGGTAGAGTGAGGCCATGGTATTCTCTGGTCAAGGTTGTGTGGGTTGGTGCGAAATCCTGATACTTGTAAGAAAGTAGTTGTTGGTGCAATATCTTGAAAGTTGTAAGAAAGTAATTATTCCTTAACCTGGTGGTGTGGAACATCAGGCTTGTGCACCTGCTGCCCAATGGCGCCAATGAGAAGAGGGTATGGCTTGGACCATAGAGATCCTTGATGATAGATGCCTCTTTGTTGAGGCTGTGAGTCATGTACAGTGGGAGGGTGGTGGGGAGGGCTGTGCCTGTGATGGTTTGGGCTGAGTCCACAACATCCTGGTGTCTCTTGTGTCCTGAGCATTGCAATTGTCATTCTAGGCCGTGATGCAATTAGTCAGGATATTTTCTACCGAAGGTAGACACAGACGGCTGAAATAACTCAGCGAGACAGGCAGCATCTCTGGAGAAAAAGGATGAGTGACGTTTCCAGTCGGGATCCTTCTTCCAACTCAGCATCTGTGGAGAAAAAGGATGGGTGGCATCTCCAGAGATGCTGCCTGAGCCGCTAAATTACTCCAGCAGTCTGTGACTATAGTATCTTTGCGATGTACCAACATCTGCAGTTCTTTTCTACACATGATATTTTCTACAGTGGATTTGTAAAATGTTGCTATGGAATTTCTTTAAACGTCTAAGAATTTCCAAGCACCGGTTCCAAACTAGGAATGTGCCTGTAAGGGATCACTTGGATGAAGAGAAGAAGGGTCAGTGCTATAATATACCAGCGGCATTCTGTTCTTGGTGTCCTCAGGTGGCTTAACCTGACCACTTAGCTTTTTCTTTAATCCTTGTAAACTGATGAGGGAAGCTCTGACAGAATGGTGCAATGGTGATTTCTGACCTGCAGCTAAATTCCAACGCACATTGGCACTTGTTGTCAGCAGGCGCAAAAGATCACAAACACACTCAGATTTTTGTGTGTTGGGGTCTTTTCCAGTTCCCCCTGGAGATGTCATTAACCAACCATGCGGAGATTTGTGCAGCAACACACATTCTTTCCTGGAGCCATACAATTCATCCCCACTCCCACGGGCAACTGACGGCAATTCTATCATATGGCATATTTCCCAAGAGTCAGGAGGATTATAAATTTTCTCCAAGTTTCACCACAAACCTCCATTGAGTATGTCTTTATGATTATTTAAGGATTCTCGCAATGAGTTGTGGACACAATAAATAATGACTTAAACATTCTTCAGCCAGTTGTCACAAGGACCTCATTTTGAGATGCTTCACTGCCCTGCTATTATTCTGAAGTGTGAGGCTTGAAGCTTATGATCGAATCACACATCCAGCCATATTGATGTAGCCCTGAAAGGTGACACAACGGGCCAATGAACAAGAGGTGCAATCAGACTGTCCTACAATGTACATCTGCCTTGAGTCAGCTAAAGTCATTTCACATCAGGCAGGCATGAAAATCTTTACAGGAACTCACGCAGACTGCCACCAAAACGATAAATATATTGCTAGTGCTTACCTGAACATGGAGCTAGGCAGATCAGTCAAGCTTCCCCCAAAACCCATGTTAAAACAATGGCCTACCTCTCATTGATCCATTGTGATTGTGACATTCATCCTACCTCTCCCACTGAACACTACCATCACTCTTTAAAGACATGAATTATATATTTTATCACATGAAAGCTAATTTATAATATTATGTATAACTCAGTGATAAGCACCCAAATGGCAGCTGTCACAATCGTCATTGCCACACTGAATCATTTTGAAGGCATCCATCTTTATTTGATGGTAGGTTACCCATACTGCATATGATTTTCCTAATATAATGAATAAAAACGTCTTGTGATGTATTCTAGGATATAATTTAGTTGATTAAAGGTTCCCACAGACTTGAAGGTTTCAGTTCAAAATCAGTCATTGTTTTTCTTTTCATAGTTCGATCATATACAAATTTAATATTAAACCCTGGTGATTATGGAAGTTTCATAATCCAAGAATAGAGAGAGATGGTGGGAAATAGGTCAGTTGTCTTGACAATGTGATCCATATCTCTGCTTAGCATGTGTGTTCAGTCAAATGTGTGAGTATCCGTTCTCTTATCATTTTGTAAATGTATGTCCAAGTACACAGAAACACAGAAACATAGAAAAATAGGTGCAGGACTAGGCCATTCGGCTCTTCGAGCCAGCACCACCATGCAGTATGATCATGACTGATCATCTAAAATCAGTACCCATTTCCTCCTTTCTCCCCATGTCCCTTGATTCTGTAAGCCCAAAGAGCTAAATCTAACTCGCTTGAAAATATCCAGTGAATTGGCCTCCACTGCCTTTTGTGGCAGAGAATTCCACAGATTCACAACTCTCTGGGTGAAAATGTTTTTCCTCATCTCAGTCCTAAATGGCGTACCCCTTATACTAATAAGATTAAATGAGAACTTACCAGTTCAAAGTTTGATCCTTATTTTATGAGGAGTTACGATGAGGGATTACGTGAAGAATCACCGCCAGGCGCATGCGCATCATACTTCAAAGCAGTGGTGTGAAAACACAGAAACAATAGCTGAAGTAACATAGTAAGGCTTTGAGAAGACTAGAACTACCAGATGATCCTTTTGATTATGAGGGCTGGGAGCGGAGGGCACGTAATCCCTCATCGTAATCCCTCAAGGATCAAACTTTGAACTGGTAAGTTCTCATTTAATCTTACTATTTTACTTCGGAGTCACGGGAGTGACTACGTTAAGAATTCAAAGCTCTGTGATTTCATGCCGTCGAATCCACTCCATATGACACACTGCTTCAGTTGACATAATAATGAATAAATAATATATTGAACATTGCTTCGAACTATTCAATAACTATAGCGGCTGACAATCATTTAAAAAAATTCTAGATTTAACATCCATTATATATTGTATTGAACTTTCGTGACCTGTTGTCTGCCACCACTTTGTCTCTACCAGGTAGGTAGATAGCTGAGAGCCAGATGTTTCTGGAGATACACCAGTGCCACATGAGGTTAGCCAGATTATCATATGATACTGACCTTACTCCTCCCATGTGATTGATATATGCCACACCTGTGGTATTATCAACCTGGAGTTGAACATGTAAATTATTCATTGTGGAACAATAAGCTTTCAATCCACATAAAAGCCCCCAATAACTCCAAATAATTTATACCATGCCTGTGGAGAATTAAATCCTCTTGGACACTCCATCTACCACCATAGCTAGACTCGCTGTCCATAGCTCCCCATCCAAGAGCACTCACATAGTCTGTAAAACCACTGAAGGTTGCTAAACCAAAATATTTTTAGTAGTTTGTGCAACATTGATAATCCACCATTGCAATTCAGCTAAGGCTCTGGTTGGTAACTGCATGGACCTATCAAAATGACCTGCACGCTCTTTTAGTGCTTGTTCTCTGGCTTGTTGCAGACTTTGATAATGCAGAGGTCCAAACTCTACAGCAGGAAAAGCTGCTACCAATTTACCAATAACCCTGGCTACTTCTCGGATGGAGGGATATGGTTTCTCAGCGAGACAAGTACAGGCATTCCTGATATCCACAGCCTTGGCTGTTGGCAAAGTTACTGACATTAACTGAATCAATGACAAAGCCCAAATAATCAATTGTTTGGGATGGCTGTAACTTAGATTTTGTTGGATGGATCTGAAACCCTAACTTTTCATACAGGTGTGTGGTTGCTGAAACCGATTCTTCAGCTGTTTCCTGAGTGTTGCTTATGATTAAAATATCATCTAGATAAGCCATTGCAATGTGATTCTGGGCCCTCAGTAGCGCCAGCACTGGTTTCAATCATTTTGTGAACAGCCTAGGAGATGAAGTTAACCCATTAGGTAATGCTTTAAATTGCTGCAGCTGTCCCATCAAATCAAATTTAAAGTATCTGCGATAATGATGATGAATTGGAACTGAATAATATGCATCTTTTAGATCTATAGTTGCCATATAGCAGCCTTGTGATAACAGCTGTTTTGCAGTATCGAAGGTGTCCATTTTAAAATGCCTATACTGAATGTAGGAATTTAAGCGGGTGAGATCCAGAATGACTCTACAGCCCCCATCTTTTTTCGGTCTGGGGAATATATTGGACACAAATTTACCTTTACCTGCCGAGTTTCAGGTGCAGCAAACACCAAGACTGTATTAGGCATATGCTGTACAGGTGGATCAACTCCTGCCATAAACTCTATTGTTGAGCCTGACACAGTATCTAGTATAAACTGATCAGATGTTATGCAGCATCATTCATCATAAAACAATTGCAATCTACCCCCAACCGGAGGTTGTACGCCAGAACTTTTATCTATGACAGAATGAAGGTCCTGTACCTCGACAACCGGCCTGGAAGGTCTCCTTCTCCCGATATTGGGGTTGTTGTTGGGCTGTACTGGTGAGTAATATCTTCGCCCCGTCAGCCTCCCTCTGCTGGGCCCTGCCCCAGGATCCGACCCCCTGCGTATCCCACCTGGCTGTTTCTATGCCGTCCTGGGAGCAGGGATGAAGGGTTTTTATAAGCCCAATTGTCTTTGCCTCCTCGTCAATGTCGTTAATTTGCTTGGGGAGGTCTTCGCCGAATAAGTAATCCGGTGCTTGAATGTTGCTAGCCTTACACAGGCCTGCGAACATCGGATTTAAGGTTGGCCGAATGGCGATCATCCTCATACAGTTCACCTTGATGTAGGCATTGCAAAATAATGCTAGCATATCTTGTTGGGTCATTGACATCGGTGACCCTTTGCCATCTTCCCGAATGCAGTAATGCCTGCTGCCACTAGTTTGAGGACACACTGAAAGCGCATTTCCTGTCCTCGCATTGTTGCACTCGTGGTGCACATATTGCCGAGTTTACGGTGGGCACCCTGAGTGAAGCACAATTGACGGGTGTTTTATATCGGGCTGTTGTTTCCGTCATGATGGTCTCCTGGAGCTGGTGAGAAGCCAAGTAGTTGACATTGGCAGCTAGATTATCATCCATAGCCTCACCAGTCCCTTCCGGTATAGCGAAGTTTCGCGCTATATCCGGGACACCCGGAGCGTGGCTCTTGTGCTCTGGTGTGTGTGCACATAAGCAGGGACACCAGCTTCAGGTCCAGCCTCCTCCTGTCCTGGCACTCCCGAGTCCAGCTCAAGGGAGACCTCATCCAGACCCAAACAAGATGCTGGAGAGAAAGATTCCCATTGTGGGCAGGCACTATATTCTGCATATGGAACTCTTTGCAAGGTTGCCTGGGGAATCACTGGGGCATTGGATCCCTGGCAGATGAGGGTGCGGAGCATTTGCTCCATTTGATCGAGCCTTCCCCATATTTTCTTCCGATCTGGAGGGGAGTCCTCTTCTTCCTCAGACCCGTCAGAAAACACAGGTCCGACAGACTTTCTTTTTGCTTTCTTCCCTATTGTCGTGGCCTCAGTGCCCTGCAGTGGAGCTGGACACTGGAGCAGCTGGAGGCTGTTCAATCACCGGGGGAACGGCCGCCGGTATCGGAACCGGCGTTACCGCACTTATCTCCCGACCCGATCGCTGAGATAGAGCCACATCGCTGCGCGACCCATGTTTATTACGAACAGACTTTTTACCAAAGCTTTCCATGACTACTAGCTCCTACTGACTCACGAGCCAGATTTATGGAGCTTAAATACTCGCAGTTAAGTTTGTAAAAACTCACTTACCTGCGAAGTTTCTACTTACTGCTGGTGGAGCTGTGATCTCCATCCCGTCAGTGCGACATGCGTCGACATAATGACGCGCATGCGCCTCACGTGACTCCGAAGTAAAATTAAACTGTGACCACTGGTCCTGAACTCCCCCAACATTGGGAAAATGTTTGCTGCACCTAGCCTGCCCAATTCTTTAAGAATTGTATATGTTTCTATAAGATCCGCTCTCATCCTTCTAAATTTGAGTGAATACAAGAAACACTGCAGGAATAAAAGTAAATTCATGGACAAAAGCAATTACCGCTAAAACTATTGGCAAATATTAATGATACAAAAGTGTGTGGAAGGGGAGCAATAGGAAATTACCACATTCAATCGATGTCTTACATAGATACATAGAAAATAGGTGCAGGAGTAGGCCATTTGGCCCTTCTAGCCAGCATCACCATTCAATGTGATCAAGACTGATCATCCACAATCAGTACCCCGTTCCTGCCTTGTCCCCATACCCCTTGATTCCGCTAGCCCAAAGAGCTCTATCTTACTCTCTTTTGCATGCATCCAGCGAACCAGACTCTGCTGTCTTCTGAGGCAGAGAATTCCACAAATCCTGAACTCTCTGGGTGAAAAGTTTTTCCTCATCTCCGTTCTAAATGGCCTACCCCTTATTCTTCAACTATGGTCCCTGGTTCTGGACTCCCCCAACATTGGGAACATGTTTCCTGCATCTAGCGTGTCCAATCCCTTAATAATTTTATATGTTTCTATAAGACCCCCTAAATTCCAGTGAATATTTGCCCAGTCGTTCCATTCTTTCATCATATGACATCCTGCCGTCCCAGGAATTAATCTTGTGAATCTACGCTGCACTCCCGGTCCATCTGTGATTGGGTGCTGGTATGGAGATCAGAACCTAGCAAACAACAACATGCAATTTTTTTCATACATTTGAAGATAATCCAAAATGAGCATAAATGATGGGGTTTTTCTGGTTGGCTGCCAGTGTCTAGAGGAGTTCAGCAGGGGCCGGTGCTGGGGCCGCTAATATTCACATTGAATGATTTAGATGAGGGGATTGAAGGTTTTGTGGCCAAGTTTGCAGATGATGCGAAGATAGGTGGAGGAGCAGGTAGAGTAGAGAAAAGCAGGGGCTCTGCAGAAGGACTAAGACAGGTTGGGAGAGTGGGAAGAGAAGTGGTAGATGGAATACAGTGTAGCAAAGTGTGGAGTCATGCATTTTGGTATGTGGAGAGGTCATGGCCTCAGAATAAAAGGACATTCCTGTGGGAAGGAGATGAGGAGGATTTCTTTAGTCAGAAGGTGATGAATCTGTGGAATTCATTGTCACAGAAAGCTATGGAGGCCAAGTCAATGGATATTTTTAAGGCAGAGATTCATTCATTGATTAATGTAAGAGGTTATGTAAAATGTTTTTGAGAGGGAGAGTTTGATCAGCCATGATTGAACGGCTGAGTTGACTTGATAAGCCGATGAGCCAAATTCTGCTCCTATCACTTATGAACACATGATGATTTTGGCATTAAATGACAGCATATATTTCTCTGCACATACACGACCAGTTATAAACTCAAAATCAAACTCAAATCTCAAGAGGTGTTTAATTGACACTGCAAAGATCAGGCATATTCTTTTAGAAGAAGTAAAGTATGTTCACAGACACCTTTAGGTCTTCACTACCTTATTAATCATACATCATATAGCCCTAGCAGTACGTGGTCTGTCACAATCACCAGAGAGCCAGCTATGGGCGTGTGGGTTACAATTATACTAACTGGTGGGGGAGTGGTTAGCATGGACATCGTCACTATAAATTAAAGGTGTATACACATATCATCTACATCCTTCCTCTACCAAAACAAACAGTGAGTGACAGGGCGACCACGTCTCATGCGCTAGGGTAAATGCAAACAGTAAAGCACGGGAATACAGAATCACACGTAATCGCCGTAATGGACCGGCGGCCTGACCAGGCGACCAGACCTGGTCCGCACCTCGCCATCACCTCCTTCCCCGATGGGAATAAGCGGGAATGACGCCGGGGCATGGTGAGGGCTATGGACAGGAGTACCCCTGGGCGACGAAGGCACCGGGGGGGACGGCGAAGAGAAGGGCGAGGAAGCCGTGAAAGCGGGACCGCAGCCAGGAGATGGACAGGAGAAGGACGAGGGGGGGGTGACCCCAGAGGAACGGGCAAAGCACTGGGCCGCGAAAGTGGCAGCGGGGGGATCATACGGAGCTGCCGGGGGAGGGAGAGGCTTGTTCACGAGCCGGAGATGCTGGCGGGAACGGCGGTACACCCTGCCATCGTGGTTGACAAGGTACGAATGAGGGGAACCGGCAGAACCGACGACCACGGCCAGCTTGGAGCGGCCAGAAGTGGACCTCATACGGACGACCTGGCCGGGGAGAAGAGGGTGGAGGACATGGCTACAAAAATTGTTCATCCCAGCAAAAGAATTAAATCCATCCGTGGATAACAAGGGAAATCAGCAAAGCAAAGGATGAAGAAAAGCCAGGTGGGCTGGCGGACCTGAGCCAGGCCACTGAAACTTAAAGCATACGGTTTAAGGGGTTCAGTATTGATGTGGATAAGAACTGGCTGGCAAACAGGAAGCAAAGAGTACGGGTCCTTTCACAATGGCAGGCAGTAACTAGTGGGGTTACCGCAGGGCTCAGTGCTGTATTTACAATATATATTAATGATCTGCAGTTAGGAGACTCTGGGTGAGTGGGCAAATGTTTGGCAGATACTTTGGTGGCAAAAACAGGAAGCAGACTATTATTTAAATGGTGGCCGATTAGGAAAAGGGGAGATGCAGCGAGACCTGGGATGGTACACCAGTCACATGCAGGTGCAGCAGGCAGTGAAAAAAGCGAATGGTATGTTAGCTTTCATAGCAAAAGGATTTGAGTACACAGGGAGGTTCTACTTCAGTTGTACAGGGTCTTGGTGAGACCACACCTGGAGTATTGCGTGCAGTTTTGGTCTCCAAATCTGAGGAAGGACATTATTGCCATAGAGGGAGTGCAGAGCACCAGACTGATTCCTGGGATGTTGTCTTATGAAGAAAGACTGGATAGACTCGGTTTATACTCTCTGGAATTTAGGAGATTAAGAGGGGATCTTATAGAAACTTACAAAATTCTTAAGGGGTTGGACAGACTAGATGCAGGAAAGATTGTTCCCGATGTTCCAGGACAAGGGGTCACAGCTTAAGGATAAGGGGGAAATCCTTTAAGACGAGATGAGAAAGACTTTCTTCACACAGAGAGTGGTGAGTCTCTGGAACTCTCTGGAGGGTAGTTGAGGCCAGTTCATTGGCTATATTTAAGAGTGAGTTGGATGTGGCCCTTGTGGCTAAGGGGATCAGAGGGTATGGAGAGAAGGCAGGTACGGGATACTGAGATGATCAGCCATGATCATATTGAATGGCGGTGCAGGCTCGAAGGG
This sequence comes from Okamejei kenojei, assembly GCA_035221665.1. Lineage (NCBI taxonomy): Eukaryota > Metazoa > Chordata > Chondrichthyes > Rajiformes > Rajidae > Okamejei > Okamejei kenojei. Next base: position 19,245,894 of record CM069148.1, on the reverse strand, counting down.
CTGAATGGCCTACTCCTGCACCTAATTTCTATGTTTCTATGTTGACCTGTCGTGGGAACACTTCTGTATACCGTGTTTTTGGGTAATGCGTTTCCGGACCAACGCAGGTTTAAAGACAGAGAGGGACAGGGACTGCTGAGACACCGGGACCGTGTGCCGCGTGACTCGGGACATGAGGCGCTGAGCCGGGGAGCCCAGGGGATGGTCGCAGGAGATGTTGCGGAGGTTTAGCAGGGCCAGGTAGATGTCGGAACGGGATAGGCGGCAACGTGCCAACAATCCTTTAGAACTGCAAACCGTGACGAAAGTTCCATCGTTCGGCAAAAGCGCGGAACTCGGCATTGGTGAACTGGCTGCCGTTGTCCGACTGCAGGCTGGCCGGGGACCCGAAGGTGGCAAAGTGGCGGCACAACTTCTCGATGACCGCGGAGGAAGAGAGGGAGTGGAGCTGGTCAACTTCAAACCAGCTGGAGTAAGAGTCGACAAGCACCAGGAAGTCCTTGCGATAAACCACTGTGAAAGTGAAGCGTTGTAGCTGGAGCATCATGCGCTGGAGCCGGGAGGAGGCCACGTGTGTCGGCTTGATGAGGATGGTGACCAGAGGCTGGTGGTCCGTCTCGACAGTGAAGCAGGTGCCCAGGATATAGTCTTGAATTTAGAACAGCCAGCAGCTCCTTTTCAATCTGGGCATAGTGTTGTTCAGCGGTCGTCATTGTGCGGGATGCATGGGCAGGCGGCCCCGAGGCCAAACTTAGATGCATCTCATGTGAGAACGATGGGGCGCAGGAGGTCAAAGTACTTCAGCGTTGGCATGCTGATCAGCTTAGATTTGAGAGTGTCAAATGCTTTCTGGTGTTGTGGGAACCAGGCTCAGGCAGTGTCCTTTTTCACCAGATCCCGCAGAGGGGCACTCAGTTCGCTCAGGTCGGGGATGAACTTTCCCAGGTAGTTGACCATGCCCAAGAAGCGCTGTAGGCCAGGCACATCCGCCGGTGCAGGCATCTTGGATATTGCGGCCGTCTTCTGTGGGTCGGGCTTCAGCCCGATGCTGTGAAGACATGCACCAGGTAGGTGACCTCAGGAACCCGGAATCGGCACTTCTTCGGGTTGAGCTTCAGGTTGACCTCCCGGGCCCGCTGCAACACCTGGCGAAGGTGGTGGTCGTGCTCAGCGACATTCTTCCCGTAAACCAGGATGTCGTCGACAATGATGGCACACGGATGCCCAGCAAACAGTTGGTCCATGGTCCTTTGGAACACCTCGCTGGCGGAGTTGATCCCAAACAGCATGCGGAGGAAGCGATACCTGCCGAAGGGCGTGCTGAAGGTCGTCAGGTGCGAGGATCGCTCGTCTAGAGGTATCTGCCAGAACGAACTCTTGACATCAAGAACCGATAACACAGTGGCAGGGCCGACCTGTGCAGCAACATCCTCCACCATCTGCCTGGGATAATGCGGGCGCCTGATGGCCAAGTTCAAGTCCTTAGGGTTGATGCAGATCCGTAGTTCGCTCTTATCTTTCTTCGCAGCGACAACCATAGTGGAAACCCACCGGGTGGCGGCCGTTACTGGCTTCAGGATGCCCGTGGCCACCATCTCGCGAAGAGCAGACTCGACCTTGCCCCTCATGGCGAAGGACACACGGTGCGGGGGACGGATAACCGGCGTGATGTCGGGATTGAGGGCAATCTTGTAGCTGCAGGGCAACTTCCCCAGCTTCGAGTCAAACAGGTCTGGGAATTCGGCCAACGGGTTCAGGGGTGCCTCTACCAGGTGGACACCGCTGTGGATGCTCACCAATCCGAGGTCCTGGCAGGCCACCACGCCGAGCAGGGGGTCACATTTACTGTCTAGCAGGAAGAAAGAGAGGGGCCGAGAGGTCTTCAACACCTTGCAGTGGAGAGTGGCCCTCCCCACAGGAACAAGTATGCCACCCACATAGGCACGCAAAACAGCACTGTCTGTGGAAACGTGCTCATTATGTCTTATCTTACTGAACAGGCTTGTTGACATAACATTAGCAGCAGCCCCCGTGTCCACCTTAGCAGAGAAGGCCATACCATTCACCGTGACTCGGATGGTCGGGTCTGTTATCAGAGCAGCTGCACCTCGCAAGTAAAAAACACTCAGTTCGCTCTGAGAAGAGTCAGAGTCAGACAGGGGGAGTTCATCATGCTGGAGATGGGAACCAGACGTGGTATCATCACGTGTCAAGTAGCGAGACGGTTTCTGCTGTGGCTGTGCAGGGTTCCCACGGGAACATCGGGAACGGCATGCCGCCGATAAATGGTTGGGCTTGTTGCAGAAATTACAGGTTTTCCCCAACGCCGGGCAGACATTAGCACGGTGCAAAACAAAGTTACAATCGGACAGCGTTGACGTGGTCTAGAGCCCGGCGGAGGGCTTGCCCTCTGTCGCCAAGGAGCATTGTACTGGCAACCAACGAAACTGGCTGTGTGGACCACAGGGCCAGGTACAGCTGAGGAGACAGCCTCAGCTAAATGAGAGGCATGCAACGCCTCATTGAATGTCAGATCAGGCTTGCGTAGCAGTTCAGAGCGCAGCTTATCATCCCGTAGACCAAAGACAAGATGTCACGGGTCAAAGTCTCAGGGGTCAGGACATGCAGGTCACATCGGTGAGCCAGTTGGCGCAGCGCGGCCACAAAATTGTCAATAGATTCCCCAGGGTTTTGGCGTCGGGAGAACAGTTTGAAACGCTCTAAGATGTGGTTAGTGGGAAGGTCACACATCGCCTTCATAAAATGTCAAATTTAGCAAGCAGACATACCGGGTCCTGGATACTCTCGCCCGGTCCATAGATGAATGACTCTGATCGCTCAAGCACTTCGGGAGCAGCTAGGTTCAGCAGAAGGGAAGCTTTGACCGCGGGCGCCACAGCAGGGTAAGCGATTGTAACATAATGCTCAAAGTCACGTCGGAACACACTCCAGCGGTGAGTGATATCTGCATCAAAGACTAAGATGTCAGGTTTACGACAGGCAGAAGCCATCACGGCACAGGGAGGGGGTACTGGGACTAAGAAAATAAAACGCGATAAACTGGAGACACAGGAAGAAGAACTTCTGACCCCATGTAAAGTATGTTCACAGATACCTTAAGGTCTTCACTACTTTATTAATCATACATCATATAGCCCTAGCTGTACGTGGTCTGTCACGGTCACCAGAGAGAGAGCTAGGGGCGTGTGGGTTACAATTATACTAACTGGTGGGGGAGTGGTTAGCATGGACATCGTCACTATAAATTAAAGGTGTATACACATATCATCTACAGAAGAGAGGTTGACCCATGTAAAAACAGTAATTTCAAGACTATTCTGTGTGTTTTCCCATTTTTGACACTTCTCCCTGCTCGTATGAAATAATGTATTTTACATGAGCAAGAATCTGATTAACAAGCTCTTGGGTGTTCAAAAATTATGGAAAGTTTCTTTCTCTACCTCTCTTTCCCTCATTGATAGTAGCAAGGAGGCTTTAATTAATACTAGACTAAGTGGGCTCCATTCTCACAAGGGAGGCCTGGTCCCCCAATGCAATATTCCACCACTCATGCATAGCCCCCAACTGCACAGGCCCAGTTAACGGGTTCCTTCCCCCCTCCTCCCCTCACCACCCCCACTCTGCCCCTTGCCTTGCCCTTCCCCTCCCACACACACTCACTCCCCCTCAACCCCCCCCCCCCCCCCATCCACTCTTAGTGGCTCTCCAACGGCACAGCCATTCCTGCCCATTGGGTTCCCATTGTAACCTAGAACACACAGGTATTACTGCGCAGGTGCAACTGACGGGCCCAGCAAGTGGAAAAGGGATTCATTAATGCTTAAAATGTGAATGCGATTCCTCCTACTAGGCAAAGTAGACCTACTCTTAAAGATTTGGTGTCCTTTTATCAACTTTTTACAAGCATATGGTGCAACATAACATAACGTTAGAAATTAAATGGTTTAGAACCGGATGACGGATGGGCAAAAAAAAAATACGAGATAGGTAGATCTCTCCTAATCTTTCTTTTCTTTATTTTCTCCTTTTCTTTCAATCTTTTAACTTCTCATCTCTATCCTTTATTTCTTTTGCTTTCTGTTTCTACTCGCTTGACTATCTATTCCGACACTCTTTATTTATTTTTTCTCTCATTGTTCTTTTATTATTAAATCAAAAGTATGAAGTTGTACAAGAATGGAAATATGTATGTATGTATTAGGTACTCAAGTACCACACTATTGTACTTCTAACAAAAATTAAAAAAAAATTAAAAATAAAAATGTGAATAACATTAAAATATAACAGCAAATTAAATATTAAAGACGAGATTTATTCAGTCCATTATTTATCATTGTGTCTGGTAGCCGGGGGAGGGGGATGACTTAAGATGGGGATTGTTGCGTGCCAGTGGGGGGAGCATCCTGCAGCCTGGGGAGGGGCACGGCTTCAGACAGGGCTTTAGTGGGCCGTTGGTGGATGGGGGAGCGTCCTGCAGCCGGGGGAGGGGGACGGCTTCAGGCGGGACCTGTCAGGGGCCGGTAGGGAGGGGCTAGGAGCGCTCCATGGCCTACCACTGCCGTGGCCTACCGCTGCCACTGCCTTCCCCTGCCACTGCCGTGGGCTGCCACTGCTTGCCGGTGGCATGGCCTATCACTGCTGCTGCCTATCGCTGTCATGGCATACCGCTGCCATGGCCTACCGCTGTCATGGCCTACCGCTGCCGCTCCCCACTGGCTTCAGGCAGGGGCCGGTGCGGGGAGCGCTGCCGTGTCCTACAGCTGCCGTGTCCTACAGCTGCCATGGCCTGCCGCTGCTCTGGCCTGCCGCTGGGGCGGGTGTGTGAGGGGATGGGGATGGGGGTGTGTGGGAGTCGGTGGTGAGCCCCGACTGTGCCCAGCCCCACCAGCGCCCGGCTGCCTCATTCCCCCCACTCTCACTCCTCACTTCCCCAGGATCTCGAGGTTGCAGCAGTCAAGCAGGCTCTGCACAACAGGCCGCCTCCGTGCGCTGGGCTGCCTTGGGGCTCACGGCTTCTGGACTCACTCACTCACTCACTCACAGCTTCTGGACTCGCTCACTCACCCACTGCTTCTGTGCTCACTCACTCATGGCTTCTGGACTGACTCACTCACTCGCGGCTTCTGGACTGACTCACTCGCTCTCGGCTTCTGGACTCACTCACTCGCGGCTTCTGGACTTAGTTCGGACTCCGGGGCTTTATTCTCCTCGCATAGGTGATTGACAGCAGGTGCCGGAAGGGGCGTTGCCGCTGCAGCGACTAACAGGAGAGAGGACCAACCTGTTGATCTTACAATTTTTAAACCTTCATAACTTTTGTAATATTCCACCGATCAGAACAAACTTGATGCACTTGGAGCACAGGAGAAAAGCGAGTAAGTTGGCGAAAATTCATAGTGCTATCGGGTACCGTTTTTGCGCAAATTTAAAAACAATGCAAACCGGAAAAGGACAAGATAAGAATTTTAGTTAAGTATAGATAGATAGAAGATAGACAATGGAGCAGAAAAGGGTTTAGCCTCTGAAGAAGGGTCTGAAGAAGAGTCTCGACCTAAACGAAACATCACCTATTCCTTCGCTCCATAGATGCTGCCTCACCCGCTGAGTTTCTCCAGCATTTTTATCTACCTTCGATTTTTTCCAGCATCTGCAGTTTCTTCTTAAACAAGGGTTTACACTCTGGTCATTTTACAGGGGGCATCTCAGAGGAAAGGTATAGCAACATAACTATGAAATAGCTTGTCTTCATTACCCAATTCAGGGGAACCATCATTTGTTTTCCACAGAGGCAGCAAAAGTCATGTTGTAAATATATCACGAGGCCTGTGGGCTTAAATGTTGTAAATTGTACTATATGTGATTCGGGGACAAAAGGTGTGCTCTCCTGATTTACCAGCCACGTGATCAATTACTATCCTACAATTTATCATTGGGTGTGAAATTTATCTTTGTCACAGATAACTCAGTGATGGGGATGAACCCAAGGCCCAATGTCTAGAGGACAACCTTGCCACACCGAGTCTGTTTGCAAAAACGACATAAGTGTATATAAACCTTCATTTCTTTTGGATTGCCTATCAGAGGGTGAGAATTTTCATTTTCCATCAAGGCAAGTACATAAGTAGGAAATTGATCTGGTATCATTGAGAAAGGACTATTGAAAACTTCTCCTCAATTTGTTGAAAATGGATCTGCTGAGTTAGTTTATTTTCCTGTGAGCATTACTTTTAAGAGCTGCAAAGAAAGATGTTTTTTTATTAATTTTTGATATACTTCAATAATGTATGTGTTATTGCTGGTTGAATTGTGCAAATCCAATTAATGTAGTGATTTGACCCAGCCCGTCACCAACCACAAGCCCTTGGCTGCTGGTACTACCAGTACTTCCCTCTACCCGGTCGCGTTCCTCCAGCTAGGGGCAGGTTAATGACTGGGTAACATGAGGGAGGGCAGTGACCCACCAGCTGTCAGGGACCCCAGGCGGCACAGTGGCGCAGCAGTAGAGATGCTGCCTTACAGCACCAGAGACCGAAGTTTGATCCTGACCACAGGTACTGTCTGCACGGAGTTTTATGTTCTCCCCATGACCTGCATGGGTTTTCTTTGAGATTTCCAGTTTCCACCCACATTTCAAAGACATAGAGGTCTGTAGGTTAATTGGCTTGATATAATTGTAAAATTACCCCTAGTGTGCATGGGATAGCATTAATGTGCAGGAATCAATGATCAGTTCGGACTAGATGGGCCGAAATGTTTGTTTCTGCGCTGCATTTCAAAACTAAGCTAAACTTTTGCACAAATGTAACTATAGCTTGGATCACCAATAATAGGTGAAACCCAACATCGAGGCACTGGTGTTCGGAGTAGTCCAGGAAAATCTGACGATGGAAGTATTTCAAGTACTTGAAAACCAGTGAATGATTTAGTAGAGAAATAAAACGAAAAAGTGCAAAACAACTGAAATGTTTTGTTTTACTTGTCATTATTCATAGTCCCATCTCACCTCCTTGGATAATTCATAAAACTGTCAGTATTGTCTCTGATTTGCAAGACAGGCTGGTGTACAGTTGCCGCAGGCTGACTTGAATACAACATTTAGAACGGGGACACTTCTTCACCTCCAGAGAAAATTATCTCATTATTAAGTAATGGATCCATCCACAATAGACCGTGTGTCACTTGCACTATCAGTCCACATCCTAAGTAGGCATCAATAAATTAGTGTTTTCACAATTTTCTGAAGGGATATGCATATCAGGGTAGAATAGATAGATAGAAAACTTGGTCAAATGGTACCTCAACAATATCCTCTCACTCAGTGTCAACAAAACCAACTTACTATTGATGGTAATATCCTTTCCATCTGGGCCAGTCCCTCTTCTCACCACTACCACATCGGATAGGAGGTTCAGAAGTTTGAAGTCACACACTACCCTGTTGAAGAACGCAACCCTAATGCACCTCAGCATCTCTTACCAGACTCATTTTGTAATTGTGTTTTTGTACCAATGTCTTATATTGTTTCTGTACAGTAGTTTTCTTTGGCTGTCTTGGATAACCTATATATAATTCAGATATCTGTGTGTTATCTGAGTTATATATATGTGATGCTGCTGGAAATGAGATTTTCTTTGTCCATGTAACTCATATGTGCACATGACAATAAATACTTGATCTGACTTGAAGATCAGTAATTGATGCCCATCCCTAATTGTCCTTGAACTGCGAGGTAAGCAAATTTATCACTTTCTCTCTGGATAAGAACTCAACTGGATTCAGAGCTTTCACCGGATGGCAGGAATTCTAAAAAAAAAGGTTGCTAAATTCATACTATAGCTATCAGAACTCTAGCAATCCCATGTTTCTTGCAACTCAAAAGGGCCTGCACTCTGTTAATGTCAACAGCAACATTTCAAAATGCACTTGTTGCCACTGTCTAGAAATATGATCCACAATACCATCCTTATTCCAAATAGTATAACTCAGCAGGACAGGCAGCATCATCTGCAGTTTCATCTGCAGGTTCTTCCTACACCTTCCCTTTTCCACTGTTCAAGTGTTTTTGTTGGTTGACGGCTCATGTATTCTGACATGTTATCCTTCCCCGGGCTGTCAGCGACTACTAACGAGGGATCATGTCCTTGAAATTGGACAGCATCTTTGAATCAGCGGGATTCTTCCCTGTGTGATTATATTCTTATTGTGACCATAAGCTTCTTACTCCCGGAAGCGCTTACAAGTGGGGAGTGATATTAATTAGCTGACCAGCTAGATAGGCAGCTCTCACCTGCCCTTGCAGAAGTGCAGAACAGTGTGGCACTCCTGATATTCCAGATGAGAGTACCAATTCTTAGTAAAGTATTTTCAGCACAGCTTCATTGCAGATTAAGTTAGATGTTTACCAGCACATCGTGTTCACAGGTGGTCTGCAATAATAGAGTAAGAATGTTATTTCCGTGAATACGTAGCCCATTTTCAAGGATCTTAAAGCACATAGTTTCATTTCTAATTTGCATCATCCTGTGTGTGCATCATCCTTGGCTTTGTTTGCTATTAATAATGCACGGCAAGGTAGATAAACCTCACATGGTCACTAGCAAAGAACATGTGTCAACAGAAACAAAGATTGAAAAGAAAAACTTCAGCTCAATCCAGTCCAGTCAGGCTTCAACCACCGGATGTAGGAATGATTTGATCTTGAGGGAAGCAGGGAGAAAACAAATGAGGGAGGGAAGGAGAGTATGGAGAAAAATAATAAAGAAGGAGGAAAATAATAGAAGCAGGTGCAGACAATGTTTGTAGAATATGTGTCAGTGATTGAGTTGAGGTTTGGGAGCTGGTAAGAAATGGTGAGCAGCCAATCAGCCATCCATTACCCACCTACAGAGAGTTCGATGGATCTATGTTGAGATGTAAAATGGCAGCAAATGGTTGAAGGATGTGTAGGACAACATGAGCGGGCACTCACTGACCTACAGTAGGCACTTTACATGTGTGAATTTAAGTGAACAGCCCAACTTCTTGCATCGGTTATCAACCATCACCGAATTAGTAATACTCTCGCCTTTGAGTCAGATGGTTGCAGAATCAAATCCCATTCAAGAACTTTGAGTACAGAATGTGGATAGGTACTCCAGGGCAGCACTGCATGAGTGCTGGGCTCATGGAGGTGTGTTTCTTAGACGAGGCTTTGTATGCTCTCTCAGTAAAGGGCCTGTCCCACTTGTGCGCCATTTGTGTGTCATACAGGTGTCACATGAGGATTTTGGCAATCCCAAAATCCTGGTGCACCAAGTGCCACCGTGCATCACTGCCTACGCCACCACGTCTCACCACATGCCACGCGCGCGTCGCGCATCGTGACGTGTAAATAATGTTGCGTAAATGATGCATAAATAACGCCCAAGTGGGACAGGTCCTTAAGTTGTAATAGATTGTGCGGCACAGATCCAAAAAGGAGATTTATCCCAATTCGCTGGAAAACAACAATGCTTGAAACAAATTAATCGGACCAGGGTGCCAGATCATTGCCATATTGTCTTTTGTGGGAGTTTACTTCTCCCAAATTAGCTGCTGGATCGCCTGTATAATTGACCATAATTAAGAAAAGCCACCATTCTCACTTCGGATAATGCATCACCCTAAAATGAACATGAAAGTGTGATGCAAATTATTTTTGGTAATGCCATACATTTATGGCCGCCACATCCCCACAGAATTGTTTTCTTAGTGTAAAATTGCCCTTAAGATTTTGAAATATTTCAATTTTCTAGCTTTTAGTTTAGTTTAGAGACACAGCGCACAGAGACCGCGCCGACAATACACTATGGACAATTTACAATTAACCTGCAAATCTGTAAATCTTTGGAGTGTGGGAGGAAACCGGGGTACCAGGGGAATACACACGTGGGTAGAACATACAAACTCCTTACAGACCAGCACTTGTAGTCAGGATCGAACCCAGGTCTCAGCCATTGCAGGGTAGCAACTCTACCGCTGCACCTTCAGATGACCAGATTTCGGTTGTGACGATTGACTGTATAACATTTTAGTGTAGGTTTTACAATCGTTGTTTAACTGGTCGCAATGCTGACTGCACAGTGAGATGTAATTTCTCATTTGTTTAAAGTACATCACCCCCTTTTCATTTCATAACAATGCAGAAAAGATTTGATTACAGTTTTTACTGATAACTGACTCTGCAAGGATTATAGAAATCCTTGGTTAATATTGGAATTAATTTTTAGGAGATAAATTATTGGAATGATATATGAGAGTGGTATGATATATTAATGTAAGGGACTTTTATGGATACCATTTATTGCTCTATGATTAACAGCCCAGCACATCAGCAGAGTTCTAATTAAAACTGACTCGAGCAATAAATCATCTTGCATCAATAAAATAAAATAAACTGTTGCCTTTGCAGCTTTATAAATGTCCACAATTACTGACCAGCCTCTTGGGGATTTACTTGCGCTGCATCTTAATTTACTAACAAAAACGCCCCCCTGTTTCAATTGAACATCTTTTGGTTTTCAAACCATGTTCATGTAATATAAATTGGTTTGGCACCTGTATATTCTGGGTGAGATTGATGGATGCATTTACTGAAGGATTATTGACTATGAAGTCATTGACAGATGCCATGCTTTATTGTTCATCGTTGATTGCTAACTTCCAACAGCACTGATAAGTTAGAGCACTGAGTTAACATCATCACACTTGTATTGTCTGATAGCAGTTCTGGAGGATGAAAAACAAAATCCTGAAGTTCCTTTATTTATTCTTTATGACAAATGGGTGACTTTATATTGCATAAAATTGACAGAATATACAATACTGTAACTTTATCAAGATAATTGGATTTTGAAACTGATGTGTCATCAGTTTAGGAAAGTTACCAAACCATTAAAATATTTCGAATGGGCCTGTCCCACTTAGGCAACTTTTTAGGCTTTGTCATGTTTTTGCACTATAATATATATGTTTAACTTTTTTTGTTTATTATGTAAACTACTATTGAGTACCATTTTTACATTCCTGTTGTGCCACTGCAAATATGAATGTCATTGTTCATTTCGGGACAGATGACAAAACACTCTTGACTGTCTTGACTCTTGACAACTCAACATCCACAGCACTCTGCAACAAAAGATTACAAAGATTTGCAGCCCTGCTCCTTTTCTCACTTTTAAGTGGTTAGTCACATCAAAGCAAGTCAAAGATGTAGGATTGTTACAGATCAATTGGTTGTCTTACTTCAGCAGCCATCTGAAATATTAGATTATAGGAAATTATGATATTTTTTCCACAGACGCCCATCCTTATTGCTGATTACAAAGGAGAAACTGTTTAATGTTCTGCAATTATCATCTTGTATCAAGGCATAACAATGTAATTATATAAACTGAACATGAGGTGTGACAGCGAACTGGATAAATAATTAAAATAGTATTTGAATTATTATGTACACTTTATACATGTTGTTTAGAAATTAGTTTAGTTTAGAGATACAGCACGGAAACAGGCCCTTTGGCCCTCCAATTCTGAACAGACCAGCGATCCCCACCACTAACACCATCCTACACACACTAGGGACAAATTTACATTTATACCAAGCAAATTGGAGTGTAGGAGGAAACCGGAGCTTCCCAGAAGAAACCTCATGCAGGTCTCGGGGAGAACATACACACTCCATACAGCCAGCACCCGTAGTCAGGATCGAATCCGGGTATGTGAGGCAGCAACTCTACCGCTGTGCCACTGTCCCTCACAAAATAATTATTGCGTTTCTTAGAATCCTTGTGTCAAGGATGGCATAAAATGTTCAACCTAACAAAATACTTTGCATTCGTGGAACTATTTGTCTATACAATTTGATACATTTTTGATCATTGACACCTATTACACTTATCTGTGAAACTATTGCTTTTTATCATGTAGACTCATGTCACCCCAGCAAAAATGTCCTTTAGGGTGAGGACATTTCATATTGCTACTGGCCTTTCTCTAAAAAATGCTCCCGAATTTTAAACCTGAATAGCCTAGTTGTAAGATTATGCTTTGGTGCTCAGGATCTACCCTGTTGAGAAAATAAACTCTCCAATTATTTCATTAAATATTTTTAATCATAAACCCTTGCTATGTCACATCCTCTCTCCAACGAGACTTCTGCAACATCTTCTCTCGCTGCACCCTTCTTGTTACACTGACGTTGCTTAAGCAAGAAGATATGGCCCAATTTATACAACATATTCTCAAATTACAATGCTATTAACTACAATATCATTACAGTCCACTTACTCTGGAATTTCTGCTGGACAAATTATTGTAGGAAACCATGAAGATCATTATAAATCATATAACAGAATGACACAGCTTAATTACAGTTATTCATCAAGTAATTGCTTGTGGTAAGTCAAGATCGAAGGGTACACATACAAGTCCCTCATATTTGATTTTTCCCAAATGAATTTTATAAAGATGTTTGATACAGTCTTATTGAGATCAGAAACTTCAATGCCTAACAGGAAATATGTGATAATTTCAGAGGGGTATGAAGGAAATATAGGAACAATTTACCGAGAATGGAGAATAATATTTAAGGGGGGAGAATGACGAGGATAGGATATTTTTATTTTGGAACAACATAGACTGAGGAAAGATTGAATCAAATTATTACTTTGCATGTCCCACTCTTAGTGAAGATGATAGATACATATCACTGCACAAAGACTTGGAGACAAATGTCTTAAGCAAATACATTGTAGAGTTCGAGGAAGGTTGAAGACATTTTCCCCTCATAGTGTGATGGAATCTTACTGCTTGAAATGTTGGCACAGGCAGAAACCCACCACCACATTGAATATGCTTACCTGATGAGCACATGAACTGCTGTAAACTACAGGGCTTATTAGTGTATAGTAGAATCATCATTACTTTAGCAACCCAGCAGCTTGGTAAAATAACTTGGAGAGCTGAATTCAAATGTGAACATGGCAGCTAGGGAATATAAATCAGTCAGTTAAATAAATATGGAAGTACCGAGTAACTACTTGACTAGGTTTTGCAATACGATCTTGAAACTACTAAATTGATGTGAAATTTCATCTAGGAATTAAATCTGCTGTTGTTAGGTGGGCATGTTGTCCAAAGAAATATTATTGATCTGCACTCATAATCCAGACCACAAATCAGGTATGAAGGAATAAGGAATGAATGAACCAGACAAAGATTTCTCCAATGTTGATGGTCAAAGAACAGGATAATTTGTCTTGAAAACTACGAACGATAATAAAAATTAACATGGTCACGAAATATGTTTCTTTTTAACAAAAAAATCTGAAAACTTTACTTGGTAATTGCAGTTTCAAAGATCCAAATACAAGTGCAATTTAAAAAAAAAGATGTAATGTGTCTGGACATTTTAGTAGAATTATCATTGTTTTAAGCATAACTAAAATCATTATTTTCAATATGTTTCTGTTTGTAACCATGGGTCTAACGAGTCGCACATATATTGTTTATAATTATGAGACTTTAATGGTATTATAACATTACGACAATATACTTCTTTAATGGATTATATAAAAAAGATGGATATCGAAGAACTAAGGTTAGAAGACTGGACATTAGTTTCAATGTTGAATGAAGTAACATATATTATGAAAAGCTAAATAACTACACTTCTCATTAAAACAATTAAAAAAGTTTCAGCAAGGCACGTCCAATAAATGACAATATTATCCAACCACACGTGCATTTGAAAATGATGCCTGAATATAACTTTTAACATGAAAATTAGTTCTACTTCATCTTTTAAATCAGGTGTATCAATTTAATTTAAAAGCAAATCAGAAGCATTCTTCAAACAAAATAAGGAAGAATAAATTAAAGAGCCAGAATCTCACTCATCCATATGACTCAGATGTCACTTGAATATTCAGGTTCAAGTTGTTGAACAACTCCATTTCATGACATTATCAAAAATTGTTTAAAGGTTCTTTTTTTGATATGGCACTGACTTATATTTATAGGGTAGTTTTAAAGTAGTTAAAGGTATCCACGACATTTCTAAGAAGAAAGAACGAGATACCTGGAGGAAATGTTTCTAAATGTGGTCAAAAACAGTTGGGAAAATTAGATTTTCAGAAGGCTTTTATAAGTAAATTGTGAGAAATACATGGTTCAGGGAATTTCAAGGTATCATTCCAGAAGCTGAGGTAAGATTTGTGGAATAGGGATGGAAGGAAATGCATGTTTTCAGTGTCAGAAAGGAGAGTCAAAAAGAATGAGACATTGAAAGGAAAGGTAGACAAAAATGCTGGAGACACTCAGCTGGTGAGGCACATTTGAGGCAAAAGGTGATACCATTTTACACAAAAATCAAAAATTTTGAAATCTAATATATTGGTGGATGGGGACCAAGAGGAACATGATTGGAAGTGCGCAGGGCTTAAGACAAAGTTCACTACTTCAGGAACTGGTATATTCCAATGATGCACAGAGGCCAAGTTCACATATTTATAACACTTTCTATTATTTTTTCAGTGAACCTGACTTGCAGTTCTAACTCAAAGGAAACACATTGTAAAAGCATTTATGAAGATTTGGCTACCTTGTCACCCTGTTGCATCATCTCACAACTCATATACTTTGAAATACGGTGTAATGATCTCAATGGTGTGTTTACATGATATTACATTATTGTCAAGTTGTTATTGTAGACACAATCTGTGATAAATTTGTGATTTAAATGTTACATTTGAAGCTCATATCTCCATGCAATAATACCCGGCATAAACTTTACATTCTGTTTTCAATATCACAACTTTTAAACTACCTTCAGTGATTCCTTTCAGAAATGCATTTCTGACTAGCCTTCCTTGTGTTAAATCTTTCTGCCTTCATAGAAACATAGAAACATAGAAAATAGGTGCAGGAATAGGCCATTCGGCCCTTCAAGCCAGCATCATCATTCAATATGATCATTCAATTCAATTCATTTCAATTCAGTTTTATTTGTCATATGTAGGTTAACACAGGGTCAACGGTACAATGAGATGTGTTTGACAAGACAACAGGTCACCTCAGCAATAATAAATAAGATAAAAATGACATCGGTAAGGTAAAAAAAAAAATAATAATAATCAACATATATGATGTGAAATGTGTTTATGAGTTCAGAAGGCCCATGGCTTGATGGTAAAAACTGTTCTTCAGTCTGGTGGTACGTACAGCCATGCTCCTGTATCATCTGCCTGACGGTAACAAGGAGAACAGTCTGCATGCTGGATGGCTGTGGTCCTTGATGATTCTGTGCGCCTTCTGCAGACACTGCCGGTGGGAAATGTCCTGAATGGCCAGGAGACAGTTGCCAGTGATGTGCTGTGCCGCCTTCACCACTCTCTGTAGTGACTTGCGGCTGTGGCAGAACAGTTCCCGTACCAGACTGTGATGCAGCCTGTCAGCAGGCTCTCGATGGTGCATCTGTAGACGTTTGTGAGGATGCTGGCGTTCATGCCAAACTTCCTCAGTCTTCTCAGGAAAAAGAGCCGCTGGCAGGCTTTCATTGTTAATGTGTCTGTGTGCAGTGTCCAGGAGAGGTCCTCAGTGATGTGCACACCGAAGCTGCTGACCCTTTCAACCTCAGCATCACCGATGTGGATGGGGAGGTGTCCACTCCCCTGCTGTCTCCTGTAGTCCACAATCATCTCTTTAGTTTTGCTGGCATTGAGAGAGAGGTTGTTTTCCTGGCACCAGCTGTTTAGTGCCCTTACCTCCTCTCTGTAGGTCGTCTCATTGTTATCTGTGATGAGGCCCAGGATGGTCGTGTCATCAGCAAACTAAGATTATGTTGGAGCTGTGCTTGGCAGTACAGTTGTGCGTGAACAGAGAGAACAGGAGAGGACTGAGTTCACAGCCCTGTGGTGCGCCTGTGTTGAGGATCAGTGAGGAAGAGGTATGGCTGCCAATTCTCACCACCTGGGGCCTGCACATCAGGAAGTTGAATATCCAGCCATAGTGGAGGTCTCCAGTCCAAGATCAAGGAACTTGGGGACGAGTTTTGAGGGAATTATGGTGTTGAATGCCGAGCTGTAGTCAATGAAAAACATTCTCACATATGTATTTCCTTTGTCCAGGTGGGTGAGCAGTGTGTGTTGCCATGGCAATGGCATCGTCCATGGCCCTGTTTGGTCTATACACAAACTGAAGAGGGTCCAAGGTGTCAGGGAGAGAGGAGCAGATGTGAGTTTTGACTAGTCGCTCGAAGCACTTCATGGTGACTGTTGTTAGTGCGACAGGACGGTAGTGATTTAAACAGGAGGTTACTGGTTTCTTTGAAACAGGAATGATGGTGGATGCTTTGAAGGGGGGTGGAAACCACAGGCTGACTCTAGGAGAGGTTGAAGATGTTGGTGAACACCTCTGCCAATTGATCAGAGCATGCCCCGAGAGCCCACCCTGGAATACCATCCGGCCATGTTGCTTTTCGGTCACGTCTGCCATTTGTATGGTCAGTGTGGTAGTCCCCCTGCACACCTGTGGACTCATGGTGGGCGCTGTGTTGTCTGCATCGAACCGGGCGTAAAAGGTATTAAGCTCGTCTGGGACGATGCAGTAGGCTGAACAGTGCGCCTGTTTTTCCCTTTGTAGTCTGTGATGCAGCATAATCCACTCCACATCCATCTGGGGTCAGAGCTGCAGTAGTTAGATTCCACTTTGTTTCTGTAGTCCCTCTTGGCTTTCCTGATAGACTTCCGGAGGTCATATCTGGCTGCCAGTTTCTTTTAACATCTGGTAATTCGCACCTGGGAATATCTCACGTGTAATTTATTCTTACAATGCAACCCAAGGTCTAGGTTAGTATCATAGATTCTGCTTAAGATATTACATTTTGCACAGTGGAACTTTGTAAGAAATTAATTTTTCAGGAGATTTTTTTTACAGAAAATGGAATGACAAGACGTTGGGGTCCCCTGAGTTGAAGGCAATGGTCCGTGCTTTGAGTTTAGCACAAATTTCCCGTCCGACCCAGGGTTTCTGATTTGGGTAAGTGCAGATGGTGGCTTTTGGAACAACATCATCGATGCACTTACTTATGTAGCCTGAGACAGAGTCTGTGTGTTCATTGATGTTGCCTTCTGCTTCTGCTAGTGAGTTGTGTCAAAGCAGTCCTGTAAGACCTCAGGTGGACAAAAATGGTGCATATATCTGAGGGTGAGGCAGCATCTATGGAGTGACGGAAATAGGCAACGTTTCGGGTCGAAACCCTTCTTCAGACTGATGTGAGGGTGAGGGGGGGGGGGGGGGGGGCGTGGGGGTGGGAAGGAGAAAGGAAGAGATGGAGCCAGTGGGCTGAGGGAGAGCTGAGAAGGGGAGGAGAAAGTAAGGACTACCTGAAATTAGAGAAGTCAATGTTCACACCGCTGGGGTGCAAACTGCCCAACCGAATTATGAGGTGCTGCTCACCTTCTTCATGTTGGCTCTGTTGAAGTCTCCCAGAACAATGAACGCAGACTCAGGGTGGGAGTTCTCCCGCTCATTTACAGTCCTATACAGTTTGTCCAGGGCTTGAGATTTATTCGCCTGTGGGGGGATGTAAACAGTTGTAAGAAGGACTGTGCTGAACTATCTGGGGAGGTAGAAAGGTCTAGCTTTAATGGTCAGCAGCTCTAGAACCGGGGAGCAGTGAGTAGTTAAAAGGCAGACATCCGTGGAACCATAAATCACACTCCCCCTCCTCTAGACTTGCCCGAGTCCTTTGTTCTGTCTTGTCGGTAGACGGAAAAACTCTCCAGAGTGACGGCACAGTTTGGAACGCTGGTCTCCAGCCACGTCTCCGTGAACGCCAGAACACAGCAGTTCTTAATGTCCCGATGGTGTTCGATCCGTGCGCGCAACTGGTCTAATTTATTGTCCAGGAATTGCACATTAGCTAGCAGGATGCGGGGCAGAGAAAGTTTGTTGCTTCTTCGCTGGCTTCTGTACAGAGCGCCGGCACGCTTTCCTCTCCTTGCTTTCCTCCTCCGCCATGCAGGTAAACAAAACACCCGGGCAGGCCGTCGTTCGTGATATCAATAGCTGGCTTAAAGTTCGCGTTGGCTGACATTCGTACCTCCAAAAGTGTTTGTCGATCATACTGAATGTGTGATAGTACAGTATGTGCAAAAAGAGCAAGTAGTAAAAAGTAAATCCACACAAGTTTGCTGAGTTGACTCGGAGCTCGGAAAGTACAGCCATCTAAACAGCTTTCTCCCCATATTCCTTGATTCCGTTAACCCCAAGAGCTATATCTAACTCTTGCTTCACATACTTATAAGCAGAAGACAGAAGAAACATGAAAAAAGTAATTTTTTTAATGTCATTTAGACTAATTAGGTCTCATTCACAATGATCCCTTCGAAAATTCAATGAAACCTGCTGAAATAGACCACATATTTGAAACAATTTAAGACAATCACTATATAAACAACTCATTGTTACTCTGGATAAAACAACCTTATCTTCATTTTGTCTGTATGTCTTTTTCATAATTGTGAGACAAGAATTATTCCAAGCAGTCATCAGAAACCAGCCATAGCAGAGCAAAGGTCTCAGCACTCTATTGGATTTGTATTAAACACATTTAAAATAATATCCTAGAATACCACAATATAGAAGTTATTATTTGACCCGCTGTATTTTGGAAGAGTAATTTTGTGCATTTTATTATTTTCCTAAATCCTCTTTTTTGTTCTCTGTTTCTTCTCCTGTTCATGACTGACCACAATACGTATGAATTGGCAGCAACACTTCTTCCTCGATAACCATCAACAGGGGAGCACCTCAAGGGTGCGTGCTCAGCCCTCTGCTCTACTCACTCTATCTATGCACGACTGTATAGCCGGACAAAATTCAAACTCCATCTTCAAGGTTGCTGACGACACCATCATTGTTGGATGAATTATAGATGACGGATTATAGGAGGGAGATTGATCGACTGACCAAGTGGTGCCAGAACAACAATCTTGCTTTCAACATCAGTAAGACCAAGGAACTGATTGTAGACTTTGGAAGAGGAAGAACGAGGATCCACAAATCTGTCTTCATTGACAGGATGGTGGTGGATAGAGTCAAAAGCTTCAAATTCCTGGTCACACATATCTCTGAAGATCTGCCCTGGACCGAGCACATTGATGCAATCATAAATAAAGCTCATCAACGCCTCTACTTCCTTAGAAAATCAAGGAGATTTGGTATGTCAACGAACATTCCCGTGAACTTCTACAGGGGTACAGTAGTGGGCATATTGACAGGTTACATCACAGCCTGGTTTGATAACTTGAATGCCCTGGAACGAAGAAGATTGCAAATGTGGTAACCACTGCCCAGTCCGTCACGGGTACTGACCGCCCCACCATTGAAGGGATCTCCAAGAGAAGCTGCCTCAAAAAGGCAGTCAGCGTCATCAGAGACCACACCACCATGGCCACACTTTCATTTCGCCCCTGCCATCAGGGAGAAGATACAGGAACCTGAGAACTGTAAAGTTCATGTTCAAGAGCAAAATTTAAGAAACATTTAAGAATATTTTTAAAACTTTTGGAATGTCTAAGAAACATTTAGACAGGTACATGGATAGGACAGGTTTAGAGGGATATGGGTCAAATGCAGGTAGGTGGGACAAGTATAGACAGGGACATGTTGGCCGGTGCGGGCAAGTTGGGCTGGAGGGCCTGTTTCCACGCTGTAAGACCCTATAACTCTATGATTCGCTAACTGCTTCCCTACATCCATCATTCTATTAAACACCAACATTTCAAAAAAGGCTCTGAACTATATAGACTTGGGGACATAATTTTTGACTTTGCACTATTATTGTTTATTTATTTGTCTGTATGCTTTTTTGTTATGCATACTGAACTTTTTATTGTTGTTTATTATGGGTTTTACAGGGTACTATATTCGCATATCTGTTGTACCGCTGCAAGTAGGAATTTAATTGTTCCGTTTCGGGACATATGATAACAAAACAATCTTGACCCTTGACTCTTGTATAGATTGCTGAACAATTGAGGCCCAATAAATAAATGGTTCAGAGTGCATAAGGATTATGGGCCAAAATGTATGTGGAATTAAAACTGCTGATCACAGCCCCTCAACGTTGCCTCTCCAGAAGACTTCTGCTGTACTCATTACATTGGCTTTATCACTGCTTTCAGCAGAAGCTAATAAAATCACTGATTAACTGGTAAAGGCAAATGTCCTCTACAAATTTTCAAGGAGTTGTAAGATGAGCCATTAAATGGATTCCTGATCTACAGTGATTCAGAGAAGCCAGCAAACTGATTCTAAACCAATTAATACTGTCAGGTTGTGCCCAGAGAGACTGGACTGTGCACCGTTATCTGCAAGCTCCTATGTGTCTCATGTAAGCGCCCTCTAAAACTGCGCTTCACTGTTGGAATAAACACTCCGTGGAGCATTCATAATAAATTGAGCAGAACTACCACTGCCTATTTTGTCCGCAGCCAGCTGGGATAACTCAGTAGGTGGATGGATCTTTTCAATAAAAAAGGAAAGGGACATTTGTAATGCCAGATTATAGATAAAAGGTTGCTTGTCTCATATATAACTCTATTAGCAATTTTGTAAATGCAGTTAGCTAATTTTACTTCGGAGTCACGTGAGTGACTACGCGAAGAACCCCGTACAGCCGTTCGTGCGTCATTGCGTCAGACGCTTTCGTGCAGACAACTGTGGAGCAGCGCAGCTCCTCCAACGGTAAGTCTAAAAAAGTTTTAGGTAAGTGCTATTTCTTAAATGCTCGAGGTTTCCTTCAGGAACCTCTGGGGTTCTTGCGGGATGGTCGCGAGGCCGACGAGTGAACCAGCCTAGGGCTTTGGGGGAACACCCTGGTCCGACCGTGGGAGCGGGGAGCTGGCGAATGTCGGGTTTGCGATCGGAGTCACTGATAACGCGGTCAGTGACTCCACATGTTGGGTTCCCGGGGAGGGGATACCCGAGAATAGTGCGGTTCCAGACCGCCATAGTCCCTAGGGTATGGGGCTTAACGGACCTGAACAGTCAGCCTGGGTTCCCAGTGGAGGGGAAACTCAAGTGTATGCGGTTCCCAGACCGCAGTAGTCCCCAAGAAATAGGGTTTAATTCACGTAAATGAGTAGCCCGGGTGCCCGGGGATTGATTCCCGGGGAGGGGAAATTCACTTATGGGGTTCCCTAACCACAATAATCCTCAGGATATGGGGACAGCTGCCAAAATGGTCAGAGTAATTAAGAAAGATTTGGTTGGTTCACCTCTGGGAATGAATTTAGAGAAACTCCTTTAGGCAGGAGGTGGATTAGTAGTAAAGTTTATGGCAGTGGCGGCCTATGGCAGAGGCTGAGCCAGCAGCACCTTTGTGAAGGGCTGCATCATGGGAATGCCAAGTTATGGCAGGCTAGCCTATGGGAAAGGTTGAGCCAGCAGTACCTTTGTTCAAGGACTGCTCATGGGGATGCCAAGCTATGGCAGGCTAGCCTATTGGAGAGGCTGTGTCGGCAGTACCTTTGCTCAGGACTGCTCCAGGGGAATGTCAAGTTAAGGCAGGCTAGCCTATTGGAGAGGCTGTGTCGGCAGTACCTTTGCTCAGGACTGCTCATGGGGATGCCAAGCTATGGTAGGCTAGCCTATTGGAGAGGCTGTGCCGGCAGTAGCTTTGCTCAGGACTGCTCCAGGGGAATGTCAAGTTAAGGCAGGCTAGCCTATTGGAGAGGTTATGCCAGCAGCACCTTTGCTCAGGGCTGCTTCATGAGAACGCCAAATCTATGGCAAATACTGGCCTATGGGAAAGGCTGCGCCAGCAGCACCTTTCTTCATGGCTGCTTTATAGGAATACCTGTTTAGTAGGGTATTCCAATTTACAGTGATCATGGGGGATGAGGGGTCTTTGTTAGGATAAGGCAATATAACAGAATCTGTTAAGTCTTAAACTATATTTGAGAAATTGGGCTCCTCCATCCAGCTAGATTAAGTCAATCAAATAGACTTGTAGGATGTTGGGATTCACTTTTAGGTATTCAATTGGCTGTGATGCCGGCCTGGGCAACAGATGGCAGTCAATAAACTCTGGTAACAGGTTTACCAGTTGTTAGATTAATTGTTAATAGTATAGATGTGATTCAGCTGTGCAAGAAAGACAACTTATCTTGTTAAATGGTTAACTATTAAGTGCCTTATAGGTCATTGTTAACACACCTTGTTTCTCCAGGTGAAATTAATAAAGTCACAAGGATGGACAAACAGTATTCATTACTGCTCCAGTTGTTGTTAAGTATATCTTTAATTATATTACAAAATGGTGTTGATGGCCCTAAATAGGAAATTGTGTCAGCAGCGCTTTTCAGCAGGCCTGCTTAAGGTCTCCCTCATGTAGGAGGAGAGCATGCTGCGTCAGTATTATTCTGACGCTGGGACCATGGCAAAGTCAGCGTATTGTTGAAGCTGCGCCAGCAGCACCTTGTATCAGTGCTGCTTAATGGCTCCCTCGTGTAAGAGGAGAGCATGTGGGATCAATATAGTCTAATGCCGAGTCTGCGGGTATAGTCAAAGAGCATGCCCAAGGGGTCTATGCCTGGCCAGAAAGTTACCATCCCAAACACGTATGCAGTGAATACCGCTCTAAGGGGGACATTACAGTTGGCTGTCGAATCTTCTATTCAGGTAAGACCTTTCCATAGGCGAAGCCTGGAGGACAAAGCACAAGCTATTGGAACGAGCAAGGTTTCATAGTTTTGGTGATAATGCACCCCACGTCTTTATTGGCAGTAAGCGGTTCACTGAAGTTGGTGGCAACATGAAGGCTGGCCAGAGGTTCCACGCACTGTACCTGTGCTACTCTACAATTAAGGGACCACTTACAGCTTGGTAAGAGGTACGCTTAGTTATACATTACAAATGATTGAGACATTATCAGCTAATTTGAGGGGTCTAATCATGTAAAATGGTCTGTTCTAGCTTTTCAAGCAGGTTAGAATTGCGCAGGTTCAGTAGAAGGACCAAGATTGTCTTATAAGACCGATTCGGAAATCGGGCCACAGTTGCTATTTACCCCAGGTACCAAGTTGCAAATATCATCTCGAGTTTGGAGGTGGAGCAGATTTGCATGATTTGCAAAAAATGTCTGTTGTGGGTATCAACTATCTATAGACCCTACGGGCATCGTATGGATTAAAGAGTGATTGGACAAATGTGCATGTTGTGATGTTCAGGTTGATACATTATGATGATGGCATATGTTAGTCACGAGGGTGAAATCAGTTAAAGACCCATGGAATGGTTATATATCTTGTTGTCACAGGGGAATCATCAAGTATAGGTTAATGGCAACACAGAATTGGTGTTGAATTACATTATATTATGAAATTCTGGTTAATGGAACACCTAACATGGTTTCATGTTTATTTCACTGGTTGCAAAATATGTGGCATTACAGTGGCGAAACATACATTTTTGCTAAAAGGCGTAGGAAGGACTTTTATGGCTCCCTCCATTTTGTTTATCAATTGAGGTTTCAAATAAAGTCATTAAGAGGCCGCTTAAGGTTCCTATTGAGTGATTATGCAAATTGATTCCTGATTTGTTGCAAATAATATAACCTTATTTGGTTATTTTAAACGTAATTTGCTGGTTCAGCCTGAGGCTTGGGAAATCAGTTACATGATAAACTCAAATTATGTTCTGCAGGTTTAATAAACTGTCCTAAGGTTTGGGTTGTTACATCTATCCTTCTATGTGTTCAAAGTGTTTGCATAGCACCAAACTGCAGAATTTTCTTTTCCAGGAGATGAAAGAGTTTGTTATGCTTATGTTCCATGGAAAATGTTATTGATTGCTAATGTTTCGAGTTCATGCTAAATGATCGTTTGTTAATTATAGAGTTATACGGCCATTAATTGGGTTATCAAGGGGTAGAATATCTTCAACATAGATGCCAGGACCAATATAATACCATATGCGATGTTGACATTTGTGAACACTATTTCACCAGGGGACTGCAGCTATATCCTTAAATTTGGCTGGAGTTTATTAGGTAGTTATACTTCTGGCATTGGTTTAGTGCAGCAGGTTCAGTCGCTACATAATTGTGATGGTACAGGATGATAACGTCTGTAAATTATAATATATAATATTAAGTTATAAATACTTGAGCAGACCAGAAGGGGGACAGGTCTCAAAGTAGTCACAGGCATACCAGGGGACCTTTGATAAGGTAAGCACACATATATACAACAATATGTCAAGGTCAACAAGAGCCTTGGAGTTCTGGACTAGCAATGTTGTTAGTCACAAAAAATAAATAAATAGATAAATAAATAGATACATAAATAAATAATTTGGGAGAACTTATTGTTCAGGCCATTCCAGATGAGAAAAACAGAGTTGTGTTATGTACTAATGGATTCTGATTCTAGATCTCATTACACCAGGGCTGCTACAACATCAGCAGCAAGGGTATTTATGTTCCTCTGGGTCGCATTGTTTCGGCTGCAGCATGGTTCAACGAACGAATCTCCAAACATCTGTTATGACCCATTGCTGAACCAGGGTTATTTGTTAACTCTATTTATGTTCTGGTTATATTTTCCATCTGGTTGAGAGATGGAAATATTATTGTTTCATTTAAACAGCATCAACATGTTTTACATCTATGTTATGACTGTATGCATTGTGAATGTTTTCCCTTCCATTTGTCAATGAAGCAGGTGTGGTTGTGTACACTCGTTTCACACGGCATGAAATCAGAGCTTTGAAGTCTTCACGTAGTCACTCACGTGACCCCGAAGTAAAATAGTAAGATTAAACGAGAACTTATCAGTTTGAAGTTTGATATTTATTTTATGAGGAGTCGAGTTGAGGAACTACATGCCCTCCGCTCCCAGCCCTCATGGATCTCATCTGGTAGTTCTAGTCTTTGTTATCTTACCATTATGCTTCAGTCATTATTATCTGTGATTTCACACCGTTGCTTTGAAGATTGACGCACGAACGGCTGTACGGGGTTCTTCACATAATCCCTCAACTCGACGACTCATAAAATAAAGATCAAACTTCAAGCTGGTAAGTTCTCGTTTAATCTTACTATTTTGTAGCAATCTACCCCCATTCATCCATTCAGCAGAATAGGTTCTCAAAAGATAAAAAGGGCAAAGTGTTTTATTTAAGGGAATGTTGCATTATTATGCTCCAATGCATTATTCCATGTGAAATACAATGACATGTAACTCTCTAAAAGTCACATTTTTAATCTGAGACCGACTAACAGAGTATAGTTTAATAGGAAGAGGGGGGGGGGGGGGGGGGTGCTGAGAATTTCTTGATTTGTACGGGTGTCAGAGGTTACAGGGAGAAGGCAGGAGAATGGGGTTAGGAGGGAGAGAGAGATCAAACATGATTGAATGGTAGAGTAGACTTGATGGGCCAAATGGCCTAATTCTACTCCTATCTCTCATGATCGTATAACCCGGTGGGGAGCGGGGGGCCTCCTGCTGCCACATGCTGCAACAGGTAGTATGTAGGACTGTTCTTTGGACAAACCTACAAACCTGTAAGTTTTGTGGAGTGCCGGATGAAACCGGGGTATCAGCGGAATACTCGCATGGGCAGAATGTTCAAACTCCTTACCGACAACACCTGTAGTCAGGATCGAACCTGGGTCTCTGGCATTGCAGGGCAGCAATGTAAGACCGGTACATGGATAGGACTATGTAAGGCAGCAACTCTACTGCTGTGCCACAGTGCCGCCCTAGGTGAAGTATGTTAAATGATTTTACCGGGTTGTCTGCAAAACAAAGCATTTCACTGCAGCTAGGTACAGATGAAGATAAATTAGCATTGAATCATTAAATAATTTAAGTCAAAACAGATCAGAAAAGTAAATAAACAAATAAAAGGGCAAGGACATCAACGCTGATAAAAAAAATTGGAAAAGTAGCATTGTTTTAAATGGTGAGAGATTGAAAGATCTTAATGCTTTAGGTCTTCTTAAAGTCATTGTCAACTATGCTATAATGTAGCAGTCATACTTCACTGATAAAAGAGCATGCTTGTATATGATTATTAACACCAGCTCCAAGGCATCACAGCAGGAGCTCACCTGGGCTGCGAGTTGGTCATAGTTGCATTATTAATCACTTTGAGATCAGGTGGGTATGTTCATTGCAGATTACACAGCATTTCATTTAATTCACAACTCTTCAAGCCACATTTGAAGATACCCTTACATCCTAAGGGTATATGTTGACCAGAAACACCACTGGACAAGCCATCTAAATAGTATGGCTATAAGCGTACATCAAAGACCGGACATAGGACTGGACTGGAAGGAGATGGAGAGTGTAGAAAAAAGATTTCTAGACAAGAACCTCTCCATTAATATCAGCAATGCAAAGGAACTAATTATTGACTTCAGGAAATGAGTGTGTGCACATCAGTCAGCATCAATGGTGCCACATCGAGCTCCTAGACAATTTGTCCTGGACCAACCATAATGAAGCTATGGCCAAGAAAGCATGCCAATGCCTCTACTTTCTCAAAATACTCAGGAAGTTTGGCATGTCTTCAACGACTGTTACCATCTTCTACAGGTGATGGTAGAAGACATCCCATTGGCATGTATCATAGCTTGGTTTAGCATGAGCTCTGCCCATGATGACAAGAAATTGTTCCCTAGCCTATCACACAAACCTGTCATCTACCTTCAGGAAAGCAGTCAACATAATGAAGGGCACTTACTCCCCAGTCATTCTCCATTCTCCCCTCTCCTGTCAGGCAGTAGATGCAAAAGCACATACCACCGGATTCATCAGCGGACAGCTACGGAGGCCAAGTTGTTGGGTGTTGAAAAGGCACAGCTTAACAGAAGTAACTTTACTAATCAAGATCTTAACAGATCTTGATTAGTAAAGGAGTCAGGGATCATGGGGTGAAGGCAGGAGAATGGGGTTGCGAGGGAGAAATAGATCAGCCATGATTGGATGGCAGAGTAGACTTGATGGGCCGAATGGCCTACTTCTGGTCCTATATCATGAATTTATGAACAGCTTCTTCCCTATTGTTATCACACTAACAAATGGTCCTCTCATAAGATAATCTACCAATCCACCTCATTACGGCCCTTCCACTTTTTTTTACTTGCACCTTTTCTGTGGCGGAAACACTATAATGCAAGATTCTTCCTTCTGTTTTGTTCCTCTTTGGACTCCCAAATTATGGTTTGATTGTACACATGTGTGGTATGATTTGACTGGATAAAATGCAAACAAAATATTTCAGTGTATCTGAGCACTCGTAACAATAATAAACAACACCAATCATGCAGTGAGTGACACATCCAGACACCCCCAAAGCCTTTATACCAGTTACAAGACACAAAATCAGAAATCAAGTGAATACTCTCAACGTGACTGAATGAAGTCTGAAGAAGGGTCTCGACCCGAAACGTCACCCATTCCTTCCCTCCAGAGATGCTGCCTGTCCCGCTGAGTTACTCCAACTTTTTGTGTGTATTTTCATTGACTTCTTCTTGCGTATGGTGTGCACAGCCTAAAGTTGTAGGACAACTTGTTCTATTTGATTTTACTTCGGAGTCACCGGTGTGACTACGTGAAGCCCCACCTGGCGCTTGATCGGCATTACGTCGACGCTGACAGCAAAGCAAGAGCTGCAGAGGCAGCTCCTCTACAGCAGTAGGTACGGGCCCGTAGGTAAGTACAGTTGAATTACTTACAGGGCATATCCAAACTCCGTGGCTGGTGTATAGAGCCACTAGGAGTTAAAAAGAAACGGAATTTAAAAAGCAAAAAATATATAAATAAATAAAATAAATTTTAAAATGAAAAGAAAATATTCCGGGTGGAAAAAACGGAGTTTAAAAAGCGTCCCAGGGGAAAACTCAGCGATTGGAATGGCAGATTAGTGCGGAGCTGGTTCAGATACCGGTGGCTGTTAAAATTACCATTAGGGAGACTTTAGTTGCTCCACAAACAT
The DNA here is from genome assembly GCA_035221665.1 of Okamejei kenojei. Classification (NCBI taxonomy): domain Eukaryota; kingdom Metazoa; phylum Chordata; class Chondrichthyes; order Rajiformes; family Rajidae; genus Okamejei; species Okamejei kenojei. The sequence continues at coordinate 19,217,841 of CM069148.1, read as the reverse complement.
TTGGCTATGAGGAAAAACGGAGTTTAAAAGTTAAAAAGAAAAGAAAAAACTCCGGGTGGAAAAACTCCACTGGGGAGGAAAAAATTTAAAAGTCAGAGAGGCCATGATTTAAAAGTGCTAATAAAAAGGCCTCCAGACAAAAAAAGCTTTATGGCTTAAAATTAATGGAGAAAGACTCCAAAAAAAAAAACAAAAAAAAAAAAAAAATAAAATAAAATTCAATCAAAGGGTTTAAAAAGGCCCAGAATATTCCCAAAAACAGATCCCGAGGGGTTTCCATATATTAATATACATGGTGGAATTTATCAATGTGGGAATATCTACCTCGGATTGTTTGGAGGTAGTCTCCTTGAGGAAAAACTCAGGAATAACCAGGGCAATAAAAGAATATGAAAAAAAAACTGACCCTAAAGGTGCATTGATAGTGGTGGATGGTAATAAAGTACTCACCACAGCACAAATATATATACAGGTGTACTAGGTACAATACCTGAATGAAGGAGTGAGGCCATGGAAACCAAAATTAATTGGTCTCTCACCAAAGCTGTTATGGTTGAAGCAGCAGAATTATTGTTAAAACTTTTGTTTTATTAAGGTATCAACGGTGAATCCGATTATGGTACCCATGTCTCAATTATATGGAGACATAAGGAAATACGATTTCAAAGTATTTCAAGCTGGTGCGTGGCATCACTACTTATGTAAAACAAATAAAACATTGTGCAATAACCAAAACATTTTAAATAAAAAGACAAATTGCCATTAGTTTGTGGAGCTCAATGGGATAAAATATATAATAAATATATGTGTGTATATATGTGTGTATGTGTGTATATATGAACAACAATTGCACTGATAAGAAGATCTGCACTTGCACTTATGAGGTCATGGTTTATCTTGATCACATTTTAAATTGGAAGGTTGATCAGGAGTCAGCTGCAAATTAGTGCAGCAATTACAAGCCTGTTGTGAGGAAAGGGTCCTGACCCATCCAATAAAAACTATGTTTTAGGCATTCATAAACATTCCTAAATTACTATTCTGGGTTTAGGAGTAATTCAGCACCATGTGAGGGGGAAAAATGTTCTCCGAGATACAAATTGCTTGTCTCATTGCTTTGTTGACAAACTTTGTCCCTCCATCAGAGAAGGAGCTTAGGTAAAAGAGTAAAAAAGCTCCAAAAAACGGAAAACACAAGCATTATAAGAGTATGCAGGCCTTTTGACAGGCCTATGCAATTACCAAAGGATACGTTATCAGAATGAAAGTGGTGGATAGAAAAGGTTCCACAAGCTGCTTTAAATAGATAAGCTTAGCAGCTGTTGCAAGCTGAAGCAAGTATTATCGGATGATGGATAGCTTCTGTGATTATTTGGGCTAAGGTAAGTATAATATCTATTCTTATTAAGTTACTATTTGATACGTGAAGCTAGAGAAACTCAGCGGGTGCAGCAGAGTTTCTCCAGCTTTTTGTGTAACCCTCGATTCTCCAGCATCTGCAGTTTCTTCGTTAACACTATTTGATACGTCCCTTGTTTAGGGGACTACGGAAAATGACACTAGGGAATTGCAAATGGATTGTACTAAGAAATTTTTTCTCCAAATATTTGTATTAATTATTGGAGTATTTGGAGCTTTTTATGGATTAAATGCCTATTCTACTATGAAAGTGTGCATGTCAAATCAAGTGAACAATACCATGGCTGTGGCATATATCAATCACATGAGCCAAGTAAGATCATTATCAAGTGATTATCTGGGTAACCAGATGTGGCGTATTTTTAAAATGTTTTAGTTCAGCTGTTTATCTCTAAGGAAATGTTGTCGCAGACAACAAATCAGGGGAAAAACATTGTCAGTAATATGAATTACTTACCATTAATCTGGTTGTATCCAGATTAAATCACCGATTTCTCAAATGTTTCTCATGGGAAAACCGAGAGCAGGAGAGGTGGATGCATTTCGCTAAATTACATGAGGAAAGATGTTCTTTTATGTTCCTCATTTTGTCTGATGGGGCAGTGTCTGATGAAATAGACATGAAAAAGGGATATTACGAATGATTTCAACTCTGTCCAAAGTTGAAATACAGAAGTTGGGAGATCAGCATAGTCTTGACTTGCCTTAGGCAATGGACTCCAATTCTATCAATGATTCAAAAAATTAACATTGGAAGTAATAATGCTCATGACTTTAGTATCAGCATAAGAGTGCAAACATTGCAAATGTTACGTTATATAATTGGATGTGGCTACAGATTACATTATCTTATATATGAATTTGGCAAACAAAGCAGACCAAGAAGAGCTGGTACCAAGGTAAAATTTAAGCATATCCTGTCGACCAAAAATTGTGTGCGGGTCAACATTGACTCAATATGTTAAAGTAGTTAAGAGTCTCTGTGGTGGTGAGACAGCACTACTTATTACACACAAAAAACACATTAAGTATCAGTAAAAACTGATGGTTCTAGATAATTATATTCTAGATGGTTAAAACATGTCTAAAACTCAGTAGAACTAGATATTGAGATGTGGAAAATCATTCCATTAAGGAGGTAGATACATTCACAGGAATGGCACAGGATGGGCCGCTCGAGCAAAGATTCAAGGCTGCAGGAGGGTGTAAAATAAATATTAAAGTTACAAGGAGCCAGTCATGGTGTCAGGATTGGACACGGAGTGTTGGGTTCTCTGTAATTGTTGCTTTGTTTATACTATCAAATTATGTTATCAATTGATATTTTACTGATAAATTTGCCTTTCAATGAAAAGGGCATTATTTTCATTCTTTTATAAGGGAAAATTTTTTTCACAAACTGAGGCAATGTTTGGGAAAAAAATGTGTTATTTGCTCATTACTGTGTTGATGGAGCCAGATTGTCGTATGGAATGAGTCTACGACATGAAAAACACAGAAGCTACAAAATCTTCACGTAGTCACTCACGTGACTCCAGAGTAAAATAGTAAGATTAAACGAGAACTTGCCAGTTCGAAGTTTGATCGTTATTTTATGAGGAGTAACGATGAGGCCCTCCACTCCCAACCCTCATAAAATAAATGATCACCTGGTAGTTCTAAATCTATGTTGAGCCTTACTATCTTACTCCGGCTATTATGTTCTGTGTTTTTCATGCCGCTGCTTTGAAGTATGCCGATCAAGCGCCAGGCGGGGCTTCACGTAATCCCTCATTGTTACTCATAAAATAACGATCAAACTTCGAACTGGCAAGTTCTCATTTAATCTTACTATCTTTTTTGATTGTGCACACTGGGTTGTTTACATTGGTCGAAACAGGGCTGACCACATGAAGGTTGCAATCTCCCACCCCTTCATTGACTGAATGAGTGCAAGTTGAAACCATTCTGGTCAAAGCAGAAAATTTGACTGGTATGCATATATCACCCCAAACATTAACTTTCTCCATCATCAGAAGTTATCAGTGAATGGCAGAAAAGATTTTGTTTACAGGATGAACTGAAGTTATTTATCTTACTGCTCTGGCAGCTCCCTCCAGATCAGTCAGTGACTTGACTTGGAAATATATTCAGCATCCCTTCATTGTCACTTGAAATTCTCCTCAACAACACCTCATCACCTTCTCAAGTGCAGTTGGGAATGAACAGTAACTGCAAGTCTATCCGTAGATATAAGATAGAAATTCATGGAATAATGCTTTATAGGTACTCAGACATTTGTTTGTATGTGAAATTTACTATTTTCTGGGAGTGCTTGTGATGAATGGCGAACATGCATTTATGTTGTAGATAAATAAAAGTGTTAGGAAAGAATAAAAAAAGCAAGTTGATGGAGTGTTATGAACAAATGGTGAAAGAAGGTTCCTATGCATATAAATCCCGATACTGACCAGTGTGCTGTATAGTTTCTTTGGCATTCAATATAATTCAATACATTTTGTCACAAAAAGTGATTATGTTTACAAATCTGTAGGGTTTTTTTTATAAATATTAAATGTGTTGTACATTTGAACATGTTACAGTAAATTTATTTTGTAGTTTAGCTTATTTTAGTTTAGTCATGTTATGTGTACAGAGATACAGCAAAATGCTTGAGTACTTGTAGGTATGTTACAAAACTTACCTTCAGCGGTGCTGCAGTTCTGTCACTGGCCGTGTGCGTGACTTTGGCGCGTTGGAGAGGAGGGCGGATTTAAAATGAGGTTTTTCTTCAGCCTGTTCAAATCGATTGTGAACAGGCTGTTTAGTTGCTGAAGAAAAATCGCTTCGACTGCCGTTTTATTAAGTTTATTAAAATTAGCGCTGGATAATTTAATAGCAGGAGTAAAATTAAAATCATCTTCTAATGCCGTCAACGCTGACAACGGGACGGATCACATGTAGGGGACAAGGCTAGGTACACCGTTTATTTTTTCATATAAACTTGCTTCTTAGGATGCCTTTAATCAAAATGTCACGTTGCGAAAAGGTGACTTAAGACCCATATGAACTGGCAATATTTTTCCTGCCGATATGGGGTTTAAATTCACTGCAATCGCAACGTTCCAAACGATCGCGTTCCACAAATCCCATTTGCAAGATGATTACAATGGCCATTAATTTACGGGAATTAAACATTAAATTCCTTCCATTTGGCCTATAAATTCATGACAATGAGATTTAAAAATCATGTTATTGTGAATTCTTGTGTGAATGTTATTTGGACACTAAGGCTTTTTTAAAAATGTTAACCTTTTCTTAAGAAATAGATAGATGTTTAGATCTAGTAATTTAATTTTGTAATTAGCTACAATTAGGTAACTAACTAATTATATGCTTTAATTTCAGGTCATCCAAGTAATATTGTTTCATATTTGTTTCAGAATGCTTCAATCTAGAATAACTGAAAATTTCATTCAGTTCTCTTAATTTTTAAGAACGTTATGGGCTTTTGACTGTCCTTGATCACAGCTTTTGTGTTAAGTCAATGGAAAAGCAATAGGGACAAGATGCTAATTTCCAAGTATGAAAATGGCCATAACATTTTTAATACTGAAGATATGAAAGTGAATTGGGTGTCAAAGTAAACTTTTTTTAATGCTTTATCTGATGGGATAAATTGCAGACTTGATTTTTTAAATCTCAAAATGTAGTAACATTGCTAGTACTTGAATACAATAGATCCTCTTCTGGAACAGCATGCATTCTGATGCCATCTTGCAACTACCAAGTCTTTAAAAAGTTTAATCCTGGCCAAAGGAGATGTGCAGTTTCTTATTTTCGCAATTTAAGGCCCAGTGACCTGGCAGCAAGATCAGGTAGTTAAGACAACTTTGCGATGATAACAACATATTGCCCTATAGCAATCAACATGTATCATTTGAAGCACTTCAATCATCTTTGAATTTCATCTTGCATTGAATGCTAAAAATCAGTCTCAAAGATCACATTCAAAAGCAATCAGTCTAGAAACGTAATTTGTTGTTATTCCTTCCAACTTTCATGAAGTTCCAGATTCTTGGAGTCTCGCCAGGAAGTTCATGTATCTGCCACTTACGTCTGACAAAATCAATCCTCAGAACCGATGAAGATTGATCTTAATGACCTTAAGATTCTTCAATACAACAAGAATAGTGTGTATCTGAACATAATTCTCTTGTCACCCCAATAAGATCAGAGTATTGTCATTAGAAGATGTGATATTTTATAGCAAATAAACTTTAGAAACAAAATTGGTTATTGAAACACAAAATAGCATACCTGCTCAAACTCCAAAGTAAAAATAGAAAATAACAGCAGATGAGATAGCATATGTGGAGAGGGAAACTGAATTATTTTTTTCAGTTAATATCCTTTCACCTAAACTTTGGAAAAAATTGAAAATTCAGCATTTTAATTTGTTTCAACATGTTTGTGGTACATTGATAGAATATTTGTGCCATCTCCATCCCTCATACAGAACTCAAAAACATTCAACACCTTTACTACCAACTTACACCCTGTTCTCACTTTCATATACTCTTTCCTAAGCACTATCACCATGATAAACATAAATTGGTTACCGACCAATGTGCCCGATAGACCATATGTAAGTGAGAGTAGGATCTAAATTTGTAGCAAAGTTATTAACTCCTAGTTATTTAAACAATACATCTCACGCTTCATGTAAGATCTCTGCTCCCTTCTCTCAGTTGTTCCTGCTTTCTTGTATTTATTTGATATTTATTACATTAGTGTTGCTTCTGAAAAGTGTTTCTTCATTTTCTCAATTATGATTTCCCCTCCAACATAACTTAGTTGACTTTAATTTAGCCTCTTATTGCCATATGTACCAAGGTATCCTGAAAAATGTGTGCTATCCAGTTAATGAAAAGACAATATAAGCTGTCCACAATATGCAGATAAAGGGTACCACATCTAGTGCAAGACTTGCTGGCAGGTTTACTGACTTAACCATCATTTCATTCTGCAGACAACATTTTCAGTAAATCAACCCAACTGACATCCTTGTTTATCCTGCAGCACAACTTGGTTACAACAGCCGGAAGGCAGCTGCACTGTGTTCACTTCATACCGGTCTGTTTGTTGGGCCAGCAATGGGTATGTTGTGTGTCATGTAACCTGTCAAACAATATGGCAATCATGATTGAATAGCTGGCAGTGTGTACAAGTCATGAATGGTGCACCAGTAACTAACAGTTATGTTGTTAGGTTGGCATGGTGGCACAGCAGTAGAGTTGCTGCCTTACAGCGAATCCAGCGCCGGAGACCAGGGTTCAATCCCGCCTACGGGTGCTTTCTGTATGGAGTTTGTACATTCTCCACGTGACCTGCGTGGTTTTCCTCCGAGACCTTCAGTTTCCTTTCACACTATAAAGACGTATGGGTTTAATTGCTTTCATAAATGTAAAAAATGTCCCTAGTGGGTGTAGGATAGTGCTAATATGTGGGGATTGCTGGTCGTCGCGGACCTGGTGGGCCGAAGAGGCCTGTCTCCGCGCTGTATCTCTAAACTAAACTAAACTGCATAATTTGTACCAAAATTAGCTTAAGACTATTAGGGATTAGTGGAAGTTGCTGGCGATTGGGAAATGGTGCATTGTGTCAGACTGGAACCATTGGTAAAATTGGCATGATATGGCATTTCAAAGATTCATTCAGTTCTGCGAGATATTGAATGCAGCGGTGCAAGTTCTATTAAGTTGCATAATGGTGCAGCTTGCAGGGTCGTTGCCACACAACTCCTGTGATTCAGGTTCAATCTTGTCCTCCAATGCTGTCTGGGTGGTGTCTGCACATTCCCCCTATGACCAGGAGGGCTTTATCCTGATACTCGCTTTTTTTTCCTTCCGCATCCCAAAGATGCGCAGGTTGGTAGTCACTGTACTGTAGTTGAATCTAGAAGAGACGATGGGAATATGGAGAGAATAAATTATGAGATAATATAAATAGGTGCTTGATGGTCTACATGAACCTGGCAGACAAAAAGGACTATTTAAGTTCTTTATATATATGAGTTTTGTGTTAAGGACAAATTTACTTTCATAGTTATACGCTCCCACTGCATTTTGAGTCACATTTGTAGAGTCAGACGAAGGGTCGCAACCTGAAACATCACCGGTATATGTCACAGACCAGTTCTGATTTTATTACTTCTGGCTGTCTGCCTTCCACAGCCTCAGAGTCTGAAGAAGGGTCTCAACCTGAAATGTCACCCATTCCTTCTCTCCAGAGATGCTGCCTGTTCCGTTGAGTTACTCCAGCTTTTTGTGTCTATCTTTGGTTTAAACCAGCATCTGCAGTGCCTTCCTACGCCCAACCCATGTTCTCCAGAGATGCTGCCTGGTCTGCTGAGTTATTCCAATAGTTTGTGTCTATACAGGAAAGCTTTTCCTTCATTTCTCTCCAACACGCCTTCTGTGCATTGTCTGAAATCACTCATCTCTCTCATGTTGTGCTAAACCTTGATATTTTCCAGATCAGGATTTCTTCTTCCATAACCGACCCCTAAATGCTCCAACCGTAATGCGTTATTTCTCTATGAATAAACTACCCACTGATGGTATTTTTCCCCAGCTGATTTTTGCAGCCAATGAACAGTAATGGCCCTGTCTCATGGTGTTAGTCCACCCACGAGTGACCCCAATTGAAAGAACAAAAAATAGATTCATGGTTGTGTAGAGATTTCAAGTTTATGATCAAGTGTTTAACCGAGTTCCCACGGGTATGTCATTTCTGTGATGTTCCAAGTTCCTCTCCCAGTTACCAAGTTCATCTCCCATTACTCCTGAGCCAACCGCGAATGAAGGTATGTTTTAATAACTGTTCTTTCACATCAGATTGCTGGGAGACGGAGCTCAGGGTTCACCTCCTGAGCTGCTTTAGTGCCCAGGCGTGAGTTGAGGGGGGGGGGGGGGGGGGGGGTGTCATTAATCTGTCTGGGGTGACAAGGCTCTTGGATTCGGAGTGGTGTGTGAGGGAGGGTTAATTCTCTCTGATCTCTCTCAAACCCCAGACGAGAACAAAGGAAACCTCTCTTGCCACCGCGTACAAGCCCCTTGTATATAACTTTGCTGCTGATGCGCACACGCACACTCTCTCTCTCTCCCTCTCTCTCTGCTCTCTCTCTGCAGCTCAAGAGCCCAACCTTGCCATCCTGTAGTGGTAACATTCACATTGGGTCCCCTCCACACCCACACCCCCTCTCTCCGACACACACCCCCCACAAGACAACAGGCAGCGTGAGAGACAGAGTTTATAGGGTGTTGGTTTTGTATAACATTTTCTTTTTAAATTATTAGCCAAGGTCGCATTTACTTATTTTAAACAAAGTTTGGAGCACTTGACAATACTTTTTTTCTCTTTGTGCTCATTTTCAGAAAAGGTTCAGACCACGCCCTGCTTGGCTCGTTGCCCCTTTGAACCAAGCCCTGCGAGAGGGAGTGAGGGAGAGAAGGTGTGAGTGAACAAGAGAGCCAAGGAGGAGAAGGAAATAGGGGGAGGGGGGAAGGAGAAACAGGGAAGAAGTTAGTTGTTCAGATCAGAAACCTGTAGGCTGGGAGCCATAATGGTGAAGAGCCCACCCAGTTCTTCTGAGGAGTGCATAAGAGACATTGATCGGAAGCAATGTTCCTCAAGAACTATAACTGAAACAGTGTCCACATCACCTCCTCTTGGCCGGACCGCAAGCCTCAGGGTTACCGGTCAGCGCTCTCCGCCACAAACTAATCTCAAAAGGGCAATGCCAATGTAAACCGCGGCACCTCCTAAAATATGCCTATTCACACACTCACACTCACACTCACACTCACACTCACACTCACACTCACACTCACACTCACACTCACACTCACACTCACACTCACACTCACACTCACACTCACACTCACACTCACACTCTCATCCAAGACTGTTCATGTAGAAGGCAACATTTGCCCAGGAGACTCCAAGAAAGGAATAAAGTGTAGGATAGGAACTGCCTGCAGATGCTGGTTTAAACCAAAGATAGACACAAAAAGCTGGAGCTGACAGGGGGCGATCAAACAGCACAATGTCATCCCATCACCAATTCCTTCTCTCCAGTGATGCTGCCTGCCCGCTAAGTAAAAAAAGAGCAAGAATGTGATCTGAGAGGAAAGATAGTGGAGAGAAGTTAATCGTAAACTGATGGAAAGGGAGGAAAGGCGCCTGAGCGAAAGATAGTGTGGAGAAAACCCAGCAATCGATTTATAGAATGTACTTGGAAGTGGAAAAAAAATCCCTTTGTGAATACTCTATTCACGCTGATGATGTTAGTTCGGACTGATCAACATGCGCTGTGACCAGGCGATGGTTGTGATCGTTTACAGGCTGTAATCAGGGAACTTGTGATCTTGTAATCGCTATTGGTTGTAAATCTATGCATCAGGAAAATCCAACGTTCATTGATTAATCTCAGAAAGCAACAACGCACGGCCCGTTGCTGTCCGGAAGTTCGGACACCCTTCCTGAAGTCTGATTTCACTTTACGGATGCAATGCGCTATATCAGTACTTCTTAAACTAGTGAATGGTTCATCCGAGCACAAATTAAATTATTTTATGGAGTGAATGAAACTAGAGGGGTGGGTGAATGACATAATTGATCCAGATTTTGTTTTCTATACTTAAAAAAAGACATTGCCATTCAAGTGGTTAGTAAGCTCATTGGTTTTAATGGCAGTGGAGCTGGAACTTTGATATGTTTATTATCTATACCTATGGTTTTCTAATTTCAAAGTAACAGGATATTTCCCAAATTTACTGTAATATAACCGTTTAGGGAAGACCAGACGAGCTAGTGTGATCATACATTTATAAATGGCAACACTGGAGGATCGCCGTATGCAACTGTTGAACTGTAACTTTATTTTGTGTAGAAATGTAGCTACCAAAGTTGATAACCAAAGGTGGTTTTGTGAGCTTTCAGGGAGGGTTATAGAAAGTTATATTAGTTGGAGAAAAATATATTAAATCACACCTCCGTGGTTTTTATAGCTAATTTTCCAAGAAATAACTGCAGTAATCAAAGCCCGAAAGAGTAGGATCGGGCTGAAGCCCAGTGTTTAGACATTGGAATTTTTTTTTTATCATTCTATCAGAATGATTTTCCAACTCCAGCGGTAATGAAACTTTTTTCACTCCGTTTTTTTAACATTTTTAGGATGTTAAAAAGCTGAATAAAATAAACACTTACAAAATGAGTTCATTCATGTAGTTTGCTCATGTGACAAAAATACATTATATATAAAATTGTACACAAGGGGAAAATAAGAAAATTACCAAAAAAACAAAGAATTTAGTTGAGGGTGAATTAAATTTTGTGATTAAGGCTCGAGGGTGAATGGCACTGAAATAATTTAGAGTACCCACAGTAGACTCACGAGTCACTAAGGTAAACGCACGGGCCACTACGTTATTACAACGAGTTTAAATGTTTCAATTTTTAACTTGAACAGTAAATTTGACTCGTGGAAAACATCAAACATGTTTGAATTTTTTCACGAGTTAACAAGTTTCACGGGTACCTGCCGTTAGCGCCACGAGTCGCTAAGTTGAGCACGCGAGTTCCGATGTTCCCGCTATGTTGATAGTACGTGATTACCACGAGTGAAAACTCGGGGTCACTCATGGGTCAACTCGCACTGTGATACAGGCCTTTTAGGCTCAAACTGACCATATGTATAAATCGTTCACATGAGTAGGCAACACATTGCAAATTAACAATCCAGAGTTCATCACACATCATGAACCATCTTGACCGATTTTGGAGACCATCTAATTCAGTTCCCAGTGCATTTGAAAATTTTAAAATTAAATCTGATATTAAAAGTTAAGATGAAGAGATGTTCCCATCAATTCTAAATGCAAGAGCAATTCAATAATCCTAATGAAAATACACAATAATGACAGAGAGGAAATTATGCTGTGACTCTGAATCAGCAATGGATATGCCTACTGTAAGTTCAATGTTTTGAGAAAGTCATTACTTTTATTACTGCACTGGCTTCATACATGAAATGTGAATTGGTGTATCGCAAATGGGATAGAAAGAAGAGTGGAATAAACGGACATTCCATTTATAGCACCATTATTTAGCTATTGAATACCACGAGGAGTAGAGCAGAGTAAGCAGAGCAAGATGCAAGCGGCATGGGTGCGCAATGGTAGAACCTTACAGCGCCAGAGACCCGGGTTCGATCCTGACTATGGGTGCTGTTGGTACGGTGTTTGTACATTCTCGCTGTGAACGCTTGGGTTTTCTCCGGGCGCTGCGGTTTCCTCCCACATTCTAAAGACATACAGATTTGCAGGTTAATTTGGCTTTGGTAAATGTTGTAAATTGTCCTACTGTGTAGGATAGTGCAGTGTGGAATTACTGGTCGGAGCGGGCCAAAGGACCCGTTTCTATGCTGTATCTCGAAGCTAAACAAAACCAGCTTGAAATGGACATTCTGACAAACATGAATTTGAATGCGGTTTATTAAGAGTAAAATTGGCTTACCTGTGTACGCAATAGTATTGCGTTGGTTAATTTGCCTTCCCCATAGGATATTGGAGATGGTAAGTTAGTGGTGGTCTATAACTTGAATACGTGTAACGTCAAACTACTGTCATAGATCAGTTTCAACCTCATTGTGTCCAATTTGGCCTGGTTATAGTCTGCACTGTACTGTAAAATATTCTATTTGTATCCATCAGCAAGGTAGAATGCAATACAGTTGTACAGAGGTGTTGTTGATTAAACCTTTGCCCTTGCTTGTCTATTTTCTCCAATAAGCAGACAAAGGGATAATAAAACATCAGGTCACAGGCTTTAAAACTGTCACATGTGACAGATGGTACCAACGGTGACCTGTTTCCCTAACATGCTTTTCCACATTTCTCAGGAGATTTAACTGGTATCAACAGAGGCCATTTTTACCTTGTCAGAAAGAAATGGAGCTACACTACATGATGTCAACAGCAAGAATACACCTGGTTGTAGAGTTTTCGAAATAAATAGGGGTTGTATTGTAAACCAGAATGATTAATGATATTTGTGCATTTGATATTAATCAATAGTGTCTCCACTATCATATACTGTAATTAGTATAAAATATGCATGGCAATGTCTTTCAGGACACTTTTAAGAAGTATAATAAAGTTTAGCGGGCATTTAACCCAAATGTCCTATAGCAGAGCAAGATAGTCCACTCCTGCTAAATCCGATGGACTAACGTGTAGTAACGGAGCGGAACGTCGTCCATTTCTTCGGCCGTTTCAGTAAACTCCACCCGACTTTGGTTATCCCTCTCGCAGTGTAATCAGCGTTGCGGGGGAACAGTTTGTGTGTGTGTTATATAGGGTTAGATTCATAATTCATAATTCTGTTAATTCATAATTCTGTTATGTTAATGATCAATATGTTAATAAGTTATTCTATTAATTTTCATTTTTTAATCGTTTTTTTAAATTTATTTTTAAATGGCTCATGTGCTGTGTTTGAGTAGATTTTTGTATTAAACTTGCACTCTGTAATTCATCTAATCACACGGTTCACAACTGCGGTATTTGGTAAAATAATAGCAATATGAAGAATCCAGTTGCTCTACTCTTGGAATGTTCCTTAATGGTTTTTTTGTATCTATGGAATTGTTTTTCAACAATAAAATGGGTCTGGTCTTCCTAATAGCCAGAGAGTAGAATGAGATCTGTCTGGAATGGTGGGGTTATCTAATTGAAGTATTTAACAACATGAAATTTGTTTTCAGCAAGATTAACAAATGATGTATAATTTAAGGATGATTTTATTCAGTGACCATACAACTGATTAGATTATGTAGGAAATAACACATATACACACATATATGAATGTGATATAGATTTATATAATCATATAACGCACACATATATAGTTCTCCAGATTTTTATATATAATGATAAACTTTATTTCGGACTCAAGGACCAGACAAAGGACAACATTACATTGCAAACCGCCCCGCAACTTTACCCTGGCGTCCCAGCCGTGCTGATCCGGGCCAGACTCCCCACACACTGTGGAAGTAACATAGGCATCTTTTTGCTTTTTATTGTGAGGCAGAAAGAAAATGCTCTTGAGGAGAAGATTTTTACGAGGATGTTTCCGTAACCGGCTTCCGTCTCCGCACTAGTATCTTTGCTCCACTATAGGATCTTTGGTGCGGAGATGGAAGCTGGTTACGGAAATGGAGCTAAAGATACCCATGACCCTACTACGGCTTTTTCATCGAGTGGACTATCTTGCTCTGCTATAGGAGCTTTAATTTAACCTACTGGTAGGTCTTCCTGGGTCCTGATACTACGATGAGCCAATCAAAATGCCCGGTCGGCGAAGGAGATTGCCTACGACTGCCCTCGACTGCCTGTAACCAAATAGCAACACCACTCCACTGCACTATGAGTTAAAAAGAGCTATGCCGACCAAATTTTACTCGTGGAAAAATTTTCAATATGCTGAAAATATTTCCACGACCTAGCTGAGGCTGCGAGTATTCGGGAACTTTCCTCGAGCATGAAAAAGAGTTCTAGCTACCTCATAGGACCTCGTGTCGACCATGCTGCGAGTTTGAGTCAAGGGCAAACTCTTCTAAACTCGCAGATTAGGTCGCCCAAGTTGGACAGGCCCTTTTAGGAGAGTTTGAAAAAATTAGATGTTGAAGACCTCCTTTGACCTCCTTCGACTATGTTGAAGACTAGCTACGACTAACTTCGGGAAAATTTGGCACCAAATAGTGGAGAGTGAAGACGATCGCCTTCAACCTCCCATCGACCTCCCTTCAACTATGATGACGATTATCTATGACTACCTTTGACTACCCTTGATTACCTATGACTAACATGCCAACCTACTACGACTAAACCTACGAGTAAAAAAGTATCGATTTTTTTTTCATGGCAACCTTGTTTTACTTGCGGGCATTTTTTAACATATTGAAAAGAAGGTCTCGACCTAGCTGAGGCCTTGAGTACGCGGAGACCACTCTCGAGCATGAAGGAGAGTTACGAAGACCTCCTACGACCTCGTGTCGACCATGCTGCGTGTATGAGTTGAGGGCAAACTCGCAAGAACTCGTGGATTAGGTCGCCCAAGTGGGACAGGCCCTTAACGTACACCAGTGGGAATACCAGTACTGAAGGATTGAACTGACATCTATTGCAAATGCAACCTGTTCCATTGTAGAGTGCGCAACTGTACCAAAACTGCAAACAGCAATCTGAAGTTTCATTCAGTGAAAAAAGGACTCAAAGTGCTGTAGCAACTCAGCAGATCAGGCAGCACCCCTGGAGAACATGGAGCGGTGACATTTTGGGTTGACACCCTTCTTCAGGGTGAACACGTTACTCATTCAGTGAACTTTATTGGCAGCAGAGCAGGTTTTACACTATGTTTTATAATCTTAACCAGTATGGTCTACAATATTGGAAATTCTGACATATCCGCTTAACTGCTACCCCAGAATAATTTTAAATGCATTTTAGAGTCAACGGGTTCAGCATCTCAAACCTGAGAAATAATGCAAAAGGCAGTCACGGTGGCACAGCAGTAGAGTTGCTGCCTTACAGCGAATTCAGCACCGGAGACCCAGGTTCATTGCAAGTTGCATTGAATTCCAAAATAGGTTGTGCTTCAGTTATATAGGACAATGATGAGTCCCTTTGTGAATTGGGGGGTGGTGGGGGGGAGGTGAGAGTTTCTCTCCTCCGATCGCCCCTCCCCACTCCCTGCCTTGTGCCCAAACACCAAAATGGGATCAAAATGCAACCAGAACTTGATGAGCAGCCCCTTCAGATGTTGGTAGAGGGGCAGCAACCTCATTACCATATTATGATGTAATTGTGGCAATCGGCATGAGAGCTCATTGTGATTAAATGTAGACAAAAATGCTGGAGAAACTCAGCGAGTGAGGCAGCATCTATGGAGCAAAGGAAATAGGCAATCTTTCAGGTCAAAACCCTTCTTCAG
Source organism: Okamejei kenojei (assembly GCA_035221665.1). Lineage (NCBI taxonomy): Eukaryota > Metazoa > Chordata > Chondrichthyes > Rajiformes > Rajidae > Okamejei > Okamejei kenojei. The sequence goes on along the minus strand of CM069148.1, from coordinate 19,202,382 downwards.
AAGATAGAATAATTCTGCACTAATTCATTCCGCGCTGTATATCTAATCTAAGCAAAACTAAACTGAACTCTCATGTGTTATGAGTCTTTGGAATTCTCTTCCTGAAAGCAGAGCTGGTGGATCTTTTCGAGGCAGTAATGTGGAGTTGAGGTAGCTGTTGTATCAAGTACGATCTTATTAAATTATGGATCAGCATCATTAAATGATGATCAGCTCAAGTGATTGAATGACCTGCTCCTCCTCCTAACTTTATGTACTTACATGTGACTGCAACTCCGTGTGGAAGACATTGCTTAATAGAGAGTGAGCCATTTACTGGAGAAACAACACAGGCATGGAAATGAACATTTCACCTCTCTGACACTGATCTTTGTCTTCTGAACTGATGATCTTTTGGAAGCTGCATTCTTGGCAACCCAGAGACCCCTCAGAACAGAAACGTAGAAGCAATTCATGGAGGGCATCAGGGAGAACTATTTATTCGGGCCTGCCCCTCGGATATTGTTCATGTGAAGAGGGAAAAAAAATAGCAATGCATTTGTGGTCAAGGTCTAAGTGAGATGTCAGAAATCCCAATTACGAACAATAAGAAAACAGTATTTATTGCTCACAACAACTAGTAATCATCACTGTTGCCAACTAACCAGCTTGCACACAGTGTTCGTAAGTTCATAAGTGATAGGAGCAGAATTAGGCCATTCGGCCTATCAAGTATACTCCACCATTAAATCATGGCTGATCTATCGCTCTCTCCTAACCCGATTTTCCTACCTTCTCCCCATAACCCCATGACAAGTGAAGTCATGTTTTATTCGTCACATGCACATAAAGTGCAATAAAATGAATTTGCCAGCAACGGTACAATTAATAAAAAATAAAAAATAAAAACACAGTACACAATAAAAATTTAACACAAACACAGCGTTCATCACTGTGGTGGAAGGCACAAAATTTGGTCAGTCCTTCTCCATTTTCCCCCGTGGCCGGGGCCACAACCCTCCGCAGTCCAGATGTGCAGACAAGGTAAGTCCTGAATCGGTGCCTCCCCACCGGAGACTGCGGCTTTAAGTTGGTGTGGCCGCAGGCCGGCGGTCAAAGATCTAAAATCCCCACCTCGCTGCAGCCAGAAGCACCACAGACTGCAGGGCCGGCCGTACTAATCAAAAATCTATCTAACTTTGCTTTAAAAATATCTATTGACTTGGCCTCCACAGCTTTCTGTGGCAATGCATTTCACAGATTCACCACCATTGGTGAATTGGTGTGGGTCATAGTCCAACGATGTGGAGGGAAGCTAGCTATCTAAGAGAAAAATTGCTCATAGCCATCCTTCATGCTTGACCTCAATTTCCTCCACTGTAAATTGAGCACCAGTCCACCATATTTTCTGCAGCCTGAAAAGCAGCGTAACATTTTGAACCAAGATAAAGCATTGATTTTGACCACAATAGGAATATCATGTCCAATTCAAGTCATGCCACTTTTAGAAGGATTTGAAGATCCCAGAATGGGGATGTGGAAACAATTTATTAGAATGGTTCAAAAGATATTTCTGCAGCAAAGTTAGACTTGAGAATTGGGGCCTGATTGTTGAAGCTGGAAAGATAATTGATTGGTGCACAAGATCACTGTGGAGGCAAAATGAAAGGTGAAAGAACACAGAACATAAAGCCAATCATGAAGAAGGTGTGCCAACACCTTTACTTCTTTGCAAGTTGAAAGAGATTTAAACTAGGCGATCCCCCAAACTTTAAAAACAAGACCACCGGGTTTACTTCAATAGGATTTGCTCAATGCTGATAAGGGAATGATTGTTCCATGGGTAAAGATTATGAAAGTTGTCATTCCATGTCTTTAATTATGTATAATTATGTATAAAAATACCATGCTCCCAGTCAGGAAGAAAGCATGAACTACCTTCTCCTAACATTAAGGTCAACTAAAATAAATGCTTTTCATGGGGTACAAATGGTGTGAGTGGTTATTTCTCACAACAATTTAGTTCGGTAAAGCGTGAGAAGAAGTGAGGACCATTAGACAACATTTTAAAATGATTGCCAAAGTCCATAGATATACCCGAGGAAAAACCCTTTCTTCTGCGGAGATCTGGAACTCAATAACTATATGGGTGGTGAAAAAAAACACCTATATGGGGCTCTGGGGAAGGAAATGCTTAAATACGGAAGGATAAAATATAATTTTGCAGAGGTATGGGGAAAGAGGACAAGAATGGGATTCCTTGGATATCTCTACAAAGAATTGGCATAAACTCAATGTTCTGCTTTGTCATAACGATTCTCTGATTTAATAAGTAGTTGATAGGCAAAAGCACTTGGAAGACAAAGGTTTGCACAAATGTAATCATGGTTTTTAGACTTGATTAGATGTATAAAAATGTTTGGGATATTGATTTGTTTTTCTCTGGCTCTCGTGATTTGTGCTCAAGTGAACGTGAGATGATCAATAACAGAGGGGAAGTAACATTTTTAACTGCTTTACAATAGGGACTCTTCACTGGTAATAACTCATGGTCGGTGAGCATTGCTGGGAGATCAGTATTTATCGACCATCACTAATTATCATTCAGACTAATGAGAAGCCAAATATCATATTCTTCCAACGGAACTGTCCTAGGCTAAAATCATTTCTCTAAAATTAAGTGGATATGCAAATTTGAATATCAGCAAGCATAGATAATATTCCAGAAGCCGACCAATTATAACATTGGCAGTGATGTGCTGTTGAAAAAGCTTTATAGTTCACTCGACAAGACCGATAATTGAAAATAATTCATCTGCTACAAATGACAACTTACTTCTGGTCCAAATGTTAACTAATTAATTATCATTATAAATTTAACAATGAAGCTTTGACAAAATAGCAGGCTATGTAATTTCTGAAGAAAAACATGCCATACATATTTTCATATGTCAACACATAAATACAACTTCAAGGGAAGAGAACTCATTAAAGTTGGTTCAAAGACACTCAAATCTAATTATTCATACAATTTATATACGTTTTTTATATGCAAAATAGCTAGCTTTTTTGAAGATAATTAATATTTTGTAGATCAATATTTGTTTGGCACTATGTAATTAACAGCTGATTAAATGTATTGCATTATGATTAATATAATTAATTGTGTAATAAAAATGAATTTGGCAACAGTGACAAATCCATCTATATATCATCAAATTATGATAAATATGGTAGTTGCTTTTTGAAAAAATATGGATATGTGTGAATAACGCTTTTTTGTTACCTGCAAACAGTGATATCTTGTTTCCGCAATTGATGTTCAGGGACCCACATTAAAAATACATCTTTTCATATACATCGACAAAAGATAGCCTTTGATCTTATCAAAACAAAGAACTCAAGATTAGTTTGCCAGAGACCTCACAATTAAACCAGATTGTGCCCAACAGCAACTCTTTTATTGATCCCTCGCAAACTTATTTAAGATTAAATAAAGTGCAGCATATTAGAAACGTTCAACAGGTCAAGCAGAATCTGCACAGAAATGAAGAATTAACATTTCAGAATAAAGATTTTCATTGTGCCCCATCATCTACATGAGTACAGGGAGAAAAAAGGTGTGCAATTCATTCATAAAACAGCTGCTTTACCAGTTTAACAAAGGATCTATTTAGTTCCTCTTGATGAAAGGGTCACATCGATGTGTAATGTTAACCGCTTTTCATTCCCACAAGGTGCTGCTTGACTTCCTGTGTCCTTAGCACACACTGTCATCGTTCATGCTCATCTGCAACCTCCTCCATTGTAATGTGAGCTATGAACTACCATCTTGATTCCCAAATTATTTATATTTTATGGCATAGAATATTTTTTGTATATCTTTCATTAATTTTTTCCTATATCTCTCTATATCACCGTCTATATCTCTCGTTTCCTTTTCCCCTAACTCTCAGTCTGAAGAGGGGTCTCAACTCGAATTGTCACCTATTCCTCTTCTATGCTGCCTGACCCACTGAGGTATTCCAGCTTTTTTTAATCTATCTTCAGGTTTAAATCAGCATCTGCAATTCCTTCCTACACAGCCAAATAACATCATGTTATGCCAAGAGAAGGGCGTGGCAGACGATTGTGTGACGCTGGAGTGGAACTTGTGGCTTCTCCAAGCAAATTAAATACAGTTTCACCCGGCCACCCTGTCCACCCACAACTAGATCTGGAAAACGGTCCAATAAACACTCACAATGCATTCCCAAGTCCTTGGCAGTTTGTTCCATACACCCAACATCCTTTGTGTGAAAAAGTTACCCTTCAGATTGCTATTACATTTTTTCCCCTTCACCTTAAACCTATGTCCTCTGATCCTCGATACACCTACTCTGGGCAAGAGACTCTGTGCATCTACCCGATCTATTCCCCTCGTGAGTATATACTCCTCTGTAAGATCACTCCTCATCCTCCAAGGAATAGAGTCCCAGCCTACTCAACCTCTATAGCTCAGGTCCTCGAGTCCTGGCAATATCTTCGTAAATCTTTCCTGCTTGACAACATCTTTCCTAGAACATGGTGCCCAGAACTGAACGCAGGATTGTGTAACTATCAACAAAATTAGCTAACCTCTGGCTAAAGTATACAATGCTTACTAATGTATGAAACTCATGTTAACTGATGACGCTTGTGTTTCTTTCCCCTCTGTTAGGGGAAATGGATAATTGGAGTTACCATGGGAATTAACCTGTCAGCACACCACAGCCAATAATCCAATCTAAACAAAATAATTAGCAATCAAGAGCCATTTGTTTCTTTCAAATGAGCTGATAGGATTGAACGAACAATCCAATTTTTAAAATGCAAATACTGGAAAATGACATGTTGAATAATGATAACTACTTTTACATCCAGGATATATAAATCATAATTTAAATTATGCATTGTTGAGTATTGCTCCAATACAATTTAAAAACACTTTTATTTTGATTTGAACAACAAACCCAATCCCAGTCAGTGATGTGCTAATTTGTTTTGCCATTTAACATAGGATTATTTTGAAGGAAGAACAGCAGATGCTGGTTTAAATCGAAGATAGACACAAAATGCTGGAGTAACTCAGCGAGCCAGGCAGCATCTCTGGAGAGAAGAAATGGGTGACTTTTCTGAAGAAGGGTCTTGACCCGAAACATCACTCATTCCTTTTTTCCAGAGATGCATTGTCCCGCTGAGTTACTCCAGCATTTTGTGTTTAACATAAGATTATTGTGAGTTCATCTTTGTAATACATTAGATATGAGACGGGTAAAGATTTAAATGGTAAGTTATTTAGACTAGACTTTAGAGATACAACAAGGAAAGTATCTCCATCTGCACTGTGGCGTAACATCGTGGAGTTGGCGACCTTTGCTGGAGACCGACTTTGAGAGCTGCAACTGCGCAAACTGCAGGACTTAACATCGTGGAGCTGGTGATCCCTTTGCCAGCGATCGACATTGAAGCCCCGACCATGGGTGCCATGGACTTTAACATCGTGGAGCTCGCAGTCCCTGGTTACAGTCTGACTTCTGGGGCTCCAAGCCACAGGAGCTTCGACCGCCCCGACATGGGAGCTTCGATCGCCCCGATGCGGGAGCTTTGATCGCCAGCTGCAGCAGTTTCGACCACCCCGACTGCGGATGGTTCGACTGCCCCGACTGCAAGAGAATAAAGATGAAGAAGATTGGACTTTATTGCCTTCCATCACAGTGAGGAATTTGGGAAATTCGCTGTGGTGGATGTTCATGTTAACTTTTATGTAGTTGTGTGCCTTGTTGCTTTTTTTTAGTATGGTTGTTATGGTAATTGTGCATGTGACAATAAACTGACCTTTGAACTTTTGAAACAGGCCCTTTGGCCGACCAAGTCAGTGCCGACCGGCAATCAACCCCAATGAGTTGGGATGGTAAGTTACTGAACCATTGTGGGATTAATGTAATTTGATTTATTCATATTGATCTACTAAGTTTAGAGATGCAGTGTGGAAACATTTCCCTTCGACCCACTAGTCCATGCCAACCAGCGATCCCTGCACATTAACACTATCCTACACACACAAGGGACAATTTACAATTTTATTTCGGAGTCACGTGAGTGACTACGTGAAGACCCCGTCCAGCACGCATGCGCGACATTAGCGTTCATGCAGTGCACCCGCGACGAACGGGAATTCAAGGTGCTCCCGCTACAAATTGAAAAGTCGGGTTGACAGGTAAGTTTTACCGTGGCCGTGTGTATTTTCTCTGTGGTCTGCTTTATGTTCCAGGAGAATGAGCAAGACCAGAGGGAGGAAATCTCAGCTCGCCCCCGTTCGTCTTCCATTGAGGAACGTTCTTTGGAGGGGGGGGAAAGAGGCGGCAGGAATAACTACCGAGCTGAGCCCAGCACCGCTAGTGCAGCCTGAGCAGCGGGCTGGAGGTACCTGCAGCCAGAACCGGGCAGTAGTATCGGACGATTCGGATGAAGATGCCACACCACGCGAGAACAGCACAGGCAGCTGCCTAAGCCGAATGGAACAGCTTGTGGAGCAATTGCTCCAGTGAGATCTGCTGAGAGAGCATTAGCAGACTCGCCAAGGGAGCTCAGGCACTCCCGCAGTGCCCTTTATGGCACTGACCATTGCTTCACCTTCTTTTGAAGGCAGCATTGGTGACCAGGTCTGGGCTGGTGAAGAAGAGGGGTTGTTGGCTGAAGATGTCCAGAGTATGCAGGGTGTACAGGATCAGGAAGAGCTGCTGGGTGTGGTCAACCGCTAAGTGGTCATTCCACGAGCGGGTCGGCCTTTAGAGCCGAAACATGCAGCCAGCATTGACCGCCTGTTCTCAAAACCCTTAAAGAATGGGTGGTCAATGAGGCTCTTGAACAATATACAGCCCCAGAAAATTGTACATCATTGAATGTACCAGCTGTAATCAGCCAAATTTGGGGCCACCGGGTTCAGAACCTCCAATTCTGCTCTTTGGAAAGGACCTTCCGAAAAAGGTGAAAGTCCTAGAAGAAGAATCCAAGACCTTTGGTCTCGTGAGGGCAGGTTTGGGACCGAGCAGACCTGACAAACCCAGGCGGCAGTACCCCACAGCATCCACCATATGGGACTGGTGAAAGCTCGGGTTCCGCAACCATTCCCCGTAAGCCTTTTTTTAGGCTAGGGCCCAGAGTGGACCCCATGGAAAAAGCGCCACCCACAACAACATCAACATCAACATCAACAGCAGCCCTCTACAGCCCAGCAGAGACCTCATCGTCCAGCGAAGAGGCAGAAGAAGTACCAGTAACCATGGAGGTAGGTGGGTCTGGTTCCTCTCAGCATATGAGCAGTAGGGGTTCTATACTAACAGGGGGGAGATTACACTTGTTTTTGGATGCATGGGAATACATCACTAATGACAAGTATATACTCAGCAGCATTCATGGCTATAAAATTGACTTTGTTCATGAAAACATGCCGCCAGTTCAGCATATACCCCAAAGGGTATTCACCCTCTCAGTCAAAGAGAAACAAGAGGGTCAAGCTGAACTGATGAGGCTACTAACAAAAGGTGTCATTGAAAGAACAAAACATGAACCTTTGGAATTTGTGTCTAATATTTTCACTAAAACTAAAAAAGATGGTGGATGTCGCATCATCATTGACTTAACTACTTTAAACGAGTCTGTTAAGTATATACATTTCAAGATGGAAACTTTTGAAACAGCCAGACTATTGATTTCTAGAGGGTACTTTCTAGCAAGCATTGATTTAAAAGATGCCTGCTACTCAGTACCCATACACAAGGAGTATCGTAAATACTTAAAGTTTATCTGGATGAAACAGCTATGGCAATTTAAAGCCTTACCAAATAGGCTAACCTCCGCTCCGAGGTTGTTCACCAAAATCTTAAAACCCGCCTTGGCATTGTTGAGGAAACAAAAGCATATAGTCATGGTGTACTTAGACGACATTTTAATAGTAGGGAAAAACTTGGAGACAGCTACTTTGGCAGTAGCAGCCACCAAACGTTTGTTTGAAACTTTGGGGTTTGTCATACATCCAGATAAATCCAATTTTACACCGTCCACTACCATGGACTATCTTGGATTTACGATTGACACTGTTCGCATGATTGTAACTCTCCCGAAGGGGAAAGCATCAGAATTGGCACTCTCATGCAACGAACTAATGGATAAACATCAGCCAACCATATGGCAGGTAGCTAGTGTTATTGGTAAAATGGTAGCAGCTTTTCCAACTGTACAATTTGGGCGTTTGCACTATCAAAATTTACAAAGAGCAAAAGTGCACGCACTAAAGCAAAACTCAGGTCACTTTGACCGAGCTATGAATTTAACTGCTGAATCCATTCCAGAGTTACAATGGTGGACAAGGAACATTAGGCTCAGTTCCAGTCCCATAATAATCACCAACCCAGTATTAACCATTCAAACGGATGCCAGTGCTTTGGGCTGGGGAGCAACTAACATGCAATCCAGCACCGGGGGCAGATGGACTAATTCTGAATCATCTTGCCTACAGACACGGGGTATCAACTACTTAGAAATGTTGGGTGTGTTTTATGGTTTAAAAGCATATTCATCTAATACACATCATGCACATGTCCGGTTGCAATTAGATAATACCACGTTGGTGGCGTATATCAACCACATGGGTGGTGTAAAGTCAATATCATGTGACAATTTGGTCAACCTAATCTGCAATGGTGTGTCGAAAGACATATTTGGTTATCAGCAACTTACCTACCAGGTAAGCAAAATACGGTGGCAGACACCAGGTCACGCAAATTTAACTATAACATTGAATGGATGTTAAATCCCAAAGTATTTGCTGAAATTACAAAGAACTATGGCACACCAGATAACGATCTATTTGCATCCATGAGAAAGACTTTTTTCACACAGAGAGCGGTGAGTCTCTGGAACTCTCTGCCACAGAGGGTAGTTGAGGCCAGTTCATTGGCTATATTTAAGAGTGAGTTGGATGTGGCCCTTGTGGCTAAGGGGATCAGAGGGTATGGAGAGAAGGCAGGTACGGGATACTGAGTTGGATGATCAGCCATGATCATATTGAATGGCGGTGCAGGCTCGAAGGGCTGAATGGCCTACTCCTGCACCTAATTTCTATGTTTCTATGTTTCTATGAATCACCAGGTACCACGTATGTCGCTTCGGAACCAGACCCTGAGGCAGCAGCATTTGATGCATTCACGCTGCATTGGGGGAAAATGTTCTTTTATGCTTTTCCTCCCTTCTGCCTCATCAGTCGGGTATTACGCAAGATTCAGTTGGATTCCGCTTCAGGAATCTTGATAATACCTGACTGGCCTACACAGCCATGGTTCCCAGTGGCCCTCGACAAGGCTATCGAAACACCGTTGGAATTCCCCAGCAGTCCAGAATGATTAATCCACCCAGTGTCAGGCATTAGTCACCCGTGCCATGACAGAGTCAATCTCCTGGCTTGCAGATTCTAAAAAGACCTCTACTGGGCCTGGGACTGTCTGAGGACGCCAGCAACATGATGACCGCATCCCACCGGGAGTCCACCAGGAGGCAATACCTGACCAACATAAGAAAATGGGAATGGTAGTGCTCGAAAACAGGAACTACCTTCACTACAGCTACAGCCAGCAGTGTTGTGGAGTTCCTGGTTGGATTACATCGGGAAGGACTCAGCTACAGCGCCAAAAATACAGCCAGGAGTGCGTTGTCAGCTTATTTGGTTCCAGCAGCAGGACAACTGGCTTTGGGGTCCCATCCACTAGTGGTCAAAATCATGAGGGGCATTTTTAACACTAATTCCCCCAGACCAAGGTACACTCTGGGTATGTCAGCTTTGTGCTGACGTACCTTAGGGGATGGCCACCACCCAGGTCACTCACACTGGAACAACTTAGTCTGAAATCAGTCATGCTCATGGCAGTAGTGTCAGCTCAAAGGGTACAGTCCCTCCACCTTCTGAGGCTGGACAGCATGACAGAGTCATTGGACTGTTTTACATTCCATATTCAGGGGCTGGTCAAACAAACTAGACCAGGTACCACGCCTCCAGTCATGGAGTTCCGGGCATATTCATCTGACCCACGGCTGTGTGCCAAGACCCATCTCGCCAATTACATAGACACAACATGCAACTTAAGAGGGAGAGAAAAAGCCTTATAGATAAGCCACAAGAAGCCTCATGGTCAGGTGACGAGCCAAACCATTTCAAGGTGGCTCAAGCAGGTGCTTATGTCCGCGGGAGTCAATATTAATGTTTACAAATCTCACTCCACCAGGGCTGCATCTACGTCGGCGGCTAGGCGAATGGACGTGCCTATAAACCATATTCTGGCCAGAGCAGGATAGTCCTCGGAAAGAACTTTCCAAAGGTTTTATAATAAGCTGCTGGCGGAACCTGCTACATTTGCAGACAGAATTTTAGAGTCTGCAGATAATATTTAATTTAAGCCCGGGGGAGCTCTCTGTTTTTTGTTGTCATTAATAAACCTTTTTTGTTCACAAACAGGTCATTATTGATTGTGATAACATACTTCCTCCCTCTAAGGTCTTCAGAGAGTGAGTGAAGCATGAGCTGGTACACGGTTCGGAATCACAGAGCTTTAAAGTCTTCACGTAGTCACTCACGTGACTCCGAAATAAAATAGTAAGATTAAATGAGAAATTACCAGTTCGAAGTTTGATCTGTATTTTATGAGGAGTTACGATGAGGGATGACGTGCCCTCCACTCCAACCCTCTATTATACAGATCAACTGGTAATTAAGTTCTTATTTTTTCTTTACTATATTTATTTCAATCGTTGTGTTTTTCTGTGAATCCACACCGCTGCTTTGAAGTATGTCGCGCATGCGTGCTGGATGGGGTCTTCACGTAATCCCTCATCGTAACTCCTCATAAAATACAGATCAAACTTCGAACTGGTAAGTTCTCATTTAATCTTACTATTTTATCTGGAGTGTGGGAGGAAACTGGAGCTCCTGGAAAAAAAACCACGCAGGTCATGGGGAGAATGTACAAACTCCAGACAGACACCAGTCATAGTCAGGATTGGTCTCTGGCGCTGCATGCCAGCAACTCTACTGCTGTGCCACCATGCCACCCTACAGTTATACATTTTATTTAGGAACAGCATCCCCCTCCCCATTAGAACTGCCCCCTCCATAGACACCTTTAAGTCTAGTCTAAAAAAGTATCCGTTCTCCCAAGCCTTTCCTGCGTCCTCTGAGCGAGGGCTATTTGCTATTTGTATCTATGTATGTAGCCTGCTTGTGTATACTACTCTTATAACAAATGTAAAGCACTTTGGTCAATGAGAGTTGTTTTTTAAATGTGCTATATAAATAAATGTGACTTGACTTGATTTATTTTGTGTTGTGAGGCAAATGGAAGAACAGGGAAATAATACATCATTGCATTTTGAGCAGAGAATGATAACAGCCCATGATAGAAACTGAAAATGTTGGAAGCACTCAACAGATCAGGCAGCATTTGTGGAAAGAGAAACAGACTTAATGCTTCAGACATTAGTCAGATGTCTTGGTCAGATCCCTTGCAAATTGATTTTAAACCTGAAATGTTAACTCTATTTATCTTCACTGATCTGTTGAGCATTTTCAGCATCTGCAGCAAGTTCTCGTTTAATCTTACTATTTTACTTCGGAGTCACGTGAGTAATTCCGTGAAGATTTCAAAGCTATGTGATTTCATGCCGTAGATCAAGTTCCATACGACACACTGCTTCAGTTGACGCAGGATAAACAAAAAATGTATTGAACATTGTTTGAATTATACAAATTACTGTTTTAATAACAAAAAGGAACATTAATAACCCCTCTCTCCCAGGGGGAAATTACAAAACAGAACCCAAAATAGCATGCCCAAATTCTTCCGTCGTGAGCACAGGTTTGTCATAGAACCGTTGAAAAGTCCCTTCACTGGACCATCCTGCGGCCCTGAGGATTTGGTCTAAAGGGACGTCCAGTGCCCTTGCTGCAGATGTTGATGCTGCCCTGGTGGAGTTAGATTTAAACACATCAGTGTCTACTCCAGCACAACGCAAAACTTGTTTCAGCCATCTAGAAATGGTCTGTACCGACACCTTTCTATGAGGTTTTTTGTGACTGACGAGCATCGTTGTTTCGGGGCCTCTAAGACCTCAATATATTGAAGCAGTTGCGTATCTACACATAGTCTCAGGTCAATGAGGTATGCTCTAAAGCTTACTTTGGTTCCAGACGCCCCTGGCCTGCTTTGTTTGATTAGATCATATACATAAAATGTATTATTATCTACAGAAGAATGCATGGTGTCCAGTCGTAGCTTTTGCAATGTCTGGACCCATTGCGCTGAAACGAGCGCCATGGGCATGACCACTTTGAGCGTTAGTTTTTAGAAAGACAGAGATGTAATTGGAGCCCATTGCCAACGCAGTATGAGAACTATGCTCACATCCCAGATTTCTGTATATCTAGGTCTGGGAGGGTTCTTGTTAAAAATACCTTTCATGAATCGGGACACCAATGGATGAGATCTGACAGAGTGTTGTCCCGACCCCTGCCATAAATAGGAGGACAATGCACTCCAAGCACTATAACTCAATTGCTCGTCAAAATGCAATGTAGCAAGGAACTCCAATACATCAGGTATGCCTGCAGTGTGATAAGATATATTTGACTGTAAGCAGAACATCTCCCATTTCTTAATATGAGATACGTTTATTGTTTTTTAGTACTATCCCACCAGGCCGCAGTAATCACATCCACGGTCCGACTTGATAGTCCGAGCCCCTGGAGCGGTCAGAATCTGCAAATCAACAGATTAATACGATCATGTAAAGGGTGACTCTCTCCTGTCACAGAGTGACAAGCAAGTTGCTGCATTTGGCGATAACCATGAATGGCTGTGTCATCAGTCTCAGAACCACTGGGAACCATGGCTGTGTGGGCCAGTCAGGAACTACCAAAATGCCTGAAGCGGAGTCCTGCTCAATTTTGGTGCGACATTGACTGATGAGGCAGAATGGGGGGAAAGGTGCAAAAGAACATACCTCCGCAATGTAGGGAGAATGCATCCACTGCTACTGCCCCTAGATCCGGTTCCCATGAGATGTATTTAGGTAACTGGTTATTCAGCCTGGATGCAAACAGATCTATGTCTGGCAATCCATACTGGGTGACAATCTTTTTAAAAACTTTTGGATTCAGCATCCATTCTGTGTTGTCATTAAACTTACGTGACCTGGTGTCTGCCACCACATTATCTCTACCTGGTAAGTAGATTGCTGAGACCCAGATGTTCCTAGTAATAGTTTTAAAGAAGGAACTGCAGATGCTGGAGAATCGAGGGTACACAAAAAGCTGGAGAAACTCAGCGGGTGCAGCAGCATCTAAGGAGCGAAGAAGATAGGCGACGTTTCGGGTCAAGACCCTTCCTCAGACTGGTCAGGGATCAGGGAAACGAGAGATATAGACAGTGATGTGGAGAGATAAGGAACAATGAGTGAAAGATATGCAAAAAAGTATCGGTGATAAAAGGAACAAGCCATTGTAAGCTGTTTGTGGTGTGAAAATGAGAAGCTGGTGCGACTGGGGTGGGGGAGGGAGATAGAGATAGAGGGAATGCCAGGGCCCGAGGGCTGAGGGAGAGGTGGGAAGGGGAGGAGACAGCAAGGGTTAACAGAATTGAGAAAATTCAATATTCAAGCCCAAAGGATGCAGACTCCCCAAGCGGAATATGAGGTGCTGTTCCTCCAGCTTGCGGTGTTGCTCACTCTGGCCGTGGAGGAGGCCCAGGACCGAGAGGTCGGATGTGGAATGGGAGGGGGAGTTGAAGTGCTGAGCCACCGGGAGGTCGGGTTGGTTATTGCGGACCGAGCGGAGGTGTTCGGCGAAGCGATCGCCAAGCCTCCGCTTGGTCTCACCGATATAGATCATCTGGCATCTGGAGCAGTGGATGCAGTAGATGAGGTTGGAGGAGGTGCAGGTGAACCTCTGTCGGACCTGGAAGGACTGCTTGGGTCCCTGAAAGGAGTGGAGGGGGGAGGTGAAGGGACAAGTGTTGCATTTCTTGCGGTTGCAAGGGAAAGTGCCCGGGGAAGGGGTAGAGTGGGAGGGGAGGGAAGAATTGACAAGGGATGTAAAAAGGATAGTAATACACCAGTTGCAGATGAGGTTATCAAGATTATCACATGATAATGACTTAATTCTACCCATGTTATTGATATATGCAACAGCTGTGGTATTGCCAATTTGGCGCTGAACATGTAAATCATACATTGTTGAACAGTACGCTTTTAGGCCATAGAATGCCCCCACCAATTCTAAATAGTTTATCCCATGCATCTGCAGGATCAATGCCTCTTGCATACTACATCTGCTGCCACAGCTAGAATTGTTATCAGTAGCTCCCCATCCCGAAGCACTCATATCAGTTTGTAAAACAACTGAAGGTTGTTTACTCAAAATGTTACACGTACAACGTGAGACATTAGTTATCCACCATTGCAACTCGGTGATAGCTTTGAGTGGGAACTGCATTGGTCTATCGAAATCACATGCATTTTTTTTGTGTGCCTGTTCCTTAGCTCGTTGCACATTCTGATAGTGTAGAGGCCCAAATTGCACTCCAGGGAAAGCCACCACTTATTTGCCAATAACACTGGCCACTCGTCAGATGGGGGGTTGCTGTTCATCTACCAGATTGCTGCAGGCCTCCATAATTTCTAATGTTTTGGCTGTAGGCAGAGTCACTGACATGTTAGTTGAATCAATGGTGAACCCCAAATAGTCAATGATTCTAGATGGCATTAATTTGGATTTAGTTGGATGGAAGAGGAAACCTAACCTCTCAAACACATGTTTGGTAACTGAAAGCGAAAATTCAGCTGCCTCCTGAGTGTTGCCGATGATCAGAAAATCATCTAAGTATGCCATCACAATGTGACTCTGAGCCCGGAGTAGTCCTAATACTGGTTTCAACAATTTTGTAAATAACCTTGGGGCTGCGGTTAACCCATTGGGCAAAGTTTTAATTTGCCACAGCTGTTGCATCCAACTAAATTTCAAGTATCTACGGTATTTGTAATGAATTGGTACTGAATAATATGCATCTTTCAGATTTATTCTTGCCAAATAACATCCTTTGGAAACCAGTTGTTTAGCAGTACTGAAAGTTTCCATTTTAAAGTGTTTATACTGGACATAGGAGTTCAGTCGGGTTAGGTCTAGAATGACCCGACACCCACCATCCTTCTTTTGCCTGCGGAATATATTAGACACAAATTGATGAGGCTGATGAGCCGTCCTTTCAATTACCTTTTATGATTAATGTTTCAGTTTCATCATTTACCTGTAGAGTTTCTGGTTTTGAAAACACCAATACGCGACTTGGTGTATGTTGTAAGGGTGGATGTAATTTAGAAATAAACTCAATTCGAGACCCCCAGATATTGTCCAGTATAAACTGATCTGATGGTGGGAATTGAATGCAACATCTCCAAATTTGCAGATGACACAAAGCTGGGGAGTATAGTTAGATATGAGGAGGATGCTAGGAGGCTGCAGGGTGATTTGGATAGGCTGAGTGAATGGGCAGATGCATGGCAATGCAGTATAATGTGGATAAATGTAAGGTTATCCACTTTGGTGGCAAAAACAGGAGTGTAGACTATTATCTGAATGGTGGCAGATTAGGAAAAGGGGAGATGCAACGAGACTTGGGTGTCATGGTACACCAGTCATTGAAAGTAGACATGCAGGTGCAGCAGGCAGTGAAGAAAGCAATTGGTATGTTAGCATTCATAGCAAAAGGATTTGAGTATAGGAGCAGGGAGGTTCTACTGCAGCTGTACAGGGTTTTGGTGAGACCACACCTGGAGTATTGCGTACAGTTTTGGTCTCCAAATCTGAGGAAAGACATTCTTGCCATAGAGAGGGTTCAGAAAAGGTTCATCAGCCTGATTCCTGGGATGTCGGGACTTTCATATGAAGAAAGACTGGATAGACTCAGCTTGTACTCACTGGAATTTAGAAGGTTGAGGGGGGATCTTATAGAAACTTACAAAGTTCTTAAGGGGTTGGACGAACTAGATGCAGGAAGATTGTTCCCTATGTTGGGGGAGTCTAGAACAAGGAGTCACAGTTTAAGGATAAGGGGGAATTCCTTTAGGACCGAGATGAGGAAAACATTCTTTGCACAGAGTGTGGTGAGTCTCTGGAATTCTCTGCCACAGAAGGTCGTTGAGGCCAGTTCATTGGCTATATTCAAGAGGGAGTTGGATGTGGCTCTTGTGGCTAAAGGGATCAGGGGGTATGGAGAGAAAGCAGGTACGGGATACTTAGTTGGATGATCAGCCATGATCATATTGAATGGCGGTGCAGGCTCGAAGGGCCGAATGGCCTACTCCTGCACCTATTTTTCTATGTTTCTATGTTTCTATGATGTTATGCAGCACCATTCATCGTAGAATAATTGCAATCTATCCCCTACTGGTGACGGGTCTCTAGAGGATATGTCCTGGACAAGTCCAGTTGCTCGTACCTCCATGGTTGCTGGATTCCTTTGTCTCCTAGTTCTGTTGGGGATGTGCACTGGCGCATGCCAATGGTGTAGAGATGGAAGAGCCCGGCTTGGCCCTTGCCCTGTACCAGCGTCTGTGACCCATCTGAATGGGTATGGTCGACGAGGCGGCATCCTGCCTGATGAATGCGATTTAATGAGGCCGATCGTCTTCGTCTCATCATCCAAATCCTTGACTTGTTTTGCTAGATCTTCACCAAACAACAAGTTTGGTGGCTGAATGTTCGAGCATCTGCACAGGGCTGCGAATTTTGGATTGAGCGTAGGCTTAATGGCGGTTTTTCTCAGGCAGTTAATTTCAAAGTGGGCATTGCACAGCAGGGCCAACATATCCAGTTGTGTGTCTGATAATGGTGCCCCTTCGACTGTCCGCCCAAATGCCGTTATTCCTGCTCCGATTAATTTTAAGACTTTTTGCAGCCTTAACACATGCGATCGCATGGTTGCACCTATTTGCCCCCAGATGGCCTGGTTCACTGTGGGCACTCTGAGCGATGCACAATTTACAGGTGTTTCGTACCTCTTAGATGTTTCATCCATGATTGATTCTTGGAGCTGGTGAGAAGTCATATAATTGATGTTTCTGGCCAGATTTTCCTCCATTTCCTCACCAGTTCCTGCCGCTAAGGCGAATTTGCATGCCACATCCGGCACACATGGAGCTAAGCTCATGTGCTTTGGGGTATGCTCCTCTGCTATACCACCAACTTCAGGGTCAGTGTCATACTGCCCTGGCTCTCCCTGCTTATGCATAAGGGAGGTATCATGCAGCCCTTGACCTGGCGCTGCTGGTATGGGCCCCCATGCAGACCCGTGGACATATGGTTCCTCCTGTTGGTACAGGTCTTCCCTGTATGGACCTCTGCTGGAGGTTGCTGCTGCAGGGATGCTGAGGAAACCTGGGGGTATAGAACCCTGGTTGGAACACCTCATGATGGAGTATTCTTTCTAAGAGGTGCTCCATTTTGTCTAGACCTCTCAAACCTTTTTGCTGGTGGGAGGGGAGTCCTCTTGGCCTGACTCATCAGAGTCGACAGGCCTTACTGACTTTCTTTTGGACTTCCTCCCGACTGGAGTGGCCATGGCGCTCTGGGGCACCGGAGTCGCTGCCGCTGACTGTACTGTCGGCAGTTCTGGAGCCGGCATAAGCGCCCACCCGCTGGCCGCGGTCCCGCGGTCAATTTCCCTGGCTTTGTCGGCGGCACGCCTCGCCCTACCTTTGATAGATTTTTCCATGTTCCTGCTGACTCCTGAAACTAGTCTTATGGAACTTAGGGACATTCGCAGCGTAGTTTAAAAAACTTACCTGTGAGTTTTTAACTTACTGCTGGTGGAGCTGCACTCCCCAGCCCGTCGCTGCGCCATGCGTCTGACGTAATGACGTGCATGCGCACTGGCGGGCCTTCTTCACGGAATCACTCACGTGACTCCGAAGTAAATTTGAGATAATACCCTTAAGGGCCTGTCCCATCAGCATGCGACTCCATGCGGTGAGCGCAACCTAACGTGGTCGCTTGAGCCGTCCGGCCTCGCGGGGCCGGTCCCACTTCGATCGCCGGAGCCATGCGGAGTTGTGTGGAGCTGGTCCCGACATCGCGCGGGGCTCCAAAAAACTGACCGTGTTCAAAAATTCCGCGCGGCAACGGCTTGTCGGCTCACAGTCGCCTTGACACATTATGCACCACCTCGACGTCATGCCTCCGAGACCATCTCTATATGTGCCTCCATGACTCTCTCTCTCTCTGTGCCTCCGTGACCCTCTCTATGTGTGCCTCCGTACCCCTCTCTGTGTGTCCCTCTCTGTCCTTGCTAACTTACCTTGCAAACTTCGCTCCGACTTCGCGCCAGTTCACGCCACGTCGCGCCACTCACCTGACCTCCGCGCGGCACCCACTGCCGGTTTGGTCGAGCTCCCGGCATGTGGGCGCATGCTGATGGGATCGTCCTTGTGCAGGGATCACCCGACCTCCGCGCGGCCCCAGCTTCCAGTTTGGTTGCGCTCACCGCATGGAGTCGCATGCTGGTAGGACAGGCCCTTTAGACATGAGATTATTGTGAGTTTATCCTTGTGATACATTAGATATGAGGCTGGTAAAGATTTAAATGGTAAGTTACTTTAGACTTTACTTTAGACTTTAGATACAGCAAGCATCCTTGGAGCAGAGGACACTCCACAGACAATTGCAGGAGTGCAAGATGCTTATAGTCCATTTTTCTGGAGGCAAAGGACCATCTGTAAGAGAAGCTAAAGACTGACATCTGATGAATTCTGGAAAATCCACCATCGTGGCGGCCTACTGAAATTTACATGACAATAGTGTGCATGACAATTATAACACTATGCTTTGCCAGCAGAACAATCCTCATTTGGCTCTGTTCAACATTTGCTTCAGCAAACAGAGACAAAATGGCATTAAAGTATTAAGACATTGCAGGTTAGACACTATGGAAGCTAAATTGTTTCCAACTTGGCAAACAATGTGCATGGGAGCCTTAGTGGTGTGGGATGTGTCACAGTTGGTTCAGAATGCAAACAGCATTGCTGAATTGGAAATCAATGTTCTTAATCTCTTAATCTTGCATGCATTCAGCAATTTTAAAGTGTTTGTTAAGTACTTGCAAATTCTTTGATGAACGATTTCTCCCAGCTATGATGCTACATGTATTTGATGCTTTTAGAGTTCTGTTGAGGTCTGCAAGGAAGAGCACATCAACAGGAAAGGGAAGGGCATTGAGACTAATGCTTTCTCAAGAGTTAAGACTCAAGAGTGTTTTATTGGGATATGTGCCAGATAGAACAATGAAATTCTTACTTGCAGCAACACAACAGAATATGCAAACATTGTACACTGTAAACAATATAATAAACAAGGAAACAATGATCAGTGTGTATATATACATGTACACACACACACACACACACACACACACACACACACACACACACGTATAATATATACTAGACCAAGTGCAGACCCATTGGGGGGGGGGGGCGGCATGCGGTGTCACACACACTAACCACCCCCACACACACACTAACTATCCCCCCCCCCCCCCCCCCCCCCCCCCCGCACACAGGCTAAATACCCCCTTGATATTATATTATATTATTAATTTGCTCCTTTGATCCCATAACCGCCCTATCCACTGACGCATAGCCCCCAAATCTCAGGCACGTCTGGGGGGGGGGGGAGGGGTAGAGAATGAGGGCAGAGAGAGAAGGGGGAGAGACAGAGAGAGAGGTGCAGAGACAGAAGGGCGTGAGACAGAGGGGAGGAGGTGAGGGAGGGTGGGTGAGGGGTGGGGGGGGTGGGGGGGGTGGTGGAGGAGGGGAGAGAGAGATGGGAGGAGAGAGAGAGAGGAGGAGAGATAGGGGAGAGAAGTAGAGATAGGGGGAGAGAGTGAGAGAGAGAGGGGGAGAGAGAGAGAGAGAGAAGAGGGGGAGAGAGGGGAGGTGGGGGGGGCGAGAAAGAGGAGGGGGGGAGGTGGGGGGAGAGAGAGAGAGAGGAGGGGGAGAGAGAGAGAGAGAGAGAGAGGAGTGCAGCGGGGCGGCAGGTCGCGGGGGCCCGAGCGAGCTCGGAGCAATCCGAGGACCAAAGATCCTGTAGCGCGCTATAGGATCTTTGCTGAGGACTGCCAAAAGCAGTGGACGACCAGCCGATCGTGGCTTCCGCCAGCGTTACAGGCGTTCAGGCCGCGGATACGGACAGGAGGTCGTCCCTGTGACGGGTGGAGGGGCGAGAGGGAGGGAGGAGAGAGGAGGTGGAGGGGAGCCGTGCGAGTGAGTGGGCTGTGTAAAGTGGAGAGAAACAGAAGCGGCTTGATTCTCTGGAAACCTGCGGCTGAGTGAGCAGGCGGGCGGGGGATGGGAGGGGCATGGCTTCACAAGCGGCGATTATTTTGAAAAAGTGAGTTTCACGAACAATTTTATTCAAAATATTGGGAAATAATTGACAACATTTAGAGAGGCATGGATTTCTGAAATCATAAGTTAAATCCCTACTGAAATATGCACACACACACACAGTTTTAAATATATATAGATATATATACTCTGTGTATATAAACATACACAAGTGTGTGTATATATACACACACATATGCACAGGTGTATACACAAAAAACAATCAATAATAGGGCAAAAAGATAAAACCAAGCCTCTCAATTCTATTCAGTTCAGAGCATATTTGGAGGTTGTAGTGTTTAATAGCCTGATGGGTGTAGGGAAGAAGATGTTCCTGAACATTACAGTTTTCAGGCTCATTCACTTCACCCCTGTCATCGGAAAGAAGGTGAAGGTGTGGCCAGGGTGGTTTGGGTCTCTGATGATGCTGGCTGCCTTTTTGTGGTAGCGACTCCTGTAAATCTCCATGATGGACTGGGCAGTGTTCATCACGGTTTGCAATCTTCTTCACTCCTGGGCATTGAAGTTGCCAATCCAGGCCGTGATGCAACCTGTCAATATGCTCTCTTCGGTACACCTGTAGAAGTTCAAGAGAATCCTCTCTGACATATCGAATCTCGGCAATCTTCTCAGAAATTAGAGGCATTGATGGGTTTTCTTTATAATTGCATCAGGATATATTATCCTGGAAATAAAGGTCTAGGAAAGATCTTCAGAAATATGCACACCCAGGAATATTTTGACTCCCTCCACCATCCTCCCGTCGATATAGACAAGTTTGTGGGTCCTCATCCTTCCTCTTCCAAAGTCCACAATCAGTTCCTTGGTCTTAATGACACTGAGAGTCAGATTTTTGGGCTGGCACCATTTAATCAGACGATCTATCTCACTTCTATACTCTGTCGGTCGGGAATAGTTCAGAGCTCCATTACTCTGTTCACTGGCCCCATCACTTTCGCTTTACTCTTGACCATAACAGCTATACCTGCTAGTCCTTGGTGGCAAAATAATGGACATTAGTTCAATTTTGTGTTGGCTAAGTGAATTATTAAAAAGGCGCAGAAACCATCAACTACAGTTGGTATACTTTTGCTTTATCCTCATGCAAGTCTCTGAAGTTCCTCTCTCTGCCCATGTGCCATCATTCTCCTGCACAATGTCACTCCCCGCTCCCTCCCCCATCCAGCCATGACTATGACTTTGCTAATGGGAGTCATTTAATTTTCTGTGCAACGGACCACAGTTAACTTTGGAGTGAAAGATTAGTGAACCTAAAACACTCAGGGTGCAGACTGCACCATCCTGGTATGAACAGGTATAGCTTGGAATGAGATTGAGCAATAGTACTGGTACAGTGGCAGCAGTGGGCTTGTGAGTGTTGTTCTCCTAAGTCATGACAAAAAATTTATAAATACATGTTCACAAGTTATAGAAGCAAAATTAGACCATTTAGCCCACCGAGTCTACTCTGCCATTCAATTACGGCTGCCTTGTCTTTCACTCTTACTCCCATTCTCCTGCCTTCTCCCCATAACCCCTGACACCCGTATTAATATATTTATCTTTGCCTTAAAAATATCCATGGACGTGGTCTCCACAATCGTCTGTGGCAATGAAGTCCACTGATTCACCACCCTTTGACTAAAGAAATTCCTCCACATCTCTTTTCTAAAGGTACATCCTTTTATTCTGATAGGGACATCAGAATAAAAAATGTTGTTCTGATCGTAGATTCTCCCACTAACGAAAACATCCTTGCCGCAATCACTCCATCCAGGCCTTTCACTATCGGCAAGTTTCAATGAGGTCCCCCCTCAGATGTCCCAGAGGCCTGTGATGGTTCCTCTGCAGTCTCTGCAGCATGTGCTGCAGTACCCAGTGCCACACTATGGTTTTGTCAGCCTGTGTGCATAAGTAATTTAATGTGGGAAAGGATGAGGCTGCATAGATGACTTTTCATAGTTGCTACCAGACTTGCTAATGCACCAAATAGCAAACAACAAAATGGTCTCAGCCCCAATGATGGGCACAGATTCATAATGTAGGCTACAGATTGGTGAAAATTGGTGAACTCAGGAATGTTTGAGGATAGTGCTAGTTAGTGGGATATATCATTGGAAAACAATCTCACCGTTCTTAATGTGTGCAAGATCTATGATCCCTAGTAGCCCTCCATCCACATTGACATCCACAGTTCTCTCTTCCCACTGCCTTTTATGTCTTCCTCAACCTCTAAGGATGAAGAGAGTGTTTTCTTGCCCTCCTACTACCTGACAGTTCAGGTACAACGTCGGAAATGTGTATCACTCATTCTCTCTCTGTGGTATATATTATACCACAGGATATTTGATAATGACAATGACCAGCTGCAATTATAAAGCTGCTTCACTTTAAGGGGCACAAGTTGTATTAAGCTAGCTGGAAATTATATTATTAATTCACAAATTGAACCCCATTTGAGGCAGTAAAAAAGTAACTGACTGCTTTGTGCCAGCAGATGCTGCAAAATTATTTGTAAACAGCAAATGTTACACCCTCTGTGAACCGAGAACTGAACTTGCACTGGGGTTAATTTTGCAAAGAAGCTCAATGCTTTATCCCCTGTCCACTAGTTATTCAAAGTAACAGAGTAGGACTTTTTTTTTTAACAGGATATATGTCTTCGGGACCTCTGGATAATAGGTGTTTTGTCGTCTAAAATCTTATCTCTGGGCTCGTATGATTTCAATATCAATAGATGAAGTCATCAATTTAGGCCCTGCAGCAGCCTGGGGCTCGCCTGGATCAGGCACTGCTCCATAAGACAAGGAGCATGGACTAGACCTTGAGAATAGCTCCAAAGCTTGGTGCCTCACATGCGGTCTCAGTGAACTATTTCTGTACATTTTGCTAATTGGGGATTGTGCTTCTGTATGGGAATACTTCACTGAACTGTATGCAAAAAATATATAATAACTTCACTGTGCATTTCCATATGTGACAATGGCCATTACGTTTCACATGCTCAAGTTTACAGAGAGAATATATTTCAGGTCTTCAGTTAGTAATAAACTGCTTGTGACAATTAATAGTATTTTCAATGTTGTATTATAATCAAAGATATTTGACAAAGCCTCAATGGAGCAGGTGCTTACAGCTGTAACTGCCCTCATTACAACACACTTTTCCTAACAGGAAAGCAAAACAATGAAGGCTTTGCTGCTTCAACGTGCTTTCTTTCACAGTCAGGACACACTCATGATCATTGGCGTGAGTTGATATTCAAGAGTTTCCAAAATAGTGACTAAGCATTTCAGCTATCAATTGTTGGCAAATATCAGGAAGGATGATCAAAATAGGGAATTGTGAGGGACATTCCAACAAAAAGTGGGCTTGGCACCTTCACATGATGTGGCACAAACTGTGACAAAGGGAGCACTGTCCCTTTAAAATATGTGGCAAGAAATCCTGCCAACATTTTAGCATTCATCATGAGGCCTCTGTGAAGCCATAAGAGACAGACATTTGTTCATGCTCATTGAAGCAAATCCAACTTCTGAGCACATCTCAAGCACTCTGTCTTGATATTTAGAAAGTTGCATTTTGCCATTTGATCAATTAAAACTCTGAAGTATAGTATAACCACTAGGTTTCTGGAAAAGAAATACAAAAACTGGTTATTGTTGTTACGTCGAAGCACGTTTCCATTCTTTTGATTTATTAAAATGTCTTCAGGAGCGAACACCAAACAATTATTTTGATATCGCAATGGTCACTGCAAATTTTGGGCCTGTTCCATGAACGTAAAATGAATTAGCACATTGTCATCATAGTAGCTGGAAACAGATGACTGCAGCAACCTCAATCTCTTCAATACATGCGCAATGTAAAAGATTATATATATTCACAATGCTGCATAAAGGAGCAGGTGCTCACAGCCCTAGCTGCTTGGATGCACTTAGAACATAAAATTTAATGGTGTATCCAGCTCCACAAATTTATTTCCCTCCCGTTAAAAAAAAGCCAATTTCCCTTTGTGCTCCTGTTTTCCCTATTATTAACTTAAATAGGCTTGCAGATTGAGCCAGGTAGAGTGGGAGAGGTGAATTGGTAGGCAGAGGTAGGTGGATGGTAGATTGAGGCAGACAAGGAGAGGGGCAGATGGAGCCAGATGGGAGAAAGTGTCAGTGATGGTGCAGAAAGCTAGGAGGGTGATCATGTATTAAAAAAAAACTTGTCTAACCAGTTATAAGGGAATAAAAGTAGCTGTAGAGAATCTGTGGTTAGAGTCATAGAGTCACAGAGTCATACAGAGTGGAAACAGGCCCTTTGACCCAACCTGTGGTTAGAGTCATAGAGTCACAGAGTCATACAGAGTGGAAACAGGCCCTTTGACCCAACCTGCCGCGACCGACCAACATGTCCCATCTACAATAGGTCCACCTGCCTGTGTTTGTTTGGTCCATATCCCGCTAACCCTATCCTATCCATGTACCTGTCTAAATGTCTCTTAAACATTGCGATGGAACCTGCTTCAACTACCTCGTCTGGTAGCTCGTTCCATACACCCACCACTCGTTGTACAAAAAAGTCACCCCTCATGTTCGATTCTGACTACAGGTGATTGCCTGTACGGTGTTTGTACAGAACGTTCTCCCCGTGACCTGTGTAGGTTTTCTCCAAGATCTTCAGATTCCTCTCACACCCCAAAGACTTACAGGTTTGCAGGTTAATTGACTTGGTATAAATGTAGAAATGTAAACATAGTCCCCAGTGTCTGTAGGGTGGTGTAAATGTGCGGGAAACTGGTCGGTACGGACCAGTGGGCCGAATGGCCTGCTCCCGCACTGTATCTCTAAACAAAACTAAACGAATAGAGGCCTAGGCTGCTCAACCTCTCTCTATAGCTCAGGCCCTCAATTCCTGGCAACACCCTTGTTGTTCTTGGCATAATGTACTTGTCCAACAGTAAGGATTGGAACTGCACACTCGGACACATAGTAAACACTGTGAAGATCAAAGAATTTTGGGCTCCTGCTCCTTTCAGACTCTTTGGATGATCTGACAACTTTTTGTGTTCATGGAAATAAGGAAGGCCATGGGTGCAGGTTTATGATGTATGAAAAGCATTTTTAAAGAGGAAAAGAAACAGGAATATTCTCCCTTTGCAAGACCTCTGCAGACACATAATTTTCTTGCATGGCATGACATAATATAAATTGAAAATAAGAATGCAAATTAAGACCAAGTTTTTTAATGGATGGCCCAGTGACATTATAAGAACAAAGAGAACTTACAATTGTCTAAGGCCATAATGCTACCCTATACAGCAGCCTAGGATACAAATTCCACATCCAGTATGCTGCACTCTCAAATATTCTATGTAAACATCTTTCCCTTGCGCCTGCCCAATTATGATGTGTGCCTTTCTACATGCAAACTACTTTAGTTCTTCCTCTTAGCTAGGCACAATTCAAGGCACGAGCCAATGTTTCCATGTGTAAGATTACAGTAAATGTCAATTCCAGTTATACAGTGCTGTTTTTGCTTGGTGATTGTAAGCATTTTTTGAACTGAAAGGTTAAGGGAAAAAAAAGAACTGTAACGTTGTTATGGCAAGCAGTATTAACTGATTCGCATTTGAGATTTGTCAGTATCATCCATGAAAATGAGATCTTAGATTATTCTCAAGTTCTTTGAATAGGAATCGGTTCCCTTTCATTCAACCTTCCAAAAGTTAAAATGTTACAGGTTGAGCCATGGAGTAAATCCAGTGAGGTAAGCTGTGTATAGACAAGGAAAGCTGGAGTAACTCAGTGGGACAGACAGCATCTTTGGAGAGAAGGAGTGGTGACTTTTCGGGACCTGACCTTTCTTCAGATAAGCTGTGTACATCCTTTGAGCAGATATGATGATTTGGATCTGTATAATCATGTTTTGATTTCAATTCCAGCTTGGGTGTACATCATGCATTAACATGAGTCATGATTCTTCCAACTTCAGACATTGGTAAACATTATAACGATGGATATATATATATGATAAGTTTTAATCTGCAATTTGAGAAGGAGAACGTTAAATTGGAAGTGGCAGTGATGCAGTTGAACAAAGGGGACTATGAAGGCATGAGAGGGGAGTTGGCCAAAATAGACTGGAAAGGCATCCTAGCAGGAATGACGTTGGAACAGCAACGGCAGGAATTTCTGGGCATAATCCGGAAGACGCAGGATCATTTCATTCCAAAAAGGAAGAAAGATTCTAAGGGGAGTAGGAGGCAACTGTGGCTGACAAGGGAAGTTAGGGATAGAATAAAACTAAAAGAAAAGATGTATAACAGAGCAAAGAGTAGCCGGAAGCCGGAAGATTGGGAAACTTTCATAGGACAACAGAAGGAAACAAAACGGGCAAAACGGGCTGAAAAGATGAAGGACGAGGGGAAGCTGGCCAGGAATATAAAGGACAGTAAAAGCTTCTTTAGATATGTTAAGGGAAAAAGAGTAGCAAAGTCAAATGTGGGTCCCTTGAAGGCAGACACGGGTGAAATAATTATGGGCAACAAGGAAATGGCAGAAGAGTTGAATAGGTACTTTGATCTGGTCTTCACTAAGGAGAACACAAACCATCTCCCAGATGTACTGGAGGACAGATGATCTAAGGGGGTAGAGGAACTGAAAGAAATTTTCATTAGGCGAGAAATAGTATTGGGTAGGCTAATGGGACTGAAGGATGATAAATCCCCTGGGCCTGATGGTCTGCATCCCAGGGCGATCAGGGAGGTGGCTCGAGAAATAGTGGACACATTGGTGATCATTTTCCAATGTTCAATAGATTCAGGATCAGTTCCTGTGGATTGGAGGATAGCTAATGTTATCCCACTTTTTCAAGAAAGGAGCGAGAGAGAAAACGGGGAATTACAGACCAGTTAGCCTGACTTCGGTGGTGGGAAGGATGCTGGAGTCAATTATTAAAGAGGTAATAATGGAGCCTTTGGATAGCAGTAAAGGGATTAGTCCAAGTCAACATGGATTTATGAAAGGGAAATCATGCTTGACTAATCTTCTGTAATTTTTTGAGGATGTGACAAGTAAAATGGATGAAGGGGTGCCAGTGGATGTAGTGTATCTAGACTTTCAGAAAGCCTTTGATAAGGTCTCGCACGGGAGACTGGTCACTAAAATTAGAGCACATGGTATTGGGGGTAGGGTATTGACATGGATAGAAAATTGGTTGGCAGACCAGAAACAAAGAGTTGGAGTGAACAGGTCCTTTTCAGAATGGCAGGCAGTGGCGAGTGGAGTGCCGCAAGGCTCGGTGTTGGGGCCGCAATTGTTTACCATATATATAAATGATTTGGAAGAGGGAATTAGGAGCAACACTAGCAAGTTTGTGGATGACACAAAGCTGGGTAGCAGTGTGAACTGTGAAGAGGATGGTAGGAGGTTGCGTGGGGACCTGGATAGGTTGAGTGAGTGGGCAGATGAGTGGCAGATGCAGTATAATATAGATAAATGTGAGGTTATCTACTTAGGCGGCAAAAACAAGGGGGCAGATTATTATCTCAAAGGGGTTAGGTTATGTAAGGGGGAGGTACAGCGAGACCTGGGTGTCCTTGTACACCAGTCACTGAAAGTGCAGGTACAGCAGGCAGTGAAGAAAGCTAATGGAATGTTGGCCTTCATAACAAAAGGATTTTAGTACAGGAGTAAAGAGGTTCTTCTGCAGTTGTATAGGGCTCTGGTGAGACCACATCTGGAGTATTGTGTGCAGTTTTGGTCTCCTAATTTGAGGAAGGACATCCTTGTGATTGAGGCAGTGCAGCGTAGGTTAACGAGATTGATCCCTGGGATCGCAGGACTGTCATATGAGGAAAGATTGAAAAGACTAGGCTTGTATTCACTGGAGTTTAGAAGGATGAGGGGAGATCTTATAGAAACATATAAAATTATAAAAGGACTGGACAAGCTAAATGCAGGAAAAATGTTCCCAATGTTGGGTGAGTCTAGAACCAGGGGCCACAATCTTAGAATAAAGGGGAGGTCATTTTTAAGACTGAACTGAGAAAAAACTTTTTTACCCAGAGAGTAGTGAATTTATGGAATTCCCTGCCACAGAGTGTAGTGGATGGATTTAAGAGAGAGTTGGATAGAGCTCTAGGGGCTAGTGGAGTCAAGGGATATGGGGAGAAGGCAGGCATGGGTTATTGATAATGGACGATCAGCCATGATCATTTTGACTGGCGGTGCTGGCTCGAAGGGCCGAATGGCCTCCTCCTGCACCTATTTTCTATGTTTCTATATACAATGCTGAGAAAACAAATTATAAATGCAAGCAATGACAAGGCTCAAAGTAAACTGAGAGGCGCAGCACACAAAGGTGATGGGTCTTTACTTGAGTGTCATTCTCTTGAGACCTGTACAATAACATAAAAGCATCTTCTTTTCTGCTCTGAAAATACAGCAAGATCAATGAAATGATAAACTAGTTTTGGCTATAAGACATTGCATCCGATATGACTTTCATGCCACCTTATGACATTTGTTCATATTTAAATCAATTTGGCCATTCACTCTGCAAGATTTGAAAACACCCCAAAAGGAATAACTCCAGAGCTCCTGAATTGAAGTAAAAATCCAATTTCATGATGGAAAATGAAAGTACTATGGCCCATGTAATGCACTGAAGAGGCACACATCATTTAGAATTTCACTGCACAAATCAATACCAAGGAACTCAGTATTTAATTACTTTCCTACCTATTGAAATTAATTTGATGGAACTCTTGTGCAGGAAATAACTGCAGTTGGTGGTCCACACCAAAGATAGACACGAAAAGCTGGAGTAACTCAGCTGGTCAGACAGCATCTCTGCAGTAAATTAATATATGACGATTCAGTTAAGACCCTTCATCAGATTGAGAGTCAGGGGAGAGAGAACTGAGAGATATGAAAATGTACATAGAACAATTTATTGAAAGATATGCAAAAAAGACAGATCAAAGCCAACAACGATGATCAAGGAAAGATAGAGTCCCCAAAGACTCAAAACATCACCTATTCTTTTTCTCGAGAGATGCTGCCTGACCCGTTGAGTCATTCCAGCTTTTGGTGACTAATGACAGAACTCTTGATCACTAACTGCATTGAACCTGCCCTTCATTTTTGTTATCACAGGGAACTGCAAATGCTGCTTTATATCAAAGATAGACACAAATTGCTGGAGTAACTCAGCAGATCAGGCTGCATCTCTAGAAAAAATGGGTAGGAGACATTTCGAGTCGGGACCCTTCTTCTGACCTTGAGATATGAAGATACTCCATTGAGTTTACTCCAGCATTTTTTGTCTACCTCTAATTTTTTTTATCATTGCTAGGAATTACACAGCTTGCTATTATTTTGCCCAGCAGATGTTAATGTGTAAGAGAGTGGGCATGGAAAGCCTTTCAACTTGCAGTTTTCTCTTCAGTGTCCTCCTCAGTACCCAATAATTGATGATTGAATGCCCACCCAACTAGGTATCTGCATGGGACTCAATAAACCCCATCAACCTTTATCTTCTAATTCGTGCTTGTTCTGTTATGGTTGCTATGCTCTTTGATGCTATTTATGTGCAACTAGGTTGCCACACAAAACGCTTGACGAGTTAAGCATTATCTGATTACTTATGTGTTTTTTCAGACATGTCGCAGCTGGAAGCTTTTTGTATCAAAAATGGTACTTTACATCACAGCCAGTGGTGGCAATTATTACGGCGCACCCAACCAAAACGATTTAATTTTACTCCGTAAAACGCAAGGGACATTTCTATGTATACATTAATGGGTACCCAATTTTGGACGTAGCGCTTGAAGTACTATTCATATAGTCTGAAGTTAAACCTAGAGTGAAAAATAATTCTTCAAAAAATCCTGGGAAATTAAAATAAACACACACCAAAGCTTGATAGTTTTACTTGCGGTGAGTCAGAGGGCTATTAAATAATGCTTAGGGTTGTGCTCTATTGTGCAACCTATGTTAAAAAATTCCCTGTAACAATCTGGGAACATTGACTATTGTACGTTTTTTTAAAATGTAATTATATATTCAGTGATCCCACAAAAGGCATTACGAATGGACTTAAATAACAAAATGTATCACTGACTTTCTCCGAGTCTGTTGACTCATGAACCATTATTCTTGTTGCCTTTGCCTTTGCCTTTGATTCTCTTTCTATTTTCTGCCCAGGTTTAACCTTTTCATAGGATAATATGACAACATAAACAAACTAGTTAAATGTTCTGATTTAATACTGTTTGTTTCTGAGCAGGCCTGATTCCTGGATGTGGCAATAAAGTAAGTGGTTTTGCATTATCGTCAGCAGGGAATGATCCTACACACAAGAGCTTCAGTTGCCACTGTTTATGGACCACAGTTCTTTTCCCCCAACCCAGGGTGGGTGGACTCAAAAGTTAGCATGCTTCGACCTTCAGGTTTTCCTACCAGTAGGTCACCCTGAATATAGGCACAAAATGCTGGTGGAACAAACTCAGCAGGACAAAGGCAGGTAGCATCTCTGGAGAGAAGGAATGGGTAACGTTTTGGGTCTGCATCCTTCCCTGAATGAGAGACTTGGATTTGGAAATGGGTACAGCCAAGGAACATGTGGGATAGTAGAGAAAGGTTGAACGATTCATGGGGAATGAATGAGAGAAGCCAACAGGTTGCAGGCTGGTCAGAGACAAGGGCTTGGTGACCACGATGCTGAATGGTATTGCAGCTAAGCAAGGTTACGAAGGTGAACTCCAAAATCACAGCAGCAATATAAAATACATAAAACATACTGACTGTTGTCACAATTAACACATTGTGTTAAAACAAGCCTCAACTGTATGGAATTTGGCCTCACTTATCCACAATGCTCTTTGCATGTCATGGATTCTATTTTTATAAAAAAATTAGGCAAAACCAACTTTCAAAATAATGTATGTATTTTTATGTGTAGGAAGGAATTGCAGATGCTGGATTACACGGAAGACAGACAGAAAATTGAGGAGTAACTCAGCTGGTCAGGCAACATCAACAAAAGGAACATGGGATGTTTCAAGTCAAAACCCATCTGAAGAAAGGTCCTGACCCAAAACATCACCTATTCCCTTTCTCCGAGATGCTGTTGGACCCTGTGAGTTACTCCATGATCTTGTATGCATGTTTATTCTATTTATGTGATATGATGCTGAATTTTGTAGCTGATCTCTATGGGAGGTGTCCCCTCACAATTGAAATTATATTTCAGGACTGTGACATAAGTCAACTCCAAGTTCATTTTGGAATGTCAACGAAATGAAAGGCACTATTTCAAGATGCAGAAATACATAAAGAACTCCCAATGAAAAATAAAAATTACAGTCTGTCATTGGTTACCTATTGAGAAATGCAGTTACTCTAAACTATTTCAGCATGGTAATCTTATTCCCTTGCATTTTATTTCAATAGACAATAGACAATAGACAATAGGTGCAGGAGTAGGCACAAGCCAGCACTGCCATTCAATGTGATCATGGCTGATCATCCCCAATCAGTACCCCGTTCCTGCCTTCTCCACTTATCCACTAACTCCACTATTTTTAAGAGCTCTATCTAGCTCTCTCTTGAAAGCATCCAGAGAACCTGCCTCCATTTGAAGCAGAGAATTTCACAGACTCACAACTCTCTGTGAGAAAAAGTGTTTCCTCGTCACCATTCTAAATGGCTTACTCCTTATTCTTAAACTGTGGCCCCTGGTTCTGGACTCCCCCAATATCGGGAACATGTTTCCAGCCTCTAGCATGTCCAGACCCTTAACAATCTTATATGTTTCAATGAGATTACCTCTCATCCTTCTAAACTCCAGAGTGTACAAGCCCAGCTGCTCTATTCTCTCAGCATATGACAGTCCCGCCATCCTGGGAACTAATCTTGTAAACCTACACTGCACTTCCTCAATAGCAAGAATGTCCTTCCTCAAATTAAGGGACCAAAACTGCACACAATACTCCAGGTGTGGTCTCACTAGGGCTCTGTACAACTGCAGAAGGACCTCTTTGATCCTATATTAGATTCCTCTTGTTATAAAGGCCTACGTGCCATTCGCTTTCTTCACTGCCTGCTGTACCTGCATGCTTACTTTCATAGACTGATGTACAAGGACCCTTGATCCCATTGTTACTTCCCCTTTTCCCAACTTGACGTCATTTAGATAGTAATCTGCATTCCTGTTTTTGCTACCAAAGTGGATAACCTCACATTTATCCGCATTAAACTTCATCTGCCATGCATCTGCCCGCTCCCCCAACCTGTCCAAGTCACCATGCATTGCTCATAGCATCCTCACAGTTCACACTGCCTCCCAGCTTTGTGTAATCTGCAAAACTTGCTAATGTTACTTCGAATCCCTTCATCCAATTCATTGATGTATATTGTAAATAGCTGCGTCCAGCACCGAGCCTTGCGGTACCCCACTAGTCACTGCCTGCCATTCTGAAAGGGACCAGTTAATCCCTACTCATTGTTTCTTGTCTGCCAACCACTTCTCTATCCATGTCAGCACTCTACCCCCAATACATGTGCCCAAATTTTGCCCACTAATCTCTATGTGGGACCTTATCTAATGCTTTCTGACAAGTCCAGGTACACTACATCCACTGGCTCTCCCTTGTACATTTTCCTAGTTACATCTTTAAAAAATGCCAGATGATTAGTCAAGCATGATTTCACCTTTGTAAATCCATGCTGACTCGGACCGGTCCTGTTACTGCTATCCAAATGTTTGGCTATCTCATCTTTTATAATTGAATTCCAGCATCTTCCCCACCACCGATGTCAGGCTAACTGGTCTATAATTCCCTGTTTTCTCTCTCCCGCCTTTCTTAAAAAAGTGTGATAACGTTTGCTACCCTCCAATCCACAGGAAACTGATCCTGAGTCTATAGAACATTGGAAAAATGATCACCAAATGCATCACAATTTCTTGAAGCCACTTCCTTAAGTACCCTGGGATGCAAACCATCATGCCCTGGGGATTTATCAGCATTCGTCCCATCAGACTATACCAACACCATTTCCTGCCTAAAGTGTGGATTTCCTTCATTTCCTCCGTCACCCCAGATCCTCTGGCCACTACTATATCAGGAAGATTGTTTGTTTTCTCCTTAGTGTGAAGACAGATCCAGAGTACCTGTTCAACTCATCTGCCATTTCCTTGTTCCCATAATAAATTCATCTTTTTTGGTCGTCAAGGGTCCAATTTAGGTCTTTAAACTAATTTTTTTCTCTTCACATACCTAAAAGAAGCTTTTACTATCCTGCTTTATATTCTTGGCTAGCTTACCTTCGTACCTCATCTTTTCTTCCCGTATTGTCTTTTTTGGTTTATCTTCTGTTGTTCTTTAAAACATTACCCAATCCTCTTGCTTCCCGCTCATCATTTGTTACGTTGTACTTCTTCGCTTTGAATTTTTATACTGTCCCTGACTTACCTTGTCAGCCATGGTCGTCCTTTCTCCCTGGAATCTTTCATCTTCTTACTAGGAATGAACTGATCCTGCACCTTCTGTATTATTCCTGGAAATACCGGCCATTTTGGTACCACTGTCATCCCTGCTAGTGTATCTTCAGTCAACTTTGGCCAGCTCCTCCCTCATGGCCCATAGTCCCCTTTATCAACTGCAACACTGACACCTCCGGTATACAATTTCTCCCTCTCCAATTGTAGATTAAAATGACCTGTTTCTTCACTACATCCAAATGGCTCATTAACCTCGAGGTCTTTATCAAAATCCGGTTCATTACATAACACTAGACAGAATTGCCTCTCCCTGGAGGCTCCAATACAAGCTGTTCTAAGAATCCATCTTGAAGGCCCTCTACAAGTTCCCTTTCTGGGTCCGTACCAACTGATTTTCCCAGTCTACCTGCTGTTGAAAACTCCCTTTCAACCACAGCATTACTTTTGCTACATGCCAATTTTAATCTATTGGGTCCTATGTCCAGGCTACTGTTGGGGGGCTGTTGATTAGTCCCATTAGGGTATTTTGTACCCTTACAATTCCTTAGTTTTATCTATCTTACTGACTCCAATCTTCCTGTTTCAATATCACCCCTTGCAGGGACCTGTATTTCATTCCCACCAATAGGACAAACCCCACCCCTCTGCCCACCTGTCTGTCTTTTCGATAGGAGGTTATAACTTGAATATTCAGGGTGTCAATAGCATCTAGTTGATCATAAAGAAAAAGAAAAGGGATGTCTCAAAACATAATGCTGATTGCTTTTTACGTAATATTTTCCCGGTTTGGTTTGGTAGTAATGAAAGTAATGAAAGACAAATCACAGGTTATTTTGAAACTTCTTCAAATTTGAATAAACTATATTGGTATGTTGGGTAAATTGAATATAGAAAAATCTTTTTCTATTTCTCTGACTCCATTGATGATTTTTTTGAAATAAAATTTTATTTCTTTGACTAGGGATTTTACAAACACACACTTTCACTCATTTGCAGCGACATACTAACATCTACTGATTTTATTTAATTGGAATTTGGCTTTCTATGAAAATTCATGAACTTGAAAGTGAGTGATAGGTCAGTGATTTACATACGATATCAGTGAGACAATGGCCATTTTAATTTTTTTTTGGGGCCACAAATTTTGTAATCTAAAATATGTCACGCTATTTCAGACTGATCAAATCCACCATTAAATTAGACACCCTGAATAAATCTGCAATTATAAGTGCACTGGAAGCTCTTGAAAGAATTTTTCACTCAAATGAAGGATTTTAATTCTTTAAGATGACTGACGATACCTGGATTTCACTGAATGAATCTCACAGTCTCTTGCAAAATTTTTTACAAGCAGAAGTGAAGGATTGTGATAAATTAGCTTCTGAATATCTCAAAGTCTGCCAAAAAGTCTTGATACACCTGAACTATATTACAATATGTTAGCAGTGACCACAGTATGGTGGCCTTGCATGCTTTTATTGTTTGAATAAAGAGACAGGTGAGCAGGTCATTCAGTCTCTTGAATCTTTTCTCTTGCAGGTTACATCTTGGCTATACTGTGATTGAGCTGCATTTTACTTTATGCACTCAATTCAAAAAAATCCACAATCTCAGTTTGAAGTCCAACAGTTATTTTACCATCCATAACCTACTGGGAAAAAAAGGTTTTTTGAATTTTGAATTGAAAAATCTAATTCAGTGTTAATTGTCATACACATCTAACTTATTAATCGTAGGTTTTTGTTACCTTATTTTAATTTACGATCAGAGAAATATTAATAAGATGATATATCTCCAAAAATGGGAATGGGGGGGACATGGGGATTAACCCGATGAATGTTGAATGCAAGGTATGGCATCATGCTGTCTCTGTGCTTTAGACTTTAGACTTTAGAGATACAGCGTGGATACAGGCTTTTGCCCTCGAGTCCGCAATCCCCTGTACATTACCACTGTCCTACACACTAGGGACATTTACAATTTTGACCAAAGCCAATTAACCTACAAACCAGCAACTGGGCCTTTTTGGAGTGTGGAAGGAAACCAAAGCAACCCCTGAGAGAATAAAACAGTACTGGGAGAAGGTACAACTCCGTACTGATAGCAAGCTGTTGTCAGAACGAACCTGGGTCTCTGGGACACTGTTGCCACCTTTGAATGATTGCAGCATCTTTATTTTTAAAGAGCATTGGGATTATACAGAATGGCTAATAGGGCATTCTGCCTTTCAGGTCTGACAACCATCATTGACTAATGATTCAACAAGGAGTCACAAACAGGAGTAGTTTGTGTTAGTTAAAGCCAGTGCTGTCTTGCTTATATGCTAGCTTCCATCAATTAAAAGGGAAGCTTCTTATTATCGAGTCGACACACAAGATTAAAAAGTTGTTCAACCAGAGATGAACACACTTTCGGATTTACTTACAATGCTGTCTGTCTTGTAGCTTCTTGTTCTCTACTTGTGCCGGTTGTAAATGATTGTGGAATAGAAGGCCGCAACAAGTACGCCTTTCCTTGTTCCCAAAAGGAAGGTGCAGTTTGGCTGGGCCATGTATGCAGCAGTTTAATGGACTTGTACACAACGGAGGAGTGAACAAACAGTTTGTAAATTGCAGTGGAGAAGTTGAATGATTGATTAGTCGGCAGGGTGCAAGGGCAATGATAGAAAGGCTCTGGTAGCAAAGGGAGCAGCCAGACGTGGAGGACCTAATACTGAATCATCTTTTGGACCAAGTAGCAATGACTGTAAGAAGTTCAATGATCTTTTGTAAAACAGTCAAGATCTTTACTTTAATGCATCTTCAAATGTCACATTGCACTCAGACTCCTTTGTACTAATGTCAATTGGCCTTAACTGCATCATATCCTGTTTCAATCATTTCATTCTCTCCTGATCTGCATCAATCTAATGTTTTTATTCACTATTGCATCACTCCCAAATAACATTGCTGTATCTGCTATATACCTCAGCGAGCATAGTAGTATGGCTGTTACAAATATATTGTAGGACAACATTTCTCTCGCTCATGCAAGACACAGTATAGTAAGATTTTATTGAAACAAAACAAAGAATTTTACTGTACCTAGTTAAAATGTGACAATTATGTACCATTGACCTACTGACAATGTGGCATTACAGCACTGTCATACCAAAATGGGCAGAATACTTCATGGAAACACAATGTAAGTGCAGATAATTAAAAGAATTTAAAAGAAGAAGCAGAGGACTGGGGAAACATGATGATGACAGTATCCTCGTACTTAATCCTTCGCTTCTCAGATCTTTCACCACTAAGTTACTTACACCACTAAGTTCCCCCCAATTCATTGATTTCCACTCGTTAACACAAAAGAATTAACCATCCATTTAATGTTCTGTCATTGTCAAGATTGCCCCATATCTGGAGCGTTTTGAGTGAAAGGAGCATCGAGGAAATAAGTGATGAAGATCCCACTTTAGGTGATAGCATAGGCAGATACGGTGGTAAGGATATAATGAAATAGTTACCTTAATTAAACCTCACCACAGGATTATAGAGCTAGGAGATTATGGAAAACAACCATACAAAGCTATAATTATGCACACATCAGACTGGAAGTGTTTGTGTTCTTTCTGTAAAAACATTATAAGAAAATGTGGACGCTCTGGAGAGGGTGCAGTGGAAAATTCATAGTATGATTCCTGGGATAAAAGCATTTAAGGGGAGAGAGAAGAGATTGGAATTTGCCTTTGGTGTTTTTTCCTGGAGAGGAGGAAGTTGAAAGAATAAAGGAATTTTTACCGACATCCTGAGACACTTAAAACAGAATCCATCTGCGTTTAGGTTTTGGAGTAAAGGTGGGACATTTGCTCTATGAAATAACTTTTTCACCTAGAGAGTGGTTGGAATCTGGTTTGCACTGATTAAGTAGCTAATGGAGAGAAGTACATTATTTAAGGAATATCTATATAGAAATGCATGATTTGCCATGGTGACAGCAAAGGCTATAGATCAAGTGCTAGTAAAATGGATAGTATGGATGGATTTTGTTATTTCTGCATTGCCATGGTGGGCCTAAGTCTGTATTTCAGGGCTGTATGACACTTTAACAGGGTTAGGACCAAACAACAGTAGAAAGATCAAGAAACTGAAATTTGAGTAGTCACTATTATGAGATGGTTGATAATCGTGATCGGCGTGATCGATGTGGGTTAGGTGCAATAGAGTTGGCTACAGGGATTTTGTAAGGCACTTGTGAAGATCCCCATGGTAGGCTGAAACCAAAGATTAAATATAGGGATTAACAGTGACTTGATCATATGGATTCAAAACTGGCATACTGTTAGAGACAGAGAGTTTATTGTAGTGGATGGACAATATTCGGATGGAGGTCGGAGATCAGTAGAGTTCTGTGGGGATCTGTGCATGGACCTTTTGTTGTTGTGATATATAAAAAATAACAAGGAGTAAAATGGCTGTGTTGGTTACGGTAAGTTTGTGGATGACACAAGATTTCTGGACTGTTAGGTAAGGCTGTATGTTTATGGTGGGATATAGGTCAGTGCAGATTATGGGCCAAGAATGGGCAAATGGAGTTTACTCCATGCAAGTGTGAGGTGTGCTCTTTGGACGGTGAAATGTAAAGGGAAAGAGTATGCAATTATCCAGCATTGATGTACAGAGCGTTTTGCTGGTACAGGTGCCTTCATGTTCAGGGCATTGGTATAATGGTAGATGTTAGAATGCAACTTCTTATGCCTTGGTATAGGGACACATTTAGAATAATGTGTTCAATTTTGTTGCCCATGCCAGGACGCAAGTGGAGGCTTTGTTCAGGGGGCAGGTGGAGGGATAGCCAGATTAAAGCAGGGTCCTGGGGGTTTGTCCTTAGTCTGGGTTGTGGTTTCTGGGTTTGCCTGTGTGTGTTGAGGTGTTGATTTTTGGGGGGTGTGTGGGGGGAGGGTTGGGTGGTGGGGTGGGGGGGGGGGGTGGGTGTGGTGGGGGGTATGGTGGGGTGGTGGGGATTAGGGAGTGTAGTGGGGTTTTGGGGTTGTGGTGGGGTGGGGTTGTGGGTTGTGTGTGTTGAGGGTGGGTGATAGGTTGGCAGGGTGGGTGGGTGGGGAGGTATTTGGGGGTGGGATGTAAGTGT